>CP137328.1:0-1200000 GCA_033182465.1 Sanghuangporus weigelae | reverse complement strand
TCAGAGATATAGCACTTGAAAAAAAAAACGGCTTAGCGACTCACGATTCTCAGGCTTCAGCTTGCTTACCACCAACGCGCAAGTCTATGAGGTTACGAAGTTTTGTAGATACCTCAGCACAAGGCGTACGGAACGCCTTCCTTATTCTACTCGATTATATAGGATGGAGATGCAGTTTACGCTACTCCGACCTTCTACAGGTGATGTTCCTGTGCTGCCTTCTGCAAAGGCAGATATATTTGTAGTTAAGTAGTCGCTACGGATTTTATAGATCGACAGAACCCTTGTGCTAAGATCGGAGTACTGCGCCTGAACTTAGATGCTTGAATGTCTTGTGCACCCTTTCGTGAAAATACAGATCAGTGCGTCTCCGACTCTCCGCTAGAGGTAGTGTGGTCTGTGAATGCTCCTATGGTTCCAAAAAATTGCTACGTACTCGCGCAGCTTGCGATATCAGCGGAGCGTATCTAGCCGGAAGGACAAATATGTTTACGGAGCCTCGTGTTTGTAGAGCATTCATAGCTATAAACTGAAGAGGGACGTGAAGTAAAGGGCAATATCGTCGAATCTGTGCTGTATCTGTAAACAAAGGCTAGATGGACTCTCAGAGTCAGAGTGAAAGTGTGACCGCCGAAACGGTGGAATCGACGTCGTTCATATATCGGTACCGTTTACAGTCAAAGTCGATACTGCTCAAAAATAAAGGCTCCGGAATTTCAACCACTGTATATGATATGATGCACCAGATTTAGCTAGCAATTACCCAAAAGAAACCTAGCCGACACGTTATTATTGACACATTATTCAAGCAAAGACCTCGTCATTCAAAGCCTCGAGTAAACAAGTCACGCATTAAGATCGTTTTACACACCGACCTGATTGGTGAAAGAAAAGCGTTTCAGTATCCTGACCCTTCTTCCCCCAGGTATACATTTCCGCCCATCCTCCTCTTTTTTCATTCGATGGTTTCCAAGTTTTTACTCCCGCTTCCTCAATCCACTCGTCATACCCTTTCCTCAAATCCGCAGCCGACCCAAACCAAAAAACACCATCTTCAAATCCAGCTTCCCAAATCGCGCGCACACTATCAACACCAATTACACATCCATCAAAGAATGACCGCCATATGGGTGCGAGGAGGTCCTGTCCTCGGGCAAAAGCAGGAATTGGTGAGCGCACGTGTTCGTAGAAAAGCATTTGTCCACCTGGACGTAAGATACGGGAATGAAGCGCACGAACGGTGTCTGCTGGAGGGGTTGAGAAGAATGAAGGAGGCAGGTTGCTTGGTGCTGAAGAAGGACGGGCAGGCACGGAGCATAGCGTGAGGATTGAAACAATGGTGCCTACCACCCTTCCATCGGTAGAGTTCCTTCCCCATGCGCAAGCCCAATCTTCAAGAGCAACGCCGATTTTGTCGATTTCTTCAATCCCGTAAGGTAGGAGAAGAAAACTTCCTTCAGTTTCATCAAAGCCAGACTCGCGCGCTTTTGCACGTAATCGCTCATGCATATTCACATTTGGTTCCAGCGCAACATACGCCGGGACGCGTGCCCGGTCAAGGTATTTCGCTAGATGACCATGCGCTTCAATCAACGCGAACATATCCATCATCACCGAGCGTGAAACCAACGACATAAGTCAACTAAAGAGGACAGAAGAAGCGATGTAGATAACATACCAGCTCCAATCTCAAATACAACTCCACTAGCCCACGGAGTAATGAGCTTCTCCTTCTCCTCTCTACCGGCCTCGTCGATCCCATCCCCGAATGGCTCCCAAACAAAGTTCATGAACACCCTTGAAACCTCCCTCGGCTTCAAGAGTAACGACGGTTCCTTCCAAATGACTTTCAAGGTAGGGACTGTAGCTATACGGAAGCATGCATATAAGTCAATCCACATTCCATAGAGGAGCTTGAGCCAAACTAGAGGTGAGATCATGATGATAGGCTGAGGTAAGGAGCATAGTGAGCGTTAGATGCTGATGTGTGCTGAATTTTGTTCAGTTCAATTGGGACGCCGGTAGTACATGGCTGACACAATACTTACGTCAGCAGCGAGATGCGACGTGACAAAATTACAAAGGACGTGACGCTTCGCGACACCTCTGCCGAATACCACTGTGTGGTAATTACCTGTCTTGACACAACGTATCGATTTCTACTACGTCGACCGGATGTCCTTAAGAGTGATGCGCTTGCTGATTTTGGGCTGTTAACAATGCGATCGGTTTACCGTGCGTATCGGTTCACTTGTCTTAATATCCTCGAATCTCAAGCACTGGCAACCATATCACAACGCTCAAAGACGATATAGTAATATATATGAGAGTGCGTGTATGTATCAAGCTGACGTGTACAGGACTACTGTCGAGATAAACCGACTCCAATTATTTGTCAAAAGTGCGTATCTATCAAACAACTACATTAACACGGTTGACAGCCAAGAAATCGATAGACATTCCAAAGTGTCGATATATGCAACATGTGCTAGTCCTCGAGCAAGTGGTACGGAGCTCAGAGACTGAGATTGATAGGGGTGCACTCGAGTCCAATGGGAACGAGTCCACTGTCTACAAGAAACGACGTCAGCAACTACGATTAGAGGTGCAAATTCTTGTTCAACGGAACAAGCTTACTATCGACGTTGCTGCAGCAAGCCGCTTGTGCATTGCAGTTACCCGAAGAGCCAAGACCGATAAGGCTGAGCGGTACGCTGTGAGGCAAGTTAAGTGATTTGAATCTTTCAGCAGAAAACCATCAATTAAGGCGCGCTTACCAGTTGAATCCGATGGGGACGCCTAGGTCCTGAATATTGATGGGAATGAGACCAAGCAGCTTGGAATCGCTGGACGTGTCGTTTGACTACGCAGGATGTCGAACGAGTATGTTGCATGTAAATCTCATCAAAAAAGTATTTTAAAAAGATTGTGATCAACATCTGGTGCTCACAGAAAGACTATCACAGCACTGAAGCTTCTGTTGGCCACATGAGTCCGAGCCTTGCGTAGGGACTGCGACAACAACAACATCGGCCACAGTGGCGACTGCAGCAAGGACAGCAGCAACCTTGAAACCAAACATCTCGGTATAAGAGAATTGGACTCGAGATGGGATGATGAAGAGGGTTTTTGGATGCGAAGTGTAAAGGACTGTAAAAAGGAAACGAGTGACTCTTGCTTTGGACTGGAACCGCTTTTGAGTACACTGGGATGAAGAGAAGGATGAATTGCCGACCTGTTTATAAAGGCTTTTCAACCCAGAGTGACGGGGCGCTGGGGCGCGCAAAGCACTAGCTGCAGATGCTTTGTCTTTTGGTCTTCCTCTCGGTCACTGTGCACTTCTAGCGTCCGACGTGATTCCGAGCCGGTAAAGTTAGTGAGTAATAAAGAACATACTACTCCAATCGACGCCACTAGCATTCACGAGTCAAACAAGTATATGCAACCCTCTTTATTCGGCTGTGGGAACCAAGGACACCTGTGCGAGCCCGTTTAGCCTTTTGGCGCAACAGATCCAGCTGGACCGGCGTTGCTATGAAATGCTGGAATACATAAGGGCGTGATGGTGCAACTGCTCGCTCATTCACCGCATACATCCAATGATAATCCGGCGAAGATAAACTCGCAAATAAGCGAGTTCGTCTTCAATGTCTAATCTTCCGAGATCACCGAGCTGGGAGTATATGTGACGAGACAAGCTTAAGGTATCTACGACGTCAGTTAATCCTCTGGTACTGCTCATGTTAGACATGTTGGGGGTGCTTAGGACTTATATCGAGCTATTGTTGTGGATCTACTAGGACTGATGAGCGATCCACTCAGGCTTTCATATAGGCTGTGACCCGCCAGAATAAAAAACCAGACTAGCACTATCGTTTAAAGTTACGTTGACATGCTTTAAATTTTAACTGACGGACAACCTAACATTAGCGTTGCTCCATTTATTGTAAGAGGTAGTTGCTAACGCCTGCTCACAAGCCAGGGTATAAAGAGTGCAGATAGACATTTAGCTAACGAACGAACGACATGTAGGTACAAATCCACGGGAGTGGTATCAATGATCCAGAATGAATCTATGTGAATGTTTAATGGGCCAAGTTGAAATGGGGACTATAGCTATGAAGAAACGAACGATCCGAAGGGTATCAAAATTGCAAACAGAGAAATCTTGACTAAGCTCAAGAGTTTGTGAGAGGACTAGAGGCCAGTATTGAAGGGCGAGCAGTCAACCCCAACCGGGAATTTCCCATTGTCTAGTAGTGCAACAACGGTAAGACCAAAGGAGATGGCTTTATAAACTATCGGAAACGTACTCTGAACATCCTTGCAGCATGAAGTCTGCGCCGAGCAGGTACCGGCTGATCCTGCTCCAGAAATATCAACAGGGATGCTGAAAAAGCCGGGTATTAAGAAGATTGAACGTAAACAACAGATACTTTATGCATACCAGTTGGCACCGACAGGAACACCAAGGCTCTGGAGGTTGGTGGGCAAGATACCTGTGAGTTGACTTGCATCGTCCGAACCAGCGGGCTTGAAACGAGAAGCAATCACAGTAAGTACGCGAAGACAAAAAGTACAGTGGCAACGAGTCAAGAGAAATAAATTGTGCCACTCGAAAAGTAGAGGAAGTCCTAGCTTACCGCGATGGAGCTGCAGCACTGCATCGTTCCAGAAGAACAGCCTCCGCTACGCGCGTGAATAGCGGGGTGCGCAAATACCGTTGTTGCTGCAACTGCGAGAATAGTAGCCACCTTGAATGCGAACATTTTTTTTTCGAGGAGAAGTTGCTATGTAGGCTTCTTAAACGAAGGACAAAGACGAGACTTGATGGTGCGAAGGAGTGGAAACGAATGAGAGATGGTAGAAGAGCTTGGTTGTTGTTGGAGCTCGAAGACTTGAGGGGACTTTATACAAGTGGCATATAGCGGAGCTCAAAACATGTACTCAGCACCAGTATATGTTTTGTTTTGTCATGATTCCGCTAAAAATAGATTCCTTATGCCAAGGTGGCAGTCTTCAAGTAAGCGCCGCAATGCCACCTCGAATCAAACAGATCAATGCCCTGTCTCAGACGCAAAGTCAAGAACACCTCCAGCACAGACATCAGTAACACATCACGTTCTGCAATATACTTACGCCCGAGGGACGGGACAGTTGAGAGCGAGACGATTCAGAAAAGCACATGTGATAAAATTCAAGCTCCGCGTGCTGAGCGTGAACGATGAAGTGATCGACACACGACGTGTTATTATCGAATTAATTTCTTCTTTGTGCAGCTCACGACGCGTCATCACCGCCAACCCCACAACCCAGCGCGTGCTCCTCACCTTCAAATCCTTATTCACATGCACCCTCTGTCGTTGAGCTCCACATCAGCCAAACACATTCCAAGCGACGCGTCGGTTCACTGTTGGCCATCCATCTATCCGAGTCATGTACTTCTATCTTGCTCGACACCGGTCTGTCAAACCAACAAAATCAATTTGTTCTCTTCTCTCTGCGACAGCTCGCTGACGGTTCTTCTCTTCTCTGCGTTCTCCACGTTCTCCACATCTCTGTCTTTGAGGGAGGACAAACGTTGGCCCGAAGAATCTAATCTACCGTGAGAGGGAGGTAAGCCTTACAGGAAAACCAATCCCTCGCTATACAGTGCATATTGTCAGGTCAGCGTGTTCATCGCGAAGCAATCTTGATCAGCCATGCCCTAAGAATAAGTCAGCCATGCCTCCGTTTGTATGGTTCTTTTGAAGATGTTTTTAGCTGGTCATATGCATTCGAAACCCACCCTTTTGATTCGTTCATGTGAGTGTTCCGCGCTTTGACCACAAGTATCATCACAACAAGGCTACTGCATGTAACTTACCTCCATGCATTGCTCAGAGAAATTTATGAAACATGAAGTTGTAACTAACTCACCGTCGTCTCGACCGTAGACCGGCGTGCAAGCTATGTGCATGCCTGCGGGTCCCGAGGCTTCAGCACTTTAACTCGAGCAGCCTGTCCGAGAGAAGAGAAAATTAAATTCGCTAGCTCACCTAACAGATTAAGCATGCGAACTACTGTAAGCATGACGGAGAACCGAGAATGTTGATTGGATCACTCTTCAAAGAATCATCCCACGGCAGTCGCTCAGCCAGAGCTATAACTGGGACTCCGAGAGAGAGACCATTCATCCACTCATTTTTTGTTACTGACCTACCAGTTCCAGTCAGCGATGAGTGATACAGCACCAAATGTGTGAACGCTGGTACTTATTGTAGGTAAGAACGACCCGGACTTATCCGGTGGCTGGAGGCACTCGCAATGGAAAAAGATGCACGACGAAGTGTAGGTACAGGCACGCAAGAATATTCCGAGGTGGCGCTCTTTTTCGCTTTTGCACAAATCACAATAGTGACAAGGGATCTGAGTGGACCGGCGACTTACTTTTACCCGTCGCTCACCGAAGTATCCCACAGGCAATGTTCGGAGTTGAGTACTCAAGCATGAACAGAGGCTTTTTTTCTACAAAGGTAAGAACACGAGAGTATATTTTTACTTACATCCAAATCGTTGGGTAACCACTTGGTTAGTAGGAGTAGGTTTTTACAAACGCATCGTGCTTAAGGCACATACTGCATCAGAAGCTTCCCCGGAGAAAGAGTCTTTCTTCCTGACCACCTGCCCTTTCATCGGCTGCTTCCCTCTTTCCTTCTCTCCCGCTTGCATTTGGAATCAATGCATCTCCCAGATTCACAAAGGCCGCACAATTAACGCCGATAATCACATTCATACTAGCATTTCGGGACTCGGGACACTTGAGCAACTGTGTTTATTTTGTTGGACGGTAAACCATACCTTCTGTCCAAATTCGTGCATGCCGATTTATTATGCACCAGATTATTGGTCCTGTCTCTCTTCTCACTTATATCACCCTGCAAAACGCCAAAGCGGCAAATTGTAGACCGGCTCGCTCGACGTTTTATCAAAACTCAGCCGTGACAAGAGACGGAATGATTGGCGCTAACATTCTGTAATTAGAATTTCGCAGATTAACCAGTTGAAAAAGGTCAGAAAATCGTGATGGAACTGCTGGGCTGATTGGCTGTCGTGGCTCCCTCCGAGGATGATAGTGGTCTACCGCGGCGATGGGATAACGTGAATTTGTCGAAGATCAGTGTACTTACCTAAAAATGATCCGCCCAGAATTGCTTCTTCTAACAGACTCGTTGCACTTGGACTTCTGAAAAGCCTCGTGCAAGTTTTCCCTCTTGATACCTCTCCTTGCTTCATGGCTCAGAAGCAGAAAAGAAATGGGACTGGTATTTGTCGTCATAGACCAAAAACCGATACTAGTGCCTTCACTCTAATCACGTCCTCTAGAGCCTGTGCTTGTCGTCCGCCGTTGGTCTCAGTTCTATCAGCGGCCACCCGGGTCTATGCATTTACGCACACGCCGGCATTTACCAGACGCAACTCGGAAATCCTTGCACAGACTCGTCGAATTCAAATTGGAAGATTTCCATTCCAACTGTTCTGGCAAATGTTGACGTTCTCGGATAGGCCTGCATCGCGTGTTGAAAAATAATAATAATAATAATAATAATAATAAAACAATCAACCATTTTCATTACCTATTTCAGGAGGTACTATTGACAGTTTTTGGCTTTGACTTTTCGATCATGATAGGTTACAGAGAACCAGATTTACCAGGGCATGTACGTATGCAACTGTCGCGAGTTGGCTGTCGCACACCTGCTACATGCGAAACACGAATTCTGCGCGTCTTTGGCAACGCGTTAGCTTTTTCGAACTATTTGCGGGAATATTGAAAATAGGCGATCGATGGAAACAGAAGCATTCGGACATTAGACGCTTGATTGTACTCTTGCCATCGGGCGATGCCTTGCCTTTACCACTCAAAGACACGCCGTCGAAATCTCAATGACATCGAGATAATCACGACAAACGATGACGGAAAATCATTCATATCACATACAGAACACCAACTGCCTATCTCGCAACTTTGCAGAGTGTTTGTTCTGACGTCGTCGTCAGTGGGGGCAGAGCGATCGCAACATGTTCGCATATTTGAATCTGAATCTGTTGGATCTGTCGCGGGCGCACTATCTTCTGTATCCGAGCCAAAAGACAGGGAGACTGCATGCATGCATGCTTCTTTGACGGCTCAAAGACGTCGATCATGATACACATACTCATCGGGAGCGCGTCGGGAGCGTCGGGCACTCATGACTTCCATCCGCGGCCGTACGGTGGCTAGAATTTAGATTCGGGCCACCTATTTCCTGTTCTGTACATACGCCTTCTTGGCTTTGGAGTGGCCCTGTTTTGTTTTGTTTTGTTGTGCCCTTCTCTGAGTGGATTCGCACGCCAGAATCGAAGGCTTTATAAACCCGTCTGGCTTCGCACCTCTTTCCTCTCATCCCATCTGGTTCTCCCAACAGTCACTCATTCATCGCATCATCCATCGACAAGTTGCCCTTCGCATTCCAAGCTCAATCCGTCTATATTTTCAAGACAAATCTATTTTACTTCGACAATAGTAAAGATGTTCGCTCTTACCTTCAAAGTTGCCACCACTATCCTTGCGATTGCCTCTGCTGCAGTCGCCGTCGCGATCCCCGCTCCTGTACCGTCCTCGGGCTCTTGCTCCACAGGAACTATGCAGTGCTGCGATAGCATCGCAGTAAGTCACCTAGTGCTGCCTCCTTGGTGGCACGCAATTGCAACGATAACTAACAACCTCTTCTCTTGTCTCGTGAATTTGCAGCCGAACGACTCAACAAACAGCCAGACCCTCGCGGGTCTCATTCCGATTGGTCTTGTAGGAAACAGCGTCCCCGTCGGACTCAACTGGTACGCACTTTTTCTTGTTCATGGTTGTTGCGCATAGTGAATTCCTAATCTTGTCTTCAGCATCCCGATCAGCGTGCTCGGTCTCGGTAGTTCTGGTACTTGCAACTCTCAGGCGGCATGCTGCGAAGACGTCACAAGTAAGTCCATTCCTCTTTTGCTCTGTCTTCACCTACTAATATCGAAATTGCGTGTAGGCGGCGGCCTCGTCGGCCTCAACTGTTCGCCTCTCAACGTCGGACTCTAGGTGCCCAAAGCTCCACTAAGTCAGGAAACATACAACTTCAGTTTCCTCCCCGTCCCTGAATCCAGATGGACTTTTTAATACACCCTAGGATGTTAATAAATTCCGTATTCGTTCGTACATGAACACCCATCGACCTACCAATACTTTCGTATCATATTGCCTTTCCATTCCAATTCGTTACTATCCTTTATCGCTACACATTGAAGCTATTTCGTTCAATAGCTGTCTTCAACATTCGTTCGGACTTCCCCCATCTTCAATATCCCCCTAAATCTTGTTACACAGTAGGGTAGTGTACACACGCAGCCTTTTATACATATGCTGTTACACAACGTTCAGCCAGACCACGAAACCAGTAAGAGGTGTGTTCGACGAGAATTCGACGACCTCGTACGAAGAGGATTGGCATCCGAGACGTACAATAATCGATAGGGAAAGTGAAGACAAGATCCAAAGAAGTATCGCGTATCGACAACCACGAGCAGTAGCACAACTGAATAATATCATGCGCAGTCGCGACGGACGCTGCGTTCTTCCACCAACGGCATCTTCAAGAAGGTCAATGAAGGGCGAAAATAGTGACAAATCAGGTTTTGTTCGGAGATGCATCACGTGATCGCGTTGTGCGTACGAAAATTAGGTAGCAGCAGAAAATATTGCATGTAGGACAAGCATGAGCGTAGCTTGTAAGGCCCGGGCAGGTTCGAAACACGATGGGTCGCTGTAGAGTGCCGTTCTTCAGAAGAAGAAGCCTTACCGAGTCGTTGATAGGATGAAAATGTCGTAGCGTGGTGCCCTCACCTTCTCTGGTATAGTCGGCGGGGTGAGGGGGAATTCACTTTAGTTTACGGGCACAATTCGCAGCCGATTGCGATACTAAGATTTGGTATCGGCGCTTGGTGTACCTCTTCTATGGACCCCGAAACACGGTGCAAAGACTGCGTGGGAGGTAGAGGAAGTACCTCAGCTTTCGATGTCTGGGGTTTCAGTTGGACAGATATTCATGGATCGACGTCCATAGCTTGGTCTCCAGCAATCTCGTTGGCATCGTCATCACCATCGGTATTCTGATTCTGCCTGCCCGAGATTCCATCGTGTGTATCATCGTCGGGCCCGGCCGAGTCTACTCCCTCTGGCACCTGCATCTCTGATCCGTCCGTCTGTGGCATTCCTCCGACATTCGGCGCCAGAGCAGGTCTACTAGGGGCAGGTTCCCCATCTGCAGTCGGTATGGCAAGAAGAGATTCAAGAGCCATCGCAGAGGCTTTACGCTTGGTGCTTGATAAAGGCAGAGACGATTGAGGCACGTTTTGTCCGTGTTGCTGCTGTTGTTCCTGCGAAGCAGAATCAGAGAGTTTAGGCTTGAGCTCGACCTGTCGAAATTGGATGCGTCGATCGGTTTTGGTGAAGTATTGAATGTTGTTTTTGTTGCTGGCAAAGGTGGTAGTCGACCAGGGATCTGGGTCCGTCTCCTCTACAACGACGATGGTAATATATATAGACGTTAGGATACAAGAAACAACGGCGAAGAGGAAGAACATACCTGAGACGTCCTTAAAAATCAACTCCGTCCCAATAAGCGTCCTAAAATGCCCCCTCATAATAGTTCGCGAGAGCTGTAAGAATGGAGTCGGGGTATCCAGTCCCTGCACATCCAAGAAATAGAAAAGAAAAAACTCATGTTAGTATGTCAGAAATAACGAAAATGTCGAGGCTGCACACATACGACAAGTCGATACGAACTACTACTCGGCACGAGCGTCTGGTCGACACTTCCAAGGTCAAGCGTCACATAACATTCCTCCACTTCATCATCTTCGTAATCTTCTTCAGGACCGAAATTTTCGACGTGCTTGTATCCAGGAAACAGGCCTTGTGCTTCTGGGGATGTCGAGGAGAGGGTTGACGAGGAGGACATGCTGGTTGAAACGGAAAAGTTCTAGTATTTGCTGGGCTGAAATTGACCTGCTGAGTTCTACATATTACATAATATTGATGGAAGATCCGCACAGCCACTAGCATCAGGGAGAGGTTGGAAGCGTGTACAACAGCTTTGGGAATAGCAATGCGACAGTTCAGTAGAATATCGTGGATAGCGTCACGGATTCCTTTGTTTTCTTTGCGTAACTCATACAAGTTCCGCCTCTCCGCGTAGAACATGCTGCTCGATGACGCGATATGGGACGAGCATAATCGTATCCTTCGGAACAGATGCAAGTGTCCCGCTATACAGAAGAGAGTCGAAGTCAAAAAGATGTTCGTTGAGAAAGTTGTTTGAAGTATGAATGTAGCACGCACTCGTCCAGTTGAAGACCCTCAATCGTATCTAGAGCGTGGAAGAATACGGGTTTGTTTTTGTCAGGGGAAGTAACTACATAGATACCAGAAAACGTTGGATGAGAATATGAGTGAAAGGAGAAGAGTTGATGCGACTGGGATGTACTTACTCATGCTCGGTGTTGTAAGCGTAGGTGCATCATCGAGGTCTTGTTGAGGCTCGGGTAAGTGATCTAACACAGTTGTCCTGAATTGTGATGCGACGAGTTCTGCGTATCTGAAAAGGCAGAATGAAGAGAAACATTCGGCGGAATAGTTCATGCATTTCAATGAGGAACCCACCTTTGCGCGTGTCGCAACTCTGCTTTTGTAAGGCGTGCATGAACGTCCGGATTCAGTGTTATATACGCAGCATATTGCTCGATCTAGCATTAGAGAAAAATACGAGGAATTTGTGGCTTGACAATTATAGATCAAATAGATACTTACCTTGTGTAATCGTGTGCGAACATAACTCCTAATGATAAACTTGATGCGCTCGACCTCCGTCTGCAATAGAGTAACACAATAATGTTCCTCCTCGCTCAACGTCACATCGGCATTTCGCAATGTTGTCGAGATGTCTGTCTAAGGCAATAAAGGAGTTGCATGTAAGCCATCAGGAAGATCACGGAATACGATGAGGACGCACCTTGCTCCGAATCAAGTCGAGAGTTCGAGTCAGTAGATCATCGCAGACAGGCAGTATGTCCGGAGCGTGCCGCTCGTTCTGCCACGCACGCAGCAGCATATGTATGTTTATCTGTCTCTGACGTCCATTGCTGGAGAAATCAAGATCCCCGGGTGGCATTCGTGGGGCATCCACGTCCATCGCATCACCGTACCCTCCGCCTACCGATGGATCACCATTTGCACCAGCACGAGATCTTCTACCTGACGTCCTCTTTGGTTGTACCGGAAAGTCGTCAGCGGACCCGCTACCATTGCGTTGCGGATAGGGCCGTGAGCGCGCTGAAGAAGAGGATGCAGCACCACGCGTCCTGGAACCGGGTGCAGGGCTCGATGCTCCTGCTGAAACATACGTATCGCTGGTATCTTCATAAGAAAACTGACCGAGCCTTCCGCCGGTGTCCGTCATTTTCAATGGTACGAAGCGAAATTATAAGCAGGTGTAGCGCGTACAACACGAGGCGACCCGTGACTCGACACGCGAAATGACCTACCCTCAACTTGTGAGCACGTGGCCGACTTTAATCTCCGACCAAAATTGTCCCGAACGCGTCGCGTCCGAGTCGCAGACTGACCATTGCTAACTTGAACGTGACGACGACGGACCAGACTCTCGATGGCCTCGGTCCCAACGACATCTGCGGGTGAGACGGTCACGTTTGACTGTCTTTGCCGCAGTTGTGGTTCGGTCCAGAGTACCACAGCCTCGAGCACTTGTTATAAAATGACGTTCACCAGTCGATGTTTCTCTTTACAGGAACTCGCTTTCTGTCTTGCTTTACTACCATCCAAACCTTTTTCTTGCTAACTACAATATGCTTCCAAACGTTCTTATCAATAACATAGGCTTCGGGCCACTTACTAAGCCTTTCTCCGTGCGTACTTTTTTAAAACATCGCGAAGCTCTCGTTACTGATCATTTCATACAGGTGCACAACTTCATGCCTGCGGAAGATGTCGAAGGGCTTTTCCTCAGCAAGAGGCTTGCCAAGTATACTCTGCTGGAGAAGCTCGGGGAAGGTTCTTTCGGTACTGTCTGGCTTGCCGAGACTACCTTGCCCAATGGCGATCGCGCCCGCGTCGCTATCAAGACCGCTCCACGCGCTTGGATCGACGGTTCAGATTATCATATCCACGAGGAACTGGAATTCCTCAAATTTTTCACGAAGACGGCTCCTGGGAGTCGCTACACTACGCAACTTATCGAATCGTTCGTCGACGAGTACAATTACTACATCGTTCAAGAATACGTCCCAGGCGGGACGTTGCGCGATGAAATCTGGCGCTATGGAGAGCTCGACCAAACTAGAGCAGTCTACATCCTGGTTCAGCTGGTATGTTCTAATCGGTTTCTTGCTGCGCATCGCATAACTGACCGTCATGTATTAGATCATCATCATCAGACACATGCATCGTCACGGAGTTATGCACCGCGACATCAAGCCGGAAAACATCCTCGTCGATGCCTTCGGAAACGTTATCCTGGCGGATTTCGGCCTAGCGTATCGGTTTCAATTGATCAAAGAAACCGATACGGGACTCGCCGTATCTCCTGATCTACTCGCGACAAGGGAGTATTGCGGGACCTTAGGCTACATGGCGCCGCAAGTACTCCTCGAGCATGAATATACAAGCTCCGCAGATATCTACTCGTTGGGAATTTTGTTCTACGAAATGCTCACTGGCGAGGTAAGCCCGCATTCCTTCTTTTAAGTATAAGCAATCTGACGCTCCTTCGTAGTTGCCATTCCACCAGCGCAAGTCGGCCGACGCGGCTCTGGCCATGCTCCACGGCGACTTCCCCGCACCTCTTGATTCATTCGAACCAGAGGCCGCCGACCTGATGTTATCGGTAAGTATATTACCCACGTTGCTTCTACGCTCATAGCGCTAACACAAGACTCCAGATGATGGAATGGGATGAGTGCAGACGGATCAAGATCGAAGATTTTAGGGCCCATCCCTTGTTTCATGGAATGTACGTACGCTCATGAGTCTGTTCGCGATCTCGCAAACTGATTAATATCCTCTCCAGTGACTGGGATGCCGCTGAACGACGGCTGTACAACCCGAATGCCAACTGGGCACCAGCAATCGCTACAATCAGCCAGGACCGCACTATAGACAAGAATGTGCTCCTGCATGGTCAAGGACGCCGTGCCGCGTGGTTCCGCACTGGGGTGACACCTTTCGACCAGACATTCAACACGCCTTTTCAGCCGCTCAAGGTCAATCGTGCATCACCACCCACGCCAAGATATGCTCTTTTCCAGCTGTCCAGGCCATTCCGCGCGAGCCTTCGTGACCCCAAGCCCACGCGCAGCTCTCACATCTCTGCACAGCGCTCGCCCAAAGGCCCGGCTCGCGTCTCACACCAGCCTCTCAGTCTTAAGAGGGCTCGTACCAATGCGTTCACCGATGGGGTGAACGCATTGGAACGAGGCCTCGAAGAAGGAGAGATAGTCGAGGAGTCGTGCCCACCTGTCAACCCGGTCCCATTTGAAATGCGCACGTCAGCCAGAGTCATCCCCAACACGCGCATTTCTCGCAGACACGATGCCGCCACTAAATACTCTTGCTTCGCAGTCTCTATTGAACGGGTCGATGAATTACTCCTATCTCCCTCCTCGGGCATGGGTCCTCGCCGCGCCTTCGCTTTTCGCGCCCAGCCATCCTTGTCGCCTACCCCAGCATTCACGCCGACTCATGTTACGACGTCAAAACTTCTTTCACCACCCAGTATTCCCACACTTGATTCTACTGGTACGTCGCTGGCCAGTTCGTCAGGACCGATAACACCTGCCTCGGAGAAGCCCAACGCTGCAATCTGGAAGGACGAGCCTATTTAATTAGGAGACGGAGATACTGGAGCCGAGAAGGGATGCCGAAGAAGAAAAGGCGATATGAGCGTACGAGCAACGGGACGACGGACGACGCACGCGCAATGGATCGAATCGACGACGACGACGCCTATATATATACTCACCATGGCCTGAAGGATAGCCGAACCGCTTTCTGCTGGGATATATCCGGTGCGTCTGTTGCTTCTCTGTCCTACTGTTTCTCTTCTTTTCCTCTCTATCAGCTATTCAGAAAATCTCAAAAAAATCGGAAAAAGCGGAGCCCGCCTGATCTGGATGGCGCGTAGTCCATTGGAGGCACACTTTGCGCTGCGCGTCTGAAAGGTCGGGTTGGGTTCTAAAAAACGACAAAAAAATTCGGAAAATGGGGGTGGAAAATCAAGGTCCAGCCTCGGTCTGTACTGGCTTTGGCAGATGCGTGGTGTGCTGAAGGCACGCGGTGCATTGCGCGTCTGCCTGAGTTTGGTCGGCTGAGTGCTCGGATGGGAAATGCGCTTGTCTCGCTGGTCCGTCTTGATCAGCTGGGATGGGTGGTGGCACGCCCGTCCCAGCTGATTAGGTTTTGCGAGTGTGGTTCGGCCCTCTCGCGACGTACAGGATCACATATGAGCTGGCGCATCGAAAAAAATGGCCTGGGGTTGCGGTCCGTGTTTCGTTCTCTCTCTCTCTCTCTCTCTTTCTTCCTCTTTCAGAAAAACAGGACAGGCCTGATCTGGAAGACGCGTGGTCCATTGGAGGCACACTTTGCACTGCGCGTCTGAAAGGTCGGGTCTGGTTCTCGAAACGACTAAAAAAATCATAGAAAATCAAGTCCACCTCGGTCCGTACTGACTCTGACAGGCGCGTGGTGTGCTGAAGGCACGCGGCGCATTGCGCGTCTGCCTGAGTTTGGTCGGCCGAGTGCTCGGATAGAAAACTGCACTTATCTCTCTCGTACTAGATCTTTTCTCGACTCCTTCTTCACTATCGGACATTTGCTTTCTTTCTTGGTTCCGTCTTCTTTCGCTTCTCTTTCACGGACAATTTTTTCTTATGCTTTCTCGCTTCGTCTTTCCTTTTCTTTGGGCTCCCAACTCTTTCCCCCTCCTATAAGTGGTACCTTGTCGTGGTGGAGGGGCTCACGGTCCCCGTGCCGTGCTAAAACCACTAGTTTGATTTACATAGTCGCGATTGTGAGAGATGTCTCTTGGAGCCTAGTGGGGTGCGAAATAGCTATTTCAATCAAGATCGTTCAGATCGGAAACATGGCCTTGACAATCCGCATTGTTATATGTTTTATTTGCGTCTTCAAGCAGTAGTGTTCGCGATTCATGATCTGATCTAAACCGGAAGTAACCATTGTCTTCGGCATCTTCCGTTTTTTTTTCTAACAAAATAATCGCGCTTGTCTTCCTCAATGAACCATGAAGCATCCTCTGATCACATCAAATGCGCCTGGCGTAACCTCTGCTTTCTTCTTGGACTTAGATATACCCTTTCATTCGCAAAAACTGCGTCGGGCTTTTCGGGGGTTTTCTGATAGATTCCTAATCCTAAGTCAAGTGAATTTTGACTCCAGCTGTGTTTGGCAGCAGGCTCGTAGCTTCGATCATAAAATTCTTAAATGCTTCTTGAGCCCATGCGTATGCTCCATGCTTCTATCTGTCAAAAATCACAGAATCAGTCCACGCCAAACGCCAGTGAATCAGGACGAATCTGGAGCGAACAGAAGAACGCGACACGATTTGATTTGCCGAGTGTGCATATTCTGGTGTCAAAGGGAGTAAACATTCTGCTAATCACGCACGTACCGATAAAACACGATTGACGTGGCATATGGGCGGGGGATGATGAGGCTTAAGGTTTGACGTGCTGAAAGTTAATCGTGCCAGCCAGAAGCTGCGGCCAGGCCAGTGATGGATCGACTCGCGCCCGGCGCTGTCTGAATTTGATGCTCTCGTTTTTCGTGGTCGCGTGTTGTGGTGCGGTTGTGACGATTTTCACTCTTGCTCCGGGTTCTGCTCTGGAGACGAAACGACCGACTGCTTGTCTGTATTTTGCGATTATGGTATCGTCGGAAGCAGGGTACCATGGTAAGTGCTCTGCATCTCCACTTACGTTCTTAACGGACAGTACTTAATCACTGATTGGATGGCTCGAAGCGAGATATGGACAGGATAGACTGATCTTGGAACATACTTTCCAATTGCCCGAGGAAGCCGTAGGTGATGGGCCTTATTCGACTGAGGAACGAATAGCATCTGTTCAAGGAGGACGCATGGTATGCAGGTGCCAATATTCACAGCGCTGATGGATATTCGCATCCTGATCATCCACTGTATCGACAGACTCGGATCCTACCCCGAGCAACAGACATGTATAGTGTTGGCCTGGATCACATAGCCTCTGGTCCAGATTTCCGTAAAGGGCCATCGAATATATGGATGATTTTTTTCTGACATTTAGACGTCTACATTTGGAATGTCACCAACACAAGCAAATACATACAAACGCGACGCGTCCAAATGGTACATAAATGGACGACTCTGTCCACTTCCAGGCTCAGAGTGATTCTTCGTACCCCAACGTTGACCTTTGTCCCCGTTCGTTTAGTTTCATTCGCTTCAACCCACGCTCGTTTACTTCGTTTCATTTGGCTTCGACTTTCTCATCCTTCAGAAGGAAACTCGAACATCCACTAGTATGAAGCTCTCCTCGATCCTGCCGTTCATTGCCACTGCGCTGTCAATGTTGCTCGTGCAGCATGCTACACCAGCGAATGCAGCGGCATTGTGCATACCGGGTATTTACTGCCCTCAGGAGGCCTCTCCATCGCCTGCTCCAGCATGCAGTTTCACAGAAGGTAGTGGCACGCCACCGCATGCTTCGTCGACGTCAATGTCAGATCACTCTTCCACGTACGTGCCGAAGCCGTCCACGACCTCGGATATAAAGCCAACTACGACTTGGACTCCGCCGACGACCTCTAACGTAGTCGAGCCACCGTCCACGACGACTCCTGTCATTCCTGTCAGTATCCCGGCCAGCGCAAAGTCGACCTACACGCCGACCACCGGTCCTGCTGGTTCCTCATCTCCTGGTGAACACCATACAGTAACCACTACTATCACGGTTTCTGGTATGTACATATTTTTCTCTGAGCATACACGCATATTTTCGTAAAGTAATATTTATCATTTGCTTGTACCAGGTGCACCCCAGCCTACTGGATCTAGCTGTAGTACCGGTCCGGTCCAGTGCTGTGATAGCGTCCAATCTGCTTCTTCTTCTGAAGCCTCAAACATGTTGGGATTGCTCGGCGTCGCTCTTCAGGATGTTAATGTTCCAGTCGGACTCAATTGCATCCCTATTAGTGTATGTCGTTCCTCTCGCTTGTTTGTTTAGAGGATGCTAATTCTGGTTGCAGGTCATCGGGGCTGGTTCAGGTGGTACTTGGTTAGTGATGTCATGCTGTATATCTTGCTGGCCGTTATTGACAAATTTTCCATCTTCGCAAATAGCAACGCACAAACTGTTTGGTGAGCCTTTCAAAATATTCTTTCACCGTACAGCGTCCTGACACTTTCCTGCTCAGCTGCGAGAACAATCAGTTCAATGGTCTTGTTAATATCGGATGCTCTCCAATCAACATTGGCCTTTAACGATTTGCACTTGCGATGTACTCATTCCGGCACCTTCGAGCGTGAGAGCATACTACAGTTCACCGGTTTGAGGTTCAGCTCGGATCTTCGAAGGTTATTTTCCCTCCCTCGCAACTGCACAAGCGGGATTTTCTTGGACATTCCGCTATTCTTTATTTCGTGCTATCCTACCTTACATCTTTCGAACTTCGAGTCGCTCCTTTATTGTGTTTCAAAAATATATTACAGGTACAAATACACTTTGCTTCTGAGATCTTCGCTTCATTCATACATTATGCTCCTCTTTCTCTTCTTCTGCTTCATATACTGGAGTTGACAAGTGAGGAAAGTAGACCGAGTCGAAATGGGTGTACCCCAAAAGCACACAGATCAAAGCTAAACAACATCATTTGATTGCCGGTGTACTGGATAATCCTCGAAAATCACATGCCGAGACAGAAGGGAGGGCTCAAGGTCGCGTGCCGCGTACATAACTTGCTGAAAATCTTCTGTTTTTCTTCTTTTGATCTCCAATGTCCCCGCTCACTTTCGCCCCTTTCTTTCCACGTCTTTTGGTGCACGGTATTTAGCTCGATTTCCAGCGCGTCGTTTCGACTTATGATCAGGCTCTGGTCCACTCTATGCTGTATTGAGATGTGAGATGGCCTTGCCATACATGAAGTGGCTTCGTATGCTACAGTGTTGGCCCAGCGCCGTTTCATGAGGGAGGTCCATATGTTGGCTTTATGACTGGCATAGTCTAAAAGTCAATGTAGCTCTTATGTGGGTGGTCAACGTCGAGAAAGCTTTTCTTTTGCGACTTCGACTGGCAGAAGCAAAGCAGAGGATGTCTGAGGGATCCGTGGCACCTAAGCGGCGATAGGTACCCAGTATGATAGTATGATTGCGCGTTGTGGTCGCGTAGTACAGTTTGGGGGGTGAGTGGGCTTTGATTGTGATAGATGACGCCTCGGGCGACAGGTCGCGTGGCGCCTCTCTATGTCAGGCGTCGTAGCACTAGAGGTCGAACATGGTGAGGAGAGACCAGGTTCGGAAGCTAGGCTACGACCATCTTTCTCCCTGAAGAGGTCCGGGATATTGGATTCCTCGTCTGAAAGATGTGATTTGGACAAATCGTCGGGGTGCGCAAAGGCCGGTTCGTCTTGGCTTGCTTTCGCTGAGGGCCCACGACATTTTGGCCAGATCATCCGTCGGAACGGGCTGAGGCGTACCGTCAGGATACGTTCCTTTCAAGCCACATATCGACTACTTACATAGCTATTGTTTTGTCCCGGTGCTTCTTCAACCTCCAGTTCTGGCGGTGCTGGGCTGCATTTGGGGAGGTCTTCGAAAAAGCTGAAGGAGGATTCGTGCTGGACCCTACGTCCAATAGAGGCTGCCATTTCTCGCATTTGGTTGCGAAAGAGATCGCGAAGCTTCTAGTACATATCCGGCTTGCCTTGATCCTTTCTGCTAAAAAGACAACCTAAGAGACTATGCTCACGATGTGTCTCAAGGCGCGAAATATGTAGATTGCTACTTGAGAAGGGCCTGTCGCGGCTTGTACGTGCGCCTGGTTAGTCAGGCCTGTCGCTCGGGCGAATGATCCTTGGTATGGCTGGTTCGTGTCATTGCAACCGCGAGGGCCATTGAGAGCCTCCTCCGCTGTTCGGAACATGTTTGCCAGCCAAAATTTCGGTATATCGCGTCGAGTACCCTGCTTTTTATGTCTTCGCATTTCCTCATTCTGGAAACAGAATTCGCGAGTTAGCCGATGGTTTGCACCAAATCGCGACCTTTCGGGGAGATGGTACAACGTGGGCTCGGAGACTGAGATTATTGGCCTTGGTGAAATCAGAAGCGATGTCGTAAATAGCCCTTGGTTCTTCCGTTTGCAATTACTCCACTCTCTTCCTTTTGCCTGATAGAACTGGCTTTTCGGAATGCGGAGAAGCCTCTGATCTCAGTCCCAGGTAGCACAGTGGCGGAATGATCGGTAATTTCAATATCATTTATGACGACAGTAGAGGTAGATAGATAAAGAAATGCGACCCGGGAGGGTTCAAGTTAATCCAAATGGACTCAATGCGACTTGCAAATTGAGAGAAAAAATGATTTTGAGCGTGAAGACTACTTGGATGCATTGTCTTTGGGCCCAACGCACCACGTCATAATATAAGAAATAGCGAGACTTGTAATCCTGGCCTAGGAGAAAGAGGCAACCGAACATTTTTAAATTGATCACCACCATAGCAGTCTCCGCTCGCTTCTGCTGATCCATAGTTTAGTAAAGCTTTGATCTCTACGCATCAGACTGAGACTTCGTGATTCGACCTTTCTTCGTTACCCACACCATTCTGTTATGTATCCCAGAGTCAGAATATCCACAAATCAAAGTCAACGACTCACCTCGACGAACTCCATGTCAGTGATATCTGGAGTATAGCTCGTTCCACCATTCACTCCTTTCTCCCCCGCTTCTTTCAGATTGAGCAAGAGATGGCCTCCGAGAATGCAGACAAGAATTGGATTTCCAACAGTACTCCAGACAATTGCAACGAAGGGACTACTTTCAACGGTGCTATAGGACACGATATGACAAACACAGCAGAAAATGAAACTGTGACAAGTCAGAATCAAAACAATTATTGGCTTTTGTGTAGCTTACAAGCCATAGTATAGGACCTGGTCCTGTATGACAACGCGCATTAGATCGAATCTGTTAAATCCGGACGTCATTTTCCAATATTCCGCTGTCTTGTGAAGTGCGAGGCATAGCAGGATAAATCCGTACATCAACGGAACCATCCTGTAAAGAATCAGGGAAACTCTTGGTCAGTTCTGCGAACTTACCAAAAGATGAAGTACAGAGCTCGCGGAGCGTCTCTTCTTGGACTGCAAATTGACATTCCCTCCGCAAGACTGCTAACGTCAACTGAGGAGTTTCGGTCAAACGGAAGCATATAAGATTATCAAACATCTTACCATTTTCAATCAATACGACATAAACGAGAAGGCAGAAATTGATGCATACTTCCACGCCAAGCAGGATTTTGAGGCCGACGGACAACGTCCTGTCTGCAGAAGATCAGGACGAGATAACTCTTATAAAGAAAAACCCTCACACCCATGGAAGAGTGCCATCGTACGAATAAGTAGGATATCTGTGGCAAATTATCATCCGCATCAAGTCTAGCTCGCACGGCTTACAGTCAAGTAGGAAAAAGACAACCAGACCTAATATTTAGTTGAGCATGCTGCTGATATTCGGATTACAGTGATGTACGTACCGGCCAAGCTTGAGATCCAAAATAAAAACAAACCTAGGTTGCACGATTATTCGAGAAGTAACAAACTCTGAGACCACACGCACAGCTGGATTACAAGACATCAGAAAGAACATCAGATGACATGAAGTTCACATCGAACGCGCATACCTTGCATGACTTTCCGAAAAAAGGTGTACTAGCGAACGTATAAGTTTCAGACTCGACCGTTTCACATAGCAAATCAATGATTTACAAGTCATGTAGCAAACGGCCGTCAGTAAGCCTGTGCAACGATTCTATATTATGATCAAGAACCTGTTCAATTTCCGGACATTGTCTACACTTACCGCAAAGTATATTATACTGACAGAGCTACGCGGATTTCGCTGGTTGTTTATCAGATGATGGTATGCAAAATGGATTGATGTAATTCACCCAGAAATATTTTATCTAGATGGAAGGACTTGTAAGGACTCGAACTTAAATATGGCAAGTTGATAGAATACCTCCTTTTCCAGTGTGAGAACTGCGTAGAAGGACAGTGATAAGGTGCTCGATATCTGGGACAAACTGGTGAGACACATACTGGAATAGTAAACTAGGACAGTCGTGAGTGCCACAGCGCAGTATTGCTGGGTCCTGGTCAATGATACAGTCAACTGAGTAACTTCTTTTGAATCCGCGAGTTCTTCTGTATGATCCTTCAAAAAGCGGGAGACGTTAAGAAGAGACATTTCCGAGATGATTTGACTCGGAAGCAGATATGAGTTATGAGAGGTACTTATACTTATACTTACATTTAAATAGAAAACAAGATGGATACCTCCCGGCATCGCCGGACTGCGTTGCTTCGGCGCACATACGAAACAGATCTCAACAGAATAGAAAAAATCATGTCACTGAGTAGTCATGTTGGGGTTGACGTCTATAGGCAAGTCGAATAGATCAGACAGCGATTACTCCATTTCTATATTTCTATTATACAGAAAGACACATTTAAGGAGGAGGAGAAAGAAGAGATGGAAGAGAGCCCAATTACGACTGAAGTTAGTGTGGGAACAGACTCTGGAATGAATTACCCGGAAAGCCGATCAAGTGCATTACCGAAAACGATGTACTATACTTACGCGTCCTTGCGATCAACCAAAAGTGATTGCATAGCCTTCTTGAAGACTAACCATCGGATTCAACGTCACCGTGAAGCGATACGAAAAGGCCTGGTCTTGAGTAAGGATTCATATTTGTTCCAAGGGTCATCATCAATGCGCGGTGCTTTGATCCTAACCTAACCTAGACTTGGAAGCAAGGCAGGACTGTGAATATACGTATCTCGCATCCGGCCATAGAAAACCAGACAATCCTAAATCGATCATTGTTATACAATAGCTGCATGTACTCAATCCTGTTAGGCCAGTAACGTGAACGGGATAGCAATCACAGTCATCGCGAAAGATATTGCAAAGTTTCTAGCACATAGCCGGGTTGCCTTGACCTCCTTTGCTTCACGCAAAAGACAGCATAAGAATATTTTTTATTTTTTTTAGCTCAAGGTATATCAAGATGCGATATATGTAAATTGCTGCTTCAGAAGGGCTTATTGCGACTCAGACATTCACCAGGTTGGACAGCTCTGTCGTTCGGGCGAATATTCCTTTCTATCGCTGGTTCGTGTCATTGCAACCACGAGGGTCATGGATTACCCTTCTCAGGTGCACCAAAACCGTTTTTCAAGCCGGAAAAATACCGTATATAACGTCGAGCACCTGGCTTTTGATATCTTCTGGATTTCTCATTCTGGAAACAGAAGTCTCAAGATACCCATTGGTTGAAATGAAATTTGCGATCTTACCTGTATAACGACTCGGACCTCAGACTGAGACCACCAGCCTTAGTGAAATCGGGAAAATGATAAGCAAATCCAACACTGCCTGTGATTTGAATGGAAGTAGAGAAGGTCTCGCTGCTTCGGAGGATTAGGTTCATCATGACTAAATAGACTCAATGTAACAAATAAGTGGAAAGAAAATTTGATTTTGAGCGTGAAGACTACTTGGACGCGTTGTCTTTGGGCCTAGCCAGCAACATCATAAAAATAGAAACAGCGGAACTTGTAGTCCTCGCCTAGGAGAGACAGACAACCGAACATTTCTAAACCGATCACCACCGTAGCTGAGCCATAGTCACTATGATACACTTTAGTGAAGCTTTGATCTCTACGCATCAGACTGGGTCTTCGCGTTCCGAGTTTTCTTCATTACCCGCGCCATTCTGATACGTACCACGAAGTCAGAAGATCCACTAATCAAAGTCAGCGACTCACATCGGCGAAGTCAATGTCACTGATATCTGAACCAAAGCTCGTTCCGCCATTCACTCTTTTCTCCCCTGCTTCTTTCAGATTGAGCAAGAGATGGCCTCCGAGAATGCAGACAAGAATTGGACTTCCTGCAACTTCTACGACGCTTGCAGCGAAAGGACTACGTTCAGCGATGCTAGAGGCCATGATCTGACAAACACAGGAAAAAATGAAACTTCGACAGGTCAGAATCCAAACAATTAGTTGGCTTTTGTATACCATACAAGCCGTAGTATAGGACCTGGTCCTGTATGACAACGCGCATTAGATCGAATCCCTTAAGTCCGGACGTCATTTTCCAATATTCTACGGCCTTGTGAAGTGCGAGACACAGCAGAATCAATCCGTACGTCAATGCGGCCATCCTGCAAAGGATCAGGGAAAGTCTTAACTCGGATACAATTCTGTGTACTCGCCATGAAACGATGAGCAGAGTTCGTGGAGGACTCCTTCTTGGTAAGCAAAATGATAATCCTTCCGCAAGACTGCTAATGCCGACTGAGGAGTTTCAGTCGAAGGCAAGCATGTAAACCTAATAAACATCTTACCATCTGCGAACCATATGGTATAAACGAAAAGGCAGGAACTAATGCATACTTCCACGCCAAGGAGAATTTTGAGGGCGACGGACAACGTCTTGTCTGCAGAAGATTTGGACGAGATAACTCTTATAAAGATTAGTGCTCACTCCGATGGAAGAGTGCCAACGTGCGAATAAGTAGGATATCTGGGTACGCAGCAAGTCATCATTCGCATGAATTCTAGCTTGCCCAGCTTACAGTCGATCAGGAAAAAGATAACCAGACCTAATATTCGATTGAGCATGCCGCTGATATTAGGATTACAGTATGTACGTACTGGTCAAGTTTGCGACCCAAAATGAAAACAAACCTAGGCTGTACAATTACTCGAGAAGTAACAAACTCTGAGACCACACGCACAGCTGGGTGAGAAGACATCAGAACATCGGGTGACGTGACGTTCACACTGAATGCGCATACCTTGCATGACGTTTTGAGAAAAGGGAGGCTACCGAACGTATAAGTTTGAGAGTCGAACGTTTACAAAGCAAATCGATGATTCACCAGCCATGTTGCAAACAGCCGCCAGTAGGCCTATGTAACGATTCTATGTTATGATCGACAACCTGTTCGATTCTCAGATACTGTTTACACTTACTGCAAAGTATATTATACTGACAGAGCTACGCGGATTTCGCTGGCTGTTTATCAAATAATGATATGCAAAGTGGATTAATGTTGTTCACCCAGAAATATTTTATCTAGAAGGAAGGATCTGTAAGGACTCGAGCTTAGACATAGCAAGTTGATAAAATTTTACCTCCTTCTTCAATGTGAGGACTGCGTAGAAAGATAATGATAAGGTGCCAGATGTCCGGAACAAGTAAGACACATACCGGAATGGTAGACTAGGACAGTCATGAGTGCCACAGCGCAGTATTGCTGTGTCCTGACCAACGATACAATGAATCGAACAACTTCTTTAGGATCCACGATATCGACATGTGTACGAGTTTTCAAAGAGCGAGAGACGTTGAGAAGAGACATTTTTAAGATGATTCGACTCCGAAATAGATGCACTTATATCGGTACTTCTATCTGATTGGAACAGAAGAGTGACACCTCGTTTCAGAAGCTTCAGAATTGTCTCATGACCGTTCGTTGTTTTTCAAGTCTGCGGCGTACATACGAAACAGATCTCAACAAGAAAGAATCATGATCAGGTGTAATATGTCACTGGATATTCATCGGGGGGAAAGGGGGGCTTGAAGTTGATAGTCAAGCCTGATGGATCAGACCGTGACTATACCCAATTCTATATTTCCATAAACAGAGACAAATTTGTTCAGGAGGAAGAGACGGAGGACGGCCTAATCATCAAGGAACAAAGTTGGACTTCGTGGTTCCCGGAGTGAATTATCTAAGAAGTCGATCAAGTGTATAACCGAGATGTGCCAACAATGCTATCTGAAGAGTCTATGTAAGCGGCCTGGCCTGGTTGCGATTCCTCGCGAAAAGCACTTACTGGGCATTCCTTTCCTCGATTTCTCTGACGTGATACCGGCCTTTCTTGCGTGTAAGAAGGTTCAAGTCAAGATTGATTTGTCGTCATATACCATATTGTTAATCTACATCTCTGGAGTGACAGAAAGCGGAACACATGATTGAGATGTAAGAGAAAGCAATAACCAAAAGTCATTCCCGGCTGCTATGAAGGCCTAGAAAGCATTCTGACCACCGATCACCAGGAGCGATGAAACCGGGCTTGGTCAAGACTCGCGATTTAAGAACAGCCGTGTTTCGAGCTCGACAGAGTCTCGATCGAAGGTCATAGAGAATCCAAATCAGCAAATTGAATTTGTCATGTTCGCCCATTATCCATCCATCATTGCGTAGTATCCATCCTGCAAGGGAGTTGACGTCGTCTTCGCGACTTTTTGAAAGGAGCAAGTCCGACACATCCCATACTCTGAGATCACCACGAGAGCATGTGACAACTCGCGAGTCGCCACGGGAGCAGGTGCGACGGGAGAGAAATGATGATGAGGGTATTAGAGGTCTTTTGCTATCAAACGATATCTGATAGCGACCGTTTGAAAATTCTGGGGTCCACCGCTTGAACGTGAGAGATCATGACAAAGACTTAAGCGACATCTTGCCGATCCGTAACGCAGTTCTGACCCTGATTGGCAAGTTCTTGTCTCCACAACCTTCAAGTCAAAATAAAATCCTTTTTCTGATTTGAGCTCTGGTTCACAGAAATATATAGTATAAGAGCACATACTCGATGTGAATAGCATAATTTTGTCAGATTATTCTCATCTCCTACTCCTTAAATGAGGAAGAGTTAATCCAGTTGATCGGCATTCCCAAACTAGACGATGTGACCTCTGTGACAGAACCCTTCGGCTCGCAGCCGCCTGATTACAAACAAGGTTTTGCCTCGGCTGAATATGGGGTACCGTTTGAAAATCCGTCACCGTTTGATAGCAAAAGACCTCTATTGAAGTGGAATGTAGATGGAATATACGCCATCTGCAGTCAATTCACGGATCGTAATGCCGTCGTTTAAAGACACTGACGACGCAACATGCAGTCAACTGGGATCGCAAACGTGCGACTCTGACGACAAGACATGCAACCCGTCGCAAGTGAATACGAGCGACCAGCCTGAATACATATAACCTATAAGGTCCAGAAATGACCTGACCTCGCTCCGGATCCCAACCCAAATAATAAAAGTACCACTGTAGAGCTCCTCGGTAAAAAAAAGCGACTTGCGCACCATCGGGTGAAAAGCAAATGGAGACGGCACTATTCGTGCAGCCAGTCGCAAGTTCGGAGATACCCTCCCAAGTTGCAGTATTCCAGATTCTGATGTTTCTGTCTTTAGAACCTGATGCAAGTCGATCTCCATCGGGGGAGAATTCCAGTGAGCTGACTGGATAGGTGCATCTGTTGAGTGTTCCAGTGATGACCTGAACAGTTATCATTGTCCGCACATCCAGTCTTCTACGACCATCTTCAGATGCAATCATGGTACCATGTGGTGATATAGCTAAGCAGTCGGTCCAGATGAGCCTTTCTATGGAGCTGAAAACCAATTGACCGGTCGCAACATCCCAGACTGTGATCGAGCCAGAACCCGACACGAGACGGGAGTTATCCGAAGAGAAGGCTGGACCTGCTACGACGCCACCGTTCTCCGCGTCCCAAATGCTTATCGACCCAACGAGACCTCCATCGTCAGAAATAGTAAGACACGATCGACAGATTTGTGTCCCATGAATGATGAGATCGCCGAGTCGACCGCTGCGGCATTGGTGTCCCAGATTTTGACAGTCTTGTCATCGGAATCAGTGACTATGTATTGCCCATCAGGAGTAAAGGAGACAGAATTGTCACGGTCCGTGTGACCCTTGAAAGGATCAAAATCAAAAATCACCTCTCCACTTGTCAAATACAGCGCTTCTATCGAATGGGACAAGGATGCGATCGCGATTCGGGTACCACAAGGAAAATACGCAGCAGACTAAAGACCATCGAATTTATTGAAAACGGACACTATGCTCCCGCTTTCTACTTCCCGTATTCTGACTCCAACTTTTCGAGAGCAGGACATAATGTATTTGCCATCCTGCGAGAATGGAAATAAGCGGGTCCATTCATCGTGTCCGGTGAAGGGTCCAAAGGCAGGTGTTCTGCCGTCGACGTCCCAGATTCTTGTAGTTCCATCGAACGAGCCGGAGGCTAGATGCTTGCCATCCGGAGAAAAGACAACAGATAAAACCCAGTCTGTGTGCTCAATAAACCGTGTGAACTCCGTCCCAATCGATACGTGGCAAACTACGATCGTCCCAAAGGCATCTCCCGAAGCAGCCTTCGTTCCATTAGGCGCCACTGCCACCGATTGTATCCCTGCTAGTCCGAGAGGTTATCTGAGAACCAGATTACCAGTCTGAACATTCCAAATCCTCGAGGTTCCGCCCAACGAAAATGACGCGAGATGCCGTCCATCGGAAAAGAAGCCAACAGAGTTTATGTCGTCGTTCAAAGACAGAATCTCTCCTCTGATGTGTAAGTCCCAAATGCTAATTGTATAATCGCGAGGAGCAGAAGCGATTAGCTTTCCATCCGATGAGACGACAGAACGTACTGGGTCAACATACCCTTCTAATACCCTCATAAAGTTTAAAGACCTCTTTGAGCCAGTTCGCTGCATCTGGGTTATTGAAGACATCTGCTTCGAGTAATGAGTTGACACCACTGACTCATCCTTCGAGAGGGGGATCATCGTGAGATAGATATGTGGCGTGCAATCCGCGATCGGGAATGCAAATATGGTCGCCAGGTCACTGGCATCTCGTAGGAACACCGTAAGGTCGGCGATGCCGTCAGACTAGAAGGAAATCAGTCGCGTGGCATGACAGAGGAAAAAGAACAATATCTTACCTTGATCCACTCAGCAGCGTCAATAAGTGCGCGACTCGCAATCCGACCAAATGATTTGACTAAACTTAGAACCTCGAACCAGAATAGGAGACGTTGGTGAGCGAAGTCAGTCAAACTCTTGAGCACTTCGAGGAAGTAGGGTGCGTCGCGCAGATGCTGAACCCAATGGATGCATACATATTCCAAGTGTGACGGAATGCACACTTTAACGCGGTCCGCAAATCCCGGAACATCGTCATTGCGGACAAACGACGTCTCAAGGTTACACATGTTGAAGTGTAACATGTTCTCCATCACGGAGAAGCACCGACCAAGAATGAGCCGGTTTGCATCACGTACGTCGATAAACCACGGCTCGCTCGAGTGTTTGGGTGACGTGAGAAAATCCGAAAATGATGCGTGGAATAAGTTGATGGGTCCGTCGGTGGCGAACGAAATGAGACTCTGAAGCCTTGACAAAATAAGAATACAATTCTCGTGCGGTCGGAATCCGAGGATGCCATCTATTGTTTTGCTCGAGATTGGCACCTTGCTCAGGATCAGGAGTGCCATGACTTTCTTAAAACGCTCTTTCGATCGATCGCTGTCCCACAGGATTCCTGAACAGCGGAGTATAGTCGCATACAGTTTGTCCAAACCAAAGCCAGATAACGATCTTGAGTCGGTTACAAGGCGATCAAGGTGATAGAAGGGATCATCACTGCTTCTAACCAATTTTACAGCCGTAGAAGCCCAGATGAATAGCCCACCTGCGGCTTTCCCAAGCTGAGTGATATTTTCGCTCCACGGACAATCATCTGGAATTTCGACCTGCGACCTGACGATCTTGTGCATTTCTGCACGAAGGTAGGATAGAACGTCCTGCTGACTAGCAGCCGATGAATAATCCAGTTCCATAAAGCGTACACTTTCTGGTCGTTTAAAGAGCACGTTGTTGATATCCGTCTCGCGACGTCCGGTGATGAGAAAGCGGAAGATATTTGGAAATTTTGGAAACTCTTTTCGGAAAAGTTCCATAAGGTTGCGCCGGGAGTCAGCTACTCCACACTCATCCAGGGCATCTAGCACGACGATTACTGGACCCGACATTGCGGGTGCTGCAGCGAGCAGTGGCTGTAGAAGTAGCTTCCTGAACTGATCTTCCGAGCTTGCCGAACCGATATCTTTATCGGCTTTTATTTCAGAGAGGACGCTTGATCCAATGGTAGAGTCGAACAATGCCAACTTATACGCGATCGTCCTGATGACCGACGACGGATCACTCTTCCCTCTCTGGAAGAATAGGAATGCGCCAAGCCGCGACATATCGCGGAAGTGTTTGGCGATAGTTGCGCTGACAGTGCTCTTGCCAGAGCCTGCAAGTCCGTGAAGCCAGAAGATGTTCTGTTTCGAGTCTGAAAATACCCATTCAATGATCTCCTTCCTTATTTCTACACGGGTCCCAGGAAGGCAGAGAGTCCGATCAAACGCATCATATCGATCTGGGCTGAGTCGCTGCTGCAACACTAAAGAAAAGAAGTGAGCTGGATTCGCAAACGTAAGTAATCCATATACGAACGGAGGTCGTCAATCTCTTGTGGCACCCGCGTGGAAACGATAGCAGTGTGGAGAATTACGCCAGATTCAATCTGCTGTTTGAATCCCGCCAAGGCACACTCAAACTCGCCAATCTTCTGGCCACTACTGACGTCGAGCATTCGTCCTGAGGAACATCATATATATGATGTGTAGCACTTGAACGTATGGGCTTACCCAAGAAACCACGACCAGTATAACAAGAAACGAAGAAGCAGCACTCAATCGTCTGCTTCAGGAGACCCATAATTGCTTGCTGCAGACTAGTGGACTTGTCCGGAAGCGTCTCGACACCGCAGACAAAAGCAAAGGCATCGTCCATGCTCTGAACGAGATCGATGACCCTATTGTCAGTCTTGTACACTTTTTCAACGGCCTAACAGATGAGGTATGTCAATACCTCTATAGATATTAAAGGAGATAACGCACCGAGTAAAGACCAGAGGCTATCTTCCATGCTATGGAGAGGAAGGGGTGCATCTAGACAGACTCAGCAATGAAGGATTCCAGTCACTCTTGGGACACACCTCGGACAAGACATCCATGAACTGTCGAAAAGCATCTAGCTTCGATACTAACTGCCCGACGGCTCGATAGAGATCTCCATGGCGATCCTGCTGAGACGCTTGATTCCTAATTGACTGCGTCACTTCGGAAGCTTTTATTGAGCGCAAGATTTCGCGCTGACGAACATCCTCTGACGCTGCCGCAAGACTGGTACCGGCACTCGTCATTTTGTCCATCACTTCGAGGTCCAGCACAATTTGACCTGCGGATGCCATTGATGATTTACCGGTGGGTATGAGATAAAGTGAGGCTGAGTAGTGTATTTGCGATCAGTAATCGGATAGGAGAATAGATGATGAACCAGTACCTTCTCCGTTGGCGCACTTCCTCAGCAAATCAGTGATGGTTATACACGTCAAACCAACACAAGGATCTCTTATCCACGTAGACTCATGTTTGACCTGGATTTCCAGAATCGCAGAATCTTCTGAAGAAGATCTATGCATTTTGATTAGAGACCTATTGCATTGTTTATGAATGGACACGCACAGCGGAATGGACACATTCCAAGTCGGCAATGAATTCTTGAAAACTGTCCGCGTCTTCTTCTTGACATCGCCAAGCTTCACTTCTACGAAAAGATTCGGGACCTTGCTGTGTAAGGGATGCTCCCAATTTAGGCCTTCCATACGTATAACTGCGACGAAAGACATGTAAACATCGATGAAAGCAGCGAACGGCAGAACGACAAGCGTACCTCGAAGACGATAGTCAGTGGACATGGCGGAAGCGGGTCACAGTCAAGGAGCGATTTGTATCCACGCCCAGACGCATCTTTAAAGTAGACTCGAAGATCAGGTGAACAAGAACCATGATGGGAGCTGCTGGGCGCTGGCACGAAAATAAAAGAGGTCAAACTATATAGGTGAGGCTATCCAGGATTCCAGGAAAAGGCTGTTGCCACGTTTGGCAGTGAATAGATCTATCATCTACTAGACGAGAGACTTGACGGAACTTTCCAAAGACCAAAAGGCAAAGACATCAACAAAAATCAATCCAACAGGCTATGCTTTCGCACCGAAGCGTCATGGATGGAACTGACTGTGAGAATAAATAAATTCTAAATCCCGTATTACCTAAATTATTCCCACACCTTGATACTTAATAGTTTTTTATTTTGCCTTCTCTCCTCGCCTCGGAGTAACTATGTAGTACCTGTGCACAGGTGGAAGACGGATATTCGAGAGATTATGAATTCTCTACCGAATGCAGAGCTCGCCTTTTGTCACTCGACAATCCACCATCGTCTGGACTCTACCTTCACACAATCACTCGGATATTTTTCGACTGACTCGGACTTGACTCAATCGAAAGAGGACTCTCAAATACCGGAGGATTATAAAATACTTCAAGTTAATTCTGCGGGGGCTTGCAGTCAGATGTGATGCTGGTGAGAGTCACTTCCTCTAGTAATCAATCTTACCATGCTTACTCGGTGCTGTCGCTCTTCCCAAGTCATCTCTTCTAAAAGTAGAGTCGATGGGTTCCCTTATGTGATTAACTGTGATGGTCACAGTTCGTTTGGCAAAAACGAGTCCATCAATGTAGCGAGGAAGGTTCCGACTCGTCGGATTCTTACTAACGATCCGATCGTTCCAGGTCTGAAGAAATGAAGCAGTGAAACGATCAAGTGCCAAAAATTACATCGCAGCTCTTTGAATCCTGTACATCAACAACCGCCTTCTCTCCTCCGACTCCTTGTCAGTCTTACCACCATCTGCGACTGGTTTTTGCCCCGGCATACTTACTGGTTTAAATCCGTGTCCAGCAATCGAACGTAATCTACCTTCATCAAATTTGCGCCTTTGAAACTTCCCAAAACTTGCGTAAAGACTGCGCGCATATCGTTCATACCAGGAGAATTCAGGACAGTGAAGCACAGGAGACATACGGAACTGAGCTCAGAGATTATTCTGTCAGGTGCAGCTTACAGTAATACACTAGGCCTTTGTTTTCGAATTGTATCGACGCTTACGTCTTTCCGGTCGTAGATTGTCCGCGATCATAGATTGAAATGCTTTCGACACAGATCTTCATGCATTTCCCTGCTCTCGAGTCTGACTCTGTGTCTTTGGGAACGCTTTAAGCAAACCGGGATATGACGTGACCTCGACTGGGTCATTGCGCTTGACAGAATCATGCTGGATCTTCATAAGGACCATGCCGATCGCTGGAGTTGCCTGCATAACCTTGCCACTGTCCGTTTCACCCGATATCAGAGATGGGGACAAACGCATGATTTAGAAAGAGCAGTCTCGCTTTGGCGAGAAGCTCTATATATTTGCCGCGACGGGAGTCACCCTGGCCACTCCATGATATTGAACAATCTCGGAAGTTCTCTGTCTATTCTCTTTCAGCGATTTTTTGAATTGTCCAGTGATCTTGATGAATCAATTGTGCTCCATCGTGCGGCCCTAGCACTTTGCCCCGAAGGCCATCCCGATCATCTCCATGCATTAAACAACCTCGCAGTTGCTCTCTCAATTAGCGTGGAGCGCAACGAGAAAGTTGATGATCTTCGAGTCGAGGAGGCAATCGCACTGATTCGTGCAGCGCTGGCTTTCTCTTCCAGGGGGACCGAGAATCATACCGCGCTCCTAAACAATCTCGCAAGATCTCCGTCCATTCGCTTTCAAAAGAGTGGAAATGCTGGTGATGGTGATATCAACGAGGCAATTGAATTGCAGCGCCTTGTCCTCGCTCTTCGCCCAGAGGATCATTCGGACCGTCCCTCATCCTTACACAATCTTGCGGCCTCTCTCCTAAGACAGTTCGAACGCAGCGGTGACCGTGAACCAGACGATCTTGACGAGGCAATTATGTTGCTTCGTGTAGCCTCGACTCTTCACCCAGTTGGTCACCCTGATCGTTCACAAGTCTTAGAAGATCTTGCGGTATTCCTATGGACGCGGTTAGGCACAGTGGCAATCTCGAGGACCTTTCTGAGTCGATCGTACTTTATCGTGCAGTCCTGGCCATTCTTCCTGACCGTTCTTTGTCACTGAGCAACCTCGGAAATTCCCTTTCAACACGCTTCGATCTCTACGGTGAGGTTGAAAACCTTGATGAAGCAATCGAACTATACCATTGCGCCCATGCTTTTTGTCCTGCGGAAGACCCTCTCAGTTCAGCATGCATCACGGGTCTTGCAAGGTCTCTTTTACGTCGCTTCGAGAAAGGCGGAAAAATTAGTGACCTCGATGAGTCAATCGCTCTGAACCGCCGTGCTGCCCTGGTTCTCCACAAGGAAGGCGAACTTGATCGCTCTTTATCTCTCAACAATCTCGCAATTTCCCTTTTAAATCGTTTTCATCATAGCGGGAGGGCTGAGGACCTAAATGGATCAACTGGACTGCACCGTGATGCGTTATCTGTTTGCTCTGAAGAACATCCTCATCACTTGATGTTGTTGGCCAATTTAGCGTGTGCCCTATGGACTCGCTACGAGGATAGTAATAACATAGAGGATATACAGGAGTCGTTCACGCTGAATCGTTCTGCCGTGCCGCTCTACCCGGAGAATCACATTGATCGACCTATGTCGGTGAATAACCTTGCAAGCTCCCTATTCTCTCGTTTCCGACATATTGGCAGATTTAAAGATCTCGAGGAGTCAATCTCACTTCACAGCGCTGCCCTGACTCTTCGCTCGGGCAGGCACCTGATCGGTCCATGTCATTGAGCAATCTAGCAAGTCTATTGTATATGCGTTTCGGACAGACCAAAGTTGCAGACGATCTCGATGAATCTATCACGCTTCATCACGCCGCTGTGGCCTCTTGCCCCTCGGGCCACCCAAGTCGTTCCATGTATCTGTTTGGGCTCGCGGATGCCCTACACACTCGTTCTGAGAGACAAGGACATGCAGGAGATCTCGAATATTCAATGCAATTATTCGATCAAGCAGTCAGTCATCCAGTTTCCAGCTCACTTATACGTTTGAAAGCTGCGAGACGATGGTTGACTATGGCGCGGTCCTGCGATCATCACACTACCCTCGATGCTTACAGAGCTGCGCTGACACTTCTCCAGCGCATTCTCACAATCAGACCGACACTGTCTACGCAACTCGATTTTCTCAGTAGCGACTTCTGTTATTAAGTCGTACCTGTCGATGCGGCCTCCTATGCCATAGAGAAGGGAAAGATCACTCTTGCTATCGAGCTCTTTGAACAAGGAAGGACTTTGCTTTAGTCGCAGACGCAAGGCCTCAGGACTCCGCTGGATCAACTTTCGGACGTGAATAAGGCACTTGCTGACAGATTCATGGAGTGCAGCCGTCGAATGGAGACTTTCATCACGTCGGCTGAATCACGATCTAGGCTCACGAGCCATGCAGAGAGAGAGCCGGAATGTTGATGAGACGCTGGTGATTGCACGTCATCTCGTGGAGGAACAAGAGGCCGTCATCAGACAAATATGAAATGTATCTGGATTAAGTTTCGAAGTGCTGCCATCATCATTCTTGCACGCAAGGAGGACGTGCCTTGTGTGTGTGTTCCTCTGGACCAGGATTGATATTCACTTGCGCACGGCTTGTTTTAAGGATCTACTTGAAGAGTGCCTTACGTGCGGGGTAGCATCAACAAAATACGACGTGACACTCCGGCGGGTGATGAAGGTCCTCTGGGACATCCTCTGGGACAAAGTCGTCTCCAGGATCGTTCAGAAACTCAGAGAGCTCGGAATTGCCCCCGTTTCGCGCATCTGGTGGCGTCCCACTTCTTTGCTGTCTTATTTCCCTTTCCATGCTACCGGTCCTTAAGAGAGCACAGGCGGTACCCAGAGGTATCTTCTGGACGAATACATTTCATCGTATACGCCGACCCTCGAGGCGCTCATAAATGCTCGGACAGGACTCGTCAGTGACAATCCCAGGCCACTTTCCTTGGCGACTCTGGACTTCCCTCGACGACCAGGAAGGAACGGAACGTGATCCACACATGGAGGCGTGTTGACAGGCTCCTCGTTGACGATCGGGATACTCGCGATGCTGTCCTGCATGCGCTAAGGAAGGTAGAATGGGTGCACTTTGCATGCCTCGGGAGACTGGATAGGAGCTCTTCAACTCCTCACTAAAACTTTCCGACGGCGGACTCACGTTACTCGACAGCGCGCGAGCTCATCTACCGAATGCAGAGTTCGCCTTCCTCTCCGCGTGCCATACGGCGGAACTAGCTCTTAATCATTCACACGATGAGGCGCTTTCGCTCGCTGCGGCAATACAGTTCTGCGGAATCAGAAGTGTTGTTGGGACGATGTGGCAGTTACTTGACCGGGACGGGTCCGTTCTCGCTGGAAACGTTTATGCGTGCCTCACGCGAGACATTGAGGAGGGAGAGATTCGCTTCAAGAGAGTAGTGGCGGCGGTTCGAGAGGCTGCGCTGAATCTGAGGGATCGGAGCGATGAGGCTCCGAATGGAAGCAGAGTAGAGATTATGGTGTAGAGATGGGTGAATCTCGTACACATTGGCACCTGATGTGCCTCAGACAAATCGTTCCTTTGCATGCGAAGTTTCATGTACAGATTATCTAGGATCGTCTTAGTATTGGAATGAACATCACGTTGAGAGGGGAAATCTTTACCCAGTTCAACAGTACAGTAACCTTTCTTAAGACTTCGGAACAACTAACGAACCAACAAACCAATGGACCGAATAGCGACTAATCCAGATGGGAAGTGAAGACAGAGAAGAGGTGAGGAGTACTTAAGCTCTTTGTTAAGTCCCGTGTAATCCGGTAGGTTCTTGATGTTGAAACTGGGATGCTGAAGGCGGGTGAACATCGTAAATATTGCTACATGTATTAGCACAGCACAGTTTGGTTGGTATAAGTCATACATCGGTTGGAGATCAGTGTCAAACAACCTTTAGCAGAATTTATTAGACCAATGCTACCATCTTCCACAACGAAACTCTCACCTATACATCCACAAATCGACCATCTCATTCTAGTCCCAGTCGTGTTCAGACCCTCCGCCACCATCCTCGCCATCCGTCCCAGCCCCTGTTGCAGCTGATTGTTCCATGATCCACCCACCATTGCCATTAACATGATTCACAAAGTTATCATCACCTACTTCACCAGCCGCCAGTTCACCCTTCTTACGTCGTTTCCGACCTCCACCGGTTCCCTGACCGCGTCGTTTCTTCGCTTCGTTCTTCTCTGCCTCGATGTCGATTGTTCCGCCTGCCGAAGGATCGGGCACACCGTCGACGATCTCCTTGAGAAAGTCGAGCATATCTGTTCGCTCGATGGCGTGTTTACTTCGATGATGGGGACATTTAGCGTCTCTATGCCCTGAAAGCGTTGAAGAACTCACAGGTGGTATGATTCGACACGCTTTGAGTTCCGCTCGAGTGTTACTTTCGCGGCTTCGTCCACGAGCATACCAAGGAAGAGTTCAAGCGCTTTAGCTACAGAGTGTTACTGCCTCAGTTGCCTTCGTTTGAATGACAGAAGACTTGATCCGTACAGATAACGACTGGGGTAGCTTGCGCCACTTTGCCCACTTCTTCGTCCTTTTGCATAATCTTCTTTATTCGTGCCTAAATGATTTCGCAAGTTTCACCTTAGTTAATTGTGTAGCGATAACTACTGTTTATGGACGTACGACTGGAAATTTTGTCTGTTTATTTCTATTCTTCATCCTTGAATTCGTGATTGACGATCGAAGATATGTTGAGGGGATGTGTTGATTGAGTCGGTGTACAAGAGCAAACCGAACGTGGCGTCGAATTGGACGCGTTACATGGGTTCGCTTAGGCAATCATAGTTTGTCCGTTACCAGCACCATGATGGCTTTCAACGTCGACCTCGGTGCGCCCGTCAACACAGTCCTTCTTCTTGTTATCGCCTACTACGCCCAGCGCATCGTCTTCCCACCAACGTCCCAGCCGTCTTCACCACCAAGCGAGTTCAAACAAAACTACTCATGGATGCCCAAATCCCATCCTCCAACGGTGCTCTTCCAGAAGTTCACACCGAAGACCCTTGCGCCGTTTGATGGGAAGAATGGCCGGAGGATCTTGCTGGCGATTAATAGGAAGGTATTTGATGTAACTGCTGGAAGGACCTTCTACGGACCAGGTGCGTTTACTTGATCAAGTTCTGTCGTTATCTACTGATAGGACTCATGTCGTCTCCTTAGATGGACCGTATGGAAATTTTGCCGGGAGAGATGCCTCACGCGGTATGGCCAAGCAATCTTTCGATACTGGTCAGTTGCTATCAATACGATTCTCATGCTAGTGCTAACACTTTCTCAGAGGTGCTCACTCCGATCGACCAACCTCTTGACAAACTGGAAGACCTGGCGCCCTCTGAGATGTGAGCATAACTTACAATTTACCTATCAAGTTGCTGATGGATCCGTCTTTCGTTCATCAGTGAGAACATGAATGGTAAGGAATTCCAGCCGCTGAGTTTATACAACGATATTGATTGATTTTTTTCAGGTTGGATTGAGCATTTCACTAACAAGTATATTGTTTGTGGAGAGCTTGTGGAAAATACAGATTAACTCTGGATGTATATTCTGATTGTTAATGTGGATAATGATCCATGCTTCGAGATGAAAAATGTGACACGCTGTATGGCTTATGGAATTGGCGACGCTTGAGAGAAAATCTCGAGAAGATCGAAGCTACTCAGCTTCCAGAGGTCCTATGCTACAAATTCGGGACTACGGCAAACGCGTGCTTGACTGTGTGAGTTGCCCACTTGTCCGCGGCTTGTTCGGAATTGATATCCGGAATTGCTCGAGAGGGACGGATGTCATGACTGGTGTTAAGAGCATCTCCTCAGGCTAAACATGTCATTTCGCCGACGAACTGCTTCAACCGCTTTCCCATTTCACTAGCGTCAGCAAGATCCGGGTCAACGAATCTCTGGTATCTCCACCCTCACGCGCTTCCCCGCACGGATTTAGCCACCGCAATTTTTATCCACATCCAATCCAATCGCATTGTCTCATATGCCTTTCATTTGTTCCTTCGCTCCCATCATAGCCAAACTTAACTCACATTTCAGCAGTTATGCATCAGAGTGGCGCGTTTGCGGCGGCCCGCTAGCATCATATGCATCTTGCAAAGGCTGCTGATCATCGTTGTCCTTCGCCTCGTGACGCTTAACAACCTCGAGAAGCCTCAAAAAAACTCCGTCCTTGGACGCAAAAAACGGAGCGATTCTCATGGATACTGTTGTCGAGGTCATCACCTAGCATCACATGTCCCAGGAAAGCCACCGTTCTGCTCTTAACGCCAACGTCTAACACTTGTATGTTACTTCTAATGGCCAGAATCTCACACTGAGGAGGAAATGTGCTTCTTGAATGCCAATTTTCGGTTGTCGTCATCTGGTTTTTCTACGAGCGTAACGGCCGAGCGTGTAAATACCAAATCATCGGGAAGGAACTTGTAGTTGCGTCTATGGCACCACGCCTTGGCACTGGCTCGGTGGTCGTATAAATATGCGTTCGGCTTGCCTGATTGCATTGCGACAACCGTAGGACCCTGGTATATAGGTTTGCTCCTCGCGTTGTGCAATCCATCCTCTGCCTCATCTCCCTTGTCAAACATTAACGCCATCATGTTGACTCTCAAAAGCCATCTCTTCAACGTATTCTGCATTCTTAGCTTTGCTTTATTGAGTTGGGCGTCCCCGGCACGACGTCAAACGACGACGCTGAAAGCAGCAGCCGGTTCGCGTTATTTCGGTGCCGCACTCGCTGCGGGTCACCTGTCCAACGCAAGTGATCCGAACTTTGCATTATTTGCGCAAGAGCAGTTTAGCGGTGCGACGCCGGAGAATGAGATGAAATGGTCTGTTCTGTCCTGTCCTTTTGTTCATAACACACTTCCCTTGTTCAATCAAATGAGAAACGAGGGACAACGAGCTTACGGATTCTTATTTATGCATAGGGATGCGACAGAGCCAAGCGAGGGCGTGTTCACGTTCGACCAGGGAGACCAGGTTGCATCGTTTGCGGTTTCTAACAACATGCTCTTGCGTGGACATACGCTTGTTTGGCACAAGTACCCAGCTTCCTTTTCCGGTGTCCGCGGATGTATCTGAGCTATGATTTGTTTTTTTCTTTGTCCTTCTAGCCAACTTCCGGCCTGGGTATCTACGCTTACCGGGGACGATCTCCTTAATGCGATGAACAACCACATAACAACCGGTAAAAGAGATCATTATTAACGATCACTCAACATTATAAGATTCATGAGTGCTGCTCTTTAGTGATGACACACTTCCAAGGGCAGACTTTCGCATGGGACGTCGTCAACGAGGTAAGGGTTTTTGAATATATAAAACGTTCGGTCATGGACAACTCACTGCGATGTGGTTATTAATCATTTGTTCCTATCATTGAGACAGGCGTTCAACGATGATGGGACGTTGGGTGCAAGCCCATTTTTAACGCAGCTTGGGAGTGGCTATATCGAGACGGCGTTCACCACGGCGCGTGCAGCTGACCCGATGGCTAAATTATACATCGTGGGTCCTTCTCTTTTCTCTCCTCTTTTCCCGCACATTACTGACTGATCGAAATCTATAATTATCCATATTGTACTCGCATCTCGCATCTTCTCATCCGATGCGCGTAGAACGACTTCAATACCGAAGGCATCAATGCCAAATCGGACGCCCTTCTCGAAACGGTACAGTCCCTGAAGGCATCGAATCTGATCGACGGAGTGGGCTTCCAGAGCCACTTCATCGTGGGCGAGGTGCCGCAGGACTTGCAACAGAACTTGCAGAGGTTCGCGGATGCTGGTGTGGATGTCGCGATTACTGAATTGGATATCCGGGTTCGTATTTGCGTCCTTGCCTAATGGGATGCAAGCATGACTCAAGCGAGCGACTGACCTTAATCTTTACCTTTATTGTGTATCTGATGACAGATAACCGTCCCGGCGAGCGAAGCGAATCTCCAACAACAAGCAACGGATTACGCCTTTGTCATCAACGCTTGCCAAGCAGTGTCGCGCTGCGTCGGTATTGTGAGTTTTCCCGTCTATGCCCAACGATTCGAAATACCTAAACTCCTATCTCAGACAACTTGGGGAATCCCAGATATATACTCCTGGGTGCCCGGAACCTTCTCAGGCCAAGGAGCCGCATTATTGTTCGATGGTACGTCAGCGTTCTATCAATGTACTCATCCCGTAATGTTCATCAAAATGTTATTATTTTCCGTGTCAGACAACTACAACGAGAAACCTGCATTCTCGTCGACTATCACTGCTCTTTCGGACTGATGCTTCCTTCTCGTATTCGTGATCTTGTGTATTCCATTATTAAATAGGAATAATCTGAGTTGGTTACTTGTTCGCGTTCCGAGTCATGACTGATGGAGTGAATGAATCAAGGGCAGGATTCATATAACGTACGTAGTATGCGATACATTCTCATGAAATTGCGCCTGAAGTCCCTCAGATCGAGAAGTTTTCATGAAAACAGCACTTCGGCTCCACCATGAGCACCTACTATATATGAAGAAGCACCCGTCGGCCATAAAGTATACTGTATATTGTATTGCGTGCGCGTAATTGAGAAGACAGCAAGGAACACCTACTATACAAGCAGAAACGAAGACTAGTGTAGTCTAGGACAGTGTTGGTGGCCAACGAAGTATATCCAATCTAATGAAACCTGATACTAGCACCATTAAAAGTCCCAGCTCAGGTTGATCCAGTTCTCGTCGTCGTCATCGTCATCATCGTCTCCGCCGTCGTCAGGTGTATCAGGAACCTTCTCCTGTTGGCAAGCAGTGGGAAGTTCGAAGTCCTAGACGCGAAGTAAACGAATTCATATGTAAATGTGACGAGCGAAAGCAATATGAATAGAGGAACGTACATCCGTGCGGATTCCTCCACCCCAAGGCGTACGACCGTCAACACGCGCATTCGGACCGAGACCACGCTCGGCGAAACCTTCATACAGTAGACAGTAGTTCTCGCCACCAGTGAGCACCTGGTCAGCTTGAATGATAGCATCACGTGCATCCAGGAAGCCTGGCATGCACTTCTGCAGCTTCATTCCGTTAACGACGAGTCTAGAAGTCGACCTGTCAGTATCCTAACATCACAAACGTAGAATGAAGAATGACATACTGAGTAATAAGCGAGTTACCGTGCTTAGGTACAAGTGGCTTCTGATTGCCCTGAGCATCGAATTCCGCCGGACGGTAGAAGTCACCCGAAGGGATAGTTCCGTTATCCAGCGGGGGAGGAGGGAAAAGAGAGTCCGAGAAACCATGCTTGTCGATAAACTTCTGTGCGACGACCCAAAGCAATTCAGCCCAGACGGCTCCGATGGAGTGAACTGCAAAGTTGTTCAGATCATGCAACACTGCGCGGTAGAAGGAAGCAACTAACCTTCCCAGTAACCAGGCTTGTCAAGAGTCTTATACGTTACGGGGTTGATCGTCTTGTTCTAAGAAATCAAACGGATATATTGGGAAAGCGTCCAATATACAGAAATTATATGCACATACCAAGGAGTAAGGGTACTGTCGGATACCGTTCGGTCGATTCGCAGCCCATGCACCCATCGGATAGTCAGAGTAAGTAGACGTACTCCTGATTACAGTTGCGAAGAAGTCTAACAATGCAAGTCAGGACGAGGTCTTTACTTGAAACATGGCACAACGTACCTCCCCAGCCTTCGCCCATACCACCACTCTCGCCCCATCCAAGGCATCCAGAGTTTGCCGGTCCACCAGTCAAACGAGTGCTCAGACCGTGGCTCAACTCGTGAATGACGATACCGGCTTCGAGATCACCATCACGGTAGGGTTGGGCAGTGTTCCAGAGGTACATGCGGCAGCGACCATTCTGACCATCAGGAGGTGTCATGAAGTTCGCATTGTTGTATCCACTACCATCTTGTGCATTTGCAATGACAGCGTCGCCTTCACGCCCACCACGACCGAAGTTATCCTGTTGGAAGTTTCCGGACTTCTCATCGAAGCCGTATCGGTAGAACAGATCGTGGACAAGGTTGACTGTGTAGAAGAGCTGTGTGACTGTGGTATTGATGTACTTCTTCGCTTCTGAGAGCGAGTCGGAACCATCCTTCTCCTTCGGGTCATATGTGTAGTTGAAGATCAAACTTGGACCAGCATCGGGACGATAGTTGTCCTCCCAGTTGTTGCGGCCCTCCCAGTTCTCATGTGCGAAGCCGTTGTTCCCCCAGGTTGTAGTGTAGTTATTGATCTGATCCTTGCTAACAGCACGGCCAGCAGTATTCGGGTCGTTCACCGCAGGGATTGAATGCCAGCCGAGAGGACTTGCAAGTTTGTCAGATCCCTCCTTCTCGTGTGTACGGTTACCGCATTCAGGATCGTTGACACCCCATGAGAAGACATTATATATCGCAAACTCAGCACGCTCGTCCTTCTTTGGCTTCTTTGGGGTCGGAGCCAATTGAGCAGGATCGACGGCAGCATCCGCAGCCCAGTCGACGACGGACACGATCTTGTGAGGACGGTGCATGGAAACGGCCGATTCGTACCAGTTATCCTGCATTTCTATCTCTAGCTTCCAAACAAGAGCCAGAACAGTGCGGTCACCGTCCGGAACCTGAGCGTACGCAGGGTACGCCTTTACTGGGTTTACAGTATCCGGGACATTAGCCAGCTTCTCAATAGGTCGCACAGATCCGTCGGACGTCAAGTGCGGTTCGAAGGTCGAAGAAATCCCGTCAATATACTCGGAGTAACGGGACAGAATGTCCTCCTGAAGATTCTCGTCGGGAGTTGCTGCCAGCATGAATGTCAAAACGGCATCACGTGCCGAAGCCATATCATCCTCTTCCTTATCAGCTAATAGTGACGCTACCCGGTCGCTTGCGAGCTTGACACTACCACAGTTTGTCGAGTAAAGATGCTCGAGGCGTTGCGCGAGCTCGCTCATGTCGCTAAGTGGGCTCATGTGCACTTGACCATTGTCACTACCCATGGCGCGGAGGTCTTCCCGGAAAACCTCATTCATCGTCAGGCCAAGTTTGCGGCAGTTCGCTTCCCATGGGGTCGTCAGATGCCGCTCGGTGGCCGGGCTAGCCCCGCGATAGAACTAAACGACCTATCAGGGTTGTTTTTACACAATAGAGTCCGATAAACTTACTGAGTCACCGTAAGATATCACAACACCGTCCTTGACATTAACATTGATAAGACCATCGGAAACTTCCAACCCATTGATGAGCTGACGGAAGTAAACATGTGTAACACCAGTGTTATCGTCCGTGTATGAGTCACCACGCAGCTCGTAATGGCTGGAATCGGTGAGCTGGCCATCTCTCCTAAGGAGATGGTTCACAAATGACTCTGCAGCCTCGAATGGCGAGTTCTTCCCAGCAGCAGAGGTCTGAAATGCCTGCTCTGGAGAAGTATTGAACACAGCATGCGGGAGCTCAGGTCCAAAGCCAAGCGACTTGCGCACGCGACCCCCGGTGTGCTGGAAACCGGCCAATGACTCGGCGAAGACGCCCGTCACAGCAAGTGCAACGAGCGATACACTGATAGGTATCCGCATGCTAAAAAAGAAAGACTACAAATGACAGAAAAAATGGGCGCTATAGATGAACCTCTCGCTCCTCGAGTGCGGAATGATGGTGGGTGGGAGGAAGGAGAGAGTGCACGTCCCCCTATCGCTTGCGGCGGTTTGAAGTAAGCGGAGCACTACCAAATACGGTAATATGATCGACGAACGCGCGTCGCGTCAGTCGCGTGACTTTACGAATTCAGATTGCTTGCACGATTCAACGTTTCGGGGTTCTACGACTCAAGTCTCGGTTTATGGTAACTCTGCTGGCTCCTTCACTTTAAATTGCAGACTCTCGACTCGCGAGACTTCAGAGAAGCAAACTTTACACCCCCCTCAAGTCAAGATCCAGCACCTCGAGGTTCGTCCCATTTACAAGGAATAAACTCAGCACTCCATCTCCATCACCACCTTCATCTTCCCTTTCCGATCTATACCTATCAAACAGTGGCTCCGCAACACAGCCAGAATCCACGACCGTCCAATCTCTGAAATGACCTTGGGCTGTGCTCCCTAATATGCTAAGCGCACTCGAATTGGCCGCGTTCGAGGGTAGTAAGGCAAATAGCGATGATCCACGCGAGAATAGCTTGCCCCGTTTGCCAATTACTGTCGGCGTACCGGTTATGTTATTAGCGCTTGCCGGAGTCAGCTCCGAAGGGAGAGGCAAAGGCGTGCGCGTCCAATATGCTGCGGTGCTGCGCCAGTAATGATACCACCGCTCTACTCCCGTCGTGTTCTCTCGATTGAGAACATGAAGCCTCCCCTCATTGTCTATCGTTTGGGCTTCTTGATTTAGTATACCGCTGCATGCAGGGCGCTCAGTCCAGCATTCCTTAGCCGATATAAATTAATTCCTTACCCGTATTTTGGGATGCTGAAAATAGTGATACCCGCAGCAGTAGGATCAATAGGCGATTGCTCAGACATATTTGCAATGGTCTGATTCCAGTTGTTCCTCCACGTCCTTCCAAGGTCGTAGCTAATCGCATAGTCCATGTCATGATTCTTCCTTTACAAGTCAGCGTTTGTTTTGCCAAATAGTAGAACAAGACCTGCATACATTCTCTGGACCGTTCGGACCAGCCTGAACGGCAACGTCTTGGCCAGTGTCGTTGACATAATCACGATAAGTCCTACAGGTAACTCCCTTCAGTAGAGAAGAAGTTGTTGGTATAGAAATATTACCATGAAACATGCAGAACTCCTCGAGAATCGAAATCAAGCCCGTTGATATAGGCATTATCTATGTAAGTCATTTGCATCAACTTCCTTCCATCGGACAGAAGAGAAAAACGTACTATTCACACCCTACGTTATCAGTACAAAGAATCTCTCATTGTAAATCGTTCATGAAAGCGATAGAATGAGATGGACGTACCTCAAGATACTTGCCAATTTGCGTCCATCCTTCATTAGGCTCGTATGCATACAGCCAATCGTCCCCGAGTCCAGAACGTCCGACGCGCAGTTCGAGAAGAAGGTCAGCTTCAGATCCTGATATCGCTTTCGCAGACGCTGGAAGAGATAAAAATCGAGGATACGTGATGTTGATGAAATATATTGATTTGTCCAGGTGCTCCAAACCAGGTAGGTAATCCTATACGAATAGGTTAGCAGATCGCATATGGATTGTCTCTTACGAGTTTTCTGGCTTACAAGAACCTCGCCAAATAAGTCAGCAGACCATGTTATGTTCTGTGGATTGGTCGCAACGTCAGGATTCGAGACACGGTAATGCAAATCATCGTCGTGTTGGTCGAAACCAAGATGGAGCGTTCCATCCGTATGCGAGATTCCGAGAGAAATGCTTTCGAATAAATAGATAAATTCTCAGGACCATCTTGTGCTGGTGGGGAGGTGAGAACATACATATCATGACCATCATCTAAGGTCTGATTATAGTCTGTCAATGCGAACTTCTCCCATGTAGACGAGTTTGAGGTAGATGTCGGCGAAAGCTCCCGGCGAGCTACTGAAACGTAGCGAACTGAAGTATTCGAGGAGCTGTTAGCATCGTAAAAGGCAGCATACTGATAACCTTGGGCATTCTTATTAGATAGTGCCTTACTGTTAGAGAAGTTAAGATAATACATACCGTTGAAGGTCACCAGCGGATCCTGTTGGAAAGAACCTCCGTTGAGCCTGTTGACGGTCTGTGGATCTTGTCCAAGCACCGAAGAGCCCAGGATACCTATCGTGCCGCCGGAAGAAGCAGCAGTGATAAATCCAGTAAGTAAAGCAAGGCAAGACGCCAATTTCACACTTGTCCCCATCTTGAAGAAGATTGAAGATTGGGACGATGAACAGGAAACAGGACCTTCAGTCAATCTCTCTTCTCGTTCTAATACTCGTATTTCGTCATTACGTGTCATCCAGTCTGGGTCAGACAGAAGAGAGAAAAGGCCGCCAGCAGTATGTCGCGGTCCGCCAGGAGCCTTATGACGGGAAGACAAGAAGGGTCGCCAAACTCACGTGTCCCAAATCTACCAAATCGGTGGAGTCACGCAAAAGAAGATACAGTTGAACCATCCGCTTTGATTGGGGCTAGAATTCGTTTGAAACTAAATATAGGTATAACATACCCATAACCTCCTTCCTTCTTTATGTTTGTATAATGACACCGATCAGGGACTGATCATCTCAGTCCTGATCATTCAGTCCAGGGATAGCTTTGTCGAGTGCATGACTGAAATCCGCAATAATATCTGGGATGTGCTCAATACCAACGAAAGCCTGTCAATCACGTCAGTCAATTGATTAGTGGTACGTTGATATAAGAGAATATAAAACGTACCCGAATGAGATCAGGAGTGACCCCCGCTGAGGCTTGCTCTTCTTCCGAAAGTTGCTGGTGAGTGGCACTGGTACTTGCAGGGTGGATGACTAGTGTCTTCGCATCTCCAACATTCGCCAGGTTGCTCGCCAGTCGGAGGGCATCGCAAACGGCCCGACCCTCCTTCGATCCACCATAAACGCCGAAGTGAGGACAGACCCGAACAGACCGGGACGAAGTAGGCGCTTTACCTCCTCGTGATATTCGTGGCTCTTTAATCCTGGTAATTGACCTTCGGATGCTTTTCGAGCCATTCTGCAAGTGCAAAGGATTCATGGTTGCTCCGAGATCACGAAGAATCTCAACTCGTGGCTTAATAGCCAAAGTTATATTACCAACTGTCTCATGGAAGTTCAGACCTTAGTACCCTTCAGCACTGAATCAGCAGGCTCGGTGAACGTAGGAATCGTCCTGAATTGATCCAATCGATTTTCCGGATTGCCAACGTTCTCTACATAGATTGCTTTTCGTCTTGTCGTCTGATGGTAGCCACGGAGGATTCCGGCTTGTCATTGGCGACGAACTTCACTTTGATGCCGAACTTCGAAAAGACTTTCAATTGGTTAAATGACTGCCAAGAATCGAGCTGAGTATCTTCAGAGATGAAGGGCCTATGATACTCACTCCACCATACAACCAAGAAGTAGAAACAATGTTGTCTCCAACTCCTGCAATTGTCGAGAACGCCATGAATTGTGCTTCGTGCCCACTTGCGGCTGCAACGGCTGCGACACCGCCCTCAAGAGCAGCCATGCGTTTCCCAAACACGTCGACGGTCGGATTGCCGATGCGTGAGTAGATATTGCCTAGGATTGTATGTTACTTCAATGGCCCATTTAGATGGTACAACCAAGCTTACCGAATGCTCTTAAGCCAAAAAGGTCTGCAGCGTGTTTTGGGAATCGTTGAATACATAACTGGAGGTCGCGTAGATGGGTGGTGCACGAGCGTTCGTCGCTGAATCAAAGCAGTAGATCTGCAGAGTATCGAACACAGGAATCCTTCATAGTTCTTGTGAGACAACTGTGAGCAACGCAAGTTAAGGTTGCGACTCACTTGTAGAATCGTTGCTCAGCCATTACAGGCTGTTGACATTCGTAGGCAGAAAGGAGACAGAAAAAAGAGCTATCTTCAAGATCGTGCTTTCATAGCGTGTCTTCATGCTACTGTCAAAAACGGTCAAAGTCAAAGACAAGCGCTTAACACGCCATCAGTTAACTTTGATTACAGTATCTAAATTGACTCCCAGTTCTAGCTCGAATGGTTACAAATGATTATTGATATATGCGAGAGTTGGTCCACGTCTCGTTCATGTCATTCCATACAGGTCTACCGGATGACCACAGCTCACGACAGACTGTTGAGCCCAGACCTCCGTCCGCGGAACGTGCTTTTTCTCCTTATCGCCCGTGTAGTGAGCATCAAGGGCGTGAAGGTTCTGTTCACTCAGTGGAACACCTCCAGGAGGTACAGGTTCCTCATATGCGGAAAGGACGTTCATCGAATCGTCAACGTCATAGCCAAACGACTCAGATGACTCCATGTCTTCCGTATAATCGCTTTCTTCATCATCCGCTGCCCCACCGGTACCTTTCCGTTTCTTGGCCTGTCTCGATTCTGGAGGACCAATTGGTCGCCAAGGCGTCTTTAATGATTCCTGGCGAGCATGTTCCTTGAGTTCCAGTTTACCAGCATCTGTGTTCCACATATCGAACACCATTTGGACGTCTGAAGCCGCGAGCTCCGAAACTTTGCAAAGGAAGATGTAACAGGTTAAGAACTCGTCAAACACGCCCAGATCAAATTCTTTGTGCGTAGCGGCAACCCTCTTATTGATACCTCAGGATGGGGTGAAAGGTAACGACAGTAAAGAACTCACGACTATGTTCCCTATCCATTCTGACACATAGAACTGTATGTCTGTGTCCACCAATGTAGCACCGAAGATCATCGAATCTTCAAATCCGAGTGCTCGGCGTTGGCGCTGAGCAGAGGTCAGGTCCATGGTGAGCTGTCTCGAAGCGGCCCTAAAATCGTTAACCTTATCCTCGCAAATGAATGTGACGACGCCAAATGAGCGTAAATCCGATGAAAAGATTTGTTTGTTCGCCAACAGAGTCAAATAGTCGAGCCAATCAGAAGGCAGGTCAATCAAGCACACGTTATCAGCCGTTGCTGTCCAAGGCGATGCAGGCAAGAACAAATCTTCTTCGGCTCTTGAGAATAATGAGCAAGTCCATGTACAATGAAAAGGATATGTGATTTACCGGTGGGTGTGCTTTCCTCCAGAACGGAACTCAAACGCCAACTCTATCAACGCATCCACTCCTAGACGTATCTCTGCCTCCCGTTTTTCTCGTCTCGCGTTAGCAGTCTCGTGAGAGTCCCAATCAAAAAGTAGCGTATTAAACCACCTCTTTATATCGAAGGGATCGCTATCTTCAAACCTGCTCTCAGGTAACGAGTTGATCCACTGAGAGAACTTCCTTGTACGAAACAGAGTTTTCCGACTCTTCGCTTCCTAAAAATGGGTCTCGGGAACATGCGGATTAAACAGCTCTACAGCATTCGCACCTTTCTCTGCTCATACTCAGAAACCCATTCGATGCACTTCGAGGAAATGTTAGACTGAACTTAGGCGAGCATGGCCAATTGTACCTCTTGTTCCTTGATGTACCTGGGATACGTGATGTTTCCCCTGAAACAATCGACTCCTTGAAGTGAGTGACGAGTTTCTGCCAGCTGACACTGAAGACGAGTTGCCGCATGTTCCCATTTCTCATGTGTCGTTCTCCCAAGTCTGACAGATGGCGCCGTTTCAGTTCTGATTAATATTGTCATCAGGTCAATTGATGCCGGTAGACTCACTTGGATGCAGAGTCCGAGGTACTAGAAGAGTAATTTGTCAATAGTTTATATATGACTTTCAGATGCGACTACGTACACAGTTGAATGGGTCAATGCGGACACATGAGATCGTTGTGCTTCAGAATGGCTATATTGCTTTTTGAGCCACGGCTCACTTACATTAAGATCGACCAACGTACTCTTCACGAATTCTGTCACGCTAGATCATGAGACGACTTGATCATCTGCTGTTCGAATCAAGACTTACGTTGGTAACGTCCCTGACGCTCCTTCAAGGATGGATGGGCTTTGTGTTTGAGGGGCGATGACATTGATTGACTATTACGCTCAGGAGAGGCAAACGGCTTACGGGTCTGCTATAGAGCCATGAACCTGTGCGACAGTACTATCCATCGGAACTGGTAGACGCTTGAAGCGAGGAAGTGCTGAAGGTCGGGTACTAGCCAGATAAGCGGCCATCCGCAAAGTATTATGTCGTATTACGTCAGTTTATAAGGTGGCTCTTCGTCACCCCCGTTTTTGGAAGGTGATCGGCGCATGCCTCAGCCTACTCTTACAAACAGCACCTCTGCTTGCTATATTTTGTGGTGAAGAATAAGGCAGGCGATACAGATTGGCGTGTTTACCTTCCTTAGACGGCGCCAAAATCACTTTCCCAAAATGGGGGTGACGACCACCTGTACTGCTTATGATTTGAGAAAGCCCATTATACGATATAACTTCTGTATAAACCATGCAGAAATTTGTGATGCCTCACTACTATGTACTACGGCTGAGCTGACAGCATTCTCTTGTATCTTTCCTCGTTCTATTTTGTCCTTGCAGATATGGTGAATACACATGGGCAGAATTACGTTTCTGAGCCGCTTATATAGGAAACAGAATTGTGATTCTGTTCCGTCAGGTTTGTAAACATGGTTTTGCCCCTTGTGGTACGGAGCCTCTACTACTATGGTCGAGATATCGTGCAAGATTACGAGCTTCGATAGATAAGGCCATGGTCTAACGTCTGATTATAATTCGTCAATGCAAGCTTATGCCATGCGGACAAATTTAAATCATATGAAGGTGAGAGTTCCCGACGAGCTACAGAGACGTAACGGACTGAGGCATTTTAAGAGGCACTGGCATCGTAGAAGGCAACGTACTGATAATCTTGGACATTCTTTACTTCTTAGACGACTGTACCCTGTCGCCAGAATAGATTTGGGTAAGACATACCGTCAAACGTGACCGGTGGATCCTGTTGGAAAGATCCTTCATTGGCCTATTCACTGTCCAAGCACAGAAGAACCAAGAATACGCATCGTGTCGGAAGGAGCAGTAATAACAATCCGAGAAGGAAAGGCAAGGCCAGGCTCCAACTTCATACTTGTCCCCATCTTGATAATGATTGAGACGGGAAACAGTTCATCAGTCATTATGTTGACAATTTCTCCGCAGTCTAACAGTTGTATGTCGCCATTACGTGTCATTCTACACTGATCAGACAGAAGAGAGAAAGCCCATCAAGTAGAAAATTACGGTCCGCCGAGAGCGACGGGAAGACGGGAAGGGCCGCCAAGCCGACGTGTCCCAAGCTCACGCTGACAGTGCAATGCAGAGTCACGCAAAAGAAAATACGGTCAAACCATCTGCTTTGATTGGGGCTAGAATTCGTCAAATAACTAAATATAGGTACAATATACCCACCACCTCCCTTCCTCTTTTACATTCGTACAATAACACCGACCGCCACCGATCAGATTCGAACGTCTCAGTTCTTCTGATCGTTCGGTCCAGGAATGGCTTTGTCGAGCGCATGGCTGAAATCCGCAATGATATCCGAGATGTGCTCAATACCGACAGAAATCTATCAATCACGTCAGTCGGCTGATCAGTAGCACGTTGATATAAGAGAATATAGAACGTACCCGAATGAGATCAGGAGTGACCCCTGCTGAGGCTTGCTCTTCTTCTGAAAGTTGCTGGTGGGTTGTACTTGCAGGGTGGATGACTAGTGTCTTCGCATCTCCAACATTTGCCAGGTTGCTCGCCAGTCGGAGGGCATCGCAAACGGCCCGACCCTCCTTCGATCCACCATAAACGCCGAAGTTGAGGACAGACCCGTACAAACCGGGACGAAGTAGGCGCTTTGCCTCCTCATGGTATTCGTGGCTCTTAAGTCCCGGGAACTGTACCCATTTGACCTTGGGATGCTTTTCGAGCCATTCTGCAAGTGCTAGCGCGTTCTGGCAATGTCTCTCAGCCCGAAGTGAGAGCGTCTCAAGGCCCTGCAAAGTAATGAATGCAGAGAACGGATTCATCGTCGCGCCAAGATCGCGCAGAACCTCGACTCGCAGCTTAATAGCAAAAGCTATATTGCCGAAGGTCTCACTGAATTTCAGACCGTGGTACCCCTCAGAGGGTTCGGTGAACGATGGGAATCGTCCTGATTTGGTCCAGTCAAACTTCCCCGAATCTACAACAACACCTGCAATTGTGGTGCCGTGGCCTGAACACAATAACGTTGAACCATCTAATAGACTTGTAGCTAATAAACCGCTTACCATTGATCCATTTCGTGGCACTGTGGACTACAATGTCTGCCCCGTAGTCAATGGGTCGAACAAGGTATCCTGAAGTAGTCTCAGCCTCGATTTCAGTAGTGCTCAAAGGATTCCACCGTACCTGCCATTCCAAAAGCTGAATAGTATAATTCATCAACTTGACGCAGAACTCAATCAAAAAAATACTTGGCCTCACTATTATCTACAATTAGTGGAATTCCATGGTCATGTGCGACTTTCGCCAGTTCCGGTAAAGGAGCAATGTTGTATTTCGGATTGCCAATACTCTCTACATAGATTGCTTTCGTCTTGTCGTCTATAGCGGCCGCGAAGGATTCTGGCTTGTCATTGGGCACGAACTTCACTTTGATGCCGAATTTCTTCAGAAAGACTTTCAACTGGTTATATGACTGCCAAGAATCGAGCTAAGTATCTTCCAAAAACGAGAGCCTAGGATACTTACCCCGCCATACAAGTAAGAAGTAGAAACAATGTTGTCTCCAGTTCCTGCAATTGTCGAGAACGCCATGAATTGTGCTGCGTGCCCACTTGCGGCTGCAACGGCTGCGACACCGCCCTCGAGAGCGGCCATGCGCTTCTCAAACACGTCGACGGTCGGATTACCGATGCGTGAGTAGATATTGCCTAGGATTGTATGTTACTTTAATGGCCCCTTTAGATGATACAACGAAGCTTACCGAAGGCTCTCAAGCCAAAAAGATCTGCAGCGTGTTGGGAATCGTTGAATACATAACTGGAGGTCGCGTAGATGGGTGGTGCACGAGCGTTCGTCGCAGGATCAGGCAGCTGGCCAGCATGGACCTGCAGGGTATCGAACTCAGGAGTTCTTCATGATCCTTGTGAGACAAGCATGAACAACGTAGCATAAGACAGGCCATGACTCACTTGTAGAACCGTTCCTCAGCCATCGCAGACCGTTGACGTTTGTGGACGGGAAGGAGATGAAATCAAAAGCTATCTTCAAGATTGTGTTTTTATAGCGTGTCCTTTATGCTACAGTCAAAAGCGGTCAAAGTCAAAGACTAGTGCTGAGCACGCCATCGGTGCAACATCCTTCGTCCCGATCCTCGCATGACCGCCCGATACCAGCAATTCAATTTTCATCGGCCAATAAAGGTACTTCTTCATCATGAGACACACAACACCTTCCGGAGAGTTGGATATGAGAAAGTTGCAAGCCGTTGGCTTCTTCACCGACTCGACTGGAAAGAAAAGAAGCCTTGACGTCACGAATAAATCTACATGCGGGACAGTAAATCCCTATGCTGACATAACCACCATAATTACGGTACGGGATCAGCCGCCCTCGCGTCGTCATTGAGGTGCGACGGTCTTGCTTGCTGCTCAATCACTCAACTCCTCATCACTGTCATCAAAATGCCTCCCACAGCGTCTAAGAAATCAGAATCTAGTCCAGTAAATGTGAAGCTGCTGCTAATCGGGAACTCAAGCGTAGGGAAGAGTAGCTTGCTGTTGCGATTCTCCGACGAACAATGGCTTCCAGAAGATGAAGCTAGCGCGACAATCGGTGTTGACTTCCGCGTTCACAAGATGGAAATCAATGGCAAGAAGCTGAAGTTGAGCATATGGGTGAGTCGTGTCTACAGGTAATTGCTACGTGTAACTTTTGGCTGAAAATGACTTAGGACACTGCGGGACAAGAACGTTTCCGAACCATAACGGCCTCCTATTATCGTGGAGCGCAAGGCATTATCTTAGGTTAGTTTCTTTTCATGTGGGATCAACATATACGGGTATCTGTAACCATCTGGACAGTGTACGATGTAGCGAATCGAGAATCGTTCGACGCTCTTCCACGATGGTTCCGCGAATTAGAAACGTACGTCTCCGATTCAGTAGTCAAGATCCTCGTAGGCAACAAAGTAGACAAGGTGCGCATCGCGTGCCTTTGCAAACGTCTCCATCTCCTAATTACTAGTCCGTTCTTTTCAGGAATTTTCTCGGCAAGTGACAACAGAAGAGGGCAAAGCCTTCGCAGAACGCATGGGATCTCTTTTTGTCGAAGCATCCGCAAAAACCGCCGTCGGCGTAGAAGAGGCCTTCACAGAAGTAGTCACTCGCATCCTCGAAACCCCCGAGCTTTGGGCACCCGTAAGCAACGTCACGCCAGACCGGAACGCTGTTCTGAAGAGCAACAGCAAAAACATGCCTGGCAATATTGACCTCAATGCAGACTCATCAGCCGATGATAGTGCCGGATGTGGCTGTTAGACATAGAAATTTCCTTCCTTTTCAGACTTGTACTTTGTCCTCCGCTGACATTTGACGATCGCATGACTTTACATGACCCTTTCTTGACATCTGGCATACACACACTCGTACCTTACGCCTTATGTATACCCTGTAATCCCATTCCACGCGCTTTTGCCCCGTTGCTCTACGTTTACTTATGTATGTACCAGACCAATACATGCTTTGGTTTACGTATCTCAGCCTGCCTACATCGACTACGTATGGATTTGCAATAAGTACTCGTGACTCATCATTTGCGCGCTAAATTCATGGGTGTTCCAGTTTTCAAATTAGCACAACTTTATTTAATCTGAAGCGAGGGAGATTAGTCTGAAGATAAGAATAGCCTGAAAGATAAGCATGAGCTCAGATCATCTTCGTCTGACGTGCTTTAGCTTCATTGAATTCTTGTTTGTCTGAAACTCACTGCGGCAGGAGTTGTTTTTAAGAAGGACAAGCGGGAGCATTGGCGCGTGATCCAAGTACTTAGCATGCATGAGCGATCTTTGACGTAAGACAGTCTTCTCGGTTCGCATAGATTCATTGAAGGACATTGTACGAATCAGCCAAAGGTCACATAATAATAGTCTCTGGCAGTTGCTCCTGCAAATGACTGCCTATTTATTTTCCGCGGCCAGCTCAAACACGATTTGAAAGAATAATCCTCCTGGAGAACTAGAAGAAAGGATCACGAAATCCAGAACCGCTCTGGTGAGCTACACCTATTCGCGGAGGAACAGAAGGTCGAAGTGTTCGGCACTTGAAGAGAGGAAAGAGAGGAGAGAGGATCAGGAACTTGAAGTGAGGTGTGAGAGCATCGGACCAAGTTGTGCTTTGGTGGCGTGAGGGGATACTGCTTCCACTGAGAACGTACCTTTTACACCGAATACATTGACAGCCAATGAGACCAGACGGAGAACAAGAGCAGGAAAGGAAATCGCCCGAGACTCCCGTAATTGCCCCTTGTCCGCATGCCACTAATTGCTACGTGCGAGCGTGACCACCGGGGTCTCGTTTTCAAAGTAAAGCTTCTAAATTGAACTCCGACGGCGTAAGACGGACCAGGAAAAACTTTCGATTCTTCAAGGACAAGGAATGGAAGGACAAATTTCTGATGCTACAAAGACGACACCGTGCGAGAGGACAAGAAACGAAACAACGCCGCTTCACTGGTAGATGAAATTGTATCTGCAACTGAACTTTAGTATGCGTAGCACCAGGACAACGAAGATGAAAGAACTCACCGTGAAAGAAGATGAGGAATTGCGGACAACTGCGGCCCATAACTATAAGGACGTTAGAAACGGCCTTCCGGGCGAAATGCAAGCTACGCACCGAGCGGCATTATCGTAAAGCTCAAAAAGTGGAATAGCGAGAAGCTTCATGTTCTTGGGGACGGCAAGGACTTCTGTAAATGAAAAATTCTTGTGAACTTCTCATTGTTCTCATGTGACCGGGGTAGAATCCTCACTTTTCTCCGGCATTTGCACAAGGAAGAGCTTCTTACATTCCTTCGGTTTTGTGATATGTGCGGGAATGAACGGGTACTGTGAGGTGGTGCTGGTAAAAAATGTGATGTGGTGACAGATTTTCGATTGAGTAGCGTACCATGAATGTCTCGAAGTTTGGCCTCCACCATTGCGCAAGGACATCTCCAATCTCCCAGTCATTGTCGATACCATGACTAGCGTTAAACTGTCGTGACTCCGTAGGTGGAGCTAGACGCTCATCGAGTCGACGCTTCAGACCCTCGATTTCATCTTCACCCGGTTTAAGGTAATCGCCAGGTCTAAAGCTCATACAGTAAGAGACGTTGAATGCCTGCATATAGAAGACGCAAAACTCACAATTTGAAGAAAGCATTTGCAATCTGCAGCATCAGGACGTGTGGGTGGCCATGGTCATGTACTACGAGAACACCTTCGACTGTGCGTCGCATGCCGAAATCTTCATAGTTGTTTTGTAATCGCTGAAGACGTGCCGCAACGGATGGGTCCTCTTCGGGCTGAGCCTCCTTCGTGCTGAAACGTAATTCAATGAGCCCTCGACCTCTCATTCCATCGGGTTCATTGAGCCTCACCTAAAGGTAAAGTTGGAAAGAGGATACCTAAACGATATGCGAGTCAGCGATTTCGTCGGCAGTTTACAGCTTATATCAATCTTGACTTACAACGCGATCGTATTTGACATGGTCAACAACAGCAATAGTTTGCGTTCATTCTTTGGAGGACGTTTGAAGTTGAGCCCGACATGAGTCACGTGAGGCATCACGTGCATAACATTAATTTGTTTGACCACATTCGTCTTTCCTTGTCCTTTGTCTTTATCCACCATGAGTGCGCTCGTCGCCAGGCGTGGCGGCGCGCATGTGTTACCTTTACATCCAAATGTTCTTCTAAGCGGAAGTGAGCGCTTCTTGGAAGGTGCCTTCGGTGCCGTCACCCAGAGTCTTATGAGGCTCGGGACGTGTCCCATCGAGGATCTCGCTCACTCGCCAAAGGCAGACCTTGAAGGTTTCGATCTCCCAAATCTCCCATCGGACTTCGAGCTGCTCCAACCTTTGTCCAAGCCATCACCTGATGCAGGCCCGGTGGCTTCGGACGATAAGGAGAGCCTGAAAGTGCCTTCTTCGATGCAATTCGTGGCTCAGTTACACCAGACCTGTGTAAGTGCGTTTGGGAACTCAGAGGCGTTGAAGTTCGAGTTCTTGGAAGAAACAGGTCATGAAGATAGTGAGTATCTGTGCCAATCTCATTTACTTCGACGTGTCTCTCGGACGCATGTTTTTGCTTTGATCTTGTCCAATGTAAATGGCGCGCTATTGCGTAGCTCCGTAATATTGGACAATGTCACAATCTCGGTGCTCTTCTTATGCTATCTACCCGGTCTTCTACGAACAAAGCTGCACACTCTTTTCTGTCTTTTATGGAAGTCCTGCCTCGCATAATTCTTGTTTATCTGACCTTCTATCTACCCGCTTCCGCTCATCAGGGAAGCAGTGCATCTTGACAATCACGAGGCCGAACGGACAAATGCGATCATACACCACTGCAGCCGAATTTTCACGTAAGAGTGATGCAAAGGCTCGAGCTGCAGCCATAGCCGTAGAGATGGGTGCTGTCGACTTCATTCTTCACGGAAATAAGGATGCTTCAAGCGCGAAGCTACTCCTTGCTCCTCTGGATAGTTCGGTCGTTAGCAGAGCAGAAGTGAAGAAGGAGGGCTCGTCCGAATCCGAAGTGATAGTTGACAATGTGAGCAAGCAAATAGAAGATCTCTGCCTAGAATGGAGAGTCGGCAAGGTGCGACCACAATGGGTGTTTTTCAAGGAGCAGAGAGCGTCTTCTTGTAGGTTATTTTCAGTCTGATCTATTTGTGGTCTCACTAAAGAATTCCATTAAGCTTGGGGTTGCGCGATGATCATCGAACTATCATCGCATTGTCAGCGACTCTATTCGGTCGATCCACAATATAATTCTATGCCATTGGCGAAGAAGGCCTGCTCCGAAGCTGCCCTACGAGACGATGTTCTTGATTTCATCAAGTACGGAAACGGGCAAACTGCGCCACCGCCTGCTTTGCTCGATCCTCTGAACAACATCATGAAGCGGGAGTCGGATTTTGAGAGGAAAGGTCGCTTAGCTGCGATTTCTCTTCAATCATTCTTTGATAGTTTGCCAAAGCCATTCCCGGAACAAATTGGCGACAAACCCATCGCAAACCTCAACATACCCGGCATGCTGAACACCACTCTTCAACTAGCTAAAGGATCACGCCTCCACTTACGATTCTACTTTCTGAGCGAGAATAGCCGTGCGTCTGTCTTTTTGATCCTTGTTTACCTCCTAATAAAATCACTTGACAGTACACGGAAGTATTATGCGTTTAGAACGACCGGGCGAGGCGAAAACTTACATGGTAGAGCCCAGGTTCGCTAAGCGTTCGGATGCCAAAGCGGCAGTCTGTCTTCAAGCTATGTCCCAAGGCGTCAGCAAATACATTCGCTCACTTGCAAACGCTGTTGACAGCAAGATTACGGATGAAATGCGTAGGATAGCAAATGAGCAGATACTGCCTATCCTGGGCTCTGAGTACGGAAGACTCCGACATGGAATGCATCCCGTTTATGACTATGGTTTCGACAACGGTGGTGAGTGGTTGCCGGAAATTTACAACGTCTTCATTCTTAGAAAATTTACGACTTGTGCCACTTAGCCTTCAGTTGCACGATGACTCTTTCTCTTTCCTCAGATCCTAAGCCTGGGGAAACGAGGACATGGACCGTCAAACCCGAGTACCGAACGAAGACTGACGCAAAAATTGCCGTTGTTTGCGCCGCTGGCGGAGAAGCAATTGTATTTGTTCGCTTCAGAGGCCAGCCTGCACCGCCAGGCCACGATCCTTTCAAGAACTATAAGCGCAATAATGCCACCGATCAGCGAACGGGTGCGAATTCCAAGCACTCTGCTGCAAGTGGCCAGGTACGACTTGGACCTCCTCGTTTTGAGACGAAAGAACAAGTAATGGCGAGGAAGAAGCCGTCCGCGAATTGGGATCGTACTAGTTCTTCCGTATCACGGACACATCGCTACCAATCCACGTATGCACGAAGTGCGACGCGTCCCATTACACTCAATTATGGTCATGAATCTTCGCGGAAAGGACTGTCTCTCCCGGGTTCATCGTCCGGATTGGGATTCAAAGCTGGAGCTTCAGCTCAGGTTACTTCGGCTTCTCGCACCCACCACAATCACAGTCAACGCAACCAGAATTCCGGACCGTCCCATTCTCATGAATACTCTAAGGAAGCGATTGCGAAACTACGTCCGCCACGCAAGTCGCAACTGCATCACCAAGCTCACCAAGCGTCGTCATCTCAGCAACTTTCTACGTCTAATACTCAACCAACTCAACAAGATACGCAGCAGTCCGTACCACAGCAACCGATTCCTCAGACGGTCCCACCTCAGCCGACACCACCGTCTCAGCAGTTCATGCCATATGGCGCTGTTCCTCAGCCGCAGCAGTCTACACAATACCAATCACCGGTCTATTCTTCAAGTCCGTACCCTGGCACTTATGTACAATCTCCGTATCCGTATCCAGTTCATCAATTAACTACTTACCAACCTCCCGCAAATGCTTACCCTTATCCTATGCCACCAGCCCCGCCTGCAGCGCCACTTGCTTATGGTGCGCCAACTTACCCCCCTTATCCGGCATACTACACCGATCCGCGATACGCTCAGTACGCACAATATAACATGCCGGGAGTGCCTACGCCCTATGCGGGTCCCATGCCGCTTAATTCCGGAATGCAGTATCTCACTCCACCGATGCCGTCGATGGTGCCAACACCCGCAACGCCTTCAATCTCAACACAAGGAAATTCCTCCTTGCCTACACCACCGACGTCTTCAGACGCGGAAAGGCCGGCTAGTGCCCATTGGATTGAAATAGAGAGATCTTCGATACGAACTGCGTCATATAGTGCAGAAGACCGTGGCCGCGAAAAGCGGGCTAGATCCCGAGATATGTCAATGTCACCGGACGATGTTCAGATGCCTAAGAAACATCGGTCCGAGCCCCCCAAAGGGCAGACTAACGTTAAGCGCGAGCCCGTAAGCACGCCGCCCGCGCCCACGGCACCTCCGACTCCTGTGTCAGCATCCAAAGATGGCGCCTCTCATGTGCAGCAATTGCTACGTAAGTAATGCCGTCTCAGTCTGTCTGAATTGAAGTCATTTTAACCCACCCGGATGCATTCGCATTTTAGGGTACTGTGAATCGGAGAGTTTGTCATCACCTGAGTTCGGCTCGAAGCAGGTGAAGAATGAGCGCGGGGAGGAAGAATTCAAAGTTTGGATTGTAATGGGGAAGGAGCGGCTTGAGCTGCCCGTTACATTTACATCTGAGAATGAAGGCAGGCAGCGCGTGGCGAAGCAAGTACTGCAACGGCTTCGGTCACAAGCTGCGAAGAAGTGAATCGGTAAATCGGGATTGCATTGCAATGTCTGAGGTTAGACCTTACGAACTCCTACATCAGCGTCTTTCTTTCCAGGAAACGATTAGACCAGAATACTGTCGTATATAAATTGTATTTTTAGAGCGAAGTGGGTGCGGTGCGGAATTCGGATCTGTTAGATATTGATGTAAAGGGACCCCGCTTTTGAATTATCAATATTGATTCAGAATAATGACGAAAGAAGGTACATAGTGGTGACCAGAAGCAGTAAATAAAGTTTGGAGGTATGATTTGCGCTGCAAGCTCTTTTCGGGAGAAGATCACTGCCGTCACTACGACAAGCGACCTTGTTCTCTTCCACAACGAGCTCAACGTTGTTTCTGGCGACAAAGGCCCAAGCAGGTGCTGAACATGCAAAGCCATGCTGGTCGACAGAGAATTGGAAATCTCTATTTTGGTCGAGATGATTGTGGCGTGATGAACATGAAGTTGTCGGCTGCTGATACAATATCGTCATGCCTCAACGACTCGGCATGCCGGGCTCCATACTAGGAAAGGATCCATGTTATTCACAAAGCGGGGGTTACAATATTGTCCTCCTGGAGAAGTAACTGAAACCCTCAGGGATGGACCCTGATGCACGTCGTTTGTATTTGAGCGCCGGAGTATAAAGACGGGGTAATCCCTCCGGACGAAATTTAATACCTCGAGTCCGAGCCTTCTACTCAGCTAGCTCGCCATCTCTCCTTACCGTCCTAGCAGTCATGAGGGTACCTCGTATTTTTGACTACTTCTGTCTCTGTTTCTTGCTCGCCACTCTCTTTGACATCGTCGCTGCGGGTGTCTCGAAAGGACCCGGCCCATCTCGCGTTCGAACATCGACCTTACCAACACCAACACCGTCTGTGACATTGTGCGAGAAAAATCCGGTTCAGTGCTGCGACGCCACGGCCGAGTCGAACAGTACAACAGTGGCATCAGTCTTTGAGCGACTAGGTATCCAAATTCCTGAAAAGACGGTAGAAATCGGATTTAACTGTACATCGATGAGTGACGAGGATATTAGTGGGGGATTCTGGTGAGCAATTCAGATTGAGATAGTATGAGACTACCAATCTAAAACTTGTCCTACTTCAGTGACGAATCCATCCTTTGCTGTCACAAGATATTCAGTAAGTCTGATATTTCGAGTAGCTCCAGCGGCTTTAATGTTGCCCCCACCATAGATGACACTCTGCATGAACCGAGTGACGGTGCGAAGAAGACGGTCGGCCTGAACTGCACTGACGTCGCGCTATAGCTTCGGCATTGGCGCGCGACTCTCAACTTTACCATATCGCGCGGCGCGCATCGCGAACGAAAGCAAGGCATCTTCATGGACGTTCTTTGAAGTTTTTTGTATCCTCATGTTGTCACTCCTTACACCACGCTCCACGATAAACACGTTTCGAATCATACTAGACATTTTTAGGACTATCCACGAGGCGTCCAACCTCTTCGGAATCGGAACATTCGGACTTCTTTCAGTTTCCTTACCGTTCTCGTAAATATAAAACCACGCCGTATACTACTGCCTTACGTTTTCTCCCTGCCTGATTTGCCTACCGTCTTACTTCTTTCTGCAATGCACATTACGCCTGTCTACGGTACTGATCCATGGTATCATTATCATCTGTAAAATGAATGTGAGCCTAGCTGTAATTTTAGGTAGCGCTCGGCATAACGATTACGTAATTGCCTGCATCAACCGCTGCCTGCCATATTTGGTTCCTGAAGCCGTGAGAAATTTGGCGTCTAATCACCGACTCGTCTGGCGTCCGATTCTGATCGTCGTCGCGTGTTTCTTGACTTCAACTTCCACCTTCAATATCTTGCGAGGGTAGGCTGGTATCTGCTTCAGCAGAATATCCAAGATGCATCGCTCAGGTACGCGGCGGGAAGATGCCCGTAACATTACGCGGGGAATTTTGCCACCCGGAAGGATGTTGGACGGCGAAGCGACGCCGTTGACGGAAACAACTCACAAACCTCGGAAAACTTCTACCAAATCAAGACCACTAAGTTCATCGACAAATAGAGATGTGCCTGGGCCTGATGACGGGTCCCGTCTGCCGAGTGCTCCAAGTCAGTGGAAGATGGGGAGGTCGCCGACTCCCGGCTCACCGGATGAGAACGACGACTGGATCTTGAATCAGGAAGCTCCGCCTCTGCCACTGGAAACTGAGAAGACTCGCTCGAGAACTCGTACTTCTTCTGCTAGTGGCAATAAGGGCAAGCTCAAATCGGAGAAGAAACCTCGTTCCTTCCTTTCTCAGGACGATACTGCTATTGCTACTCACTCTGGCGCTGGCGAACAAGTGGCTACTAGGGCGAGAAGGAATACTGATGCACAACGTCATGACACGAAAGCATGTCCTGGCTCAACAACACAGGAAAAAGAAAAGGCTTCATCTCTCAGACGTAGGATTTCTTGGGGAAGAAACAAGAAACACGCTGAGGAGCTTCCTCCACAAGAATCAAGCTACAAGCGAGTTAGTCGACTTGGATTACCTGAGCTGGAGAAGGACCTTGTCCCTAGTCTGCGAGATACCGTTCACAGAATGACTGGGGATCAAGAATCAACGAACGAAGCGCTACAAAACCCGACTCAGCGCAAATCTTCTTCAAAGCCATATGTCCACTCTGCGCAAACCTTCTCTTCGCTTGCTCCTCCTGCTAGGTATGAACGCACATCCAGTCGACCCTCTTCTCCTTCGCAAAATTCAACAAGTGGAAAAACCAGGCATCGCTCCCACAGTTATAGATCGCCTGGATATAATGAAGATGCTACTTGTGACCACGGTGCGTAGTCCCATGCCTTCTAGAGTGCATTATTGAAGTCTCAAATAGAACCGTCGGATTCTCGGAAATTGGGTAAATATGCCGTCGAATATCACAAGGTATCTCCAAAACGATCGGGGAGTCGTGACCACGCTGAACCCAAGCAAGCTCGGAGCCAGTCTTTGAAGGCGCCTCAATCGGGTAGATCTCAGATGTTATCACCAAACAGGAACTCAGATGATTCTGCCTCCGAGACGATACTGCAGACACCGCGAATGCGATCCTCCTCGAGATCACACGTCAGCCCTCTTTTGGCATCTTCCTCTTCGCCTGCAAGGACCCCATCGAACATTCCTACTCCAAAATTCCGATCTAGATCGTCGTCTTCTGCAGCTAGAGGAGAGAAATCCCCTTCCTTACCTGATATTCTTCCGCAAAAATCACCTAGGGTACCGGAAAGTAGCCGCTCTCCCGCTCTCGTTTCTACTCTGCTTGAAACTGGTGCTCATTCTCGTTCAACGCGTGCCGACAATAAAGGCAGGACTGACATCAAATTGTCGTCGAGGTCGCCTAAGGTACGCGACGAGAACGATGATGACGGTACGCCGAAGCCCTCGCGAACTGACCAGAATAGACATCATCAGAACTTCACTGACAGCGATTCTGCCTGCGACGAAAAGATTCAGTTTGTTGATTATCGTCGTTTCAATCAGCCTGCAAAGTTCTCTCCGAATCGTGCCTACGGCATTGCTCGCGAAACACATGATTCCGTGTCTCGTCGAGAGAAGTATGGGATGCACGCGGATGAAGAGAATGCGTCAGATTGTTCTGTCTCTGCTGGGATACATGCGGGCACGGCCATCGACGACTCTCATCTCCGACGCAAGAACGAGCTTGCGGATCTTGTAGCCGGACTAAACCTTGACCTCGGTTCGCGACGTGATGGCCACGCTCCCACCTCTGGTTATGCCCGAAGAAACCCTTCACGAGACCAGTCAGAGGGACCCGGTAGTCAGCAGATTGTAGGTATCGCTGTTGGAGGATCTAGCGAAAGTGTGGTTGTCAAAGACAAATCGAAGCCGGCGATTGGAGCGAATGACTCCAGAAAGAAACATCACGACCCTGGCACACGAGAGCGACAAGCTGCCTCGTCTTCCCGAAGAGCCATCATTCTTCCAAAGCGTCTTTCATCAACACCCCAGCCTGATGCTTGTCCTGCAAAGGCTACTAGCGAGGGGAATAAATTACTAAGGCCGGATTCTGGGAACGTCAACCGTGACAGCTTATTGATGCTCAGCTCTGAACGTCAGCGTGAAGCCTTTGGAATCCCCCCTTCAGTCTCTGATATACACAATGGTGGTGAAATACTTTCGTCTGTGGAGAGCGGTACTTCCTTGAAGATCCAAGCATTGGAGTCGGACCGGGAAGTCGAAGCTAGTGATGGTCTTGGACTGAGCCACGGCGCGGAACGCTTGTTCCATACTCTTGGCATAGGCGCTGACGCGCAGTACGTTGATGGATACGCGTCAAAAAAGGAACGTACTTCCTGGCGTTCGAGTATGGCTGAAGCTGAGAAGTACTTGTCCGAGAATGCCTGTCTGGCTCCAGGCGCCATGTCTGTTAGTTCGTCGAGCTCCTCTATATATGAAGATGACGTACCAGAACGGCCATGGCAGAAGCGAGAGCGGGATCTGGATCGCGTTCAAAGCATAAGCCGGAGTAGTGTGAAATCTTCATGGAGGAAAACCCTTTCTCAATCGGCTTTCATGTCTCTACTCGAGCGACATGGCGAAATCGAAATGCGTCGACAAGAAGTGATCTGGGAACTGTGCGAAACGGAACAGGCGTTCCTCAGAAGTTTGCGGACTGCACTAAAGACTTTCGCCTATCCTCTTCTAGGGAAGAATCGTGTATGGATCTCCGGACTACCAAATAATGTCTCCAGGTTATTGGACTGGCTAGAGGATATCTTCCAGCTACATGCTCAGATCAGTTCCGCTCTTCAGCGCGCACGTTCTTCACAGTATCCGGTTGTCCTAAGAATCGCCGAGACGCTTCGCGTCTTTGTTCCAAGACTAGAGGTTTATCAGCCTTACATCGTGCGCTTGGACGAAGTGATAGAGGAGATCGAGGAGATCATGAGGGATCCTGCCAATGAACTCGGCGAATTCCTCAGACTTCAAAATTCTGGAGAAGATTGCGCGGGAATGTCGTTCAGTGCTTTCCTATGGTTACCTCTGACAAGATTAGGAAGATATTTAAAGTATTTCAACGTGAGTGATAAGTTCCTGTTATAGTCCGTAATCATCTAATGTCTTAACATCAGGAACTATGGACTTTCACTCCGAGATGCCATGTCGATCACTTAGCAACCTTCTCCTTACTCCATTCAGCGACAATGGTCGTACGTGTTCTACGCGAGGTAAAGCTGCGAGAGGAAGAGTACGCATTTGTGAAAGACCTACTTTCGCGTATACAAGGTTTTGCGAATCTTACAGGGTTGGTGCGTCGAGAGAGGCGACTCATCGCTCACGGTGCTCTCCAGAGGGTTCATGTCAGTGAGCGTACCAAAGATCTGTTGGAAGGAACGTCTTTCGTCGATGTCGGCTCTGGGGCGGAGCGCGTGTACCGGACTACGGTACAGCCAGCTCGACGACGAAGAGCCAACTCATTAGATTCCTGTCTATCTGAAACAGCATCAGTGACCTCGATTTCATCTGCTGCCTCGGACCTATCACTCAACGAGGAGGACAACGCTCAATATAAGCTTCGTCGTAATGGTGCCGTCGGCATGGACGGTCCGAACCATGACCGACGCTTCGGTGCTAGGGCGCGAGCCAACGATACTCACCGTGAAAAGACAAGAATGACATCGGTCTATGCCTTTGTCTTCACGGACCTGGCAATATTCACGACAATGATCTCTCACAACTCGATCGAAGGAAACAGGAAGCAGACGCTGGAACTGCTGAACGACATTGGTATATGTCGCGTAGTGTCCGTCGCAGATTATTCAGGAAACCTTGGTACGTGACATGGTATACTATCAACGCCTCCCCAAAGTCTCATTATTCTCGCAGGATACGAGCATTTGATTGGAGTACAGGTTTTACCGATGGACATCGAAGAGCTTGATAAGGGGCTTCTCTCAGATGCTTCTGCAGCTTCCCTCTTCCTTCACCTTCCCAGCTCTGGAAGTTCCGCACCACGGCATTCGGAGGCAAGACAGCGCTGGTCGACGGCATTTGAGCAATGTTTTCGCTTTACATTGCGGTCAATCTCTTTCCCGGCACACTCAGGGAAGTACCTCGCCCTGGGGCGAGACTCAGGGCAAGATGAGAACACTCGACAGACCGTCATGTCCATCCTCGCGTCTGGCCTTCCATTGCCAAAAAGCCCGTCCGTCCAAATCGGGGAACTTGAGAAGAGCGCGGCTCAGGACGCCAGTCTCAGAGAACGCGAAGAACGCGGTTGGTGGGCGTTACGTTTCCAGCAGATCCTTCACGAGATGCAACGAGATGAGTTGCCACTCCCTCTGTTGCAAAAGGCAACGGGCTTGCCGGTCAAGTCGTCCAGACGGAAAACGGTCACTGGTCGAAGGCGCCTGAAGCTCGTTAGTGGAAGGAAATAGTACTTTTATTGATAACAATTGTAGATTGCATCGTACAGATTTTTTGTCGTAGAAACATTTTTCATCGTCTATATTCATGCTAATTTTGAGTAACGCATTTATCCATTTGCCCGTATGCCAGTGATATGTTAGATGCCAAGTATGCGATGAAAACCCTATTTATTGCCGTGAGGCCAATGCTGATAGAAGAATGTCATAATCTGTCTTTGCGACTGAGGACAAGGGTAAGTCAAACAAGCAATAGAAAGCACTGAAACGACGGTCGCACACCTTTTAAAACCAAATGGATGAACACCCCAGCCAGTTTTGGGTGTTTTTTCTGCAGCTCATCCAGCTTCTCCATGGACAACTTCCAGAGTACTGCGTCCTTTTCTACCACTACGCGAGCATTCCTAGGCAAGTTGGACAGAGCGGAGAGCTCTCCAGCGAGTGTGCCTCCAACCATCGATTCCTCAAAGGTGTCTTTACGATCCGGGAACGTGTACATCGCACGCAAGACGCCTGATTCGATGAGATAAAGACCGTCCGGTGGATCTCCTTGCTCCCAGAGGACAGAACCCTCTGTCACTGCGATTCGCTCGAAGCTGGAGAGTAATGGACGGAACTGCTCGAAGTCGACCTGCCCGTAAGAGCTGAATGCTTTGCTGAGTGCAAGGTGTGCATTTTCAGCCTCTGTTCGTTCAGGACTGCTGTCTTCCAGCTCTGGATATTGGTCTACTGTGAGATTCAGTCGGTACGGTTGTGTACTTGCGGAGTAGACTGATAAATGAACTGACCATTTTCAAGCGTTCGTCCCGCGATTGCGTGGATCTCGTTCCGACGAGGAGAGTTTTGGAAGGACTCTGTCATTTTGAAAGCGGGAGATCGTTGTCTGCCTGGTAGAGCTGATAAATTTTGAGAAAGAGTTTCTTACGTGTAACATCAGACGGAACTTACCTATGGGTCTGCAAGCTGTATCTGCTACGCTCTTTTGACACAAGAACCATGCCCTCAGGTAAGCGTTCTCAGTCCCTAAAGACCGCGTTAGAATACATAGCATCCGAGCCGAAGGGATAAACATAACTCACATTCCATGGCGTCGCCAAACGTTGAAAACAGCTCAACTCCTTCCTCCTCCAATAGTCCGACGCTGCGTAATGCATGCCCGATAGATGCGTTTTCCGAAACGCCACAGAGTACCATCGTTATATCTCGCGAGTAAAGTAGGCGCTGGATGCGAACGAAGGCCTCAGCGGACGACATATCGACTCCGCCAACGAGTGTAAGATCAATAATGAGGAAGCGAATCGGATTACGTTGCCAGGCCGGAGGTTCGACGAGGGCACGAATGGCTTCTTCCACTTGCGCAATGGTGCCAAAGAAGAGGAAGCCTAAATGAACCATGCTGAGATGCCTCAGCCTACATGAAACGATACTAGAACATACCTTGAAGACGAAGGACAACGGTCTGCTTTGCAACTTGCCGAATGTAGTCTCGATGTGCACTCGGCCGACGAACGGCGGACATGGCAGACTCTCCGGTGAACATTGCTCGAATACTGCGACGTCGCGAATTCTGAGCAACAAAGAAGAAACCTTATCAAATAGGAGATCATTCAGTCGCAAAGCCACCTATTGCCACAGGATCAACTTACAGCAGATGACGATACCGAAAAGCACACCGACGACGAAGTCCCATAGTGTCATGCACACCATAATGCTGATGATTGTCAGGTATTCCGACCTGTTCACGCGGTGGCGGGTATCCCAGAGAGCTTCTTTGACAAGGTCGATTCCAAGAACAAAAATGAGTGCACCGACGAGCATGATCGCTATAAAAGTAATAATGATTAGAACGCACACAGCGAGGAAACATCAGTGGATCTTGCGGGACTTACGGATGTATCCTATTGGACCAGTACCGACGACAAGCAAGACGAAGGTAGCAAGAGCGAGCATGAATCCAGAAACTCGAGTGGTCCCACCAACGCGATAGAACAGCAGTGTGTTGACATATACCAGATAGTTCGGACTATAGCAACGTCGTCAGGATGAGCCGACAGCCAAAATTTCTAGGAAGAACGGCGGCTTACACAGTGCCGAGAACGCCAGCAAGCAAGTTAGAGTAACCATGAGCAACTAACTCCTTATTCGTATCTACATCCTCATCCAACGAGACCGCTGTATAATTCTCGTTAGGTGGAGGTCGACTATCAAGCCAAGTGACTTGACTCACCAAGAGCCGGCACGTTGAGAGGAGGGTGTAAAATGTTGAAGAACAATCTTGAACAGGATCAGACTCGACTTGCCTGACTCGCAAATGATAGTACTCACAACGCAAACTGGGTGGGCATTGTCACCCAGAGTGCACGGAAGCTCGTGTTCTTCCAACCTGCGTTACAACGAAGTGACTCAGTTCACGTCTCGATCATATAAAGTTACCACCAAACGCACTATAATAGGAGTAGAATTTGTACCATGCCTCTGGGGAACCAGCTGTATCGAAGATCCATCCGGTGCGCCGAAGAGTCGGAATGTCGAGACGTGCCGCGGCAACGATTATATAGAAGATCGCCGGAATCATCATGAAATCTAAATTGTCACCATAATAGAGTCAGATGAGGCAATCAATAACGGAAGTTAAAGTTTAAGCATGTGATACACAAGGTACTTACAAACAGGAAAGATGAGTTGGTGATTGAAGCGATGCGTGATCATACGCAAGAGGATAGCTAAGCCCAGAGCAGGCAACCAGAGAGCAAGAATATGACCACTACCGAAGAAGAATTTTAAAGTTTCAAACGAGTAGGAAAAGTCATCGTCATCGATACGAGCGCAAACCGCTAGCCTATAGGTTCATCAAGGCTGATCAATACAAGTTCCAGGTGACGGAGGTAGCGGACATCAAAGCCGTTAGATCGAGAGACAAGACCACTAACCCAGTTTGGATAAGGAACACGCCAACGCCACCAATGCACCCAACCAATATGTGCCTCGGAAAGAATCCGATTATGACACCGAGACGAAGGTAGCCAAGTAAGAAGAATGTCAAGCCTGTGAGCACCGACGACAGTGCGAATGCTACTATCGTGGTGCTCACGATCTGTGTGACATGCTCTTCCCCGAGTTCACGCGTGATTTTTGAGGCGAGTATATGAAAGAAAGGCTAGGATGAGCGGTCAAGCAGTGTGTTCACTTTTCGAATCGAAGAAAAATAGGAAGAAAACATACCACGACCTCGATCATCATGCTTCCATTGGCCCCAGCAAAACTACTCCCTCCGAAAGAGTATACGAGCTGCGATACGATGGTACTACATCACAAATAGTCATACAGTTATCTCGAATATTTTTTGGGAAAAATGAAAGCTGACGCACGTGACGAAAAACATGGAAACACCGATCCCACCGAAATTTTGGAAAACATCATTAGACGGAAACATAATCATGCCATCTAGGAAGGCCAAGACAGTGAGTTTATTCTGATTTGTAAACGAAAGAAAGAACCAAAAGACGGCACGTAAAAAAACTGCGTACAGGAAACTCCGTCTAGAATGTTCAGCAATATCCCAAGCAGTACCGCAGGTATGCTTCTTAACGCGGTCTTACCCACTTCCGCTGCGGTTTCTTTTGACAGTACGCGTCGTACACTAGAAGCAATCGCAGTCATTATCCATTTCGATTTTCCGTGTTTCTTCTTCCCGAAGGTGCCAGATCCAGGACCCGCTAACAGTCCGTGTCCGTTTCCAAACGCAGTAGGATGAGCTTCTGTAGGTTTCGGGCTAGACTTTTTTCGCGCCCAAGACCACCAGGGTTGCCTTTCAGGAGACACCGAACGAGAACGAGTTCCATAATACAAAGACGGGCCGCGGGAGGATTCAGTAGGAGAGTGAGGCGGGAGAAGAGGTGTTTCTTCGTCCGTAGACATCCGACGCTGCCTTTCGGAGGTGGTCTCGGCTTGTCGAAGACTCTCACTCTGGGGTGCACCCTCAGGCACGGAGTCCAGGATTTGACTTATACCGAACTGATTTTGAGTTTCACTGCAAGGAGGTGCGGGTGGGGATCGCTGTTGAGCAAGAAGCAGAGACAGACCAGAAGGTGTGCTTGGTACGGGAGCGCTTGGTCCAGTCCCGCTGAACTCGGATTGAGCGTTGTGATCGGGTTCTGCGGAGGATGCGCGTGGAGTTGCGGCTTCAGAATCAGATGAAGACGCGCCGGAGGCAAGGAAGGACGATGATATTCGAGGAACGGAGGTCGGTTCTGTTTGAGTCTGTCATAAGGCAGCATTGAGAATACGTCAGTAAGTATTTGCTCCAAAACACCGCGCTCGAGCAAGACAACAGAAACGTGAACAAGCGTCATTGGAGGACGGATAAAGGGAACTTATCAGATATGATGCGACGATACAAATCATTACGGTACGTAAAATGAACTTGCCTGGTCCGGAAGAGACGCGAACGTGGGCTCGTGATCACGCACATGCGTACGCTGGGCACCGACGCGAGAGATGGAAGCAGAATGCGCATAGGCTAGCCGAGCGAGGTCCGCAGCAGTGAGAGGGGTGCGCATCTGATGCGGAACCAGGAATGAACCGACTGGCGCAGACGGTGGTAGGTTCTCATTTTCTTCGACGATGCTCGTGTGAGGAGACCATGCACGATGAGGTGGAAATGAAGAAGGTCCCGCGGCGCCAGGATAGTCCGACTGGACGCGCGGAAGCGGAACCGCAAGCATGGAGAGCTCGACTGTGCTCGCGCGAATATCGTCCGGCGTGCGTGAAAAGAAACCTGTACTGCTCTGTGGAGCAGGGCTTGGAGTCGGGCTTGGTCTTGGGCTTAAAGCAGAAGAATAGCCAGAGGCGGATGCACTGGGGGAAAGGTATCCACTCTCGACTGCGGCGGTATGCACTTGCTGAGAGCTTCCACTACGGTAACTGTAGGGTTGCAAAAGACTGGGCATCGAGTAAGTGAGGTGTATTTATTAGTGCGTTTGGACGAAAAGAAGCCCAAAAGGCGCCATGAGTAATGAAAAATGTTGCAGCTTCTTTCGATCCGAGAAATCGCAACCCAGTAAGAAGAGCAAAGGGGTAAGAAGATGTGTACGGCAGAATACGGTGCTAATAACGATTTCAAGTCTCGAAGCAGAACAAAGCAAGTCAGGGGTAGAAGTGCATTCGAAAGAAACAGACGTTCAAATTGTAAGACGCATACAAGCAAAAATGAACTTACCCGGCTCGAGACCAAGAGCGACCAGATTCAGCGGCATTAAACCCTCCGATCCCCGTGGACAGGGTATTACTTAGTCTTCGCCGCATATGGCGCTCAGGTGACGCGATGGAGACGCCAGCCTCGGAGTGGCTGTAAACAGTGACACCTTCAAGTGGTCGCCTTGCGCTCAGCTGGTGCAAAACATTACGTGCTTTATTCGCGTGATTCGTATTCGTCGCTTCGTGTATTGGATCACGAGAAAACCCAGGGTTGTCGATGACGCGAGGTGAACTCCTACTTGCGGAGGATGGTGTTTCAATGTTCGTATGAACATTATCCGTCGTTTCTGTGTTGCGCTGGTCTTGCATGTCGAATAGCCCAGTGCAAGCACCCTACAAGCTATGTTCTCTATACCCTGAACGACGACGTCGCCACTGGGGAGTTCCTTGTTTTGAGAGCACCTGCCGCACGGCGAGGCGGGTGTTAGTCAGAAGATAGCAATTTTCGTCGAAAGTATTAGTATTCATCCTAGAAAAGTGTTATCGGGACTCGGGTTGGAGGAGAAAGCAGCCCTGAGACAATACTTCCTAAACGGGAAGGATTAGGAAAGATTACGGTATACGGATCATTGTGACGTCACGCGTTTTTTCTCTCCAAGTCTCGGGATAAGGATATATATCGTGACGCTTGTACCGTCTTCCTCCTTCATCGCCAAAAGTGCTCGGTTGTCAATCTACACGACCTTGGTTCACCTCAACAAAAGCTGGTTCACCACAGTGTCCTATTCCCACCACCCATCTCTTTCAAGGCATTTTCGACTGAACTTTCCTATGCAAACTCAATAAAATTTTACCAGATCTCGCTCCGAGATCCGAAGGCACAAAAGAGATTCGGCGGCAGAAACCTCTCTCAATTCATCGGAAACAGACCGATCGAAAATAAGGTAACATGGATCGCCCGCAAAGGACATCAAATTCCTAATCCTGTTGAAAAAGCAAGAACCATACACATATGGAGACTATATAAAAGAAGCAGCCCTGGAAGTCATCTGGGCTCGGTAGCAAAAGGACCAACCCGGATCTTACTTTTGTTTGTTTCTTGATGAGACGTGCCTTCGCAGCTATTCGGACATCCATCACAACCGCTTTTTGTTCCAACATACTCCATTTTGCGTGGTGGGGACGTTCTCGGACTCTGTACATCAGTTCACACAAGGAAGAAAACTATACATAATAGCTTCTGCGACAACACGTAACTATTCGGATAACAGACGAAGTCCAATCAGAAGCCAATGCCTCCTTTCTAACTCGGACACAAGATATCTGCTCGGTGATGTGTACGCTATCCGAATGTTTCCTTCTGGCAGATCAACGCCAATTGGTAAGCAGCCAATCTCGAACATTTCTGACATCCCATCGAATGCAAATCTTCAAGCTTACCATGGCTGGTGTCCTTTCTAATCAATGTCATGCTGGACAATTGCTAAGGATTTAGTGACCTAGAGGAATAGAGGAGCGGCCGATACCGACGGGGACGTCTAGATCAGTGCCGCACTACAACAAATAATACGGAGACCAACATGAATGCAAGCAGGCTTTCAACTGCTAAAAAGTACCTGTCTTGGCACGGACGTGTCAACCGCAAAGATATCGATAGAAGTGATGGAAGCGAGCTTGGAGAACATGGTTGTCCAAGTGACTTGGAGTGATGGGTACTCTAAGCGACTAGAGAGAGATTTCGACTGCTCATGGAAAGTCCTCTGAACCATGTTCCTTTTAAACTGTGCACAAATAGTTTGTACGTGTTTTCTTTTGCAAATACTTGATGTATCCTATATACGCCCACAACCTCAGGTTAAGAATCGTTCAACATCTCAGGGCAGGTCGAAGTAGAGGGCAAAACTTCTGACAGGTCAGACCAGGCAGCTCAGCACCTTCTTTTCTTCGGAATCACGAAAATTATATTTCATAACGCCTTGCTGAAATGTCTCTTGGGAAACGCGAACTAAATATTCTGTACTACTGCTGTAGTAGTGCCTTGTAGCCGTCGAGAAGCGATGTTGCGTCTATAAATTGGCGGAAATAAAGTGGCTTTTCCCCCAATGTTATCGTTACCTTTTTTGCTGCATTGCCCTTCTATTCGGCGGCTGTACAACGTCCCGAAGAGATTGTTCTTGAGATAAGTTGCAAAAATAGAGGACGAAAATTTAGCAATGTTCCGACTTTCCTGCACGTACGTAAACGAAGCTATAGAATCGGAGTCCTTGTCAGCACCATAAGATGAAGAATCGAACGTCTCACTTCATAGATGAACGAAACACTTTAGCGGTGTGCGAGGGTGATGTGAGTGAGTGAAATTTGAGGTTTCTGTTTTCTTTTAAAAACTAACTCACGTACTAGTACTGCGAGGCAACTTCAACCAACGTTATCGCTACCAAAACCATCCATCCACTGAGCACGATTGATTGTTTGAAATACCTTTTCCGGTGTACGGAAGAAAAGAAAAAGAGAGAGGAGCCGGCAGCGATAGGATGGTAGATTTTGTTTTCACAACATGTCGAAGGCCAACTCGGATGGCTGGGACAAAGAGTACCAACCAAAAGTGCAACCTCAGTCACATCCCACTCGTAATTACCGTAACAGAAACTAGTATTGTTGTCATTCATCACCGATGTTGGAGCAGCAAGGTGGCTGGTCCGATTTGATGGATTACGTCATCCTTTTTGCTAACTTGATGCCCATCAAACTCTAAATATCATTTGGACCTGGACACGAATAAACACCGAATACGATTCTCCTCCAGCTTTCCTGCATGGCAATGATATGCTTGACAATTCTCGCTGACTATGTAGGTTCCCGGATGATACGTACTCATCCCAAGTCTATTGGAAGTGAGAAACCCGCCGAAGGTTCACGTAAGTCTGCGGACGCCATGGCTACCTCCTATGTAGTACTTAGTGTGCCCTGTTGACCCTACTGGAACTCAGGACGACATCAAGAAAAGAACTTTCTTTATGCGCAGCTGTGCTTGGACTAGTCAATGCCATCTATTTCTGTCGCTCCACTCGCTATACCAGGCACCGATACGAGAGGTCTAAGCTCGTCGATGATTTTAGGGGTGCGTATGTACACATATCATGTATCATACCCGACGCGCTCAGCATCGCATTGCAGTGTATCAGAAACCATGTAAGCGATGAAAGATAAGCCCATATAAGGCCAAAGCTGCTTTTTCTGGGTTAGGGGTACGCTGGCCCGAGCGTAGGGCATGATTATCAAAGGTCCAAGCTCCAACATCTGCGGCCAGTATCAGCAGTGCCTCTCCCGCGAAGCACTGAAAGAAGCAATGTGACTCAGCCGAGCCATGAGAATGAATTGAATTGCTGACGACGCCCTGCGGCCCAATATGATTTCTTTCGAACATCAGCGCCTTATTTGCACAAAGACATATTGATTAAAAAGTTTTGGGCCGCAGACTGTGCCTTCGGATGAATACTCGGCTGTCCGCCTTCTGTTTCGTTGCCGGAATAGGGCATATGTTGTACCATGCTTGGACTTGTTTTGATCCAACCTTTCACAATATTTAAGCGCGCGCTTCTCGGACTCTCAAACCACACAGATCCCTCTCTTTCGTACATTCACCTCCCGCCCACGCTCTGCAATTCAGCCTGCAATGGATTTTCAAAGTAATCCTGTTTATCAGTTCCTTCAGGATCTGGAGACAGAACGCGTTTCTCCATTTACGCAACGAGAGAAATCGCCTAGTATTTTGGACTCCGTCCAGGAGCCCGTGGCTCCTTATTCCCTCGATTTCGGGTGCATGGATGACTTTGACTTCGTCAACTTGGTCCATCAACCTGTAGCTTCAAACGCTGGCACAAATGAGCGGCCAACAACCGCAGATGTACAGCACTATAAAGTACAGGACGACCACGCAAGTATGAATGCACCGTCAACCTCATCCAGCCAATATACGGTCAGTGATAGACCACTACTCTCTTCAATGATAGCACGCTCAAGGTTCACCTCAGGTGCACCAACAGTTGAGCTTTGACGCAGCATTTGACTTTGACGCGTACGACATGCTCGCCCAACCTGGAACAGCATTTGAAGACCACCTTATTAACGAGACGCAACCAGTCTCGGATCTGTTCGAAACAAACGAGCTCTTTGGAGAAGCGTCCCAGCCCGGAATTCCTTCTCTATCAATGTCGTATGCAAGCATGATCACCTCTGATGTGGAGACGTCTCGAGGTATCTCATCATTGACGTGCTCCCATGCACTTGATTTTGACTCAGAAACATTTTCTCCGTCATCGTCCACTTTAAACATATCAACTCCCGAGGTGGAGACTCCTCGCGATACCTCACCACTGAGGTGGTCCTATGCGCCCGAGCATGGCTCGGTACCGTCTCGGCCTGAAATGTCTTCGTCATCGTCGTATGCTCAAAACATTTCAGTTGCTGAGATGAAGACACCCCGCAACGCTTCGCAATGGAGGTGGACATCTGATCGCCTAGTTGAGCCATCGACGATCGGGTATTTCCTCCAGAGCGAGAAACGTTCAGAATATGGAGTCAAAATAGAGGCAGGGACGCCAGCAATAAGGGTACCTGGGCTTCCCATTCTTCCCGACGTGCGGGAAGCTAGTATTCCCTCGCAAGCCCAAGGTCACAACACTCAGATTCCCGATGCTTCCTCCGCTCAGGTCATTGCCATGACGGAATCATATTGTAACGAGACACATCAGCATAAAAAGCGAAAGCGGGAAAAGGCAGAAAGCGATGCTATGAAGGACAACGTGGACTTGCCGTGCAGCAAAACTGGCCCCAAGAAAAGGCGCTTGCCCTGCACTTGGCCAGGGTGCCCTAGGACTTTCGTCGATGCATCGACGAGAAAAAGGCATATTAACGGGCCGCACCGCAACATACGGTTCACCTGTCCGGGAAACTGCCGCGAGAAAGCCTTCTCGAGGATGGACTCACTGAGACGGCATCTTCGTCTACGCGGACCTACCTCTTCTTGCTGGTTCGACGCCTTGGCGAGCGGTTGGACCTCCTTTACCAATGAGGACGGCCAACCTGACATCAGGAAGCCAGGCACGGAGAGAGCGAGGAAGAGGCGCAAGCGAGACGCGTAGATTGTCCGTACTTCGCCTTTGTTCTGCGCTATGCTTTCCTCTTTGCCGTACTTCTTGTTTTCGCACTGTTGGATTCTCATGTTAGTTTTCTCGGATTGATTTCACCTTTTATCCCTTTCTACTATTCATCGGACTACACTTTCAGCTTCTGAAGCTGTAGTATACCTCCTTTTCTGCGTCGCTGCGATATCCTTTTCGCTTTCGAGTTTCCGCGTCATCGATTTTACCCTTCTTACCTCATCTTCCGCTTCCTAGAGTACATATCTTTTGTTGCCTGCGTTGAATTATATCGTGAAATGTCCTCATAAAAAAGAGTGTGAAGTGCAAGAGCAGCAACTGGTCGAGCGACGATGAAGATCGATAAAAGGCTCAAGACTTGTCTGAGCCACGCATTTGGCGCGACGCGCTTGTTTGGTTCATCACGTGCACTGGTTAATTGAGAAATAAATAACGCGAACAACTTCTTTAACAGCAACCACCACCACCATCAACGCCGAGTAGGACTTCTTCATCGCAGCAACTAACAAGTACATTTCTCTATCAACATGTCTGGACGCGGAAAAGGTGGAAAAGGTCTTGGAAAGTGAGCTCAATGTCTTTGGCTGCTTGTCGTTTGGTACACTTACGACTGTGCCTTTGTCGTCGTCGCCGGCAGGGGCGGCGCTAAGCGTCACCGCAAGATTCTTCGTGACAACATTCAGGGTATCACTAAGCCTGTAAGTTCTGGGTGGACTACGCAAGTTTTCGGAAACAAATTCCTAACTTGATTCTGTGTCTCCCAAGGCCATTCGTCGTCTTGCTCGTCGTGGTGGTGTCAAACGTATCTCAGGGCTCATCTACGAGGAGACTCGTGGCGTCTTGAAGGTTTTCCTTGAGAATGTACGTTCTAGCGCCGTTTTCCCGCGTGGCCTGTAGCTCATCTTATTTTTAATATAGGTCATCCGTGACTCTGTCACCTACACTGAGCACGCAAAGAGGTTCGTACTTGCACCCATTAAATTGTGTTGTGTCACTCATCGTGATGCGCCACATGTACAGGAAGACCGTCACTGCCCTTGACGTCGTCTACGCTCTCAAGCGCTCGGGCCGCACCCTGTATGGATTCGGTGCTTGAAGGAAAGAAGTCGCGTGTCAATTATGCAGTTACTTTATGTACATCATGTCCATTCCCATTATGCTTGAATAGCATGCATGCCTATTTCTAAACTCCAGAAAGACGATGACCCCTAAAGTGTGAGATGTTGTTGATAAGCCAACCCGAGAACGTGAGAATCCATATCCGGATTGAGTGCTGTGTTTTGCGTACGTAAGCGGCCGTATGGTCAGCACAGTTCTGAGTTTGTTTGACGACGTCGGTTTCCATCCAGGCACCGACGCTGTGCCCGCCCTCTTCAGCGTCCCCCCTTCATCGTTCGTCGTAAGTCGCTGTTAAAATTTGCCAATTTTAGCTGGTTCTCACAGAGCCTCCAGATGCCTCCGCGAAGAACAGCGAGTTCGCCTGCACGAGTCTTCAACACTCTCTTCGCAGCACTCGTCGCAGGCGTAAACAGGCTGGATAAGTCTCTCGATCCCCGCGACACAATCGTAAAGTTACAGCGATATGAATTCACGTTAAGCGACTCGATATACATTTTCCTTGCCGCCCTTGCCATTTTTTGGGTCTGTCTCTGGCCGCTGGTGTTGCCACTGAAGATCCTCGTGCCACTCCTATTCGTCCTCGCGTTGCTTGTCCCACTTACGTCTCAGCTGCTTGTGCCGGCGATACCTGTCTTGTCATGGGTCATTGCTTTTTTCAGCTCAAGGTTCATTCCCGTCGAGTACAGACCGTCCATCTCTGTGTCACTCCTTCCAGCTCTCGAAAGCGTTTTATATGGCGCAAACATCTCTGACATCCTCACACGATTTACGCATCCTATATTGGACATCCTTGCATGGCTGCCATACGGGGTGCTTCACTTCACACTCCCAGTCGTCGTCTCCATTTTCCTCTGGCTTTTCCGACCAAAGGAGGCGTTGCACTTCTGGGCACGAGCATTTGGATATATGAACCTTATTGGTGTCCTAGTTCAAATCATGCTTCCTTGCGCAGCACCGTGGTATGAACTCATATACGGTCTTACTCCCGCTACATACGCAATACGTGGTTCAGCAGGTGGGCTGATGCGTATCGACGCTCTCTTCGGTAGTCAAGGATATCAGAAAACCTTCGGATCATCTCCGGTCGTCTTTGGAGCATTCCCCTCCTTACACGCAGGCAATGCAACTATTGAGGCATTATTCTGGTCCCACTTCTTCCCTCACCTGCGCACAGTCGCGTGGGCGTACGCCGGCGTTCTTTACTGGGCAACGATGTACCTCACACATCATTATCTCGTCGACGTCGTAGGCGGTGCATGCCTCGCTATAGCAAGCTTCTATCTATTCCTTCCAAGTGAACTCCGAGGTGCAAACGCAACACGAGGACCTGGCTCTGTATCCGGTCGGGTGCGGACGAAGCACGAACTCTACGATCTTGAAGTGCCTGCGCGGCGCAGCACGCGTGTGTTCGGGCATTCCCGCGGCCTTAGCGGGAAGGGCCTTCGGCTCGACGCCGATGCAGATACTGATGGAGACAGTGATGGCGCTTCAAGCGGTGCTGAGGAGCAGGATATCGCTTTCCGTTCTCCCAAACCTGATCCAGAGACTCCTGTGCCCCAGTCGGCAGTACCGCTTGTCGGTCCGGTGCCGAAGGCTAAGATGCCTGCTGGGCACAAACACACTGCGTCTATCGCGAGCTTGACGAGAGGCGTAGGTGCTGAAGATGATGGGTGGAGCCCTATCGGTATTCGTGGCTTTGCAGTGCCTTCGACACCATCCCGTTTAGAACAGGGTGATGCTCACGCGAACAGTTTCCAGCGGGGTTCATAGTATTAGATTGCCCCCTTCCTAACTCTCGATGATGTTCATAATTCGTCTTGATTACTTACGCACTATTTCGCACTGTTTCGTCCTTTTAATCGTCGTGCATATCCCCTATTCTTCTCTTTTTTCTATTTTCTCTCTTTTTATTTGTCTGGAGGTTTATTATTCGTGCATTCGCTGCTTTATCTATCTCATACCGATAGAGTACCCAATACCACATTCATTTCCCTCAACTTCGCGATGCGATAAGTCTTTGAGAAAGGAGGTGACGTTGTACCAGTCCTGTCGCACCTGCCGTTTCTCTCATTCCTCTCTACTCATGTAATTTATTCAACGGTAGGTCACCCGTTCACTCCTTGGACCTCAAGTCCAATCAGCTCAATCATGCTTGCTCGAAACAGTTACACTGTCGTTACGCCGATGTGTGATTCTCGCTGGTCGAGATACTGATGATGATGACCTAAACTTCGCGTCCCGTATTTTTGCGCTCCGACTGAACACGGTCGTGTCGGCCCCATGAGTCATGACGAAACGGATCTTTCCGACGTCGAACAAATTTCTCGAACCGAACCATCCTGTCGTCCAAAAATATAAGACCATGGAGGCAGACTCAGCTCTAATTGTTGTTGACGTGCAATAGTCAGCTTCACCCATCCAGATTCTTCAACAAGCGAAGACTCATGAATTGTCATGTCCTCATAGCGACTTCCTTCCTGGCGGACCGCTTGCTGTACCGGAGGGCGATCAAGTCGTGCCGGTGATTAACAATCTGTTGAAGGAGAAGAAATGGAGTTTTGTTGCTGCAGGCCAGGTTACTTTGAACTTGGATGAAGATGAGCCTGAAAATATCTGACTCCCGTTTTCTTCTTCTCTTGGCGGTATGCGCAGGATTATCATCCTCCTGGACATGTTTCCTTGTGAGCATGCTCAATATTTATTTGCGTACAAGTATAGCTCAGAGCGGAATAGTGCAAGCACCCACAAGAAAGAGCTATTTTCGCAGATTGATGTCCCATTACCATATGCGAAGGATGGCATGCCGACTACGATTCCACAAGTAATGTGGCCAGATCATTGCGTATGTTCTTATTCCTAATATACGGTGAGAGTTGTCTATTGTATAATTAACTTTGATCCCTCCTTTCAGGTCCAAGGGACTCATGGCGCCGAGATTGAAGAAAGTATTCTGAAGTCATTGAAGCCATGGCTTGAGTCGGACAAGGGTCTGATTCTTCAGAAAGTACGAATGTCACATGCGCAATACGACCCTAGTACTGATTTTTTTGTGAAATCTTCAGGGAACAGATATCTCCGTCGAAGTATATTCCGCATTCGGTTGCGCTCCTGGCTTCTCGCCGGACACTACTCAACTCGCGTCAGAGTTCCGAAAGCGAGGAATAACCAAGCTCTTCGTCGTTGGTCTTGCGACTGATTACTGCGTCCGTGCTACTGCGCTTGATGCTCGTAAAGCAGGATTTGACGTCACTGTCATAAGAGAGGCTGTTCGAGCTGTTGGAGGTGAGAAAGCAACGCAGCGCGTTGAGGTAGAATGGAAGGAGGCTGGTGTCAAAATAGTTGGAATGAAAGACGTCACTGAGGATTGAGTGTGGACTATCTTCACTTATCCTCCCATTTCCTCAACGAGTTCGCGAAAGAAAGGTGTACGTATACTCATTGCAAACAAACTTGCATACTTACAAATACAGGCTCAAAGATCATACCATACACAAAATTGACTTCTCGTAAAATCGTACAATAGATCCATGCAAATGACACACTCTTCACTAATTTTGACTCTCGCGAAGAACCCTGAGCGATGAAAATTCACTTGGTCGATTGTGTGTCGTCCAGCTCCGAGTACCTTCCCGCGGGGACTGCGCCCAGGTTCGACAACGCAACGATTTGATCTTGAGAACGTACATGAGATGAGATCTAAAGCAGTCAGTTCTAAATATACAACGCTCACCTGGAGCACGCCAGTACTCGGTCTTCAATCCAAGTGCGAGGACCACGATTGATATCATGGCATATATGAAATTATTGACGACGTCGCTGGCAAGCGTCAGGTCTTCCACCTCCGTCTCTGAAGTCAACTGGACAGACGGGGAGAAATAGATTGTGAAGACGATTCCCTGGATCATCCCGATGAAGTAAAGAGGGGCGATCACAAATAGCATGATTTTGGTGATCTAAAAATAGAACCAAATAAATAGACATTCATTGGTAAACCATTGTATTTATATTCTGAAGGGGTTCGGATTCACGGACCTGATCATTCGCTCTGACACGTTTCGCGCTTTCGTGTACGTAGACGGATAGGGCTGTGATGCAGAGCGCGGAAAAGAACCAGAATGCTGAAAATACATAGCCAGCATTCAGGTACATTTGGGCGGCATTCCTTGTCCGCTGGAGATCGTTCCTCGTAATGACCTCGAGTTCGACAAGCCGGGCCTGAAGCGATAGCTGGTTCGCGTAAAGAGCCGATGAGAGCGTAGATAACAGAACGAGAACGGCAAATAAGCCGAGGAATGTTCTGAAGAGGAGTTTGTCCATAGCCAGCACACTTCGGGAGTCCACATCATGCTTCCGCCATTGCTTGTACCTGTCAAATAACAACAGCCATAGAGCGAGGTACAGGAGCGGCGAGGACCAATTGGAGAATAAAACGATGGTCGAGCCCAATGCCACGATTGTCTGTGGAGTGTCTTGCTCAGATGTTACTATGTAGCCGATATCCACAGAGCATTGCACAACGGAGAATACAGTCGCTGCACAGAGTGCAAAGTACGGCGAGCGGTGAGCTTTCAGTCGGAAGATCGGAGCAAGGCAGCTCAGTGCAATGACGATGTAAACGAAATCGAATATGCACCACACAGCTAGGTCACCCTACATTGAGTCAACGTGCATACATGTGGTAAGAGAAGGTAACGACTGATCAGTACTTATGGTATCTTACCTTCGTCAAGGAATCTGCTACAAATTTCGCAGTTACGGAGGGCAGGAAAGCCGAGAAAGCAAGACTATACAACAGAGCAAGCATTCGAGACATCGTTGTGGGTGTCGAAAGACTCGCGAGAAATCCTCTTGCAAAGTATAATCAGAAAGACAGCTTGACTTCGTGTGAGAGCCGATGCAAGAGGAACCATTAGAGTCCGAAGCGCGTGGGTAATTTTTGCCTCAGAACAGAATAGAACGGCGTCAATGATATCAACAAATAGGCGAGGCCATTCGCCGAAGTATTTATATAATTTTCGCCGCAGCACTCGTGTACTCATTAATGAGCAGAATGTATGGTAATGGAAGATGGCAGGACAGTCACGGTGGTCGTGTGCAAGTCGCTCACTTACCACAAACAATGTCAAATTTCCCACACTAGTGCTGGTTTCAACTTTATAAATATACTATTAGAAAAATTAAATATTCGTTTTCATCTATTGGATACACTGAAAGCAGTTAGCACAACGGTCTATTGAGGTCTATCGATTCTATATCTCTATGGAAATTTCAAAATTTGTGCGATTCTATTGAAGTTGCGAGGAATGAAAATGAGGTCGCCATTCTATCTGTTCACTGGACCTCCCTTGGCTTCTGATGATAAACAGGTAAGCCATGTATATGATATTGTTCTCCTACTAGCTCCTTTGTCGCCATCATCAGCCTGTCTATTCGTGTGATAATCATAAAAACGGTCGCGACTCCGACGCTGAAAAATCTAGGACGATAGTCGGCATCGAATCAATCATATCTTCAACGGCGAAATACATACAGATATTGCTCATCCTGAAGCGTCTCGATTGTAAGAGCATGTGAGATACCAAGTTCTGCTGCCTCCTCCTTGGATAGGACGTTTAATCCATGATGGTAAGCCGTGTATCTATCGAGCAAGGGACATGGAGTGACCTGAGGGAGTGACTTCCCTGTTCGCAGCGCAAAGGATATCATACCTGCAAGAATGAGATTAACAAAGTATATATAGGAGCGAGGAACGAGTCTTACTGATGATACCCAGAACATCGCCTTGGAAATCAGGTTCCAGAAGGAGTGTCCGCTTGAGGAAAGCCTGAGCCCATGGAAGCTCTAAGTGTTCCGTAACAGAGCGTAGATGGGATAGTAAGTATGATATCTCCCTTTGTTTCATCTTGTAGATCAGCGTTGACTACCGATTAAGGTTACGATAAAGTCGTACATCTGAATTTCATTGATAGTATCATAGCGTTTCTCGGGCCATTTACCGCGAAGAGAAAACTGTGCAGCGGTCAAGCAACGTGGTTAGGCCTCTATGCGTTGGTTGCAAGTTCTACGAATTGATTGTAATTGACTGACCTCGTATGCTATATTCTTCTTCAGCGACGCTGCGCGCCTGAGCTTCATGCGTATGGCAATAAGGTCCTTGTTAATGATCTCCTTGTGCGGACCTTCCGGGGCTGTTGCAAAGGAGACAACATCGCAATAAGATGCCCCGAGTTGATCTGCAGTCGTGGCGTACGTCGCCCGAAGATATTCGCGCAGCGTCGATGTCGGTGGAAGATAGGACAAGATACTGAAGATCACTTCAACATGTAATCAGCGAAGTAACTACGTACAACGCTTACAACGCAACAGCAACACCAATCGTAACTAGCAAGAATCGCGTCTGTGAATACGGATTAGATTGCAAAATAATGTGAATCTCTACGCGTCAGTATTGACTTACCCAAGCTACGGAAAATCCTTTCCCTGCATCATAAGAATTGAGTCATGAGATGACCCAGACGTTACGATGGAATACTCACCTGCAGTTGAAGGACTCGGGTCGTGTGTGTCTTGCCAGGAGAACCCGATTACAAGGCCGGTACTCAAAAGGAAAATCGTGAGCGTCATCGGGGAAGCGGGAAAATAGTGACGGAAGAAGAACAGCAAGGGGAAGCAGACGGCGGAGACCGAAGCCAGACCATACGGGTTCCCGTTCCCCGATCCAGTTGAGATGTACCTTTCAACAGGATACGTTGGTGTCTGAGCTTCGGATGGGTTATCATGAACTCACCACATGACCATCCCGACAACGCAGCCCATAAATGTTGAGAACACGCGAGAAATCCACCCGAATGCTGTATCCCCTCTGAAGCGACTGAGCGTCAGTTGGCCATAGATGCTAAGCCATGTATTAGTCTAAATAAAGATGATTCTACCTCCGGATCACTTACAGAGCCCATACTGATCTGTGAACTTGCAATGCAAGGTCGTTATCTGGCCCTCAACGGACAGAATTATCGACTCACTATAAGTGAATTCTGCAGAGCTTCTTATGTATGTCGGTAAACTCAGAATTACTGCCCGAGAAGGGATTAAATAGGTTCACATAATTCATAATAGTATGAGTGAGGAACAGATTGAGGATAAGCAAACGAACTCACTGGACAATACGCCGGCCTTCAACCCAAATATCGCATTCCCACTCCCCAGAGCACTCAGAGTATGATAAGTCATTCTTCCGAAAGCTTGCAGTCTTGTCTTGGGTGGCAAAGCATCGGGATCGCGTCTCGTCGGCACTCCGAGCAGCGGTTGGTTCTCAGGATCGATCCCTTGAACAATATCTACACGGAACAGTCAGATATGCATTACCAAAGAAGACAAGGTGTTCATACTAGGATCCTCGTCCTCATCGCGCTGCAAGCTTGAGTCGATAGGCTCCCATTTCTTCCAAAGAAATATTTGCCTGAAGGGCAGCACCGGTATCCAGATCCGGGCTCTTCGCCGAGTCCTGTCTAGTTCAATCATCTCATCTAGCTGATCTTGACGTGAACTCATGACCACAATCGAAGCAGTTAATCGTGACTTACAAACTGACGGAGGTGTTTGGAAAAACGCATTAGATGGTACTGATACAAATAGCACTGGTAAAGCAAAAGATGCGGAGGATTCGCATCGCCGATCGAAGATCCTGCTTCGTCAGCATCGTCAGCAGATCGGTACAACTCAAGGATAAGATGCCTAATGAATACCATTGCTATACGTCAGAAACACAAACGACTTAATAATGCTACTGACCTTTTCTCGTTCCAGAATTCATCGAGGGTGTGTTGTAGCTTTGACATGGCTAGCTCGTCATCTCGTATAGCCTCCTGCCAATGCCTGTGCCCCCGACCATACAACTTCCAAAAACGATCCTGGTTCATGCGCTCAAGCCAGCTGACGACATGATCAAGAGTATCTCCACAGGCAACTATGAGATCGCGGGAACTGTCGGCCAATCGAGCCGTGATGATTAGGAATAGCTCTTCAGATGCTGGGTGGGAAAATCGTGCCTCGATGTTAACATATCTCTGAGACTCGAAGATTCCGACTGGTTTCTCAAAGAAAGAGGATGCGCCTGAAGAAAGGATAGACGCGGGGCGGCTGGTAAGATGGTGCGAGTGATGAAGATGTCGATGATTTAGGTGATGGTGATGTACTTGCTGGTGCGAATGATGTCGGCGAAGGATTGGACGAGGAGACGATAGACTAGCTACTCGATGGTGATGCAGAGCTTTTCTCTGACCGGTAGATTTAACGGAAGCAGTCGATGGCGTAGGGTCGTCTCTAAGCATCTCAGCCGGTGAAGGGGGGCGAGTCGCTGGGCGAGACTGTGTTGGAGTCGACCACGGTGTGTTGAGGAGAGACAACGCTGGGCCACCTGTTTCAGACCCGATGACCTTAAAGTAGAACGCCATTCCATTCGCGCGGACTGTCATGTGGCGAACGAACTCATGCAGGCGAGAGAAATCATTTGGACCAAACCTTCCCCACGAGAAATCCTTCTTGATCAGCCGACTTGAAGCAGCTAAGGGAGCTAGGGCAGCTTCGGATTGACTGACAAGCTTGATAAACTCTTCCGAGCTGAAATCGCCTTCCGTGATAACCTTGTTGAAGATGTCCGACTGTGCATGCATCGCTTTCGACAACGGAACAAATACACCGCGAAATCTTTTAATGAACTGTGCGTTCACTGTCTCAGGGAAAACCAAAGCTGAGCAAGCAATAGCCACCGCTGAATGGAATACAAATGGGAGAACACAGCCGATCGCGGTCTGCAGGCTTGCTTAGAAAAATGATCTCAATTCTGTTGGAAAGACTCGCCTGATAAGATTGATACGGGTAAAAGTGGGCGACAGATAGAGTGATGTCTTTCCCGATAGATCATTGTCAAGGTAATTCGCCCATGAGTAAGAAGTGACTTACCGACGACAATGCAGCCTAGCGTTGGGCCCAAGACATAAGGTCCCTGAGCAATCTTTGCTCTGGAATAGAGGAGGACAGCAGTCCCTAAAAATAGGAAAACTGCACATATAATCGTTTCCTTCAGGCGACTACGTCAGGATCCGTATTTCTTACAATATAAAGAGACATTCTCACCTGCGCTTCGATATAACGACCGGTGAAGATCTCGTACTGTGTCGCGAACTCGTTGCGTTCCTTGCGAACTAGAACGGAAAGGAATATTCCAAGACAGCACCACCTACAGCGAAAGGTTTGCCATTGTAGTACGAAATGTCGGCGGGACTTACGCAAACGAAACCATGACGAAGATGAGATTTGATATCTCTCGTTCAAACACGGCTATGAATGGCTCCGCGGGAGGCGACAAAAACGCGCCTAGAGTTAAAGGTTCAGATAAAGAGAGATTTTTCCTGAACCAGTACGATCATACCAATGAGGACAAGGAAACTGGACTGCAAATTGTTAGATGCACAGAAATAGAAGTGACACCGCTATACTTACTTGACCCATAACGACCTGGGTCTTCGAGACCACCAGAAGAATCACGCAAACCCACGCACAGACTGTCGTCCGAATGATAGGCTTCAGATGAGAAGCATCCATGTTATTTAGGATCCACGATTTGTCAAGACGAGCTAGCAGATGCTTTAGATTGAGGAACCCATGCGATGGTCTATGCTTCCTCGGCGTCTGAAGTCGTAAATGCAGGGGCTTCTTCTTCCGCGACATGACTTTGGACGGCTTGCATTTCTCCAGGTCTTGTTCATTGGGGCCGATCTGGAGCGGGCAGTTCGCGACCCCTGTAGTACTTTCCTCGCTTTCCATCATCTGAGCCCGGCCTTTCTGAAAGGCAATCTATAGACCGAAAGAGACTTCCAACAACAGATTTCTCATAGCTCTGAACTGCGCATCAGATGATGAGAAAGAGAAGCAGATATTGATTCAGTCAAGAAAGCAAAGAGAACTGCCCGATATCTGTCGGAGGAAACTAGTCAGTCTTTACGTAACATTAACCGCACCAATCATCGCGTATCGAATCAACATCATTGAACATGTTTTGCTTCTGTCTTGCCATCCTGCCAGAATGTGGAAAAATTACTTCGCTTTCCTGTGAACTAAGGTACTTTTTTAAGTTGAAGAGTTGGGTGAACCAACCAAATACATCGAATCGCAGTGCATGGTGCATCAGATGGCTTATGATTATATCTTAATATTTAAAAAAAAAAACAATACGCCGGTTTCTACACAGCCACCGCTGACTAAATTCGGACCTTGAATTTGAGCGCTTCTTTTTCTCGCGTGATGCCAAGGTGATTCTACTACATTAAGGAACTTGATCGCCGGTGATCTGCGGATCGATCTGCCTCCACACCACTTCATCAACACATTAAATTCATTCCTTGAGGGAAAGGAAACAGAAAAAAAGCAGGGAAACTTAAAGCATGTATGCATTACATGGATGTGCTCATCAGCCAAAGCACTATTCAAGTCTTGCTGGAAAAAAGGAAGAAACTAGGAAAACTTCGGACATGTAGGCAATGAACAAAGTGCCAATCAGCATCCAAAAAGTCTGTTCTTCCTTGCACAATCCAATTCAGTATGTCCCATTGAACTGATTAATTTGAGTAAAGCTGTGAAAGTTTCTGCCACATATGAACAGGCCAGATAAGCTCAATGGAGTTCCTTTTATTTTCTTATTTCTGTACATGCACAAATCAGTGCACCTGACTTCAAGTTTACAACTGATGTGTTGGATTTATATCAAGTTGGATAGACAGAATAACCGGTAACAAAGACTAGGATTTATGGCCAGCAGGGTTTTCGGCGAAGCCGAAAACGCGAGTCGCTGGTAATAAATTCAGTTCGGGAAAATGAGGATTAACTAGTCACGACGTTCAGGAACACACGGAAAGCTGGATTACGAATGCCCACCTGCTTGGTGAGGCCAATCCATCTAAATTCTATCTACTCTACTAGACATCGCGCACGTTATTATTCATCAAATCCAATACAGACAAGAGCAAATCCTAGCTTTCTTTAACAAGACAATGACGAAATCGTTGTGGAGTTCTGCGCGTGACTCCGTTGGATAACTGACAGGAATGTCTACCGTCTTGTCTAAAGTGTCTATAAAATGGCTTTAATTAGCATCTTCGCTCGGAAGTTGATATCCAAAGACACTGTACTAACCCAAGACCACCGTAGCCATAGGTCGTCTTGTCTCTGGCTCACGTCAGTTCAAACACGACGTCGAGTCTTTTCGTCAACGGTCACCATTTTGCTCTGTAGCGTTGCCAGACATGATATGACTCACCAATCTCTACGAAATGTGAGGAGTGGGCGGCCGCAAGGTAGGTCAAGATGAACGATGAAGTTATATTACTTGTTGAAATCGACTCCATTGAATGCGTCCGGAGCTTGGATACACAGTTCGTTTTCTCGATGACGCGAATGAGGAGCTTGTTAGCGAGTCTCGATGGGTCGGATTAAGTCAATTCTATTTGGTATATATACAGAAAGGTGAGTGTTGCATCAATGCTGTCTTCTATCCCTCTTGGAGAAAGATGATTCCGGTCAGACTTGGAAAAACAAATCTTGCCTTGATAAGCGGGTACTCGTGTTGATCCTGCGTGGCAGTGACACTGTTGCCCCCCTAGCTAAAGAACCTCGGCGATACCTCTTACGAGATGAAACGGACAATTCTATGTCCCATTCGATCAGTCTCTCCCAAACTCAACAAGCACCTCGAAATCTCCGTGATGCACTAAACGGCTCGATTTCTGTTCGTTATTACCATTGCATCGTGTCTCTTGATTATGTCAAGACGTCCGTGCCAGGAATTCGTATCACAGCTCGCTTATCGAAGTCCGAACAGAACAAACGGTGCTATGCAACCTCGAAAAAGCGATTCTCTAGAAAGCCGACTCGTGTCTGCCATGCTTTCGAGGGAAAGGGGTACGTGCATTACGGCTAATCTATCCTTAAACCCTCCCGGTTTATCTGCGTGCGAGACATCGTGAAACTGTTTGGCACGGCTTCTTGATCGCATTTCCTACAAATGTACTCAACCGTACATGTCTTCGTGGCGCTCATTAAGTTCCCCACCAACATAGTTAAAACAACGATCTATATAGGCTGATTTCAGTGACGCTTTTACTGAGATGTTGACTTATGTAAATCACAAAGGGCGCCGGCCCTGACTTGCAGGTATCTGAGATCTCCACAGGAATATAAAGGTAGATTGCCGTTCTGGCAGTATGACAGCTTCCATTCCCTTTCTTTTTTCGATCACTGTTTCAGCGACAATGTCGTTCCGGATCGAAATGCGGATACACAGGCACACGAAAGGGCGATACAGCGGGCAAACATCAACCATACAGAAATCTCCCTCTGCCCAGTTTTATACGATCGTCGTGCTCATGTAGCTCAGCGCCTCTCAAAGAATTGTTGTGAAACGTCCATGAGGTGAGTAATCTAGACTTTTTTAAAACCTTATTTGCATTTCAAAACCGGTTGGCTCGATGGCCAAAAGGACATGGATTTATTTCAAATTCATCCGTACTGATGGATGGGCCTTATCGCTTTACGATAGTGCTGACGGCCTTGCGAAACTTGCATAGGACATGGCGGATTATATGCGCGTTTCCTCCGGTTGCGTAACTCTCCAAACTCGGACTCCCATGAAGCCATATGTGCGAGACGTAACGGATACTCTTCGCCCTTATGGAGCATGATTTCACAGGTTTGCATCAGATTATAAAAATAAAGGCTCCCATCGGCATTGCTTCATAGGAAATTTTGAAATTCGGAGTTACCAGTCTGGCGACTGTAGCGCCGCTATCCACGGTGTCTAGAGTTTACCCTCAGCCGGTAATCCGAATAATGAAACAGCATCGTCAGGAATAATATACACAGCGCATCCGTGGGTTCCGAATCCGACTTTTGGTCAACTTGTAACATGCTCTTGAGATACCCTTTAGACAAGACAAGGAAGGTAAGCCTAACACTATAGAAGTTTATCCTAAACATAGCTTCGGCTCCGAGATTTCAATTTTGTTCTCACCCGTCAAGGTGTGAAGTTTACGCGATGCGAAAGATTTACGCGTCGGATCCTGTTAAAATTAACATGCTTCAGATAGTGCTGACACTAGGTCGCTTTAAAGAGCTTATTTAGATAATGTTCATGAAGCAAGAGTTGCCACCGGATGATTTAAAGCGTACAGAATCAACATACATTCAACGACTCGGAAACTAGGATGCAAACGAAACGCGCATTCAAGGGACGGTGGGCACAGGATCGGCGACCCCAAACGAACTATTTATCAGAAAAGCACGGTAAGTCCTTAACGCATAACCTTCCCGATTCAGAGGCTCAGATCAACGGGAACACAACCGATGGCAACGAGTCCACCTTCAGGCATAGTCAAATTGTGGGCATTTAAATGTAGGCTTCCAGATATATGCTCACCGTGGCTGTTGTCCTCACAGCAGACCGGGTTGGCACTGCATCCAGAGCTTCCGGTTCCAACAACCTAGACATATTGCACGTCAGGTTATTGACTTGTATTTGGCTATACGCTGCGTACCGTAACAGGGGTGCAAGTAAGTCCGATGGGGACATCAAGACCTTGAACAATGATGCCGAGCAGACCCAACTCCTTGCTTGCATCGTCACTTCCCGCAGGCTGCACGCTATCACAGCATTGAATAGGTGCAGTTGAGCACTAGGACAAGAGAAATTAGAATATATATGTGCTTCTCTGAAAGGGCTGTTCTTACCGAGCTGGCAGGCTCACCGCCGGGCATGGGGGTGGCGACCGCAAGGAGGGCAAGGGAGGCAAAAACGATAAGTTTGACAAACATGTTTGGTTCAAAGTAGAGGGGTTAGAGAAATGAAGAGGATAGAATAAAGCTGGTCTGTTCGACTGCTAGAGAAAACCAGCAAAACCGCTGCTCTTTTATACTGTGAACCAGCGCGTTTCAAACACCCCTGACGTAGCACACCAGAACTTGCAGTACGTTGTCATTGGCTACTCCGTTCATCTTCCAAGTGGAGTGATTATTCTGAGCATCAGGTTGAACAAAGTTGATCAGTTCCGACATTCGGAGAATATACGGAAAACATTCACGAATCGAGAAAGCGGAATAATGCGCCTGCCTCATGGATCTGGTCACAAATAACAATCAATGTGAGCAGTTGGTTTATTCTGTGCCTTGGAGCTTAGAAGCAGCCGACAAAATGCCCTAAAAATTGCACCTCACCCCATGGCCGCTTCCTCAAAGGAATCGGACAGAATTATACAAGGTTGGAAGGTCCTGAGAGGGAAATAATCATTTCTATGATTACGGAATGTAAGCATTTGATACGGACCGACGGGAAGAGCACATCCAGGGCGGGGGTCGTCGAAGTGAATTGAATTCTCCGCTCCTCATCCTCTCAACTTAAAACGGCTATTTCTGGCGATTCTTTGTTAATTATACCACCTTAAGAAGGCGGCTGCGAGGCAAGTCACCACATGCCATCCGGTCGCGAAAGAAACCCGCTTCCGTGATTAAAGAAGATGTTGTGAGAAGTTGCCCTGGATATATTCTGGTAGATCCTGCAGGGCCCCACTGCAGCATAAGACGATGTCGCCTGATACTAATCTTCGTTCTGACGGTGATTACTTGATGATATGGTCTATAACAGGAGCACCCTAAGAACACGGCCACTTCACAACAATTTTCGTTGTGATACTTTTGTGGGCAGACACGAGTGTACTTGCAGTCACATCGTCAGGAAAAATCTACATCCAAAAGTTGTCATGAGATAAAATGTAAATGAAGTAAACGAAAAGACGGTGCACAGCCCGTGTGTATGCGTTACGAGTACAAAATGAATCGTAGAATGTCATCTCCGCGCATGCCCCAACACACGTTTAGCCTTGGGTTATTTCTGATACTCTTATCAATCGAGCAACACAACCGACTGCTTACCATCCCTAAGATTCTCTTTCGAGAGTATCCTTCAGTTTTATCCCGATGATTAAAGCGCCAATCGAGCGAAATCAAAAGGAAACTGTCGTTCGCACTTATTAGGTGAATCGGACTAGTATCTTCATGCCGGTTCGCCATCATGAGACTCACCGATCGGATATTTCCTTTGTGCACTTCTTTGCGTCGCCATATCGCCGCTTACAGGGTCCAACGCCGCAATTTTCAGATTCAAATCAGAAAAACTGAAATCATTCCTTCGGAGGGCGCTGATAGTTCGGGATGCTAATGAATTAGCCCCTTCCACAAGAAAGATAGAATCGGACTCCCGAATAAATATCCATGTTGAGATGGAAGTATTGAACTGAGATGGTTGAAGAGTCTAGCAGTGCGAATAAGTATAAGTAAAGGTAAGCCTGGTATTTCTGAATGCTATTCACTTTTCGAAGACGGACGAAAACTTTGGTGCAGAAGACGTAGAAAGTCCAGAGGCTTTGTCCCATGCTCAGGGTGTCCGCGGACCATTTGTCTGCGTCGTCACGCGTTGAAAACCGTGCACCAACAGTATTTGAAGTTATACAATGAGGCGAAAGGCAGTCTCCTGGTGGTATATGACAAGACTGAGTCGCCTTATTGGCAGATGATATAAGTGGCGTGTGATGGTGACTGAATCGTCGTCGATGCGTAACAGGAGGTCTGATTTTACAGAATTAGATGGTGAAGATGATGCGATATTCTATACAATCGATGCGGCAATGTCGCAGTTCCGGAAAAGAGGGATCTCGCTGTCTTTAGAGGTGTCAGAGAGTGGAGAAGCACACTGTTTGCGGAAGAAGAATAGAGAAGCCATAGGTTTCGGCCGGGAAGAAACTATGAAGGGCTCATCAGGTTGTCGATATGCCAGCGCTCATTGGCTCGCATTTGGAGAAGTGTCTAACAGCATAGACTGGGAAAATGGCATTGGCTACCAGGCGAGGAATAATATGGACCACCGTCATCCACTCTTGGCTGAGCGTGCACAATGGAGTTCTTCCGACGCTCGTAGAAGGAACAAATATGACGCCGCAATAAGTACAAATCGCGGGCTGAAAAGTGAAATGACACACCTATGAGACCGCAGTTGGCCCATCGCGGATTGGTCATTAGCGGTCAAGAGAAGTATAACATCTCGTCTTCACTGGTATCCGACGAAAATATGACATTCTCTTGAGGATCCCTTGGAGCAAGCACCAGGTGAACATATGGCTAGATTGAGCATCAGGTCCCGAGCTTTCAGGAGAGCAGGAGCTGCGGAAAACTCGAGAACGGGAGAAGTAGAGTGCAGAGTCCATATTGAAAAGCCCTCGATGATAGAAGAAACTTCATTGCGCTTCAGTCCGAGGTTTGAGAGTGTCATGTTTTTCATGAACTTCTTTGTTCTGTCCCGAGGCTCGTCGGTATCGAATTGGGGTAGAGAAAAGCTACGATGCACGGAAGGAATTGTCCTGAGGATCGCCCGCAGATCAGTCCATATCTGGTAATTCACACAGTCAGGATCTCTTCCTTCTGCTCAAACCACGATGACCATCAACTCTCGGTAAGAAAATGAGTCGTCGTCCGACAGCAAAGAGCCAAATCACATTCTCAAAATCCCAACGAGCCCGTCGGGGATGGCAATGCTCTCTGTTGTGTGATGCAAGGTGGCGACCTTCGTCCCTCTCAAACCCCACTAACATGACCAGGGTTCCGCCTGACTCCGTTAAGTGAATCAAGAGAATAATACGGAGTCCACGAGGCTGCGTAGCTATACAATCGATCACTATTTCTGCTTCTTGACAGCTCCAAGGCACTAAGCTCTGCATCCGGGTTCTCATCTTCTGGTTTCGTATCGTTACAACCAAGTTGTTCTACTTTCGGTTCTCCTTCGGCACTATCATTATGCTCTCACGACTTGCTATTTGCTTCCCCTGTCCTTCAATAATAGTACGAGAAGAGAATCCGATTCGCCGCGCTCATTACTTGACTTATTCTGCTCCACTGTGAAGGATGTGCGTTGGTCGGACAGTAATACAATTCGATTCTCTTCCACAGAACAATGCGAGACCTTTTGTCGAACGCACAGACCAGTACCTCACCATATAAAATGTGAAGATTTCAAGGCTTGATTCGACAGTCGACTGTATCTACTCGTCGTTCTACGCACTCAATAACCCAAGAACTTTTTTCTGTCAAATATGTTCGCTAAACTTGCTTCTTTTGCTACTGTTGCCCTCCTTGCGGTCGCCACTCCCGCGATGGCCCAGGTTCGTAATTCATCGTTCTCACAAAGAAATCGTCGTCGTGCAACGGCTTACCATGCTACTCGTCCTTATTTTAGTGTGACACGGGCTCTCTGCAGTGCTGCGACAGCGTTCAGAACGCTGGTTCACCTGATATCGCGAGCCTTCTTGGTCTTCTCGGCATTGTCGCCCAAGGTGTCGACGTCCCGGTCGGCGTCGGTTGCTCCCCGATCTCCGTAAGTTGCTTCCTTACTTCACGCAGTCATGGAACTCAGACGTCGAAGTTAGGTCATCGGTGTAGGAAGTGCAAGCTGCTCCGCTAGCCCCGTCTGCTGTGAAGACACCAGCCACGGTCAGCTACTTTCTTGCATTTTCGTCGTGTGATTTACGTGTCTCGTATGCTATCTAGGTGCTGTTGCGCTTGGATGTGTTCCAGTTGGTGTCTCCCTCTGAGCCAGCTCGACTCGACAATTACGAGAGACGGGGCCAGGCACTCACTTACGGTGATTTTCGGGTATCATGATATTTTCTGTATCTGCGAGTCCGCTTTGTTATGATTCCTGAGCGTCTGTGGCGTCTCCGTCTGATGATTTGATCTATTGTCTACATGTTGTATGCAATCGCCTTGGTTTGATTTGATGAATGAGACGCTTGTTGTTTTCGGGTCGAACACCGGAACGTGCTGTTAATTTGCGAGGGGAGGATGACATGAAAATGCATTCATCAATGAAGTCATCATTCGTGCAGCTCGCCTATTGGATATTTGTGCTATTGGTTGGATGTCAGCCTCACAGGCGGACTGAAGAGCCCGTTCTTGTTCGAGTACCCCGCTTTTCAAGAAATTTCCGAGCAGCTCAATTAGAAGTCCGCCACTCAGTCCTCACCAGATCTTAATCTCCAACTGAAGAAGGTAATCTCGACGATCATGACAATGCTATTTACGGGTATGCTTTGATCAACTAGAGATTCAGATGCACCATTACTTCACCCGATGTTATATGACGTATCTTGCACATTACAGATAGATGCGAGAAAAAGTCGGTGAATCAACAAACAAACACGTAGCTTGTCAGATTATTGTTCTACAATACAATATATTGCCTCTGACAGAAAATATGTATGCTACAGTCTCGCATCTTCAATCACATCTACGTGGGGTAACGATTTGTCGATCCACATCCTTCTGAAGGAATGTACATCACCCCCGATTCGTCTTAAACCTCTCCTGCCCGGAATAGCCTCTCGCACTCGCACCACCGAACGAAGCAGAGTTTGCACTCGTACTAGCATTCATCCTGATATAGTCATTCTGGCCTGGTCCAACCTCTCCATCTCTCTTCGCTCTCAAATACGCTTCACCCATAATCTGCAACGCCAGCGCACGTAAGTGACTCTGAAGCGGAGTTAAGTTCGGGTTCCCCAAAACGCGATCACATGTCTCTCTCAGTACGCTCTCTATCTCCAATTTCGCTCCTTTGAAGAGCGCTTGGAGACCCTTTTCCGCCGCGGCTTCTTCGAGGCGCTTCTTCTCCTCGGGCGGGAGATTCCCTGCGCGCTCCGCTGCTTGGATCTGATCAAACACGCTCTTAAGTTCAATCGCAGATTTGAGGGTCGAGAATCTATGATAGTCAAGGTTGTGTCAGCGTTTGAGTTTTCATTTTTCCCGAGAGAAGAAAGAAAGAGTTTTAATACAAGTTGAGTTCTCATCTCTGAAATAAGTGGAGTTGAAACTTACGTTTCTGAGAAGACATGATATTTGCCTTGTACGTTGTGCAACCACCCGCCAACTCCCATGAAACTTCGGCTCGAAGCAAGGTAATGTTTCGCTTTGGAAGAATACACGAATCCAACCGTGTGTAGAAGCTCGAGCCCGTAACTCTCCTTTTTCAGTTCCCTGCGAGCATTAGGAAATTAGTATCGGATTAAATGGAAGAACATAAGAGTTTAACCGCTAGAATAGCGGAACCTGAGTGGAAGAAATGGAAAGCAAGAGGAAACGAAAACAGAAAACACAAGACATACTCTGCTTCGAGTTCGCAAATTTCTCGCCAACTGTTGGTAACGTCGCGATCATTCGGTCCCGATGCAGACTCGGTGAATATGCTAAGTTTGCGCTCAAGCTCTTCAACAAGTTTCTTAACCCGAGCTTCCCGTGCGGCCGCTTTCTGTGTACAAAGGGAAATCGGTAAGCAACAATGCTCCTAGGAACAAAACATGGTGTCGGGGGGACAAGCCAAAACGTATAACGCACCTCAGCCGCCGCTTTTCGCGCTTTCTCTTCCTTTCTTGCCTTCTCCTCGGGACTCAAAATCTCGTTTCCCTTCTCATCCCGCAGCCGTTTCTTCCCGCTCTCACCTTCCTCGAACTCATCGGCCTCTTGAAGTGCCGCTTTCATCTCCTTTCCTAGACTGATTTCGCCGATGATGGGGACAAAGCGCTCGCCACCAAAGATCGCCGAGAACACCTCTTCGGGGTCGACAAAGCCACCTTCTGGTGCACTCTCCTTTGAGCCAAACTCGTTGTACTTCTTTCGTAACTCCGGGTCCGAGAGTGTCTGGTATGCAATAGCGATCTTCTTGAATCGTTCCTCAGCAGTCGGGTCATCCCGATTCTTGTCTGGATGATGTTTAATCGCAAGCCTTCCTAGATAATAATTCTTTAGCATTTTATACGCGCAGAAATAGTAGATGTGCCACATACGATATGCCTTCTTGATCTCTTCGTCTGTCGCGTTGACAGGTACCCCGAGGATCTCGTAGTACTCTGTTTCGATAGGGTTATCCTGTGTCCCGATCTTGCGTCCTCTCCTGACTCCTGATGAACCCGACGAGTCATTCGTCCCAGCGTTCTGCTGACTAGGAGTACTGCGGTGATTCTGCTCTACCGGTTTGTAGGGATAATTCATGATACCTTGGCATTTGAAGCATCGGACTGGCAGCACCGTACCAGGCGTTGGCTTGGGCTCTGGAACAGGAAATTCGAGTTCGACGCTACATCGCGAACATTTGGACTGGATATGAGGGTAAATTGGTCGAGACGGCAGGATAGGATAAGCGCTCATTATTGATGATGGCTGATTGTAAAGGGTATCCTTGACGCCAGAGTTAATCAATATTGCAAGAGTATTTCAGACCCAGAATATCAAAGTATCAGTCTGCTGTTCGAAGCTGATGAAGGTTGAGAGTGAACCTGTGGTGTTGCTGCGCCGACTCGCAGCTCTTGAGGCTGCAGGCAGTGTCAGGTCAGTCATGAAGTGCCACAGATTCCGAATCAGGGATGATCGACGCTTTGTAGTCACAAGTACCTTGTTTGGACATGAGCACGCGTCACGCTCGTTTTTCGAGTCATCCACCAAAAAACAGAAAGCTTGGTCTATATGCACCTGCTTTTTCCTCCTTTCGCTCGCATTCCATCTACTCGAATATTTCTTAAAGCATCAACGTATCAACGTTTTTCCGTGACAATAAAACTGAGAAAATTGTACGTTAGCAATTTATATCCTTTACTGAAAGTTTCTCATAATTTTGAATCCAGTTCGACGATGCCGACATTAGCTGAGCTTCCCCGCTTGCCTGGGACGGATTTTGACCGATGCAAGCTCGATGTCTTCCGAGTGGCGGCAGCGACGCACATATCGAAAGCCCTAGACATCCCGGTTGAAACTGCGTTCGCTGGCGTCGACCTCGGCAAGAAGGCAGACTTCACTGTGGCGGTCCCAAGGTTCCGTCTCAAAGCAAAACCTGCAGATCTTGTGGCGAAAATATTAGACACAGTGAGTGTTTAGCTTACATCAGACCGGGGAGATGATCGATGTATGTAGTTCCAACCAGACGAGCATATCGAACGAGTCGTCGCCGATGGCATTTTCGTCAATTTCTACTCGCGAACATCTACCCTCGCCCGCCTAACCCTTGACCAAATAAACGAGCTATCAAAACCAACAGAGAAGTATCCGCATGGCGCATACGGGACTAACGCGACTGGGTCAGGGAAGAAAGTCATCATCGAGTTCAGTAGTCCTAATATCGCAAAACCGTTCCATGCTGGGCATTTGCGAAGTACAATTATTGGGACGTTCCTTGCAAATCTGTTTGAGACTTGTGGTTGGGAAGCCATTAGATTTAACTAGTGAGTATACATCCTTTCTATTCTGACCTCCGGGCTTATGTTTTTGTAGTCTGGGTGACTGGGGGAAACAATTCGGTCTGCTTGCAGTCGGCTACGAACGATACGGTTCGGAAGAAAAACTTCAAGAAAATGCCATCATGCACCTCTTTGAAGTCTATGTTGCTATCAACAAGGACGCAAAAGCAGAAGAGGAACGAGGCGGTCCAGAAGAAGTGAACGAACAGGCCAAGGCCATCTTCCGCAAGATGGAGAACGGGGACGAAGAGACACTTGCTTTATGGAAACGATTCCGGGATTTGTCCATCAAAGCCTACGAGAAAGTCTATGCGCGACTGAACGTCCGGTTTGATGTGTACTCGGGAGAGTCGCAGGTTGAATCTGCTCGAATCCACGCTGCGATAGACAAGCTCAAGGAGAAGAAGCTAGTCACCACAAAAACGAAAGAGGAGAGTCGAATAAACAAGGACAGGTATCGCGAAGAAGCGAAGGAAAAGGCTGGTAACGGTAACGCTGAGGAAGCGGCGGAGAAATTGGCAGAGACGAAAATCGATGGGGAACCAGAAAACCAGGAAGGACTTGCGTTGGCAGTCGACCTAAGCAAATGGAAGCTCGGAAAACCCGTCGTTCAAAAACCGGATGGCACCACCATCTACGTCGTGCGCGATATCGCGGGTGCGATTCAGCGATATGAGACCTACCACTTTGACAAGATGATCTATGTCGTTGGAGACCAACAGGACTTGCACGTCGCACAATTCTTCAAAATCCTCGAACTAATGCAGGAGCCTTTTGTCAATTCTATGGAGCACGTCAACTTCGGACGCGTGCTTGGTATGAGTACGCGTCGGGGTGAGGTCAAATTCCTTGACGAGATCTTGGACATGGCGAAGGAATCGATGCTGGAGCAAATGAAGACCAACGAAGAGAAGTTCAAAGCCGTCGAAGATCCTGAAGGGACTAGCGATCAGATTGGGATGACCTGCGTCAAGATTCAAGACATGCAGTCGAAAAGAGCTATTTCGTATAGCTTCGATCCGACACGCATGACCTCATGGGACGGGGACACCGGCGCGTACTTACAATACGCACATGTACGGATGTGCTCTGTGACTCGAAAAGTCGCGCATCAGGTTACGTTGCGCGAGGACGTGTCAAAGATCAACGTCGAGCTCCTCACCGAACCCAAAGCACGCGAAATCGTCTACTTACTCGCCACATATCCCGATGTCGTCCGCGCTGCTTTCAAGACATACGAACCTAGCACAATTGTTTCCTACTGTTTCAAGTACGTTCTTATATATCCCTTCGTGTCCGAAGGTTTTGCACACTCTGATTCTACTTGTAGATTGGCGCATCTGATCAGCTCTGCATGGGAGACGCTGATCGTGATGAACCAAGAACAAGAACTCGCTCAGGCGCGATTATACTTGTTCACATGCGCTCGGCTCGTCTTATTTAGTGCGATGCGCTTGCTCTCGCTTACTCCGCTCGAACGGATGTAATTCGAAAAATATCTATACCTACCCTCCTCACGCGTAGACTCGAGTTTTGCTGGCTTTGAATAATTAGAGGCCGCTCAAATGTATGAAACATACTGAATTTGTGAAGTTGTAGATTTGTACAAAATTACTTTTTACATGATAATGAGTTTGATGGAGTTTGATGGAGGCTTTTTGCCGTTGCAGAGGAATAAATTCGGAAAGTCTGAGTCACGTGGCATCAATCGCGATGTCGAGTGAGTCAGTGTCGACCGTCCAATATCCATCTCCAGTCTCTACCGTCATGTCGGCCAACGCAACACCCGAAGAGCGCTACGAGCTCATCACTAGACGATTGCAAGAAGTCTTAGGTGGCGAATCCATCAAGGCGATCCTACAGGAAGGTCGCCATCCGAAATGCTACTGGGGTACGCGATGATTCTTGTGTACGACGTACCGCTAGCTGTTTCCTGATGAGATGAATTGGTTGTGCGTAGGTTCAGCGCCAACAGGTCGACGTAAGTGTCTTGAGTTTTCTTATGCGATCGGACCGCGAAGCTGAAGCATGTTGTGGTGGGTGCCGGACAAAAGCGCATATTGGCTACTTCGTGCCCCTGACAAAGATCGCTGATTTCTTGAGAGCGGGTGTTGAAGTCTGTATCTCACCTATCTCATCCTTTGTGATACAATGCTGATCATATGCAGTAGGTGACCGTCTTATTAGCAGGTCTGCATTCGCAACTTCATGATTGATGAAGGACTAAATACTTACATCACAAATGCCAGACGTCCACGCGTTCCTGGACAACCTCAAGGCACCCCTCGAACTCGTTGCGTACAGAACAAAATACTATAAATACATCCTTCTCGCCGTCTTCCAAACACTTGGCATCCCCACATCCAAACTACGGTTCGTCGAAGGCTCGTCCTACCAGCTCTCACGGGAGTACAATATGGACAATTATCGACTTGCGGCGATTGTGACGGAGCACGATGCGAAGAAGGCCGGGGCGGAGGTGGTAAAGCAGGTTGAAAGTCCTCTGCTGAGTGGATTGCTGTATCCAGGCATGCAAGCTCTAGATGAGCAGTACCTTGGTGTTGACTTTCAATTTGGTGGCGTAGATCAGGTATGTCGCCTTTGGTCCTCAGTTTGGAAGTGAAGGGGTTTGACAATCTTTCTATGTGACAAGCGGAAAATCTTCACCTTTGCTGAACTCTATCTCCCTCGGCTTGGCTACGCCAAGCGTGCTCATTTAATGAACGCAATGGTACCGGGTCTCGCAGGAGGGAAAATGTCCGCATCCGACCCAAACTCCAAAATCGACTTCCTCGACCCACCCTCTGTCGTCAAAAAGAAAATCAAGATGGCATTCTGCGAACCTGGGAACATCACAGAGAACGGTCTACTAGCCTTCGTGAAAGCCGTGCTGATACCTATCAGTCAACTTCGAATCGAGCGATTAAATGGTACAGACACGATTCTAGAAGCTGGCTTGGGCGACCAGAGTCCTTTTGTTGCAGAGGGTGCACCCGAAGGGACCGTATTTAGTGTTGTGCGGCCCGAGAAGTTCGGTGGTACGGTGCATTACAAGAACTACGAGGACATCGAGAAGGACTTTGCGGATCAAGTTATTCATCCCGGAGATTTGAAGGGTGCAGTCACCGAGGCGATCGTCAAGCTTCTCGCGCCCATCCAGGAGCTCTATTCTCAGAATACAGAGTGGCAAGAGGTCACCGAGAAGGCATACCCTGATCCTAATGCAAAGAAAGAGGTTATGAAGAAGGTTCGTTCGAGTTTTTCAGGTCGTTCAGTTAATGTCATGACCTGGTATCTATTATTTGCTCTTTCCTGCAGGAGAAGAAAAAGCAGAACAGGCCACCACAGGTAGCCAATACCGGAGCTGATACAAAGGTACTACCAAGTGCCGTCCCAGACCCTCCGGCAGCTCCAGAAAATAAAGTGGATACATTTAGACGAGAAGTAGCGGATGAAAATGCTGACGACACGGAGAAGTTACCGAAAGAACCTAATGGTGCTATCTCTACGTGATCTGTACATTCATCGGTGTTGTCTTAGTTGATAGTACTTGTTACATAGACAGTAAAACACTGAGGAAGCCTCAGGACGGGCAAAGCTTTGTGCAGGAATTCTAGAAGACGATTAGAAATAGCGAGCCGCCTAGACATGAACATTTTAGGTAACATTAGGTCAAGTTTTGCCCTCGCCTTTGAAACGAATATGTCTCTCGGCTATCTGAAGCTCGGTTAAGAAAATCTTAGTGTTACAGCTCCTTGAGGACCGTGTCTTTTTTTATGCCTCTTATTGGGCACCAGTGCCACTGTAGTTGGCGAGTCAACGGATTTAGCGGCCTGAATAGGCTTAGGCTTGCATGCAAGGTCTCACCTGGGCAAAACCCTATTTCCGAACCTGAAAAACTTGATCCAGAACTGGAATCCAGCCAATCAGAGGCGAGCTTTCCAGTTCTGGATCAATTTTTTCAGGTTCGGAAATAGGGGTTTTGCCCCAGGTGTCTATAACTATCTTATGATAGGAGACGTGCTTCACCTTGAAAATATTGTCTCTAGTAGATGCAAGTCACAATATCGGAAGCGAGTCCGAGGTCCTGCTCCGCTTTCCGCACCATCGCACCATCTTGTTCTCAAGGTTTCGAAATCAGGAAAAGGAAGAGAAAGCCGATAACAGAAGCAACCTATCTGCAGCTAAGATTCGATCTTAGTCGATTGTTGATATCATGAAGGAAAGAAAGCCGGAGTATGACGTTGAGCTCAATACCAGCGCAATGAGATCGGTCCGGGAACCACAATTAGCTCCGGTGACGAACTGATTCACTGGTCAAACCTTTGCGCTTGCTTAGAAAATTCGCAAATAAATTGGCATACAGCGACAGCTCATGCGAAGACAACCCTGGGACACCTGATAGCCAGGTTCCACTATTCGTTGGAGACAGATCGGCAGCGCTGTGATGTACAACTGATGTTAATCACGAGTCTAAAATGATAGAAAAAAAACCCCGGGGATGGGGGGCTGTATAGAGGAAAGGGATGGGATCATGACAAAATCTTATAAGTATGAATTGGATTGCCACGCTCGTCTTTGCAGAGGCGGAGCGGTCCGGCAGAAACAGCGCCGCTCACCAGGCAAGAACGGTAGACATGGGCAGTGTGCCTTAGACAGCAGGAGAAAGCGGAGGAAGTAGTACGCAGCTGGATGAATGTCCTGTATGTTTTGCGCTATAATAAGGATTAGAAGGCAAACGCGCACCGCACTCTTCCCTTGTACATTTATCTACATTTTTAATAAACTTTTGGTATGTAAGGGGCTCGCAACTTGGGGCTGTTGGAGCCTGCGAACTTCAGCAAACAACGTTAAAAATTTGCGAGTCGACTGGAAGTTCACGGTCGTAGATGAAAAGCCCTCGCACCAGTAGCTGCTTTATCAGAACATCCAAGTAGAGACCCCGATGTGGCATATCCGAGTTGTTCCACTGCCCTTTGTAGAATCGCGGTTACTGCCTCTCGGACTCGTCGTTTCTCCGGCGAATCAGGCCGTTGCATCGTATGATCTTTTCCGTGTACGTCAATCGTTGGTATTGGAGATCGCACCATCGCCAATGCTTCTCGTATGCTGGTGTCGTCAAGAGGAGGGGCGAAGGTAATGCTCAGAGATTGACGAAGTCTGGGTAGGAATTTCGCAGGGAAGCCCTTGGGACGCGGCTCTGGCATGACATTATCAAATCCTACAGAAAGTGAGACGAATAATTAGATAAGGCATATTTTAACGAATCATGAGGCACAGAAGCTTCCTACCTGATATCCACATAGGGATGATGAGTGGCAAACGCTGAGCCTCCGCGACAATACGACCTCTGTGCTAGACCGATCGGTATAAGTTTCTTGAAATACCAGCTTTACGAACATACGTTCCCCATTTGAAGCGTGGCAATCTCGCAACGAGTCCTTCCTTACTTGATGCTCCTATTCCCTTCGTGCCCTTCAGGAGTTCGTACTGGTACGGTTGATTCACCCTGCCCTCTCCAAACAAGTGTACCCACCCTCCTTGATCCAGCTTTCTTATTGCACAGTCAAGGGCCGGTTGGAATACACCTTGTCCACGAAATGTCTCGAGAACCTGCCCTTTGCGAAAGAAAGCGGAGAATACACTTTCTGGTCCGGAGCGTGACGATGCTTGTCAGAAAAGACGACCAGCTCAGGTGGATAAATAACTGACGGATTGGTAAACATGATGTCGGATGCTCCCAATGCCCAACGCATGTCACGCAATTTGAAGTAGTAGCGCGCTGGGAGGATGCCCCAAGTCAGCGGATCATCCAGGCTAAATTTGAATGGCTAATTTCAGTAAACAAACAAGAGCCATTGAACGTAGAGTAAGAAACGGTTTCTGACGTTGATATGTGATTCGAGACTTAATGAAGAGATTCTAGATATCAGTTATCAATTTCTCACCATCAATAGCATGGTGCTCACTAGTGACAATGCCACGTCCGTTCTTTCGTTCTGCATCATCGAGCGCGTCGAGAAGGTGGCCAAGACCGCTGACCTTCACAGATTTACAAAATCCGAGCCTTAGGAATGCTTTACATGCAAAACCGACTGTTGCAATAGTACAGACGGAGAGCAGCCGGCGCACCGACATGGACGAGTGAAGAAAACGGTTCCCCGTAAGTGTTTCTTATTAGGGAAAGAATATTACGTCATCAGAGTCCTTTTATCCTTCCTTCCACGTCAGAATCCTACGGCATCTCCGTGATCCTCGTCCGTATTTCTCAGTCTGTCTTCCTGTCTTTTTATTCCTGTATAGAATTTACTCGACGCAACACACTGTATCTAGGGGATTTTCTAACGAGGAGGAATCCAGTGGAGTGCAACCAGTAATGCCGAAGCACTCATCCGAGCTACTTATTCATTATAGGCTGGATCAAACTGCTTCGGAACAGAAAAACCTGGTAGGCGAGAATATTCTCAGATTGGTTTAGTCGCCGCGATCTCCCTCTTTTTCTGTTCGTCAGTAAATGTGTTCATGCAAGAACTTCTTTACCGACGCTGGGGATGAAGGGGAGAATCAACGCAGAATGAGTTGTGCCTGAATCTTCAATCGGGACTTCCTCAGTGATAAGATAAGAGAACCAGTGGTTATTGATTTGTTATTGCTTTCTTGTCCTTGGTCTTGAAAACTCTTGGCTTCACGGCACGGTGTTGACAATTTTGCTTGTTGATAAAGCGCGACTTTAGGGAAGTAGACTTGGATCCTAAGCGCTGTTACAATAACTAAAAGCAAGAACAAGAATTGGCATGGCGCTCCGGTACAGTCTTTCTTCACCTTTTCTTCAATCTGTACTTACAACTTCGTTTTGGCCAGTCCTCACTTGGCAACCGATATCTGCACAGCCACTGGCTCCTCAAGGTTCAGGTCCAATTGAAACGACTATCAATTTCGGAGTGAAGCTTCGATAAGCACATGTCGACGCATGAAAGAAGCCTTATCCAACGCCTCAGACACAGAACTTCTCTGGGTCTGGGTATTTGAACGCGAGCTCATCGGAATTGCTTATGGCCCTTTCTCTGATCTCTCCCGATAACGAGCTGCCTCAGTGTCGACATCTGGAAGTATCCTGGCCTAAGAACTTGGGAAAGGGGCACAGAACGCCGTGAAATTCGTCTAGTAACGAATCGACGAATCGAGCAGGCCATAAACCTCGTCAGTCTTCAACCGCGTCTTTTTCGGGAAGGGAAAGGGAGTTCGCGGGTCATTGTAGAAACGCTTGTTCAGTCTTTCCTCGTATTCTTTAAGCTATTTGGTGAAAGAACCGAATCATGGTCTCATTCATCGATCGTTTCAACGCAAGAGTGTGTCTTCACCCTCTTTCGTGTATGCGCAATTATTCTAATGTGCCGTCTTTGTCTTTACAGATCGCTGACACAGCGTTTGGAAGATGGTTCCGCTTGGAAGGCTCTGGACATCCCAAGCAACGCGTTGGATCACGTTTCTTTGTGCGCCTGGTTATACTTCCTTGAATCGGAACAACTTGCTAATGCTACCTCTACGAGGAATTAGACCGAAATCCGTGCTGGTCTCACAACATGGGTGCGCCCTTTCCTCTCACTGCTCCATGATTCTACAGGTTCTGACAAATGCTCGTCTCCACGTCATGACATACAGGCTTCAATGGCATACATCATCTCCGTGAATGCTTCCATCATATCTGATTCAGGAGGGACGTGTGTCTGCCCGCCGACGTCGACTGACCTATGCGCAACGGATGTACAATATGGTCTGTGCATCAATGAGTTGCGACGGGACTTAATCACGGCGACGGCTGCTGCATCGTGCCTTGCGAGCTTCTTGATGGGTATTTTTGCTAATCTTCCCGTCGGGCTCGCTCCAGGGTTGGGAGTCAACGCATACGTGCGCGCTCTTTTCTGTTCCTTCGGTCGCAGTGTTTATTGAGAGAGTTGTATGTTTTCAGCTCGCGTACTCGATTGTTGGATTCCACGGCTCTGGTAATACGACGTATAAAGAAGCACTTGCAGCTGTTTTCCTTGAAGGGTGCGTCTCTAGTTTACTATTCTATCAAATAACTCACTAACGGACGAAATTTCCACTTCCGTTGGCCAAATCTGCCACTCTGCCCCTGATATCTTGCTTGCGCATATCGGTTTTACTGGTATTTGTCCTTGAATTCGAAATCTTGCGGAAATGTATATTTTCTTTATGGGTACCGGATGATACCGAAATGTGGTTGGACTTCCTTTGAAAACAAACCAGATGGATCTTCTTCGCGCTTTCGATACTTGGTGTTCGACAATGGTTTGCTCGCGCGATCCCGCATTCTCTTGTGATGGCCATTGGTGCTGGGATTGGATTATTCATTGCGTATGTCTTCGTTTATTCAAATACAAATTCTCCAACTCATGAGTTTTCTTGTCGTGTTTCGTATTTAGATTCGTTGGTCTCTGTACGTCTATTTCACGAAACAACAAAAGCGATCACTACAGTCCTAATTGATCTTGGCGCACTTTAGCCTCATCTGGCTTATTTGTCGTAGGTGGAAATGTTACGAACCTTGTCGGTCTAGGTGGTTGCAAAGCAGAAGGTACATTGCTCTTATCATTGCAGTAGATACCATTCTTGCCTTATCAACAGATACAATCGAGGGTATGGCCAACTTCTGCGAAAGACGCGTATTGCAGGATCCAAGAACCTGGCTTGGAGTTTTCGTTGGTGGGTGAGTAATTACAAATTCATTATCTATCTGTCCTTTTACCTTGGGAATGGATTGGGTGTTTATTAATCTTGCACAGTATCCTGACGGTATTCATGATGTTGTACCGTGTCCATGGAGCGATCCTGCTTGGTATCTTCCTGGTCGCAATCATCTCGTGGCCGCGCAACACCGCGGTGACGTACTTCCCACATACAGAGAGTGGAGATGACTTGTTCGATTTCTTCAAGAGGGTCGTTTCATTCCATTCATTGAAACAAAGTGGTGCTGCAATCGAGGTGCGTATCTCTTATATCCCCTGCTGATTATGCCTCGAGTAGTTATAATGTTATACATGGTAGTGGGGAAGCTACAGCTCCGGCCGTGTGTGGTATGCACTCGTCACATTCCTCTATGTCGATATCCTCGACACGACCGGTACACTATACTCCATGGCCAAGTTCGCTGGTCTTCGAGATCCCGTGACATTTGACTTTGAGAATAGTACGATCGCATATTGCGTGGATGCATTCGCGATCTCTATGGGTGCATTGATGGGCACGTCACCAGTGACCGCCTTCATCGAGAGCGCTACGGGTATATCGGAAGGTGGAAAGACGGGTATCACTGGTATGGTGGTAGGATTTATGTTCTTCGTGTGCATATTCTTCGCTCCGATCTTCGCAAGTATCCCTGGCTGGGCGACGGGAGGTGCATTAGTTATAGTCGGCAGCTTGATGATTCGGAAGTGAGTCTGATGGTAGATTGAGTGTTCGAGATTGCTAATCAAATCAAATTTACAGTGTCAGTGAAATCAACTGGCATTATATTGGTGACTCTGTACCCGCATTCCTCACTCTAATCACTATTCCTCTTACCTACAAGTCTGTCGCCCATCTACTTTTCTCTTTAATGAGACTGACCTGATCATTCTAAAGCATGGCATACGGTGTCATCGCAGGCATCATCTCCTACCTCCTTCTCAACGTCCCTCCCTTCTTCATCCGCAAATTCACAAACGGAAGAATCATTCCGCCTCATTACGACGTTGGTGAACGATGGAGCGTTCCTCCAGGTGGCTTCGCACCCCTCTGGATGCGTAACGTCGCAAGGGGAAACTGGCGGCGATTCTGGGAAGACGACGCCGGCCAGCCGCAAATGCAGATATCTGATTCCAGCTCAGACCCAAAAGTGCATACCGTGGATGCATATATTGCGTCTGCCATCTCTGAAGGAGATACTATTCGCCGGAACGAGGGAGGCACGACTACTATTGGAAATACTCCACCACAGCCACTTCATCGATCAGTATCGATGGAATACGAGAATGAGAAGGTTTCGGATAGTACTGGCGCTGCGAAATGAGGACGATGGCAACGGTAGGTCTTGTCAATGGGAAGATTGAGGAACTGCACAACGGCAAGCTCGCATCCAGGGGATCAATGTGACCTTCGCACAAGCTTGATTTGTTGACCATCTACACTTAGTCCTTCCCAGTTTCATCTTCTGATCCTCTTCTCGTTGCCTCACTCGGTCGGCAACGCAACAACGATAGTAGACCTAAAACCCAATATCTTGTTTCTTAAGGATATCCCTATCTCCCTTTCGTCTTCACCCCTGAGAATAGTGTATGCTGGTTCGCCTTCGAACCCACCTCCAGTTCCAAGCCATCCTTGTCCAAGTTTCCACTTATTTCTCTTCTTTTAAATTGTGATTTCTTCTCTTAACTCGAGTGTATAGTTATTTTACGAGACACGAAAGTAGAGAGATTGTTCGATTTGATTGGCTGAATAAGGCCTTCGTAAAAGAAATAGTAAGTACAATATTGAGAGGCAGGTGTGATGCTATTGTGTTCAGACGGATCTCACCGCATCTACTAGTAAGATAACATAGTCAAAGGATCCTGACGGGAAGAAATTCTTTTGCTCAGCTCTGAGATCCATACGCAGGTCTTGCTTTCCTGAGAATTCAGTGTAGTCCCTTACATTATCAGAAATGCAGCATTTATTGTAAATAGTTCGTGTCTACCATGAGATGAAAATCCGAAACATGCTTACATGACGGAGCTACGCGACATCAAGCTAATTATCTATAATCTATAAGAAAACTTGCGTATGCATTATATAATTCCAAAAGGACATCCATATCATAGCAATCGCCTCGACTCAGCGATCGACTCAGCAACCAACCCAGCCTTCTCGTGCTCCTCAACGAGCTTACGCTCGATCTCCTGCTGCTCCTCTTTCGATGCGCCCTTCGCGGCGGCAGCTTGTTTCGCCTTGTACAGTTTCTCCTTGTACTCCCGGTACTTGTCGTCCGTGCCAAAGATGTAGTCGAGGTAGCGGAAAGAAGTGGAGAAGTTGTTGACGAAGGCCATGTGGTGGAAGTCGTGGTGGTCTGCGCCGGACCAGAAGGGGAAGATGTGTTGGAGCGACCAGGGGAAGTCTGTTAAGTAAATAGTCCGGTTGTTAGTTCTCTGCAAAATCAACAGGAAATACATCGAAAGAAAACTTACCATAGCCAGAGTGCGCATCAACAGCCTGGAAGAGCCGCAGAGTAATCCAGATATAAACCGCAAAAATATGAAGGTTCCGCGTGAAGTAGCAGTACAGCAACGGTCCACCAATCGTCCCCGTTCCGAGGATCAGAACTTCCGCCGGGTGGGCGTACTCCGCCGCAAGACCAAACGGAGCACTGTACTTGTGGTGGATCTTGTGGATATATTTATAGAACGGACCGTAGTGCAGGATCTGGTGCGCGACGTAGTGGAAGGCGTCTTCGAGGATGAAGAAGAGGACCACCTGGCCGAGGACGGTTCGCCAGTCGGGGAAGGGGACTTGCCAGGTCGACATTCCCAGCGACTCGGCGACTGGGTGGAATAACCAGATCTAGGAGACAATCCGAAAATCCCATTAGTCCGATCTCATGGAAGGGGGAAGACAACACGGGTATTCTGTAGGATAAACCTTACCTGAGGGAGTTCGATCGTGAAATGAGACATCAAGACGAGCTTAGTGCATTCCCACTGCTCAGCCGCCGTGGGGACTTTGTTCGGCTGGAGCTTCCATCTTCTGAAGTACGGGATGGAGTCGACGATGATCCATGGTATACAGCGCCCAAAGTACACAATCTCATGCAGAGCAAAGGACATGAGGCCCGTCGCAATTGCCGGGTCGTTGAATGAGAGATACCATTGCGCCCACATGCGCTCTAACCAGGAGAGTTGTGTGAAATCTACGTTGGCGTAGAGAAACTCTCCTGCCGCGTGTGCGGCTGATGCCGTTACGTTCGACATTGAATTCCAAGACCTGAGAATGGAATGATTTCTGAGAGCGTCACTGACGGTGAAGAGGATGCGACGAGGAGGAGGTCAAGGAGGAACGAATGCAACGATTTTGACCACTATTTTCAATTTTGCCAATGAGAAAAAAAGTCACGCAACTTGAATGAACACCGTTTCCATTTAATCCATTTTACATAACCCGCCGAGATCCCCTATTCGCTCTTGATTTTCGCACCTGATTTTCGCTGAATATCCTTTCCCTTTATGTCAGCGCACCAATATGGTGGGAAATATCATCTCATCCGACTTCCGCTACAATCCTGATAGATAGTATTTCCACGAAGGATCTGCTACGACGTGCTGGCTGCAACCAAAGCCGCGCTTTCTAGCAATCTGACCAATCAGCCGGCTCCATCGCTGACTTCCAGTCTCTCGTCAACCGTGCTTGATACCCCCAAGCTTGGTAGTACTACATTGTAGTGGCATGTTTTCTTCATCACATCCGACTCCACGAGTTCTGCTATGCAACCTCCCATGTTGACAAACACTATACTTCATCGACCAATAACAGTAACTCCTATTCCGGTGGATTCAAAAAGTACAAATACTTACAGACTCAGAGCAGTCATTCTAAATATGTAGCAACAAAGATATCTTCTTCACTTCAATTCCTTTTCAACTAACTAACAAAACACAATAAGTAACAAAAGAGTTCTTCTCTAGGTCTACTTCCTTCTGCACGCTAGCTAACCCGCACGTACATAAATCACCAAAGCCAAGAGAGAAATCGAACCAATAAGAAAGGGAAAAAGAGAAGGGACGCGACGGACGAATCTAACCTCGAGTCTGACACATCTACTCGAAAGCTAGATCTAGAGAAGCAGTCTCGTGCGCAGTCACAGTCTTAAGAACTACACGTTCAAGAATCATAAACGAAAGATAAGGCTCTCCGATAGACAACCATTTAGAAGAATACAGTTCACTATGTTGTAGAAAACTCGAAGGTTCATAGCGACGGGAAAAATAGAGTGGTAGGTATCTGGGAGAGGAGTTTAAGAGAAAGGAGAAACAAAATATCGGGGATTTAGATCGAGGCATAGATAGACAGAAAAATAAACAGATCTAGCACCGTTGTCATCAGCCGAGGCCGAGTCGAGGGGCTAAGAAGGGGAGGGATAGGAATGGAAATGAGATGAAGGGTGGCTCATGCTTGACCGTTTTCTGATGCAAGGGGAGGATTGCATAGAGTTCACGATGTTACGCGAACTTGCGAGACGGGTACGCAGCACCCTCCGGACTCGGCGTAATCGTTGTGCGGTCCGCAAACTTCGCATCGACAGGACTCCCCGTAGCCGTTGTTTCCTCATACTCCATCGACAGCGACCGGTGGAACCCAGAGAAAGCAGGTGTGTTACCGACGATCACACCTCCAACATTCCCATTCACAGTACCAGCATTTAGCTTCCTACCATTCACCCCGCCCATCGCAATATCTCCTGCTCCACTAGAAACGGCAGGAGCACTATACGCATCCATGACATGGACCTTCGAGTTCAAGCTCCCATTCGCACCCGAGTTGTTACCGTTCGTAGTGTACATCTGCATCTGCGGGTGAATCGCACCCTTCGCCAAGCCCGCACTGTCGTCTTCCCAGAATCGGCGCCAGTTGCCTCGCGCGACGTTGCGCATCCAGAGCGGGGCAAACCCGCCTGGAGGAACGCGCCATTGCTCGCCGAGGTCGTATAGGGGTGGTACGATCCTGTCGCGTGTAGCCTTGCGGATGAGGAAGGGAAGGACGTTGAGGATGAGATAGGAGCCGATACCGGCGATAACACCGTATGCGATGCTGGAGAAGAGTCAGCCTAGATCATTCCAAAGTGCAAAATTAGATGGAGGACGTACTTGTAGGTAAGCGGAATCATGATCAGCGTAAGGAACGCAGGAACAGAATCGCCAACATAGTCCCAGTTTATTTCACGGACACTATAAAAGTGATCAGAGCCTTTCCTTCCCTTTCACTCGTTCTTACACTCACTTGCGGATCATCAAGCTCCCGACAATAACCAACGCGCCTCCAGTCGCCCAACCAGGTATACTCGCAAAGATCGGAGCAAAGAACACAGACACGAAGAACATCAATCCAGTAACCATAGCCGTAATGCCCGTCTTCCCTCCTTCCGAGATACCCGTAGCACTCTCAACGAACGCTGTTACGGGCGAAGTGCCCATCAGCGCACCCATGGAGATGGAGAACGCGTCGACGCAGTACGCGATCGTGCTGTTCTCAAAGTCAAATGTCACGGGGTCGCGCAGACCGGCGAACTTGGCCATGGAGTACAGCGTACCGGTCGTGTCGAGGATATCGACGTACAGGAAGGTGACGAGCGCGTACCATACTCGCCCAGAGCTGTAGCTTCCCCACTATGACACGTCCAACACATCAGCTTTTTAGTAATTCAGATAAGATAAGAAATACGCACGTCGATTGCTGCACCCGTCTGCGCCAACGGATGGAACGAGACGACATTCTTGAAGAAATCGAACAAGTCATCTCCAGAATCGGTATGCGGGAAGTACGTCACCGCGGTATCTCGCGGCCACGAGATGATCGCGACGAGGAAGATGCCAATCAGGATCGAACCGCGGACACGATACAGCATCAAGAAAACCGTCAGTATTCTATGGAGAACAAGATCATTAATTCGTTCGTAAAATGAAAGCCAATTAGACTAGAAAGAACCCACCCGCCGACGAAGATCCCAAGCCAGGTTCTCGGGTTCTGCAATACGTGACTTGCGCAGAAGCTCGTCATGCCCTCGACAGTATCTACATATACGAATGACCTAAGGAATTATTCCGACGCAAGAAGTCATTTGCGTACCTTCTGGCTTGCATCCGCCTAAACCGACGAGGTTCGTAACATCTCCGCCAATGACGAACAGTCCAGAAGACGCTTGAAAACATCGCACATGCAAGTCAACAATCCGTTCTCAGGCATATTCTGTTGCAATGAACAGGACGTACAAAGCCCAATGAATCTGCATAATACATATCAGTCACAAAACATTCCGTTCCATTGAACGCGAAATACACATACGCGATGAACATGCCAATACCAGCACCAACGGCCATGACGAGCGAATGCGGCATCGAGCGCGCAAGCCATTGTCGGACACCAAGGATCGAGAGCGCGAAGAAGATCCATCTATATTTTCCGCCGCAGAAAAGGTCCGTCACGAATCACATAAAAAGAAGCGCCGAAGTCGTCGAGTCGTCGAGATGTTTGTCGGGCGCCAATTCCAAGTCGCAAGCCGGCAGTTCGGTTCGTTCGGTTCGTTCGGTTCGATTAGACAGGTTCGGGGTCGCGGGTCAATTTATTATCGAAGAATATTAATTCGAAGGAAGGCGACGATCATCCCCATCCCGTCATCGGTATCGACGTTCCGTCCATATTCGGAGATTAGACAAAGACAAAGGGACCGTCGCATCGAAGGTCCACGTAACGCCACCGACGATCACCATCATATCATCAGCATGATCCGCGTCGGCACCGTCCGCCCGTCCATTCATCCCGTCCAGGTCGATTCAACCCGTCAGCCGTCAGTCCATACATAGCGCATACAATCATATATCATTGGCGCCCATAACCATCCCCGCCCGTCGCGGTAGCCGCAACGCGAGAATATCCATCGGTGTCGTGGTAGGGCGCGATGACACAAGATGCAGATCCGTAGGATGTGGAAAGACACAGTCCGCCGCGCACGTCCAATCCATCCAGGAGATTTCAAAAGCCCGGAATGAAACAAGGATAATCGCCGGTGCCACCAATATCCCAATATGCCCAAAGGACACCACGAGAACACATGGCGCGATTGGACCAATTGGACGAAAACGGGGTCGGTAGCAATAATGGATCATGAGGTGTAACATAACGAATATTGAGTGAAGTGAAAAATTTCATCCCGTTGGTAAGTCATTTGATAGGAATGCAAGTTGAAAGAAAGGAGAGACGTACCCTTCGAGGAAGACGGCTGCGAGTGCCTCCTTGAACGTGGTATTACCAGAACCATGGAATCCAACAATCGAGTACGCAAACTGAACAAGTAAAATACCTCAGATAAGAAAACTGAATACTTGAGGGGGAAAACGAAAAGAATTCCTACATAAGCATTCAGTCCCAATCCGGGAGCAAGCCCGACAGGGATGTTCGCAAACAGGCCCATCAAGAAGCTCGCAAGGCACGCAGCAGCAGCCGTCGCTGTGATCAAGTCCCGCCGCAGCTCATTGAGGCAAAGACCATATTCTACATCGCTCGCACATAGGTCAGTCGACGTAGCGGGGCAGACACACGTCCCCCCTGAATCGGCCAAGATGGAAGCGTTCACGGAGATGATGTACGCCATTGCGGCCTGTAGGTGGAGTGAGGGTGCCAGACGTGTCAGTCAGAATCTGTCATAGATCGAGCGGGAACGCGAGGAAAGGAAGAAAGGGGAAAACACAGACCCATGTTGTGATACCCGCACGGATTTCAGTCTGCAGTGGATGGGGGTGGCGTTAGCATGTTCCATTCCATGCAAGCAGGCAAAACACGATCGGACGCACAAAGAAACGCGATCCAACGCGTTGTTTGGGGTGGCCAGAGCCCTCCAAGCGGAACCATCGTCCAACCGCTGAAGCAGCGACCTGTGCATGTAGATCCAGATAAAGTCAGTGCACACGCATATACGCGCTGAAAGACAAGAAGGGGAAACGCACCCGAGCGTTGAAGCGGTCGATAAACGAGACCATATTTTCCTTTTCCTCTCTCTTCTTACACCAAGCAGTTTACAGAATGAAAGGAATGACTTGACCGAGGTTTCTTAATAACTCGGTGGTGAGGAGATAGCGGTGTGAGCAAAGAAGGGACAGGTGAGAGAGACAAGGGGGAAGGGGAAGCGTAGATAGACGGACGGAGGATGGGAAAGAGTAAGAAGAAGAGAGCTGAGAAGAGGAAGCCGGGATGATAAGTAAATATGTACGACGGGTGGGGAATAATCGCGGGAGCTGAAGTTACACGGAACTTAAACGATCCTTCTGCACCGCTCTGATGGCCTGATGCACGACGTCCAGATCAAACTTCGCGCGAAGCCTCTCGCAAGAAACGCGATCACGCAGGAAGAAGAGGTCAAGAAGTAAAACCCACGCGGACCGCCTTCTACCCGAGTATATGCGCTGGATGCGCCCTTCGCGGGAGAAAAAAATTTACAATGATACTGCAATGAATAATTGGGCCACAAAAAGTCTAGCGCAGACAATCGACCCTAAGCTGCACCGCGCGCCTTGGAAAATCCTTTCCTCCTGCCTCCAAGATTCTCTTTTTTTCCGGAAAATGAGCAAAGGAAGAACTGATGCGGTCGCTTTGATCTATTGAACTTGTCCAAAGATTTTCTTTTTATGCGCCGAAAATCAAATCTTATGACCTGCTGGAGCAATGACAATGTGTCGGCAATATGCGATCGACGTATGCGCAAACTGGTACGCCTCGGGGATTGGCTAACAGCGCAGAAACAGCGGAATGCAGTGCAGTGACAACCCGTATTGGATTTGCGCAATCGAATCGAAAGATTCGCGCGTTCAAAGAAAGAAACGAAGAACGTAGATATTCCTCCGCAGTGTGAGGACGATGACGGACGGCGACGATGAGATACGATGGGGATTCGGAAAGACGGCACCCGTATCAAAGGGTTTAAATACCCATGGCCATGTAAACTTCCTATACTAAGTTACTACTTCGAGCTAAGGGGAGCTTGAAGTGCGTCCCTTGGATCAGATCAGCCTCCTACCAAAACCGGCTTTGTCCGGCAATTGGTATCTATCTATCTAACCGTCGGCGGCGAAGATACTGTCCTGAAGGGGCTTCAATCGCACGGGTATCTACAGTGACGGTTACTTATGTATATCTATAGAAACCTCCCATTCAATGCAATATACATGAATGTATACCGTAGATGAACCCCTTAAGCTTCATATCAATCAGTGCTATGCGGTCGACCGGAGAGCAGACGAAAGCGAGACCGTGTGTATTATCTTGTGAAGCCACTCCAGTCGTCGTCACTTACTTATGAAGCGCGGGAGTCAAACCTAGCACTATCTCTGAAAGAAGCTGTCAAATTTTAAACATGCACGTACGATATGCCACGATTTTGCTGAGAGAAAGGCGAGAAGTCAAGAATCAGTCAAGAACCCCTCAACGGCTGGCTGACTGGCAGTTGGAAAAAGAAAAAAAGATCTCGCTTACAAATCACTTCGCGATCAACATGCGGCCAAGCGGGACTACGTAACAACTGTCCTGCTTATCTTATCGCTGAACCTTCACACAACTGATTGATTCCATCAAAAGATCCAATTGAAATTTTCAGGTACAGTTCACTTTCTTATGCTTGCCTTTTCTGCCTTCTTACCGCCTCTTTACGCCCTGACGTGGATTCGAGTTGATCAGAGCATCTGGGCGAGCGTAGAAGATCATCACTTGTCGCTCGAAGTGGGAAACAGCACAACTTCCAGGATCATTTTCTTTTAAAAAAAGATACCGATCGCTAATCTAGAGCAAGATCAATTCGAGAGGAAAAAAATGTTCTCACTCACATGTTCTTTTACTTCCACATGAATCCCGGGCTAGAAAAATGTGATGTACGGCAAACAGTGTTTCGTGTAATGGGTCTCGAACGAATGGATTCGAGAAATCGGGATATGGACGGATTTCACTCTTCTTACTGTTACTTACCCTACTTACCGCCTTACCTCGTTCTGGATTCGATTTGATCTTTGAGTGTCTGCATAGGTGTAGTAGAAGATCATCTTGTGCCTTCAAATACACAAATAGCATATCTCTCCCGGGGTAATAAAGAGAGAGAGATCGAGCGTGAATCCAGAGCAAAAATAACTGGCAGGAAAAGTCCTCAATCGAAAAATCGCTCTCCACTCGCATGTTCTTTGTCTCGCATACAAGAATCAAGCTAGAGGGAATCTGATGAACACGCAGTAAACAGAGTTCCGCGCAGTAGCGACGTGGACTCAACCGATTTCGGGAACAGATGCACCATATGTATGCATCCGATCAACGGACGTGGACACGGAGAACAAGGACTGGGAACCTAGAGAACACCTGAGAAATGGGAGCACATGGGTGCCATTCAAGTTCAGCCATTCATCGGTAACGTAAATCTTCGCTCGGGTTTCTTGCCGTTACAGGAAATCCCTAATCTGGTGCGATGATGTGGCAAGCTTGAAGCACATGTGAAACCCGTACGGAGAATGAAGAAGATAGGGAACATATTGTTGCTGCTCGTAACGGGGAGAGTATCTCTAGTCTGGGGATACGAGGGGGATCTCGACTCTGAATGACGGACGATGGGATATTGAGCGCTCTTCTCTTCCCTGTTTCTGTCAATTTCTGTTCCGAAAGCCTCGGTTGGTCGATAAAGTGAGAAGCGTTGACTGCTCAGAACCCAGAGCACTTCCACTTCTACTGCGGGTCGGAAATAGATGCGTTGATACCAGAATTCTGAGTGGCATGATTCAATCATTCGAAAGCAAAGCCAAATCCGCCCGGACCCGATCCACCGTCTTCACCCTTGACGCGCGTGCGTAAGATCACAGAGAAGATTGGCTATGAGTGAGAGTGGATCAGGAAGATGAAAATACCTACATAAGTATGAAGAAGTTGGCGCAAACATTGTTGTGAGATACTAAGATAAGGAGGGATAGATAACCTTTCGTTAGCGTTAAAGCTAATTTTCGGACTGGATCTTGCATATCCATATGACTTGGACTGGTGTTATTTATACTCTAATCTGTTCCTAGGGAACGACCTAGAACGGTGGTACATTGCACCGTAGGGCTATCGGAAGTGCCGTTAGGGCATTAGAGCGGAGTCGGAGTGAAAGGTGATAATGGTAGACGTTTCTGCGATATGCTCCCCCACGGACGTAAGAGCTTCTTGTTGAAGAGATGAGACATCGTCTCGCTTCTACGACAATGTAGGACGACATGGACAAGTCGAAATTGAGCAGCAAGCCACAAGGATAGACAGGGTGACGACCATATCCGAAGAGGCTCACGCGTTCAACACCGAGATGTCCTTCGACGGTGATGATGGGAATTGAGGAATAATTGAATTGAGGAATAACTGAAAGAATGGACTTCGTGTATTCCAAAATGACAAAATTGGAAGTAGCATCTTCACGAAGAGATCTGGAGATGAAATCTAGATTGTGCTATGCCACGGCTAACGGGAGCAATTCTAAGACCACGATATATTCGTCGTCGCGAAGATCCTTGCGTATGATATCGGAGGGTCGTCAAGTTAATGCTCCCCCATTCTTCTAATGTTATCCCAGAGCCAGTCTGCAACGTCAGTTCTCTGGTCTCGTTGTCGCTGAGCTGAGCTGTTCATTGCTTCCTATCATTTACATCCCCAATTCGAAGCAAAAGGTCGGCCAGAGCTTCCATTCCACCAGAAGAAGGCGGTAGTTTCTCCCCTGAAGGTCCAACGCTCTCTTTCGTAAAAGGTTTCGACCCCCGCTCCGCTATTTTGCGGAGTGCTTTCACCTGCAAAGTTCAAGTCTGATTATTCACAGTCCGATGCATTCCAACGTTGAGAGTAACAAACCAATGCATATCTCGTCTTGCAGAACTTAGCGAACAGAGCCTCTACACGCCGTGCTGCCCGTTCTTCATCGAAACCTCCGTTCCTGATTCCACTGGTCTCAACTTTGTACGCATTGCCAACAAGGACAGAAAATTCAAGAACGACCTCGAGCAAAGCACGCAGAATATCTCCAATTGCTCGTTGGGCACCACGTAACAGACATGCCGCTAATACCGAGTCAAGCACTCGAGAATGACGTTGCATAAGAGCGTATACATCCGCGAACGGACCAATATACTCAGATGGCGAAGCCGCAACGACTTCGACGTATCGAACACAAGCAATGAAAGGATCAATATTGCCCCTGATGGCCGTGTCTGCGACATATGCAGAGAAGGCCGTGAGGAAGGCCTGTGCGGCAAATCGGAAGTGCAAAACTAGATTTTGAGCGTTTGGGTAATCGGCGAACACGTGAACTATCGAACAATGCCTGGTCACTCGGAAAACTGCACGCATTGCAGCCTCAACTGCCACGATAGAATCAGATGGCATTTCTTAACTGAACTATAAAGCAAACTAACCTCTGAGAAGTCGAAGCAGGAAGGCAAAAATCCGCTGATACTTAGATAGGATATCTTCCGTTATGAGGCACCGCAAAGGATTCGGTGGCTTATATTGCATGTATAGGAAGTCTAGAGCCCTGTGGGTGCACATTAGGTGTCAGTCAAATCATCCAAAAGCAGAAAACATACTCGATCACTACAGACACAAGTTAATCAAAAGTACATCTTGAAGAAAGACATGCACAACTTACAGGTTGGGTCTAGCCACCTCTCGCTTCCTGAACCCATGGGAAGATCGCGGATCGCGAATCCGATTCGACTTTCCCCTTCGTCCCAGAATTCGTCGTCGCCGAGCTCATCATTATGTAACTCATCCTCAAACATATTTTCGGACTCGCGAACATGCTCCAGAGAGTCCATGATCACACGGCGCAGATAGAATGAAAGCTCTGAGCTTTTAGGAGGCCATTCTGCTTGTCTCGTTAGACCAAAAGCAAGTCCAACTGGCCAAAGGCGATCAACTGGATTTCGTGCAAGGGTCCTTTCGCTTCTCTTGTTCCGCATTTTCCGTGCACGAGTTCGAATGGTAAATGCCATCGGATTCTCGGGCGCGCCCTCGTCTTCTTCCTCGTCTTCGCACGAATCAGAAAAAAGGGCCGCTGCAAGTCGCGCTTTGAAAGACGGTGCAGAGAGTAGAAGATAAGCGCGGAGAAGGACAAGATGAGCACGGAAGTGCAGGGATGTTCCTGGTGTAAGGAAATGCTGCAATGCGGCACGGCCTAGAGATTTAGCCTGAGCCACGATCGGACTGAGGATGAAATCGGAGAGCAGGGGAAGAGTGGGCGTAAGAACAGGCGGATTAATAGGGAACGCGATGATGAAGTTGATCAGGTTAGCATCTGAGTCGTATGAGACACTATCTGGTTCGAGGTCGCAGACCGCGAGTCCAGCTAGTTCAGGCTTATATTTGTGTATCGGGGCTACCTGATTTTGACCGACGACAGGATGCTGCGCTTCTGTCACGTCTAGTTCCGGACCGTCATACTCCTGTTCCAAGGCGCGTCGAGATATTTCGTCGTCTGCCCAGATCCAATCCAATATACGAGATTTAGGAAGATCGATTCTTTGACCACCTTCGAATTCGGGTGATGACAAGATTCGAACGGACCGTCGCGCACGAATAATCGCATCTTTGACTTCCTCCGACACGAAGCTCGGAAAAGTCTCTTTCAAGGCGTTCTCCGACTCAAGTTCCGAATCCATTTCTTCCTCATCCTCTTCCTCCTCCACAAGAATTCCGTCGTCACGAGACTTGGCTGCTTTGCGTCGCGCATCCGCAAGCATATCATCGATATTGTCGAGTCCGAGGGAATTGGCAAGCGCACGAAAGTAAGGACGAGATGTGACAGTGAGTATATATGAAAGGACAGCGCGAACTAAGCGCGAAGGTTGCCGTTCCACTTGGAGGCATAGGAAATCATAGATGTGCGCGAGCAGCTGCTGCGGTGTTCGAGGTAAGGCCTGATAAGAATGTGGATTGAGATGTATGTCCTATCGGCGAGTCAGAGCCGCTCTGAATATCAATAGCGAGCCGAGTACTTACTCGAAAGCAGAGAGAGGCAAGCATAGAAAGCACGGACTGGACCTCTTGAAACGACACCCACATGTCACAAGACATGTTGTCAGAGCTAGATAGTGAATAGGTTACTTCGCGTCTTATCCAAGCCAAAGCCGAAGACAGGCAATGCGCAAAAGCAAACGTGGCAGAGCTGTCCTGACGAGTACTGTCACGAGAGTCAATCCCGGAATTAGATAACAACATGAAAAGGACGAACATCCTTCGCAGATCTACTACTAGCATATCCAGTCTTCGATAAAGAGTGCCAAAGTCAGCAAAGGACGAAATGTAGCTGCAAGACAAATGTAAGAACGACAATGGGATAATTGTCTTGAGGACCTGCCTATTGCTGACGACGTCGTCCATTCCATCGATCAGAACGCTCAATTTGACACCCGAGCTCCCAGCTAGCACAAATCTCTCCTCGGTAGACCTCCATTCATGCAACGTCGATGCGCAGCCTACTAGAATCAGTCCAAGTTCTTCAAAGAGCTCGGCAACGGTGACTGAGATACTCTTTTGCTCCGTCGCAGACGCGAGTAAACGGGAAGTATTTCGAGCGGCCATTGAGACGTCTGGTGCTTGTTCCGACACGAATGGCGAGGGATGTCTTGGACAGAAGTGTGTGTTTCGGAGAGTATCCCACGAGACTAGGCAACCCTGAAGTTATTTAGATGCGTCGTCAGCAATGGATCATGAAAGCTCACCTTAGGCTTGAATTTGTTGCCTCTGACTTCAAGCCAGATATCCTTAGAAGCCTCCTTTCGGTTTTCGTCGTGGTTGCCAAGGTCCGGTGAAGCTTTTTCCTCTTCGTATGTGGACACGCTCGACGGTGGTTCACGGACACGACTACGTTCCAAAGTGGATATTATGGGATTTTGTGGCTTGTCTTCCAGCTGGGGAATCGAGATTGTATACAACAGGTCTGGCAATGGCCCGGGCTTGGGTAAGCTTTCGGAGCAAAGCTCCAACCATGGTGCAGGGTGCTCGTACATTTCAGTGAAGCAACGATCGTGAACAAGACAACAAGTCGTGTCGTTGCGGACTCGGACTAACTTGAGAAGAACGTGACCAAAACACGTGACGTTACTGATCGTGTTGTCACAAAGTTCTGGCTCTGGGTCTAGAAATAAATAAATAATCTCTAGTCTAGCCTAGCCTGAAAGTCCTCGGTCGTGCAGTGGTCGTGCTCTGCTCACCTCGATTTAGCTTCCATTTGACCACCGGCTAATTTGCTCAGAACTCCACATTTATCGAACTCAACTGGCCCGCTCGGGTATACCCCAGCTGAAAACTCTTATCATCAGATTGCGAGCAGAAAACTTGATCTGCTTCCTAATAATGCGGACGACGCATAACAAGAGAAAGCATGTCGTGCTAGAACCAATAGACTGCTTCGTATGACATTAATACTGACTAGAACTGCGACGAAGGCTAGGCATTACATGTGCCATTGCGTAAATATGCCAACAATATATGACGACGAGCGTAGAAGGTAACGCGCTATGTACATGTTATAACACCTTCTAACCTAGTTTTCAGGAACAAGGCTAATCTTCGCTGGTAAACTTGAGATAATTGCACGGGAATGCAAGAGGACTCTCACTTTTGGAGTGAATCTCTCCAAGTCTCTTCGCAACATTGCCTTCATCCATCAACCTTTTTGTCAAATTCATACTGCAGGTTTTTTTCCATTACCGAATCCGGAAAAATCACTTCGAGATGATCTATATCATTTGCAACTCGCAGTCGTCGTCTGGAATGATTTTTTTACAGATCCCAAGTGTTGGTGGAAATTGTGGGAAATGATTCCCTACAACGGACACGAGCAGAAGCAATCAGTCCCTTTGTTTACTCTGCACATCTAAGCACTGGGCCCGACCAATGAGGATCGTCAATGTTCCCTTTCTCTCCCCGAACGAAAGCAATCAAGGATCCTGGTCGCTCGTCCACCACCTCTGCTATAAAAATGAGCACTCTTGCGAGCATCTGCGGTATCTCAGACTACGCGAAGGTCAAATCCGACGGCTCCTCAGCTTCCCCCTCCTCGAATTCTGTCTTCCCCGGCCATCACAACACTCTGACTTACTATTATGTCGTATGCCGGCCCGTCTACCTTTGTATGCGACAAATGCGGTAAGGGTTTCCGCCGCAGACCCGATTACAACCGGCATGCTCTTATTCATGACCCGGATGCCGAGTGAGCTATTGTTACCTATTCTCCATTCTGTCGCACATTTCAACGGGATCCTTCTTTCTTTAGGCGATTCCACTGCTCATTTCCCGGATGCACCCACACCTCACTTCAGAAGAGCAACCTCAAGACCCACTACATCTCGAAGCAGTAAGTCCTGCTCGTTCATGACTCGTCAGATGGATTTGACTTATGACTATGATTCCCATAGTTTGCATCTCCGCCATCACCAGTGCAATTTCTATGGATGTACGAAGTCGTACAGCGATGCGTCGGCACTCATCAGGCATGAGAAGTTGACTCATGGATTCTTCCGTCGTGCGCATAAACCGTATGCGAGAACATCCGCGAAGAAGGAAGAAGTCGAGCCTGAGCTTGACCCCGAGCTACTTGCCTTCGTAACTAATACGTCGCCGCTGCCTAACTACCCAAGCTCGGACGTAACATCTCGTGCATCGTCTGCTTTCCCTACGACTCCTTCCTCCTTCATGATGCCAATTCCTGGCCCTCCAACATTCAACTGGGGTAACGTCAACGAACCTCAGGCACTGTCCATGGACGCCTTCCTGCATGAGATGGTTCCCGAGTTCTACCCTGATCCAGTTCTTGATGGGAAACACTGTAGCACATACGCAGTTCCTGATGCGAATGCTCACCTTTCATACACAAGTTCGTTGTCGACTTTCCCTCAATACAACATTCCCATTCCGAGTTCTGGATTCATGCTACCTGGTGTTTCTCAGCTTCATTGACTTCTATCCTATTCTAACTTCGTTATTACTTTAATTATCGGACTTTTTCATTTTGTACTCCTTGACGTTGTCAGCGTACTTGCAGCCCCGAGTCTCTGATATGTTTTTGGATTGTCTGATAAACATAAAACATTATATCTCATTTCTGATTGAGACTACAACATTTCTTTCCTGATTTTCTGGCTGAAACTAGTGCTTAACAAATATATATGGTAACTACATCGCATTACTCATTATAATGTTAAATGGAGCTCTTTGGCCTTTCTCGAATCCCTCACCAAATCTCTCTCCCGGGTCTCTGCACAACACAATCGAATCACTCAGTTCATTTTTGTCTCTTTCAAATCGCACAACAGTCTGTCCCTTAGTTTCATTATGATTATCTCATACTAACTATCCCCTTTCCCCTCTCTTCTCTCAGTGCTTTCTGCCGAACTTGTCCAGGAGTCCATGCGCTAGGGCTCCGCAGCGTATCGTATATAGCGTATACGCTATACGCGCGTATGCGTATCAGCTCAAGCAACTGGATTATACGCGCGTATTTATACGCCCGTATGCGTATAATATTTTGGAAATTTGGGCGTATACGGCGTATACGTGCGTATATTTTTGGGCCTGAAAACAGTAAGAAATCTTGCACTCGAATGAGAAATTTGCCTGTTTGCTTCGAAATTAGACATAACTCACCGAAATCTTACTGTTGGGTGTGTGGTCACGGTCTCTAGTACACGTCCAGGTTGTCTCGCTTATAATGCAAAAATTACGTAATTTCATACTCCCAGAATTCGCAGAGCCTCGTCATTTGTGCACAAAAATTAGTGTTTGTATTAGGTGTCTCACCTTAAGGAATGCAATGAAAGTATTTTCTAGGCACAAACATGACGTGCAATGGTCAGAATATTGTGTTGTTGGTGTGGACCCGTATATGCCGTATACGCCGTATATATACGCGCGTATCCGTATCTCAGTTCAAAATCAAATATACGCTCGTATAAAATACGAGCGTATGCGTATATGCCTAAAATTATACGCGCATATCGTATACGATACGCGCGGAGCCCTACCATGCGCTCTGCTAGGGCCCACGATAGCTCTATCGCCAAGGACGACACTATCTCCCCGACCATCAACTCTCTGGGCTTTACACGCGACGCCGCATCTAGCGCTACTTCCTACTCTCCTGAACCGCACGCCGTCTCCATGGAGGAGGCCATGTCCTACTATGCAGGCCGACCTTCCCAGCCCGCGTTGATTTACCGCACGGGCAAGGAGCAGTACCCAAGGGACCCGAGGCCTACCGCCGTCTCAAGGAGCTTTGCGAAGTCTTCGCCCATCCGATCGTTGAGGTATGGAACGACGACCTGGGCTGGAAGGTAGTCAACATCATGGATGCTCACCAGGTTCGTTGAAATCTATCATGTCGTCGGCAGAGTTTGCTGATCGGGGATTTCTAGATTCGTTTTACAACGATCGATGTCGTTCGTTTCAAGAAGGTCGTCGAGGACGAGGACGATGACTCGGGCGAGGCTAAGAAACCGGTCGTCGGTCCCGTCACCATCTGGATTGGCGTCTCCCCCGACACTACCTCCGCTACGGCCGCCCACGGCGCGGCTCAGGACGTCCTAGCCCTTCTCAAGGACTACGAGATCACCGACGTCGACGTCGACTTCCGCGAGTCCGTCTACGTGCGCGAGGTCGGTCCTCGGCTTCACAGGCCTGTCGGTGACCTGGACCCGCTCGTCGACGTTGTCGGTCCCCTCACTCCTACGCTCGGCCTCCGCATCTCTACCAAGGCCAGGCCCAACGCCCAGGGGACAATGGCCCTCTACCTCGCCGAAGGTGGCGACAGCAACAGGCTCCTGGGCCTTTCTTGCCGCCACGTCCTCATCTCGTCCAACGACACCAACGTCAACTACGTCTACCACCCCAGTGCGCTTGCTAGAGAGGTCCTCCTGCTCGGCAAGAGAGCCTTCACCAACCTCGTCGATTCGATCAAAGTCAGGATCGGTCGACACGGCATCGCGATAGAGCGCTGGAGCAGTCAGATTGCCGGGTTCGAGCGTAGAGAGCAGGGCACCGATGCCGCCGACGTTGCGAAGGCTAGGGAAGATCGTGTCGAGACTCAGGGGCTGGTGGACAAGGCGGAGACGGCGATGGATGCACTCGCAGAGTTGCTCAAGCAGATCAATCGGGACTGGAACCAGCCCAACAGCCGCGTCCTCGGCCATGTCCTCCGCTCCCCAGCCATCGCTCTCGGCGTCGGGCCTCGTCGCTTCACAGAAGACTATGGTATTTTCCAGGTCAACCGTGACAAGCTCGGCGAGGGCTTTCAAGGCAACAAGATAGACCTCGGTGTGTTATTTGACTATCCGATCAAGGTTGCGTGCTTAACCATTTATATATTTACATCTAGGAACGAAGCTGGATGCCGACGAGTTCACGCTCAAGTGCTTCCCCCGCGGTGACGCCGGCTGGAAGTTCAGATTCCCTGACGATCGTCTGCTTCCCCTCATGGGCACCATCAGTGACGACTTGATGCGCCACCCCGACATGCGGGACTCGGACGGCGAGCTCTGCTTGTTGGTGGTTAAGAACGGCAACGTCACCGGCACCACCATCGGCCGCGCGAACGGCGTCTTCAGCATCGTCCGCGACTACTTCAACGACGTGACGGTCAACCAGACATCGATGGAGTGGGGGATAATCAACTACGACACTAAGTCGGACGTCTTTTCGAAGCCCGGCGATTCGGGCTCGATCATCGCCGACATCCGTGGCCGTGTCGGTGGCATGCTCACTGGTGGCTCCGGCAAGACGGAGTCTTTCGACATGACGTACGCCACGCCGTTCTGGTGGCTCCTCGAGCGTATCCGGGGCAACGGGTTCCCCGACGCGCACCTCAACGTTGTCGTCGGCTAGACACACAGCGAGCAATGATGCATCTCAAATGATGTTCGACAGAACACAGGGAGCGCCCTGTTGCATGCGATGACTACCTTCTTATAAAGAAGACCGAGCAACGCTTCGTACCGGACTCTGTCTACGAGGCATATAGAAGAAAGCGTTGGTTGAAACACGGTCTTTGCATACAGCCAACTCCGTCGTTCCCTCTCTCTCTCCTCCTCTAATCTCGACACGATTCGTAGAACAACGTCGTACGGTATATTCGCCCTAGAATTTCTAATTTTGAGAACCACTGACTCAGCGTCCTGCAAAACAGAAAGGTTCGTTCAGGATCGCCATATGCATGAGAACATCTTCCCAAAGAGCAACAATGTTGTGCTAAGTGAGAAGATTGGCGTCGAGAACCATGAGACCAAGCCATTTATGTTAGGTTGGGTCCGAATTCCGGCAGAGAATAAAACACTCGAATCCTGCACCACTTTAGATATGATCATAATTGTTTTCTTTTCTAAGATTATTTTGTCTGTCTTTATCGCAAATCGTGTAGTGAATTTAGTCCATCCTTTTTTTCAGTAATGATATGTCACGAAGCTACGTGCGTGCTATGGGTCGTGTCCGACGTGAGCTGACGAGCACGTCCTCATCTCATGAAATGCTTTCCCGCTGGTCTATGAATTATTCTGCAATGAGGTCGGGAGCACCTTCCAGGATCGTATTTGTCGAGGACATCGCGAATTCTGGCCGACTTTTCTTTCCATTTGGGCTCCCGTGATCATGCATAGCTGGTCGTGACCAGAAGAAAGAAGTTCGTAAGCATTCAATTGGCTATAACACGAGATTGTCATATACGAATGTATACAAATGCAAAAATAGCAATAGACTATGATCAGGAAAAGCAAAGAATCCGTCAACACTAGTGGGCGCATGATACATCAAAAGATGCACTTGAATCCATTACCCTCGGCGCCGCTTCGATGACGAATGAGACTCATCACCTTCCGGAACGGAACGCTTACCGTCAACCGAACTTGTATCTGTATCCCGCGAGCCGACGCCACCACGAGAACCACGGCCCAGCGAACCAGTACCTCGTCTACCACCACGTCGTGCACCAGTGCCTCGTATCCCCATGGATCCGCGAGAACGTGCACTTACAGAATTATCTCCAAAACTCGTCGTTTTCCAGGAAACTGCGGTCTGGGACACCGCAGTATGCGAAGACATTGCGGTATGTGCACCGGCGATGCGCGAGCTGATCCGACTCGAAAGATCGAGACTGAGAGGATGTATTGAATCCGGTCCCTTCGTCGAACTCGGACTGGGTGATTGAGGATCATTTTGTGTGTTTTCATCCTCTGTTTCGTCATGAAGCGCATCTTCCCCACCTGCCCCCGCCATTTGCTGCACTTCGTTTTCATTTTCTAACTGCAGGGCATTTGTTGAAATTGGATTCTCCGGGTAAGTACTACTTGGTTCCAGCTGTTCGAGAGCTTCGTTGAAAATGTCGATGAATATCTGAAAGACTTTGTCAACATCTTTGCGTTCGGATATCGGCATCAGTTCCTCTGGGACAGCGAACTCCAAGTGGGGCTGGAAAAGAAGTCGACGCAGCTTTCTCAGCATCTCGAGAATAGGACCGAAGTAGGGTGTTATGTGCGAAAGAATTCGAACTTCGAAGTATTTGAAATCGGTCAGCATCGATCTCTTGACGCCAGCAATGAGCCTGTACACCCCCGCTTCGTCCTCGAGCTCATCGATCTTCGGACCACACCAATCAGCTATCGGAGAGTCCTCGAAATCGAATGTATATGGAGGTCGTCCCTTTTGTCTCGGCCCGTTCTCGGTCACACAAGTCCAGACAAGTGTATAAAACAGAGACTCCAGTTCGTAATAGTATTTGTGTGGGCAGCCGTTGTTCTTCAGTATCGAGATAGCCATGAATGGTATTGTTCCCTGCATGTGCCATCAGTAAACTATCTTTGATGCATCTAGCGGCACCTACAGTCAGGTCTGCTACTCCAGATCGTTGATGGTTAACACTCGCAGCGCAATCCAGGTCGATCACATAGCCTTTTCCAATCGGCTCATCGGGTTTCCTTACTATGATCAGATTGTGTCGGCTAATGTCACGATGAAAAACATCGGCCTTGTAGATGGATCGTATGCCTGATTCATTAAAGGTAAGCAACTTTTCGTGACAATATATTTCAAATTCTTACTTTCCGCAAAATCCCTGAATACAGAAACGAGTTCCTTCAGGGATCTAAAATGCTTCAGATTCGCACCAAATGGCGTCACACCAATTCTGCGATGTTCCCGGATTTCGATACCTTCCTTCTCCTCAGCTGGTACGTCTTCTCTGTCACACGCAGTATCATCGTCCACAACGCCCTCGCCGCCAATGTCGAATCGGACCAACTGATGATCGACGAGCCTCGCAACATTCTGTGCGTTGCGAGCCTCCAGAAGTCTCAGCCAGTAATTCTCTTTCTTCTCTTGTGCCGAATCTACCCATTGATCCTTTATGACGAGTTCTTCGCCAGTCTCTTCGTCTATGACATGGAGTACCACGGATCCCCGACCCCGAATCACCGAATACCGATAGATCACTTCGACAATCCTATACGCTTTTTTATTGAGTTTGACGTAGTCCTTCCCATCTTTGCTGAAGAAAGATGGATCGAATCCAAGGAAATAGTCTTCTCCTAGAGCTAGGCCGACGATGATCCGCATGAAATTCATCGGTTCTTGATGGATATTGCATACCTTGGAGATGAGGACACCTGAGCGGTCGTACTTATACAAGGCAATATTGTCATCGATGAGACTGAAGAGGAGAGTGAAGCGTCGACCCTCGTGGCTTCCATACATGAGGCGGGAATACTGTGCAAGCCTTCCTTCGGCAAGCTGGACGTTGCTCTGATAGTCTGTCGATCTCAGTTCCCCGACACTACGTGTAGCCCTCCAAGTTCCCTTATCGTTCTTCTTTTCAGAGTATTCCCGAGGAACGAGTACAACATCTGGCTTCCGACCTACTCCATCAAGTTTCATCATAACATTCTCGTACCTCGCACTGAAAATCCACTCTGTGCTGCCCTCCGGTCCCCGATCTGATCCATATAGGTATCTGCGTGCCCTCGCAAGAATTTCATTCAGAAACTTGCAGACTTCCTCTCCCTTCCTTTGTTTGTTCGTTTCAGGCCATCCGAGCCACTTCTTCTGCACGGTGTCGTAAAGCTTGTCCGGTCCAGATGTCATGTCTGTGAAGATTTCGTCAAGAATAGGACAGGAAGTTGGCATGGTAGCCGATTCGTTAGAAGGCTGAGGTTGAGAAGAGTCCTTGTTATGGATCGATGGACCATCATATACATCTCGATCTGATGAGATGGGTCCTTGGGAGGGTACGTCAGCATTGGAGCCATCGTCTTGTACATCGGGATCTGATCCAGAATCAAAATCTTTGAGATCTTTGTGGTTTGGAAAATCGGGGTCATTAGAAAGCGATATGGGTCCATGTTGCCCACGCAGTCTCTGAAATAAGATTGCAGGCAAACGCTTCTCGATGAGATTGGGAACGTCTTCCAGGATTGAGTCCATCAGTTCGTCTTCAAGAGCTTTGTCAATATCGTCGACCTTCTCGAGGTTCGCCTTCTTGTCGTATTCGCCACGGTTCTTCTTGAGTTCTTCAACTCTGAGGCGCGTACGTGGTGTGGATTTAGCGGTAGCAGGATCGATGAGAGGATGCTTCGAGTAAGTCGGCTGTGGATTTCAGAAAGATATACCAGAGCTATGAAAGAAACAGAACATACTAAAATGATATTCCTTTTCTGAAAGGATGAAGGACAGTGGGCCAGCTGCGACTCGTCGTGGCTAGTTGAAGTTGTGGCGGTGCGGATTTCAATTCATTCTACACTCGTCACAGTGTGATTTGTCGCGTCTCTCCACGTGGATCTTCCATATTTATCGACTTCTTTCATCGACATCGGAACCTTATTATGTATGAAGCGGCACTCTCATATCAACTTTGTCAATCTCATCTCATGCAAGTTATACATACTTACATTTATTCGTACTTATCCTCCTGATCAACGTCCGATGACCATTCTCGTTATTGAGTAGCCAACTCTTCCATACGGGCCAAGCCGCGTACAGCGTATACGCCGTATCGTATATGCTATATACGATACGCTGCGGAGCCTTAGTCGCAGTGTTGAATAGACGTCGACCGCCCATAGATTTCCAAATCGCATCTACAGAATATCTGAATCGATCGTGCAAATACCACTTCGCAACAGCACATCACATCCCCAGCCAGCTGAGGCATGCTCATCTATAACAGCCATGCAGTCAACAGTAGATGTGCAAGTGATCGGCGAACTTCATCAGAAACGTTTTTGCACGACGTTCGTGCGTGAATCTGTGCGTTGACAATATCATCAAGCATCAAACACAACTTGGTAAGGTAGAAGTAATGGAGTCGTAAACAAAACGAGAGTCAACATAACCCATGCTCTTATGTAAGTATATATTATTTGTAAGCAAGTACCACGCCTCAACGAACGAACGCCTCTCTCCTTCCTTCAGCAAGTATTTTGAAAATTTCATATCCACTGGATCCATTCAACCCATTCTAGTTTTCTCTATCTGTGACTTTTTGTCATCATAAATTGAGGAGCAGAATTCTGGTTTTCGTGTCAACGATTCTGATGGCCTACCAGTGAAAAAAGTACGCTGGGCTGCAACTGGCACGCTACGTCGCGTAAAACTAATCAGAAGTGCAACAAAGGCAAGAGGATAATATTCGCCGTTTCACAAAATAAGCCGCTGATTGTGAAAAGTAACTTGTTTAGGACATTTAATACTTCGCATCTCAGTTTCTAGGAACAAAACCAATAATGCAAAGAGGTTGACAGTTTCGAAGTCAATCTCCTCCATCCATCGGCTTCTTCGACTCGTCGATTCTATGGATTTTTCTACTGTTTGGATCTGATCAGTCATTGCCACCTTCCCACTAGTCGTGGGAACTGATTGCCTACAACGGACACGAGCAGAAGCAATCCCTGCGCATCTAAGCACTGGGGCCGACCAATGAGGATCGTCAATGTTCCCTTTCTCTTCCCGAACGAAAGCAATCAACGATCCTGGTCGCTCGTCCACAACCTCTGCTATAAAAATGAGCACTCTGGTGAGCATCTGGGGCATCCCAGACCACGCGAAGCTCAAATCCGACAGCTCCCCAATTTCCCCTTCTTCGAATTCTGTCTTCCTCGAACATTACAACACTCTGACTTACTACTATGTCACACGCCGGCCGGTCTACCTTTGTATGCGACAAATGCGGTAAGGGCTTCCGCCGCAGACCCGATTGCAACCGGCATGCTCTTATTCATGACCCGGATGCCAAGTGAGCTATTGTCTCCTACTCTCCATTCTATTACATATCTTAACAGGATACTCCTGCCTTTAGGCGATTCCACTGTTCATTTCCCGGATGCGACCACACCTCACTTCAGAAGAGCAGCCTCAAGACCCACTACATCTCGAAGCAGTAAGTCCTGCCCATTCATGTCCCGTCAGATGGGTTTGACTTATGACTATGATTACCATAGTTTGCATCTCCGCAATCACCAATGCAATTTCTATGGATGCACAAAGTCGTACAGTGATGCGTCGGCACTCATCAGGCATGAGAAGCTAACCCATGGATTCTTCCGTCGTGCGCATAAACCATATGCGAGGACATCCGTGAAGAAGGAAGAAGTCGAACCCGAACTTGACCCAGAGCTACTTGCCTTCGTAACTGCCATGTCGCCGCTGCCTAGCTATCCAAGCTCGGATGTAACATCTCGTGCATCGTCTGCTTTCCCTACCACTCCTTCCTCCTTCATGATGCCAATTCCTGGCCCTCCAACATTCGACTGGGGTAACGTTAATGAACCTCAGGCACTGTCTATGGACGCCTTCCTGCATGAGATGATCCCCGAGTTCTACCCCGATCCAGTACTTGATGGGAAACACTGCAACGCATATGCGGTTTCTGAAGCGAATGCATACACAAGTTCTTTGTCATCTTTCCCTCAATACAATATTCCCATTCCGAGAATTGGATGCATACTACCTGGTGTTTCTCAGTTTCATTAACTTCTGTCCTATTCCAACTTCGTCTGTAAGTTATTACTTCAATTATCGGACTTTTTCATCTTGTACTCCTTGACGTCGTCAGCGTACTTGCAGCCCCGAGTCTCTGATATGCTTCGGGATTGTCTGATAGACATAAGATGTTTTATCTCATTTCTGAATGTGACCACAATATTTCTTTCCTGGCTAAAACCAGTGCTTAACAAATATGACAACTACACCGCGAATTTCAAGTCGCATAGTCACCGGAAGCTTTCACTCTTTGAACCGCGCGTTCTGAGGAATTTTCGCAGTACAGATGTAGAACTGAGGGCCGAGGCGGTGAAGACCATCTCTCTACCTGACTCTGTCTGGGGCTTTCCTCATCAACAGAATAACAAGTAGGCAATTACAAATCAAATTGATCACGCCAACATTCATGGGCAGTCAACTAGCCTCTTTTTGGTGTTACCAGACCTAAGCAAAAAAGGACACACACGTCAGATCCTCGACTATCACCGCCTTCCACTGCCTCCTGGACCTCGAGCTCCGCGCCTGAGTACCAGCAAGCTTGCTCTTTACGTTTTTTCAGATACCTATTGTCATCACCCCGCAGCAAGTCACGTTCGTCGTGCGACATCCATGTGAGTTTTGAGCGCCCTCGCGAATCTATATATATATAGCTCTTCCATCTCCTTTGACGCGCTTTGATCCCTCTTTCTCCTATCCACGAACAGCAATGAAGGAAATGTTTTCGTCTCGCAAGTATGCATCCCGAAAGTTCACCGACATCATCCTGAATGCCGTGTCCAAGTGGGCGAATTGGGATCCATCCATACCGATCGAGGTAGGTTGGTCTCCGAATTGCTTGATCATGAGTCTTTGCACTTGTGCTGACAATCACATCAACGATCAGGCAGGGGATTATGGTCGAATCGATAAGAGAACAGGCCAGTTCGAGAGGGAGGGCAACATATATCGCGATCCCGAAGTGGCTCATATTGCATCAAACTTTCCGCCTTTGAGGGGCCCGCAAGTAAACACTCTCGAAATTCATTCGATGGACGTGAGCGGTGTCACTGTCAATCCCGATGTACATGCGTAAGTGTTTCTTCTTCTGATTGTGGGTCCTTCAGACCTATTTGCTATACTGCAGAAACCTTTTTGGAATGGCACAACCTGCGATTGGAGGACAGTGGCAGTTCAGTCGCTCACGAGGCGCGCTCCTCCTCCTGTACAAGTCGTATCTCACAGCCATCCCAAATGAACTGCTCATTCAATTGAAGAGCTCCGGATGGGCGAAGAGGAAGTGCGTCGTGACGCGTGTCCAATCATGTTGTGGCTATTTTCTCTATCTATCCGACAAAAGTATTTCCAAAAATTGTGTTTATTTCATGCTAAGCCTCTAACGCGACCTTCATAGGCGGCGAAGTTATTAGCGTGACACTGCAAGCTGATGTCCCAATCCCTGTGGCTCCAGGTGTGACTCCTGGTGCCGGAATCAATGCAGGATGGCGTTTCTCCGGTGCTTCTGGAGTGGTCCAAGAAGCCTTCCACGATGAGCCTGTTTTCGTTCCCTTATATCAACTCGAGGAGATGGCAATAAAGGGCAGCATATGGGGTCGTCGTAGTCCCAGCCCCGATGAGGGCGAAGATGACTGGAACAAGTAAGTATTAAATACTTTTCCCGTGAAATGCCCTATCGACTTTGTTTGAAGTAATACCGGTTGGGTACCTGTTGACGTGCCATGGAGTGCGCTCGACGAAGATGGGCAGGAATTCTCAGAAGAGCATTCGGTGAGGCTTACAGCGAGCTTTCACCTCATGCTTTCGCTCATTGCTCCTCTTTCGCAAACAGTCCGCTTCTGACTCAGATGAATGGTAGGCAACACATTGTTTGATAGGACTATCGATATCTTGAGCTTATCTTTTGTTTTGTGCTACCGGCATTTTCAGATTTCTTGTGTTTGCAGAGATGTATAGCCGAATATTGGATACCGCTTTGTCCTTTTTGCTTTGACAGTAGGTATAGTGGCCAGAAATTGGTCCAGCGTACTTACTCGAGGATCGTCCGGATTGTACTGTCATTTGTTATCAGCATTATGCATATTTTGGTCGTATAAAACACATTTGAACCTGTCCGAATTCTGAATGGATTGCTCTGGAGACAGATGGTGAGTGCGATCGATTCAACTCTCTATGTCATTTTTCTCGGTGCGCCCAGAATCTTTCGTCGTCCTCAACTTCCTCATCGTGGTCATTTCTCGTCTCAACGCTTCAGAATCGCCGGAAGCTCATGTGTTTCTTCTCCATTTCTTCTGCATGTAAAACATCTTTATGATGTTTTTCGTGGCACGCGCACGAATATGGATTCATCAAAGTGAAGGTGAAAGGTTCTGTACGATCCCGTTGGTGTTGACCAGCAGTAAATTTGGATTACCACCGCGTAGTTGCTGATTACCTCGTGTACCACCATAGAACGCTTAGCATGTAAATCGCCTTGTAATTTCCATTTTCATCTCTGCTATGTCAATGCTTTTTTTGTAGGAGGTTTATGACTATTCAGAGGAGATTGGTTGATTCTCCGCAACGTTTTTGCTCATTACTCAGGTACAATATATGCGATTCGTTGCATGTAATTTATAGTGCCAAGTTACTCTTCAATCCGACGTGTACATGCACTTGCATACCTCCTCGGGAACTCTGTCCAGTTCGGAATCAGAGTGCGAAACCAGTGATGATCGTAAATCACGGAAGTCCTGATTGAAAGTGTTATTAAATTAATGGACCTGTATCGGATACGTATCAAAGAATTGTAGGACAAGATACCTAAAGGTTTAATCTGACAGTGACTGGTAAATAGATGCGTTGATGTATGGGCCTGGTTAGCTGTGAGGGATGCAGTAGGACACGATTGATATTTGGCGAGAGGAGAGAGGAATGGTGCGACACACCAGTCGTTTCCGGTTTAGAGACACATTATGGTGCAAGTGTGTACCTTGTGGAGCCGTGCTATCATCTCACAAGATTCTGTAAACCACACTAGACTGGGCATTCCTCGCCCTTGTCTCATCTCCTGAAGTATCAATGTTGCCAACCACCGGGAATGTGTGACGTACGGTATGTAATCAACACTGAACATACTTTTACAATGCCGAAGCAGTCCAATTCGGTAATCTGCATGAGTAGCGTCGAAACGTACGGAATGGAGTTGGAAGATGGCAGCAATGTTGCTACACTACATTGTACATATCAGAAAGCCTTCGCCCAGACGGCGTAAAACACTCCGACCAACGATCACGAAGAGCGGCACCGGTGAAATCAGGCTTGGTTGACCACGCGCAGTTGAAAACAGCTGCATTACGATAAGGGCAGAGCATCGATTGAAGGATATGGGTAATCCAAAAAAGGAGGTCCTGTCCACCAAGTGTGCTTTGCTACACCATACGGCAGAACGCACCTCGTCCTGATTATCAACGAAGCATGGTCGGCACCATTGTCCAAGCTGTCCACACAGTCCCAAGAATCGGGCGTATTCATGGCTAACTTGAAATATTTCTCTTCCCGTTCCATTCGTCCGACGTCGTGATCTTGCTTGGTTGCCTTTAAAGGCGATGTCGCAGTGTTGAATAGACCTCGATTGCCCATAGTTTACCAGATCGCATCTACAGAATATCTGAATCATCCACTTCGCGACAGTACATCACATCCACGGTAAGTGCAGGCAGGCATGCTCTACCTACACTACAGTATAACAGGCATGCAGTCACCAGTGGATGTGTAAGGGATCGGTGAATTTCATCAGAAACGTTTTGGCACCATTACGTTCAAGCACGAATCTGTGCGTCGCCAATATCATCAAGCATCAAACACAATTTGGTAAGGTAGAAGTACTGGAGTTCTGTTGTGATTAGATGAATGAACCCATATTCTTATGTAAGTAAATATGATTTGTAAGCATATACCACGCCTCAACAACGATCGTCTCATTCTCGACTCTCTCCTTCAGCAAGTATTCTGAAAATGTCATATCCACTGGATCCATTCAACCTATTCTAGTTTCTATATCTGTGTTTTTTTGTCATCACAAACTGATGAGAAGAATCCTGGTCTTCCTATCAACAATTCTGACGGTGTACCAGTGAAAAAAGCACGCCGAGCTGCTACGGGCGCACTACATCGCGTAACACTGATCAGAAGTTCAAGGCAAGAGGATAACATGTACCGTTTCCTAGATACCCCAAGAGTAAGCCAATGTATGTGAAAAGTAACTTGCTAAGGACATCTAATACTTCCCATCTCATCTCAGTTAACAAAGCCGATCGTAGATGATAGATATGTGCACGGCAATAATGCAAAGAGGTTGACAGTTTCGAAGTCAATCTCCTCCATACATCGGCTTCTTTGACTCTCTGTTTAATCTGATCAAAAATCCAGTCGAAATTACCTTTCCACTGGTCGTGGGAACTGATTTCCCACAACGGACACGAGCAGAAGCAATCAGTCCCTTTGTTTACTCTGCACATCTAAGCACTGGGCCTGACCAATGAGGATCGTCAATGTTCCCTTTCTCTCCCCGAACGAAAGCAATCAAGGATCCTGGTCGCTCGTCCACCACCTCTGCTATAAAAATGAGCACTCTTGCGAGCATCTGCGGTATCTCAGACTACGCGAAGGTCAAATCCGACGGCTCCTCAGCTTCCCCCTCCTCGAATTCTGTCTTCCCCGGCCATCACAACACTCTGACTTACTATTATGTCGTATGCCGGCCCGTCTACCTTTGTATGCGACAAATGCGGTAAGGGTTTCCGCCGCAGACCCGATTACAACCGGCATGCTCTTATTCATGACCCGGATGCCGAGTGAGCTATTGTTACCTATTCTCCATTCTGTCGCACATTTCAACGGGATCCTTCTTTCTTTAGGCGATTCCACTGCTCATTTCCCGGATGCACCCACACCTCACTTCAGAAGAGCAACCTCAAGACCCACTACATCTCGAAGCAGTAAGTCCTGCTCGTTCATGACTCGTCAGATGGATTTGACATATGACTATGATTCCCATAGTTTGCATCTCCGCCATCACCAGTGCAATTTCTATGGATGTACGAAGTCGTACAGCGATGCGTCGGCACTCATCAGGCATGAGAAGTTGACTCATGGATTCTTCCGCCGTGCGCATAAACCGTATGCGAGAACATCCGCGAAGAAGGAAGAAGTCGAGCCTGAGCTTGACCCCGAGCTACTTGCCTTCGTAACTGCCATGTCGCCGCTGCCTAGCTATCCAAGCTCGGACGTAACATCTCGTGCATCGTCTGCTTTCCCTACGACTCCTTCCTCCTTCATGATGCCAATTCCTGGCCCTCCAACATTCAACTGGGGTAACGTCAATGAACCTCAGGCACTGTCCATGGACGCCTTCCTGCATGAGATGATCCCCGAATTCTACCCTGATCCAGTTCTTGATGGGAAACACTGTAGCACATACGCAGTTCCTGATGCGAACGCTCACCTTTCGTACACAGATCTGTTGTCATCTTTCCCTCAATATAACAATCCCACCCCGAGTTCTACTGGATTCATGATACCCAACGTTTCTCAGCTTTACTAACTTCTCAAACGGATTTTACACTACCATTCTGACTTCGTCTTTTTCCATCATTGTACTATTATTACTTCAATTACGCCCCCCGGCCCGACTTGTGCTCATTGTTGTTATTACTCTCATTTAGCGTACTTGCATCTCTGTGATATGAATTAGACCGCCACAAACGCCAATATGTCCGACGAAAGGCGATCTGAAATCGCCGTCCCTAGTCAGTCACCGACCAAATTCAAAGCATCGCGTAGCATCGTACGCTTTTCACGACAGAAACTCAGACTCTCGACATGAGAGTATTTCAAACCATTCACCCGTTTCACTGTACGGACACCCGACTCAAGTGACTTTTTAGTGAAAGGCACGAAAGCAATACTTCGTTCGTGGGTGACACTGTGTGGGCACAATACAAAAAGGATGAAGATATCCCATGCCCTATGCCAGTCATGAGTTTATGCACTGGAGTACAAAGCGACATCCGATTGTCGAAAAAGAACCGCTAGGATCAAAGATCCGTCCCGTGTTTTTGCTCGAGTCAAAACTGGCATTCACCTGATGTCTCTGACAGAAGTCTACTCTTGTATGTAGCAAATGATTGATAGAATGAGCGATAAGAGCGATGTATTGAAAGAATGTGTGTATGCTATGTGAAAGAAGTGAGCCAAGAGGTCAAATAGTGCAAATCAAAGAGGGGAGAAGGCTACCGATAAGTTGTAAACAACAGCCTGAGCTTGTCCCCCAATAAACGAACCGTTCCTTTATCCATCACAGAACGTTCGTGCCACTAGTTGACCTGAAATGCCCCTTTCTAATGAGCGGCCATTTTACAGGATGCAAGAATATCCTTGATCGTGCTTTGGCCCGTATAATACCAGGCGCACAGTATCTTTGGAGAATGTATCAGTATCGTATAGAATACCTGCACACCCAAAGTAAAGGCAACGCATGAATTCGGCGCACAGCTATGCAAGGCTGCCGGGACACAGACAATGCAAGAGAAGGAGAGACGTACAATCATCAGGTAGAAAATGACCATCATGTATCCTTCAGCCCAATTTGTCTTTGAGTCGGCCAGGACGTAATTCACAAGAAAACACGATGAGAGCAATATGGTGACCTCAAACATATCTGGTTGTACCTAGTTATCAGTTGAATTGAAGCATGACGGCACTCCAAGGTACTCGCCGAAAAGCAGCAGAAGCGGCTTATCCATCCACCAAGCTAGGAGTACTAGAAGCGGTGTCCAAAAGAGCGTGAACTGGATACTCATGTCTATCGCCCGGTTTTCTGCGAGCGTTTCCGGCGGTCGAGGCTTCAGGAATAGCAAAGCGCGTAGAAAGTAGACGACAGTAACGAAAGCGTCGGCAGAGAAGGAAACCATGGGAATCAAAACAAGTCCGAACCACTCCTCAGTGATTCTGCCACTTTCGCCAATGTGTCCGACGGAAGTGACAAGCTGCGAAGTAAAGTCAGAAAGAAATCCAAGCTTGAATCAGTCCGCAGACGCTCACCAATTCGGCAGTAACGGCCATGACTGCTATGTTTACGAGTAGGAAGAGGGAGCAGAACCACGCGTTCACCTTTGGTCCCTTATGCCTTTGATGGTAGACCTCATGAGTTTCCAAAGCGGGACCAGGGATCGGAAGCTTGATCTTGCCCTCCCGAGGAGGATTGTGAAGAAAAATACGAGACGCTATGTAACTAATATATCCGCAAATCAGAATCCGAAGCTAAACCAAAGCAGACCCGGCATATGGACTCAAAGAATTGCCTGCATACACTGTAAGAAGTAAAACTGAAATCCCGTAGCTCATTTTTAAAAAGTGCTCCTTCCATGTATCGCCTGTCAGAGTCTGTTCCGTTAACGAGGTATTATCGAGAGCAGCAAAAACGGCAGCGGGAAGTAGTAAACTTAGGACTCTGTAATGCATTCCGGAAGCCACGTCAGCGACGTCCAGTATCATCAGGCGGCATCGTTAAAGGAACACACCCGACCGCCAAAAGTGTATGGTTGAGTTGGGTATAGTGTGGATGTAACGTCTGTTCGTAGATACGCGCTCCGCCTGTCAGGAAGCCAATACCCGGGACAAGCAGCAGGTGTAGCAGAACAACTCCTAGAAGACCTTGAGTGACGAGCTCGCTCATTACTGATTACTGCGTGACATACCGACTAATGTTGCTTGGAGGATACGAAGGCTATGTAAAGGAAGGCACAGAAGCAACGTCAGGATACCAGATATTGTACAACGAAAAAAGATTATACGAAGACAGCGTCGTTCGATTCTATCTTCGGTAGTTTCGAGGTGAATACGGAGTACTTACTGGCATTTCAGCAACAATACGATAGCGAGCATGACTTCTACAGCGCTGACATTGACTATAAGTAGTATGTGCATCATAAAAAGGAGGAACGTACTTGTTTAAGGTGACTACGATGAGATCTCCTATATACTTGCCGGTATAGAATGTTATCTGTTTGCCGCCGAACTCGAAAAGTTTCACGAGAGGTACAATGGCCAAGAAACACACTGAACGCACGAAGCATATGAAAAGCGTTGTTTTGGGAAGGTAAGAGAAGATCGACATACGGGCAAAGACGACGTTTGGGTTTTGCGAATGCGATTTATCGGAAAAATAGATAGTCCAGGCAATAGGAATGAACACGAGCAAAACATTCAATACTAACCAGAATTCAGTCGCCAACTGGCTCGAGAAATTATATGAAACGCACTGCTAGATGTTACGGTGTTCTTTATACTTTCGAACCAACCGATCTTCCTCATACCCTTGCCTTTGAATCGGTCCCACGCCACTTGTCGACGTAGATGTCCGTCCTCGTCCAAGTAGAGATCGTGTTCAACTCTGTGCGCGAATTCGTGCATACCACGTTCCATGCGCGATAACCTATTCTGTGTATGATCATCGTGGTGCGGAATCTCGTTTACCGTTGTATCGGAGCCAAGGGGACTCATTTCTATGGGTGCCGAATATCCATTAGAATGTGCACGGTCAGGTTGGGTAATTGCAGACGTCGGTGTGTGCGGTTCAGACAGTCTTTGGTACCCAAATGAAGAAGTCATGGTGGAAAGGAAAGACGGGGCGTAATGAAGCCTGCGTAGGCGAAAGAAAGGCTAATAAGTAGGATCGAAAAGACGAGACTATCTAGGTCGGCTACGTAGAATCGGGCCAAGCCAGATTTGGTCGCCTAGCGGCTGGCGGCTAGGATTCGATCGACGGCGTCACGGCAGGAAGCCATCACCGCTGTAGTCTCAAGCTTACGTTGCGGTCCTCCAGCGTTTGAGCCACGTATTCAGGTCTTGAAAGACCCGGTCATACTTCTAGCAGCTTGTAGAACATGCTGCACAACATTTCTGGTGGCCACCATTAAGTTAGCCTGTTGAGACCTCAAACCAGGTGACCATATACCTTTGCGGGATCTTCCAACAGATTCCACGCAACGGCGTTCGGGGCGTGCGGGACGCGGTCGCCACGCTCAAAGACTCGGAGAAGCATAGGGACCAAATTCGTAATTTTATCTGAGTGTTGTGTTTCGCCGCAGTAGGACGTGCACGCCGTTCGACAACCCATTTCTTGGTGCCCACAACAGTTGTGAACGCCGTTACGCTGAGGTCTAACCCGCAGTGGTATCGGATCCAAATGGTTCTGTGCGGATATTCCGCAAATTCCTTTTGAAGATACGTTTGGCAGAGAGGGAGTTACTTATCTCAAAGATTAAACGTATCTGCTGCAAATGGCATAACCGTTCACGTAGTCTCGCATAAGCGAAAGTGCTCGATCGTTAGCAATGGCGAAGCAAAGACGTTCGATGGGGTGAAGATTCAAAAGAAGCCGCCATTGTGTACTGTTGTTTGTCACTGTCGCGGTCACGTGCAATTGTATAACTAGTGGTTATGGTCGTGTGGTGATATCTAATAAACCATGTACATTTTATCTTGACTATGCAAATGCAGTGAACAAAATGAGATATGAGTCCATTTGTTAAGGGAATTGTGAGTATAGTAGCTATTGAACGCGGCAAGAACCTGCCTGCAATAATATTAAGGTAATCGAACGAGATACAAAGTGAAATGAATGACGGATGAATGGTAGTGAGTAGATCAGAGATGCAGAACGATGCAATGAAACAGATATGTAACGAGAGCGATAGATAGCATGAAACAGAGGAAACGATGCAAGTATACATACAAACAAAAAAAAACACCATGTCCATGGAATCAGAAACTGTAATGTTGATGCTTGACTTTCTTGGAATTATCTTAGTGATACGGCACGCTTGACGATGTCTTCAGCAATGACTTCAACACCTTTCTCGATAACTGCAACTGCCTCGCCCAAAGGATCGCCTTCAAGTTCGCGTCCACGACACGAGGCGAGCATCTCTTCAATGGCTGTCTGTCCCGTGTAGAACCACGTAACAAGAGCCTAAATATAAATTTAGAGCGTCCGTCAGTGAAGCAAAGGATAGGATGCGAGGTAGAATAAACTACTGACAATCATGAAGTAGAAAGCAATCATGATGTAGCCTTCCGCCCAGTTTGTCTTGGAGTCAGCAGTGACATAGTTGACGAGGAAGCATGTGCCGAGAAGCACAGCAACCTCATACATATCTGTTCCGTCAGGAAGTTCATATTATCAGTACGAGACGTCACAATTTCCAGAAGATCTACCCACCGAAGAGCAACATAAGCGGCCTGCCAGTCCACCAAGCCAGTAGTACGAGGAATGGCATCCAGAATAATGTAAACTGGATGCTCAAGTCAATTGCCCGATCTTCTGCGAGTGTCTTCGGTGGCGGGGGCTTCAAGAACAGTAAAGCGCGGAGGAAGTAAAGAATAGCGACGACACCATCGGCGGAGAAAGAGACAATAGGTAGGAGGATGAGTCCGAACCACTCCTCGCCGATGTTTCCGTCTTCGCGTACGTGTTCGATTGACTCTACCAGCTATGTACAGATCGATGTAAGGTGGGATTACTTGACTAAAAGTTGAATGCTCACCATCTCGGCGGTGACAGCCATAACGGCGATAGTGGCAATCAGGAATATCGCGCAAAATCCTGAGTTCACCTCCGGCTCCTTCTGCTCGAGGTGATGTTCCTCATTATGAACCTCCTTTGGAGCTCCAGCAGGTGGACGGAACGCATTTCCTTCACCTGGTGGGTTGTGCAAAAAGACGCGCGAAGCGACATAACTGAGGACACATTGTTAGATGAATCTGGACGAGCATCACGAAAAGTCATGATGCACGTACACTGTAAGAAGAATAACTGCAAGCCCGTGGCTCATTTTGAGGAAGTTGTTAACCGAAGCCGTGTCAGTAAGAGTGGATTCAGCTGTAGTTCCATTGTCAAGAGCGGCGAAGAAAGCTGCGGGAACCAGAAGGCTCAATACGCTGTCCACAAACCAATAAAGATTGTTTAGCTAAGTTCTCTGAATCAAGCAGGCGACAAAGCCTACCCGATCGCGAGAAGGGTATGGTTGAGTTGAGTGTAATGAGGGTGAAGAGATTGTTCGTAAATACGGGCTCCGCCCGTAAGGAAGCCAGTTCCTGGAACAAGCAACAAATGAAGCAGAACGACACCTGATTAATTTTAAAAAATATAAATTACTGAAATATTTACGAAAAGCGGCGAAACACATACCGACGATGGTGGCTTGGAGAATTCGAAGCCTGCGAAGCAAGGATGAGTAATTTCTCAGAAACTTGCCGGAACGCCGAACAAAATTTGAAGAATCAGCGGCAAAATAAGCGCAGACGCTTCCATTATCGATTTCGTAAATTGATCGGAGAAACATGAGACTCACTCGCATTTGAGCAGTAGGATAATCGCAAGCGTAGCCTCCACGGCGCTGAGAACAGAATTCAGGATTATGAAACCTGGAGAGGGATGGGCAGCATACTTGTTCAAAGTCACAATGATGAGGTCGCCAAGGTCTTTGCCCGTGTAGAGGGCCATTTGCTCACCACCGAAGTCGAAGAGCTTCTCCAGGGGTATGATGGACAAGAAGCATACTGTAACAGGGTAAATAATCAAGAATGCAGAGAAGCGGGTAAATAACGCACCGATAAAAATGAGGTTCGAGCTATGCCATTCACTGTCGTCTTTCGTGAAATGCGCCGCCCAAGCAAACGGAATGAACAGAAGGAAGACATTCAATACTGAACAAGAACGCTTCAGCTGGCGAGAACGGAGAGAAGCAAGAAAGAAGGACATACTACTGCACTTAGCAGTATTCTTTGCGCTTTCAGCCCAGGTAATTCTCCTTCTTCCCTTCCCACGAAAACGATCCCACATCGCCTGGCGACGATTTTGTCCGGCCTCGTCCATGTAAAGACCGTGCTCGACTCTGTGAACAAAGTCGTGCAACCCGTCCTCGACGCGTGTTGAGATTCTTCTATGCAGGTCTGCACCATGTGGAGTCGGCGCATGAAGAGTTCCTTCATCGTTGAGGGGCTTCATCTCGATCCGCACAGATTGCTCGTTGGAATGGGCGCTTCCATCGTGCGTAAAAGCACGAGCTGGTTCCACGACCGTGCTTTGTGACATCTGCTGTTCCAGGCCATGGTCGTGGTCGTTCGAGTCGAACCTGATAGAGCCAAGAGCTGCGGGCTGTCGGGATGACGAGGCCATCTTCGCTCAAGGAATGCAGCCAAGGTGAAAAGGAGGGTGGAGCAATGCAATGAAAGGGAGCCAAAATTGCCTATGACACGCGCCAAGCAAGCGAGCTACTAACGTTTAGTCTCACAGCCTGACAACAGATCATCAGCGCCATTGCCCCAATATCTCTCGACATTGTTGTGCTTTGGTGGACAATGTCATCCTGTTCCCCTTTGCCAAAAAAAAACGACAAATTCTGTTGGATTCGTGTTCAATAAGAATATAGTCAAGCATAGTTGTGATTGAGTATCGAAGAATCGAATCTCGGCAAAAGCCAATCAAAAAAGACACGCCGATCTTAAAATCGATCTGCATCCGTGTCCAATTCCGGAAGGCACAAACAGTGTACATCTGATTTGCTTCCGTCTTCCATATCGTCTCAACAAGTCTCATAATACAGTGAATTTCCTCTATATACAGTATAGCCGTGACTGAGCCTTCAGTTGCACTTCCTGAAAAGCTCTCCTATTTCTCATCACTGTAGCGGTCATTCTGCTAATATCTTCGTGGCTGTTACCGGTTGCCACCTGCCTCAGGAAGTGCTCAGCATATTTGTACACTTCTTGCAATTGGATCGGCTATCTCTGTGGTCAGAGCTTTAGCCAATACGCAAGTCTGCCTAAAGGTGCCGTCAGATTCTGGCTTGCCAGTTCTCTCGCCGATTTTTTGAAATAACGCACGCGCCTAGTAGATGAACGAGCTATCTGTCATTGGTTTGACTATAGGTGGTCTTCCCGCTAGTCATTGTATCTCAAGGCACCCGATGCTCAAACACACTATCCACCACTCAGAGCTTAGCTTCCCGGCGTGAATACATGCCTTGAGAGCTACCCAACTTTTGTGCTCAATAAGCTCCGATACGCTCGGAGTGATTTCTACTTGGTGTCAAGTCAATTCACCGCATCTTTTTACAGAAAGTCCACAAACGGGGTCGATTTCGGCTCAACTCCGCTGCACTCTCAGCCGATGTCATCAAGGATGCCGTTTCTTCCATATCTATTGTGAAGAGTTTGGCTCACTTCTCATCGGCGAGAACCCCTTCCTGCGGACTTCGTGTTCTCGCTGCTCTGGATACCCCGAATTTACACGGTCTTCTGTTCCTTTCCGAATAACAATTTACTTCTTTGCTACTCCAGTCTGCCAAGAGCTTTCACTGGGGCCGAACTTGGTCGGTACTCACAGAAGGACTGTTGTTAATTCCATCGCATAATTCTGGGGCTTTTCGACGATTAACTAGATTGGATGAAGATGACAGTTTGTTGCACTCAAACAACTTCCTGACAGGGTTCAAGCTCTTCGCCGTGTTCTCCGTGTTCTTCCGAACCACCCTGAAAATCCTTGATAGTAATCGGCAATGATCAGTAGTACCTTACGGGGCCGAGCTGTTCTATTTGTATCTTGAACGGCCTCTCGGTGCAATTTTCGTATGAACGTGGGAGACAGTTGGACCGAATATCCTTACCCATGATGTTTAATTACGAACGAAAACAGCCTTTAACAGCTTCTCCCGCTGTCCTCACTCTCACCTCGTCGGTTGGGGCTGTACACTCTATCAGCGCCGAGTACTGAGAACGTGTTTCACCGTCTTTATTATTGATTACCTATTCAATATCACAACGTGCTAACATCTTGTTGCGGCTTCTGCGGGTTTACTACGTCCCCGCGTGTAGACCGTTCGGGGATTTGGACGATCATTGGCTTATTTATTTTCGATTTGAAATCATCTCTGTCTAGACTTGGCTGAAAGATGGGGTCATTATGGGTATGCAATAAACTGGTTTCGGTTCTACTGGTGCTTCTGAAGATCATCCAAGTGTGTTCCGTCTCGTCTTCGCTCATTCATTTCGATGGAAATAAGGTGAAGAAATGCAGGGAGGCGCTTGTACCCATTTGTTTTCTTGTTTTTCCTGTCTTCTCCGCTGGATCCGAATCAAATTGATTTTCGGAAGAGCAACAAGGTCGTAATTTCGATGAGTCAATCTCTATCTCCTCGAAGACATAAAAGCTCTGCAATTTTGCGACTTTCAATCCTCAGTTGAACGAAAGCCTCCGTTCTACTATATTTTCTCTCTAACTTCAGTCCCTGCTTGTCTCTTGCAACCTCTTAAACTCTCGAACAACATTCTTTAACGATGTTCGCCAAAGTCTTCACCGTTGCCTCCCTCGCCATCCTTGCGGTCGCCACCCCCGCCCCTGTCCCTGCTAGCGACGAGTGCAACACTGGATCGCTTCAGTGCTGCAACAGCGTTCAGCAGGCCGATAGTGAAGCCGTTTCGGGCCTGCTCAGCCTTCTTGGTGTTGTCGTCCAGGACGTGTCTGCCCTCGTTGGTGTCACTTGTTCTCCTATCAGCGTAAGTACTCCTGAGTAATATCTAAGGGATGTTTTATGAAGCTAATTCGCTTGCTCAGGCCATCGGCATTGGTAGCGCTGGCTGCAGCGCGAGCCCGGTTTGCTGCACGGACAACAGCTTCAGTAAGTCGCATGCTCACTTAAATTCGACGTGTTGACCTGATTTCACTTCTCAGACGGCCTCATTTCTCTTGGCTGCGTCCCTGTCGACGTCAGTCTCTAAGCGTACATTGCTCGAGAGTGTTGGGAGCGTAGAGTCCGTCAGTGTTCCGCCACGGGCTCAGTATATCCACCGTCTTTCAAATTCTTTTGCGTAGTCGAACACTAGTACTGTCCTTTCTGGTCTACATTACGTTGTTTATCCGAGCTTGTTGTTCGCTGTTTAATGTATTGTGTTTGGTTATATTTTGCTCCGAGCACATAGCAAATGGCACGTGCTGAACACGTCCCCAGATTCATCACGTGGCCGATCAAGAATCGTGTCCGGCTTTGCAAAGTTCTCGATGGATAATCATGATTTCGTTGATTGCAGCTAAGGATAAAGTTCCCAGGGGACATTCACGACACTAATTCTGGTCTCGTAATTTCATACGCCGTGTCGTGAGCTGGCAGTGTCCTGGATGCTAAGACGACGATGACAGGGATAACATCATCACCGACGACCCAGAGCCCAGAGGAAGAGAAGAAGCTCGACGCCTTTGAGTTCCCACCGTCATCTGCTGCTTCGTCCTCGCCGTCCTCGTCAGACGCTGCAGCGAAGAAAAGTCGCAGACAGACTGCGTTCTATCCAAACATGAACTCGTCGAACAGGCTGCAGAAGCCGTTCAGCAGGAGTGCGGCAAAGCGCGAGAGCGTCATGGCGCTTGGGAGTATTGAGCACCTTCAACATTATTTCACAAAGACAGGCATTGCAGCAAAGCAGGAGTGAGTTGCCTGTGCTACATGGTCTTTTTCCAACTTACTTGTCGGTTGGATTGCTGAATTACGCGTAGGTCGCTCAAGGAGAATAAGGGGCTCGTTCCCGCCATTGGCAGCTCGACGAATCGGCCGTTGCGGCCGTCGTTGAGTAGCATACAGGAATTCCATCTTCCCCCCTCACCTGCTGTTCCTGTCTTCACTCGATCGCCTTATCCATACATTGAAAGAACGTACGAGGTCGATCCGGAAAATCTAAAACCCGGGGTAATAAGAGACCTCGAGGCGGTCTGTGGATGCTGGAAACTGTCTGGCAACGATAATAACCCGGAAGAGAGTTTAGATGTGCTTTCGGCGTTGAGGCTTACCACTCAGCTTATACGCTCCGTTCGCAACTACTGCGTCTCCTTACCGGACGATTCTGTTGCCCTTCAACCAAACAGGCAGCAGTTTCGGCCCAGCTCTCTCCAACCCGTGCCGATGAAACGAGTGATATCGAATCCAAATGGCACATCGGATCCTATGGCTCGCATACGTCGATTAGCTCTTGACGTCCTTACCACATTGCGAATACTGGAAGAAAGAGCGCGACTACCTTTATCAGACGAAGCATATGACGCCCAAAGTGACCGTGTATCCTCCCAGGAATCTCGGTCTCCCGAACCAATCCAAACCGTGCTCGAAAATGACGAACTACAGCAACAAAGACAATCACATCCTCAAGGTCACGATGTCTCATTTGCGGTATCTGTAGTGACCGTTCCTGGCCGATCTGAAGGTATTCCTGTATGGGATGACGAAGAGGAGGACGATCTCAAGTCGGAAGAGGGAGAGAAACGTGATGTATGGGATGAACGTCTAGTACTCGGAGGTGGTTGGTTATACCGTCAAGACATGCGTCTCGCGGACCTCAAGAATGAACGAGAAATCATAGAGAAATACCTCGATGCAGTCGATGAAAGCCTCTTCGAGGGCAGGAGTCCCGATGGTTCACGAGGCTGGGAACGCGCCGCGCGATTAGAGAGGGAGAGAGAAGCCAAGGGGCGGCGGACGAGCCTTGGAAGACATCGGGACGACATTTCTCCTATGCGCGGACATAGGTCCGTTTTGCCTGGGGTGGCAGAAGCCATGGGCAACATGGTGATCTCAGAAGAGACGGAGTCACCTGAGCAGTCTGATAGTGAGAAGAGCATTGATGAAGATGACCTTCCGGAGTGGGCTAAACACAATGCTTTCCCCAACGATCCACTAGGTGAGTAACTTCCTTTTATTGTGTCTACTCTGCCTGATTATTCTGTTGTGCATTGACGCTAATCTTATTAGCCCGAGCACACGCTCTTCTTGTCAATCTCCTTCCTTTATCCCTGCTGCCGCTCCTTCCAATTCCTTACACCTCACGGATTGAGTTGCTTACAGCACTATCGTCTGGACAGCTGCTCTGTGTTGCATACAATGCAGGGATCCGCCGAAGTCGCAAGATGTGGGGATACATTAATAAAGATGCGATCCATGATATCGCCGCGCTTGAACAGAAGGCTGCTGCTGACGAAGGCGGCGGGGAAGCAGCAGAGAAGCGGAAAACTGGATGGACCTTCAGGAGGACGGATAATCTTCGACTCTGGGCCGCGTGAGTAGAACTTTTTAATACACGGAATGGGATTATGAAATGTTCTCTGACTCACTTTCGTTAGTGCTCTCAAACTTCGTTATCTCATTCCGCTCACGACACTGGCCGCAGCCCTACCCATACCGTCTCAATCTTCATTATCTGCATCGCCATCCGGCCAGCCATCAACAAGTAACGACTCCCTAGCCACTTCCCGACCTATTACTCCAACTTCACCCGCTCGCACGCAATTCATTCCAGGGAAGGGCGAGATCCCGCTTATTGGTTTTGATGCGAAACTTGTAGCACGCCGTGAGGAGGGCTGGGACACGATGCTTGAGACTGTTGTCCTCGAGTGGGTGAAAGCCATTGTGGATGAACGCCGAAGTGCTAGGTGAACGTATTAACTGAACAATAACTTGTAATGTGGAATTGAGTGAGTGCCCGCAATTTCTGTGAACTTGCCACCTTATTGAGAATTTCACTCTTGTTGCTGATGCAGTCAGTTCGTTCTCGCAGATACCTACATATGCGATTATGCAAATATCCACGGACATTACATACATGCACGTTGAAATTGTCTTTGTCACTGCTATCAGTAATTCGGAAATTCATCTCCACGCTACTTTTTGGAGTAATATAAACTAATTATCCTCACTAATCTATTTTATATCCTATGCAGAGGAATGTCGGTCCCAGAAGATGATTGGTATATTTCGAAAGAAAGTCAAGGGAATCAAGGACAGCAAGTACAAAATGAAAGTAGACTCATCGAAGCGAAGTGAGCAGGGCGTGGAGAAAGTTTACGAACACGACAAGAATCCATTCAGCCGATCCAGAACAACCCGCTGCGTATCCGCCCCGACGTCCAACTTCGTTACAGCATCCAAAACAGTCACACTCGCAAAACACCCATCTGTCCTCCAGACAATGTCACTCTCCGTCGGCAGGCGCGTGCTCCCGCACGTCGAGACATCTGCAGGTGTAAGCAGCGGGATCGCACCCACCGCGCGTGTCAGCACGAATTGGAAGTTGCCTGATGATGTGCAACGGCCGTCGTTATTCGACGGATCGGGATAGTTGACGTTGAGAATAGTCTTGTGAGGGAGGATGGGATTCGATTCGCTGAACCCTGGTGCAAGGAGTGCGGCGAGCAAGTCGGTTGAGAGTTCGGCGTAGACGGTCGCTGCGGTTGTTGAATCTGAGGTTTCGGAGAGTGTGGTGTAGGATGCTTGTGTGTCGTAGACACCTGAGATTGCGACGGCGGGGATACCAAAATTAAATGCCGCTATTGTTGCTGCTCCTCTATGATCGTTCGTCAGCTACGACTTTGCCTTGGTTCTGAATAATGCGACAGGACGTACACGGTACCAGAAAGTTCATTGATGATCCCTAAATTCGTGCCAGCATTGGGGCCCGTAACGACAATGTCCGGCTTCCCACCATCGAAGAACGCCGGACCAAAATCAGTGATACCCAATCGCGTAGAGGTCGCCCTTCCAAAAATTCACATGACATTTAGTATCATTTTCTGTGCTCGTAGTGAAAATAAGGGACGGCCACTTACGGAAATGAATTCACATAGTTGAGACGAGCTAAAAATAACCATCACCGGGATCAGATTTCACGAATTCGAAGGATCGGGAGCAGATGATGATGACGTACGATCGCTCACGTTGTATCCTGTTGGTGGTGAGCCTGCTGGACATGAGTCGAACTCGCATCCGCCGATGACGGGAAGTAAGGGCGGGAGGTCCAGCGACCCTGATCCGGATTTGTTCTCTGCTGGCGCGGACAGCACGACCTACGTCAAAGTTTAATGTGTAAGTATCATGATGAAGCGATGAAGGAATGAGACGAGACGAGACGTACATTGTACCCTTCGTCGGTAAGGCCAGTGTACAGAGCACGTATGTTCGCTGTCGCCCACCCGTCGTCATTGCTCAACACGACCTTCGTCCCAGTCGGCTGTGCCCGAACTTGAGTTGCACCTTGCTTACACAGGTCCAAGACGGAGGCTAGCAACACCACACCACAGAAGACTCGCAGTTGGTTAAGTAGTGGCATATTTTGAATTGGGCTAACTTCTTGAAGTATTGGTTGTGTCGGACGAGGAGTCTGGAGATTTGAGAGTGCTCGGAAGCTCTAACTGGAATCTTGAGCCTGAAAGTTGGCTGACACCCAGGGCTAGGAAGCGAGGAGGTCGTTCCACTCAAACCTTACACGGTCCATTGTACCATTGTAAGGCGAGTATATATACGTTTCATCGCAACCCTCCCGCGCCTCCTAGGTCTTATAAGTACCAACAATTTCCTAGACTTCTATTTGCGTTTCTTCCCATTCTTCCTAATTTCACATGCATCAATGCCGATCGCGCGCGCGGCTGGGTGGAAACGAAAGAGAAGCGAGAGGCTTGGGACCTGAACTGGCCTGAAATGTTGCATGGAGACTATAAAAAGGACCACATGTGTAAGTGGCTGTTTTGATATGCCAAGTGAAATGCGTCGCTGGCTTGGGTATCATGATCGTAATGCTATTATCCTTTGATCAATTCTTATTGCCATGACTGGCGGCCCCACGCACATGTTTGTAATTGGCACTCATTGTCCTCTAGTGCAATGCTTGAGAGAAAAGGAGAAGAGAAAACGCAGGTATATTTCCAAAAGTTCTAAAGGAAGAACGTGCTGGGAGTGCCGCGGAAGGCCTGGGATTTTGAATGGTAAGAAAGCGGACAACTATACGCAACACGCCGAAACCGCCTCGCTGATACACACGGGAAGGACCTCAACTCCAAGCGGTGGTAATCTCGTTTGCATTTGGGGGTGTAACAACAACCTATCGGAGTTTTCGTGATAAATAAGATGATAGAAATAATTCTACCTGCCACTATAAATTGATCCATCAAATAAGTAATGACACTGTTCGCATTCGATGGCAGAGGTCATCAATTTTAGGCACAAGAGAGGAACCTCCCAAATCGCCTCAAGACGTATGCCTGCGTAGCAGCGTCCACATCTCCCTTCGTCGTCGCATTCATCACGCTAACGCTAACGAAGCATCCATCTCGCACCACGACGCTGTTCTCCGTTGGGAGTCGATCAGTTCCACACGTATGCACATCAGCCGGCGCATCACTGGCAGCCTCATTAATGCGTGTCAACACGAAACGGAAGACATATGAATTCGTGCATTCGCCTGTGGCCTCCGGATAATTAACATTGAGAGTGATATTGCTCGGCAAGATCGGCGATTCCGCGTTGAACGGCTTAGCAAGGAGCGCCTGCACAAATTTGCGTCCGAGATCGGCAAAGACGAGCGCGGTGGTCGTCGAATTCGAGGATTCGAAAGCGTCGTGTACGAAACAATTGCCCGATTGAGGGAAAACTATCTTTCGCGGCCTCAGTCGCTGCACCGCTGTGAGAATCCCGCCGCATCAATATGGGTGTAAATTTACAAGATTATATCAAAAATAGTTGATCAAACTGCCGTACTTACACGGTGCCTGAGATCAATACGACAGAACCCAGGTTGTTGCCCACGTTTGGACCAGCAACCACCAGATCAGGACCCGTGCCACCAAAGAAAGGTGGTGCGGCAGTTTGAATTCCAAAGCGGACCGAGGTGACGCTGATCAGTGCAAGTCAGTTGACTGCCTTCATTTTGCTTTCTCAAACGGCCATCTTTGGCACTCACGGGAAAGAGTTCACATAGTTGAGCCGAGCTGAACAAATCAATAGGTACGTCTATAAGCGGATATGAAGAACGTTTGGGCAGTGGAGAGACTCACGATTATTTGGATCCGAGCCTGTTGCGGGAGAAAAGGGAGGACAACTTTCAAACTGGCATCCGTCCGCTCCCAAAGGCTCTGGCTCAGCTTCCGAAGAACCTGTGCCAGACCGATTGTCCGCGGGCGCCGAGAGAACAACCTACACATTCCCAGGGCTTTAGTTCCACGAAATGAGCTTTATGAAAGGAAAGGCGATAACTTGCATTGTAGCCGGCGAGCACGAGCTCAGTGTTCTGAGCCCGGATATTTGCGACCGCCCAACCGTCGTCATTCGATAACACAATTTTGACCCCTGCGGTGACAACGGTAGCCACGAAGAGTAAGATAACAAGACGAAGTAAGTCAGAGACGATCATTGAGAACAATCTTCCTCTAATGAACCGAAGCTACTTTGCAGAGCGTCCCGCAATCTGCTTTTAAGCTTCACCATTTGATATTCTGGACCTGGTGAGAAGACGCACGTGCGAAGGCGAGCATAAGGAAAGGGAGTTCTTGCATCCGGGCTGAAGATCCACGTTGCACAACGAGATATGATGGAAGACCGCAGCTATGTGTAGAAGCGGACTTCTCGTACGTACGAAAAGAGACGAAAAGGACGTGTGCACCGTCAGTATTCAGCGAAGACGGCACCTCACGTTCACCAATGAGCAAAATCCTCCTGGCGGAGAGTATAGGAATTGTCTTGTAGTAGGAAATGAACAGGGAACCAGATAGACATGCTGAAAATAGATCAATATCAATGAGAGGTGACCGGTTGCAGTCTTGCACGTTTGAACGTACCTGAGCGAAAGGGCCGGGACTAGACATAGGCCCCGAAATTGAATGCCCTAACATTGAAGGACCAAATTGGCAAAAAAAAAACTGACAAAGCCTTTCTTCACTAGAAAGGGCTACCATAACTTCACGATATGTTCTTGGTATCCGTTCGTAACCAGTCAGTAGTTCATGAGACGAATAAAAAGAAGCACGATATTCAACATGGGATCAGGACGTTTCAGCCTGCCATGGTTATTTACGAATAGTATGGGATGGCTACGATCACAGAAGTGCTTTATAAACCCAGATCAAGGCTTGGTGCAATGATACGAGTGGCTAGAGTATGCTCCTGACGAACGTAAGAAGATACCGTACTTCCTATATAATATATATATGAAAGATGCGCTTTTTCAGTCGGAGTTTACAATACTGCTGTTTGTGGTAATAAACGCCGATCGCATGTCCTTCCGCACCGACCCGCTAAATTGTATCTCTTTTCGAGAGAATAAACAACATATTGGCGTCTTCGCAAGCCTGATGCGAACTCACTTCATTATTCGTTGTGATCATGCGGCGAAGTTACTATGACCACCTCAATGTGGCCGCAGAATCAACGACCCTAGGGTCATTACCTGATCTTAATCGTGACGGTGTATCAGACAACTTCTTCGAGTAAAAAGGATAACTACTCGTCCGAGGGAAATGCGCTGGTATACATAGCTTGTACGTGAATCTTAAAGCTTCAAGCCTTCGCATCGTGATTTTTTTCTATAAATTATATTGTAAAACTGAATTTTGTTTCGTTTTCTACGTAAAACAAAACCGGACCGATCAGATTTTGTCGTTGAGATAAAACTTCACTGAATCTCAGTCATATCATGTTGAACTTTTTCTGTACGGATTCATATTATGTTCTATACGTTTTAACAGATTGCCTGTGCATTGTAGAAGGGACTCGGTCAGGTAGGATAGGGAGTACTGCTGCATTGATTCGATGGACGGACCTGTTAAAGAATGAAATTCTCATTTACTGCAGGGAGATGAATAGGTCGGAAGACGCAATCTGGACAAGACAGGCTCTTCTTAGAGTTCTTTCTGCACATCTGCATGTATCGCTGGTCAAATCATATACCGACTCCTCTCAGAGAATTCGTTTTCCGGAGCGTCGGGCCCTCCTTTCTAGATACCATCTAGTTCTGAAGGCACAGGAGGTGCTAAGAAGACCCCGTACGGTGTGTGAAGCGACTGGTATGGGATCTAACGTTGCTCACCTTTCTAATTTATAATCTCAGGGTTTGTATAAAAGGCTGTCATCTCGTGGAAGAAACAGCACAATTCCTTCACTGAATACGTCTTGGGACTGCTGCAATGCATAACTTTCACCCTGTTCAACTCGAAATCATTCACAAGAGTGCTCACCATTGCTGTTGTAGCGCTTGCCAATGTTGCCGCGCCTCAGCCATCTGCGGACTGGGCGGAGAGATCGGGAATGGCTTGGGAAATGTCAGTATTTTGTGCTGCATAACCTTTTCAATCTGGGGGGATTAACCTGACTAGGGGGAGCTTTTCATAGTGGATACCAATTATAACATCATCGACTTTAAGAGAGGCGGAGTCTGCGAAGCCTATGTCCATGGCTCATATGTCGTTTGTGACCATATTAATATCACCTTGATATTTTCATGAGGAGAAAGCTCACCATCAAGTTTCGTGCGCAGAAGTACCGTGGTCTCTGCGCAGACATCCGATGTGCTCGACTGGGTGAAGTGTATCGGCTCGTCGGAGAGGTGCAGTTTCGCGCACATGCAATTCTGCTGCTCCACCACATAAAACTTGTTTCGTAGTTTGAATAAATGAGGAAAGGCCCAAACACATCGTGACGTTGATACCAGATAATGCTAGTGAAAGTGTGATTTGAAATTTCTGTTGAACTTTAAGGCGGATGACCGAGAGACACAGAAAACATGAAAGTCGATGCAGATATAGCCTCGGAAACTTCAAGAGGAAGTTATGTAGCTTGCAAAATTCTACGCTGAACTCCTCAAGAAGAATGCCCGTGACTCAGAGGCAGAAAGAGGTAACCAGAGCCCAAGCGGAAGAGAAGGAAGGAAAACGGACCAGCCTTGAGTAACTCTTATGAATATGCATTTCCCTCGAGTTTGATGGATGGCGGGATGGAGAACCACGAAGATCTGGTCCTGCACCATCTCGATGCACCAGTATACATTGATGACAAGCACGAGCTATATCCGTTACTGTAAATATCTTCGATTTGATTCGGCCGTATGACGATTGTACGTTGGCACATTCTAGAAACAGTGTGAGCCCGCGTGACGTCTCTTCTCTTCTAAAACTCTTCTGTATGATCAGTCTTCTGAGATGTCTTGATGGTTCTGTGCCTTTGTTACTGACAGCTTGGATTATTTTGACGGTAGAAGGTCACTTGCCTTGTGGTTCAGTTCGCATGTGCATCGCTTCAGATCTATAAAGCTTCCTGAGCATATCGCGGTAAGTCATTGCGTCGGTATTAGTCTCTGTATAAAGGATGATCGGCACTGGTCATCGCATGTTGCTCTCTTGTTCTTCGCATTTACTCTTGCTTCTGCACAGGTCAAAATTGTGCAGACGAACGATGATGGATGAGCAGTTGCGAATATCAGGGCTCAGAATACTGCCCTCATAACTGCTGGGTTCCATGTACGTCTCCACGGTTAACTGGATAGATCCGATCGAAGTCTTGACGCCGACGCCTCGACGCAGGTGGTCCTCTCGGCCCCAGCAGAAAATGAGTCTGGTACGGGTTCTTTGGACACAGAACCAAAGCCTTTGGGCTCAGACGGCTGTCAGTTAGAGAGCTGCCCTCCGTTTGCTCCAGCGAAGGGGTCGGACCCAGATGACGGTGAGTTTCATGATGCTTTCGTCCTCGCAGCGACTGATGGATGTCACCATTGCGATATCAAGCACGATTCAATTATGTGAACTCTTTTCCGTGACTTCTGTAAATAAGCTCTATAAGGAACGGAGCATTCAATCATCGCCCATTAGGATCACCGCGATTCGATTTGGTATCCAGACTGCTGCTCCACCGTTTTTCCATGGCACGGCTCCTGACCTCGTGGTGTCCGGACCGAATGTCGGCAATAACCTAGACTCAGGTGTGTTGAATTCAGGAAACGTGTAAGTGTCCCGGGTCACTCATTTTGTCGACCCGATCGCGCAACTGGATTATTTCTTCGCAGTGGTGCAGCGACCGAGGCCGCAAAAGAAGGCTTCCCTTCAATCGCCTTCTCAGGTTCGGGAGGATCGATAGTATCGTTCACGACGCTCTCACAACCTTCGTCCTCCACAACTACCGCCAATGTTTTCGCTTCCATCGGACTTAAGTTCGTGCAAGCGCTTCTTGCCCAACCATCTAGCGTGTCGTCACCAATACTACCAAAAAGTGTCAGCCTGAACGTCAATGACCCGGCCGCCACATGTACAGGAGCACACATAAATCCTGATGCATTCAGGCACGCATTAACGCCGCACAATACAGCCGCCGATGTCGACACTTGTGGAACCAACCGACGACTGCCAATACAGAATACTGGACAGTGCTGACTCACAGAAGGCGTGCTTCGAGAGCGTGACCGTGATGAATTCAACGACAAAAGGGGACGCCTTTGTCCTAAACAGATTGGAAGACCTTCTGACTTGCAGCAAGTTTGCTTCAGCGTATATAGGTAGTGCCGTCGGTCAAAATGACATTGACCCTTTGTCTTGTCTCGCTTGGTTGATCTCGCGGCAAAAAGCCGTTTGAAATACTATGTCATAGCTTAGAATGTCGGTAAACTTTTGATGATGATAAGTAGTAGGCGAAGAAACCTCATTGATTTTCTCTATTGCCATATAAGGTAACAAGTCACCACTCCCTCGCGAGCGCAACAGGTTGCTCTGGCTCATCACTCACAACATTTGTAACAAACGTGATGCTTTCAAGTCCGTCTGAATCAAGTCAGCAAGCTTATGGACATCTGGATAGGTCTGGCATTGATAACAACAATCGGTCATCGTCAAACTCTTCGCGATGACATATAGTCCTGAGTTCCGGTTTTGCCGGACCCTAACAATGTTCAATGCCCCGGTGGACAATGTTCGAGGCCCCGATGATAGTTCAACGTAAACTCATCTTATTTTAGTGTCCACGTTCGATCTGATGGATGTGTGTACCTCAAGCTTATAAGGTGAGTTTATCCGCTGTGCATCGATAAAGGATACGGCATTCACTTTATCAAATAACAGTCAATAACTCGATGTCTACATATCTGTGCTTCCAAGATTTGAAGTCATGGCCACGCTGTAGAAGGCATCTTCCGCACTGATGAAGTTGCAATACGATGTCACGAGTGATGCCCACTTAATGGTACAGGTTCTGGAACCGGATCTTTGTCCTTTTCTGCCGGGGCCTGCACTTACTATTGGAAGCATCAATGGTGCTGAAGTCGGATGCCTTTGTATAATAGCCCATGATCATTGTGATTCGCTGGAATTTGGATGTGCCGCTATGAAACCGGTGCGTTAGCATGGACAAATTTTTTCAATGGATTGCTCTATCTTTGAGCGCGAAATCCTATACTTCTAGGTACTTTCCCTCTTTCATTCGCACTGGACACGGAGATTTATATTTGGGGAAGCAAATTGTAAAATCTTTATCAAACATCCTGTTTTGCCTGGTGTTATAAAGTTCGTCCAGCGCCTATCACAATTCTCAATCTCACGCTTACTCCAGGGTACATAATGCGGAAATTGGGCTACAAGCATGAGGCTTCCCTTATCTTCTGACTGCCATGTCGACCAACTATCGTCTGCGAGGTAGGGACTCTCGATCAGTTGTTCTCATTCTCAGTGTTCTAAATCGAACCTGTTTGTAGTAATTAAAGTCGATGGCCTACGTTTTGAACGAAAGATCCCATATCGTTATGCGAAAGTCAGACTAGGAGATCAGACTGAACAAACGGACAAAATCAGAGGCACCTCATCCGAGTCCACTCTATGGAACAAGACATTTCAGTTGTCGGTACATTATATGATTTGAGCTTCATGCGGTTCTGACTCAAGCCACCTAGCTCTTCTTCAGATGAATCTACTACCTTCGAGATACGAGTCCACAAACTGAAATGGCCATTTAACCCATGCGTTGGCTATGTCCGAATAGAAATTGCTGAATTATTGGCAAAATGCGCTTCTGGAGAAGGTAATGTGATGCATATGGCGTTTTGCATGTTCTTTTCTTACAAGCTTTTCACATAGCGATGCTGGACCTTCAATCATCATCCAGACAAGCATCTACGCCGGTCCAGGGTGTTCTATCCCTGCATCTTGAGCATCTAAGCCTAAATGATGCAACCGCTAGTGCCCTTCAGGATGCAAGGGCAGCCATCGAACAAACGGAACCAGGCCGACTGACAGTGACAACTGCAGGAGCCGCAGAATCTACTTCCAAAGGATCTGCTCTGGTGAGCAGCCAGAGTAATGTGTATCGGGCTGTCGGTGTTCTCGTCGCCAATCTAGAAGTGCTTAAAAAGGTCATAGATGGTGCCGCTGAAGTGAGTTTGTAACTTTTATCATAGTTTGCTTCTCTGTTAACGTTATCTGCAGGTAAATCCATATTTCAAAACAGCATGGAAACTAATCGCAATTCCATACGAGGTATGCTCTTACAGTAGAAAACCATAGACGGTATAAATTGACCACACCCTCAGGCGGTGAAAGATGTCTATGATACTGATAAGGAGGCGATGGATCTTTTACATGCCATCGGACGTGCCTTTGACTTTGTCCAATCCATGCAATCTCAGCATCTGGACAATAAATGTCTTCAAGAATCCATCATTAAATTACTCGAGCTAACGCAAGAATGTTGTTCCTTTGTTTCGGTTCATCTGTGTCATGGCTTCGGGAGTGAGTACATCTGTAAAACAATTTCGCTCTGATCTGAATCCTCTGCAGGACGAATGGCATCCACCGTCACCGGAATCAAAGACAAATTACACGAGTTTGAACACTTGCTCGTGGCTTGTAGGGAGGACATTAACTCTCAGATTCTTGCCGATGTCGATGATGTTGTATGGAAGCAGTCTCGCAAGACGAATGAAATATGTTTGTGCTCAGTTTATTTCTCATTAGATAACAATTTCAGCTCATCTTCTTCCCTTAGTATTGCTTCATCACCTACGTCCGACAGTATTTGAAATGGCGAGCCGCCATGATTGCTTTCCCGGAACCTGTGCGGAAATACAACGGAAGATTATCAGTTGGGCGTCATCGGACACAGAACAGAACGTCCTCTGGCTGCATGGTGCTCCAGGCTCTGGAAAGAGCACCATCAGTACGACAATCGCACGGCACTTCCAGAATAAATCCCAACTTGGCGCGTTTCTATACTTTGAAAAGGGGAAAAGTGACCCCTTCTCAGTCATTGGATCTATCGCCTATCAGCTAGCCTTTTGGGATCCCTCCATTCTAGCTTACATTTCCGGCCTCGTTATCAATTCCGATATCCATAAGTGGAGCTTGGCAGAACAGTTCGAAATGCTGATATTGCGGCCACTTTTGCAAACCGAGATGAAATCCATTGTTATCGTTCTTGACGCTCTGGACGAGTGCGGAACAGCTTCATCGCGAGCGCCCTTGATGAAACTCTTTCAGCTACAGTTCCCTAGCCTCCCTCATCCATTTCGATTCTTCTTAACGAGCCGTCGGGAGCATGACATCGACAGTATCTTTTCAACTGGCATAGTATCCACAATGGAGCTCGACTATGCCTCGAAAACGAGTAAGCAGGATGTACACTCTTATCTTGACTTCAAGATAGGTCACATTTTGACGAGCAAGATGGTGGAACCTCCGGAACACTGGAATTGGAATGAAGGTCTTGTTTCGCTTGGCAAGGCGGCAAGCGGGTTATTCATTTGGGCGTCCATGGCAGTTAATCTCATCTCGTCCAGTGACAGACCATTCCGCACGCTTGAAAAGCTTGTCTTGGACTCTTCTTCCATTAGGGATCTTGATGATTTCTATGCGAAGGTCCTCAACGAGTCGGGTATTCAGTGGACCGATGACGAATCCAGGACAGGCTTTATGGAAGTTTTTTCTCTGATCATTTTCAGCAAGATTCCTCTGTCGATAGAAACGATAGATGGCATTTTGGGTGTTCGACGCGAGGATACTTGCAGATCCATGCTGATGAAGATTCGTTGCTTGCTATCTTACGCCGTAGAAGGACACGTAACTCTGTTCCACGCATCACTTATCGACTACCTCACATCACAAAGACAACAGAGCAAGCCATGGTTCATCGATGCTGAGTCCGCGAAGCAGCTCATCCTTCACCGATGCTTCATCGTCATGAAGAACCTGTTGTATTTCAATATATGCAGACTCGAAACGTCTTCCGTTCGCAATGATGATGTTCAAGGGCTTGTGGATCGTATCAAAACTCACATACCATCACATCTAGTGTATGCGTGCGTCCACTGGGTTCAGCATCTCACTGATGTATCGTACTCTCGAGACGTGTTCAAGATGTTGTCGGACTTTGCTCACCATCATCTCCTATTCTGGTTCGAGGTTCTGAGTTTAATCAAAGTATTCGGTCGTGTTGCGACTCGTGCTCTTCTTGATGCAGCGATGTGGATCGAGGTTTGATTATGCTATTTACTGTTGGCGGCGTACATGACTGACTGGTCTGTAGAATTCAGGGGCCGATATTGCAGCATTTCTGAAAGATGCCAGCGAGCTTGCAACAATATTTGCCGCACCGGTAGTAGAATGCACTCCGCATATCTATGTGACGATGATACCACTCTCAAAAGGCGAGTCGGTGGTGTCAGCACATTACTCGAGACAGATGTCCTCCATGGTCAATGTGCAGCGAATTGGCCCTACAAGATCCTTGAAGCATATGAGGGTGTTGGAGGGAAACTCTGACTTTGTCGTGGCCATCTCAGTCTCGCTGGACGGCAGATTTATTGCTTCTGGCTCGGCGGATGGAATAATCAGGATTTGGGACTTTTACAGTGGGGAAATGATAAAGGTTCTGAAAGGGCATGACGATTCTATCTTGTCGTGTACTTTCTTGCCCGATGGGAGATGTATTGTTTCCGGCTCGAAGGATCTCACGTTGAGAATCTGGGATACTCAGACTGATGAAGTGGCTGTCAGGTCTCTTCAGGGGCACGGCAGATTAAGCTCAGTTGCCGTGTCACCTGATGGAACGAGGGCTGCTTCGGGACACTTCGACGGAGCGGTCGTAGTTTGGGATATATCAGACGGGAAGGAGCTGAAACGACTTTTTGGGCACACAACCATGGTCTCGTCTGTTGCCTTTTCCTATGATGGCAGGCTTCTTGTCTCCGGTTGTCACGATAGTAAGATCAGAGTCTGGGACGTCGAATGCTGGGAGCTTGCATCTGGACCTGTCAGTCCAAATAGCAATCATTCCGGTAATCATATTGAACCTGTCTCCTTCTCCCCTGACGGAGAACACATTATGTGTTTAGACCACGAGAGAAATTGCGTCAGGATATTGGAGGTGGAAAGCAAGAGCGTTGTGAGAGAATACGATATGTCAGGCAATCAAGTCCAGTCTGCTGCGTTTTCCCCTTGTGGCACCCGCATCGGCGTCGGTTGTGCAAGTGGCGTGGTCTTTATCTTGTGTACAACAAATGGCGATGTGATTTGTGGCCCTTTGAAGGGTCACAGGGGAGGCAGTATTGTCTGTTTTTCTCCTGGTGGACGATACATCATCTCCGGTTCCGAGGATAAGACCATTAGGATCTGGGATAGTGATGTCGTTTTTGCGTCACGTGAATATGGAGAAGAAGTTAGAGTAGTCACGATTTCCGATGACGGAAGTCGAGTTGCATCTGCTTTTGGGCCGTCAATCGATATTTTGGACACTCGTAGCGGTGACATTGTAGCTGGTGCTCTTGGCAGGGACCTTCACCGCACGAACAAGGACCATAACGCTTGCATGTCCTTCTCTCTAGATAATTCACGACTCGCATCGACGCGCTCAGGTACGACCAGGGTGTGGGATATCGGGACCGGAGAACTGATTTTCGAAAACCTCGATACGCGGTGGGAGTTCAGCATAGCTGTATTTCCTGATGCGGATAGCATTGCATTTGGAGATGAAGATGGAAGAGTTATGGTACGGACAATGACTGACCAGCCCATCTATGGGCCATTCCGCGTACATTCACATCGAATCACCTCACTCGAACTCTCCCCAGATGGAACGCGACTTGCATCGGGGTCATCAAGAGGGGAGGTGACCTTATGGAATACGGAAACTTGGAAGCTCTCTAAACGTCCGACTGAGCCCAGGGCCCGCAGTTCGGCTACTTGCACTCCCACTCCAATTTTGGCCCAAACTACTTCGCAGCCTCTCCAACTGCGGAACCTCCTCAATAAAATTTTATCGAATGACCGCGCTGTATATGAATCCTCTGTGCAAGCTAAACGCGTGTCCTCCATCCGCTTCTCATCTGATGGTGCCCAGGTTGCTATTCTCGAACCTATGCAAGCTAACCTTGTGCCCACTATCCATTTTCCACCTGATGTTGCGATTCCAGAACCTGTGCAAGCTAACCTCGTGTCCTCCATCCGTTTTTCACCCGATGATACTAAGTTTGCTATTCTCTCAAGAGGGCTGCGAGAAGAGCTTATTGTATGGGACCTGGAGCAGGATCGCATCATTTCTGGACCTCGCGAGACACGTGGCATTGATTCATCTATTGCCTTCCTTCAGAGCGGCTTATATGTTATGTCACGCATTGGTAGCGATATAATGATCGAAAAACTAGATGCGCAAGGCACGCATACAGTATGCCGACTCGAAATTGCTGCAAATTTCTCATTTACCTGCTCCCGAGATGGCTCGCGAATTGTTTCATGGGATGAAGAAGACAATATGAAAGCGTGGGATGTGTCGAGCCTTTTGCAGGTTCGTGATCCAGGAAATCGTGAAGATGGTGGTAGTGATTCCCTTTCGAAGTGGAGGTTGGGCGATGATGGATGGGTAGTGGGTGGATATAATGGGCAGGAGCTGCTCATCTGGATTCCTCATGTCCTTCGAAGGACGCTCCGTCAACCTGGATTTACTTTGTTGGACACTAGATTTTCCACCAAGCTTGATTTCAGTGGTGCAGCTCTTGGCAATCAGTGGATCAACTGCTTCTGCCAGGAGCTCTGACGTGAAGTTTGGCATGAATATTGTTTCCTAATCTCCATTTCGCCTTACGTTGCCACGAATGTATTGCTCATGTACAAGTTCAGCAGATTATAATAGTCTAGAAAGCAATCTGGATTTGTTCGTTCACTTTATGAGTGGTCAACTATCGAGATCAAAAATATGTTTATTCAATGAATTGCGTCAGACCTAGGGATCAGAACTGAGAATGGAAAGATCCATATGTTAGTAGATAACGACCGAAAACGATTCGGTAAGCATGCTAATTGGCACATTGAAGAAACACTCTCATATACGCTACTAGATGAGCCATCACTCGGGGAAAATCTCAATGGAATAGTTAAATCTCGTGGGTCGTGCCAATGTACTACATCCGATTTATTCCAACCGTTCTGCTATGTTAGATCATAGTAAAGCTGTTTCTTTGACGAAGGATCCCTCGAATCCCTCGACCGCAGCGGATCCGGTCAGCATACAATCACAGCAGAGCAACTTCCCGATTTGTAATGGTAGACCCGACAATTTCCATGGACCACCTATTGCTTTATACAACGAGGCATTCGCACGTCTCAAGAATGACATCGATAATCTAGGCGACATCATCCCGACCTTGACAGAACTGAAGATGACCTTTGATTTATTCAAGGAAGCCGTGAAGTTATATTCTGTTAAGTCGGAACGAACAAAGGTGATGTTCAAGCTATTGGAGCAGTTCTTTGATTGCCAAATCAGAACGGAACTTTGCATGCTGAACTCAGTTGGTGATGGAGTCATTGAAACGGAGACACAACGTGTGAAGCGACTGGTATCGGATTCAATGTTGCTCACCTTTTCCAATTCATAACCTCAGGCTTTGTATAAAAGGCTGTCGTTTCGTGGAAGAAACAGCACAAGTCCCTCACTGAATACATTTTGGTACTGCTTTAGTGCATAACTTTCACCCTGTTCAAGTTATTCACACAAGCGCTTTCCATTGCTATTGTAGCACTAGCCTATGTTGCCCGCACCTCGGCCATCTGAGGACTAGGTGGAGAGATCGGGTTCGGCGTGGGCAGTGTCAGTATTTATGCTGCATAGCCTTTTCAATCTGAAGGGATTAAACCGACTAAGGGGGAGCTTTCGTAGTGGATATCAATTATAACATCATCGACTTTAAAAGCGGTGGAGCCTGCGGAGCTTACGTCGATGGCCCATATGTCGTTTGTGACCATGGGTTAGTATCATCTTGATATTTTCATGAGGAGAAAGCTCATCATCCCATTTCGTGCGCAGAAGTACGGTAGTCTCTGCGCAGACATCCGACGGGCTTGACTGGGGAAAGTGTATCGGCTCTTCGGAGAGGTACAGTTTCGCGCAGATGCAATTCTGCTGCTCACCAAATAAAGCTTGTTTCGTATTTTGAATGAATGAGAAAGGCCTAAACATAGTGAAGTTTGTACCAGATAATGTTAGTGAAAGCGTGTTTTAAAATTTCTGTTGAACTTCAAGGTGGAGAGACAGAAACCATGAAAGTCGATGCAGATTTAGCCTCGGAAACTTCAAGAGGAAGTTATGTAGCTTGCAAAATTCTACGCTGAACTCCTCAAGAAGAATGCCCGTGACTCAGAGGCAGAAAGAGGTAACCAGAGCCCAAGCGGAAGAGAAGGAAGGAAAACGGACCAGCCTTGAGTAACTCTTATGAATATGCATTTCCCTCGAGTTTGATGGTTATTTTAATGGCGGGACGGAGAACCACGAATATCTGGTCCTGCACCATCCCGATGCACCAGTATACATTGATGACAAGCACGAGCTATATCCGTTACTGTAAATATCTTCGATTTGATTCGGCCGTATGACGATTGTACGTTGGCACATTCTAGAAACAGTGTGAGCCCGCGTGACGTCTCTTCTCTTCTAAAACTCTTCTGTATGATCAGTCTTCTGAGATGTCTTGATGGTTCTGTGCCTTTGTTACTGACAGCTTGGATTATTTTGACAGTAGAAGGTCACTTGCCTTGTGGTTCAGTTCGCATGTGCATCGCTTCAGATCTATAAAGCTTCCTGAGCATATCGCGGTAAGTCATTGCGTCGGTATTAGTCTCTGTATAAAGGATGATCGGCACTGGTCATCGCATGTTGCTCTCTTGTTCTTCGCATTTACTCTTGCTTCTGCACAGGTCAAAATTGTGCAGACGAACGATGATGGATGAGCAGTTGCGAATATCAGGGCTCAGAATACTGCCCTCATAACTGCTGGGTTCCATGTACGTCTCCACGGTTAACTGGATAGATCCGATCGAAGTCTTGACGCCGACGCCTCGACGCAGGTGGTCCTCTCGGCCCCAGCAGAAAATGAGTCTGGTACGGGTTCTTTGGACACAGAACCAAAGCCTTTGGGCTCAGACGGCTGTCAGTTAGAGAGCTGCCCTCCGTTTGCTCCAGCGAAGGGGTCGGACCCAGATGACGGTGAGTTTCATGATGCTTTCGTCCTCGCAGCGACTGATGGATGTCACCATTGCGATATCAAGCACGATTCAATTATGTGAACTCTTTTCCGTGACTTCTGTAAATAAGCTCTATAAGGAACGGAGCATTCAATCATCGCCCATTAGGATCACCGCGATTCGATTTGGTATTCAGACTGCTGCTCCTCCGTTTTTTGATGGCACGGGTCCTGACCTTGTGGTGTCCGGACCAAATGTCGGCAATAATCTAGGCTCGGGCGTGTTGAATTCGGGCACCGTGTAAGTGTCCCAAGTCACTCATTTCTCCGACTCGATCGCGCAAGTGGATTATTTCTTCACAGTGGTGCGGCGACCGAGGCCGCAAAAGAGGGCTTCCCCTCAATCGCCTTCTCAGGTTCGGGAGGATCGATAGTATCGTTCACGACGCTCCAACAGCCTTCGTCCTCCACAACTACCGCCAACGTTTTCGCTTCCCTCGGACTTAAGTTTGTGCAAGCGCTGCTCGCCCTACCATCTAGCGCGTCGTCACCAATACTACCGAAAAATGTCAGCCTGAACGTCAATTACCCGGCCGCCACAGGAGCTTGCACAGATCCTGATGCGTTCAGCTTTGTGTTGACACGCATTAACGCCGCGTCAAGTAATACACCCGCCGATGCCGATGCTTGTGGAACCAACCGACTCCCGACAGAGAGCAGCACAGCCGCACAAAACGGGTGCTTTGTGAGTGTGAGCGTGATGAATGCGACGACAAAAGGGGACGTGGATTCAGCGACGCAGGCCTTTGTCCTAAACAGATTGGGAGATTTTCTTACTTGCGCCTAAGTTTGCCGCAATTTATGTGGTTAACGGACACCGAAACAATTGCATCAGCTAGACGTTGGGCTTTTGTCTCTCATAGTTGGTCGTATGAGAAAGGATTTGAAATACTATATAGGTAGTGGTCTTTTGACGAGTAGCAGTGATGCGGATCGCGCGCCTCAAAGAAACCTGGACTTTACTGCCTAATTAGGACAAAGGACACGTCATCAACCGTAGAGTTTGGTTCGAGGCGAGGGAAATTTCTCAAGTCGTTGAGTATGCTAAGACTATGCTTCTGACCCTGGCAAAATCGCACTGTGAACAGCCTCTGTCTCTGACAACGCTACCCTATACTATGACCCTTGTTGATGTCAAACGTTGTTTCGACGACTCTCGAGTCTGAGGAGGTTTTTCGTCGGGCGGGCAACTGTCAAATATATAAATGCACGATCTGAAGTGGGCCTTTTTGGATCTCCGTCGGAAAGAATGCTTGTCAGAACGTGGAAGTGTATACATGAAAAGATATGTTTTTATTATGTCGTAATCTCGGAAGAGGAAAAGAGCCAATACAGGCAGTTTTCGACTGGCCATTCATCTGAATCAAAACTTTCTAGGTGATAAAGGAATGTCTTCATTATTCTGACGACTTCCGATGAGAACAAAAGCTACCTACTGATCTGGCGTGACCCGATTCATAAAAGGCCAAGCGTGGCTTGAAAGTCATAAGCTCCACGTGTTTGGGCCTCGATAAGAACTGCATCTATCTCTGGTTTTGACCACATACACCATGCTTCAGCTCAACTGCCTCTCTCTCGACGAACCCAGTTATGGTCACTTCTCGGTCTGCGTAGACCCAAGTACAAAATTGTCGAAAGTCAAGCGGCCTATCTATGAGAGGCTGGACTCCTTCTACAATAGCTGCCGCCTGGATATACCCGATCTAGGGCTTTACCTTGTACGGTTTTCTTTCACTATTGTGGCTTCCTATGCTCATACCCTAAACTAGCCATCTGGTCTCATGATAGAGCCAACCGACTCGCTGGTTGAGCGTGCTAAGATTGCGTTGCAATCCTCGCGACATCTGCCCGAGTTTGACAAATTATCTAATTTTTTCCCCCATGAACCTGATCGCAGGCATATTCACATTCTTATTCATACTGCAGAGATTAGTAAGTAATTTGCGTCTTAGACACGTCAGTCATAATTTTTAAAATGAAACACCAGTTAAGAAACGCAAGAGAGCGGTTATAGATGATCCTGTAGAAATCCGTGAGTCCCTTTGTAAACTGACTTTCTTCGTCTTTAATGTATCGTATCATAGGTCATGCGAAGACCCTTGGACTAGCGCGCTATACGTTGTACGCTTCTGAAGCCGCACTTCCAGACCGACTGCCCTCTGAGCAGTCAAAATATCCGATATATAACGGACGTTCCGATAGTTGTCGCGGGCCGCCGATTACCATTTACAACAAAGCTTTCGCGGAGTTGAAAGACACTTTAGAAGACGTTTCAAATATAGAGGTGACGGCACAAGAGTTGAAAGCGGCGCATATGCTTCTCACGATGTCAGTCAAGTTTTACTGCAACGAGGGACATCGGATGGAACAGACAGACCTGGAACTTGAGAAACTCCTTGGTTACTCGATTACTAATGCGGCGCCTGGCGACAGTCTTGTCAAGGCCTACTTACACGAGCAGAGAGTGATTCTTGCTTGCCTTGGATGGAGGAACGAGCTCGGAAGCGAAGGCGATGCCGGATATCACGCGGCTTGCTCTTACAGGCAGTATGTGACGGATACAGAAGTGAGTCTCGTCAAATCTACTTCGAGTTCTTCCGTACTTATTATTCGCCGGGCTCAGTATGAAGAGGTCCGCAAAAGGACTTGCAGTCCTGCCATAATTGTCGGCATAATGGGTCCATATCTCTGCCTTATGGGCGGCATATTTGTCGACGAAATTATCGTGCAACCGTTTACTGACTATTTGTTCCTCGGAGGCGATCCTGACTATGGAAAGCGTGTTCTTCACATAGCACGGATGTTCAAGGCCACGAAGAGGGCACTTCGCGAACTAGAGCGTTACTACGAGGCATGTCTCGGTGATGACAGCAGCTGTAGACCGCACTTGCCTCAACCCAGTGTCGTTGATGAATCAAACCCATGCCCAAATTTGCGGTTTGTCGACAGACTGTTCCCGGAGAACATGGTCAGCACCCTGTACAGTGCAAAAATGGATGGTCGCGATGTCGTCGTCAAGTTCACAAATACCTATTGTGGAGACGCCCATAGGCTCTTAGCGAGCCATGGGCTTGCTCCTCAGCTACATTTCTGTGGTCGCATTCACGGTGGTCTCTTGATGGTCGTGATGGATTACGTTCAAGGGAATAGTAGCAATAACTATTTCACAGCAAATGACCTTCCGCCTGACATCGTGGCTGACGTTCGGAAAGCCGTGGAACTGCTGCATGACGAGAATTACGTTTTTGGAGACTTGCGACCACAAAATATAATGGTCGTGAAGGAACAGGAAGCAAATACGAACGAACTGCTATGGGTACCGAATAGGTCTAGTGGTGATCACGCAAGCAACGATGAATGTCCGATGATAAAGGTGAACGGCCGCGACGTATATACGCGGTTAAGGGCAGTTTTGATCGACTTCGACTGGTGTGGAAAGGATTCCGAGGCTCGTTATCCTACCACATTGAATGATACCGGGGATATTGATTGGGCTCCTGGCGTTGAACGATTCGGTTTGATGAAGAAAGAGCATGATGATTATTGTTTGCGCAATTTGGCGTCATCTGAGCTACAGCAAGCAAATGGCTACTTGTAGAAAGCTGTGAAAGTTTGCTGGTCAACCTGCCGTGTATGGACACCCGAACTCAATGGAGCTTGTTCTTACAATTCTACCTCACTTCATGCGAGTTCGCAAGGTCACAAAGTACAGAGACGTCTCTTTCGTTACTAGGATGTGTGCAATATGCTTTTGATACTTTTGCTGACGATATCAATGTCGTAAGCTCTTCTTGTTTCGATCTTTGCTCTCCGTAGGCATACGGTGGGTCCCAAGTTTGGTGGAAATAGAGTCGGTTTTGGGACTTGTCACGAGTAATGTTTTTACGGTGCGTCTTCGTGCGTAATACAAAGAAATGCTTTATTCCGAATCAGAAGGAAATAAGCTTTCAAACTATTCCCATTTCGTTTGAATCTCGAAAGCAACAGTTCTGACCTAGTTGTACTACGCAATGGATTTTCATCTATTGTTATTCTACTCCGAAAAAAGGAGAGTTGAGGTACTACAATACACCAAATTTGAAGCAGAATCCTGAAGACATAATCATATACCGTGTATAACTCTGGTATGTTTTCACTTCATCTTCACTACTACCGTCTATTGCTGCAGCTGAGTGACTGAAGGTGAAGGACTCGTCATCATTTCCAAATCGGGCTTGGGAGGCGTGGGAGTGCCTTCATGACTCGCAAAAGGAATATATAACCTGCCTCATCTTCAGTCATTCTCTCAGCTTTGCGTAGATGTCGCCAGCAGTGAGTTTTCATCGTCCTTACAACTGTGTCCTATCATGGTCCTTGGATTCACTAACCTAATAGCCACCTTATCTAGGCGCTCACGTTGCTCTTTTTCACTGAAAGACTTGAAAGGAAAGCTGTAAGACTTCAAGGTCTGTCAGAGACAGACCCCTCCCTGTCGGTTGCTCTACGCATCGAGCCAATCATTCCACCACAGTGCTGTCAGTGGAGTATTCTCTCCGTATAAACTTATGAGGTGCCACAGTGATCTCGAGAGACCGTCGGGCCAAAGAGCGGCTGAAGTCAGCCGCTTGTATATTACATCATTATAGTACAGGAGGAAACAAGCAAGCGAAATATCAGGGGGGAAAGACCAAATCAGTGTTCTGACGTAGATTATAGAGGCACATCGACAGATTTCCAGTAGACCGAAGAACTACGGATGCGACGCGCCTATTCCTCGCGCATCGATCACTCTGGCGAAGCAAGGCCTGATATCCCCCCCGATCGAATCACATCAACGAGACCCTGATCCGGCTCAGGAGCCAGACTCCGATATCTGTTGGCAGTCATCTCAGCCTCAGCCTCAGCTTCGTCATAGGGTCTGTGTTCCTGCTGCTGGCGCAGGTATGCTCGATCCAATTCGTTTCGTTCGTGTTCATCGGGCAGGGAATCAAGAGGGATCATTGCGTCGAAGTCGTGATGAAGAAGGACTTCCTCCTCTTCCTCCATGCATGGCGGAGGGGGAGTAAGAAGAGATTCAACCGATGAGCTCCGTGGCTCGGTGCTTTCCCGGTTCTTCCAGTATACTGACGCGACAGTTTCGACAGATGCGTGACGCTCGTTGTCGACGTGCAGTAGCCAGTCCTGGTCTATATCCTCGACCTTGACTGAGGGCGCGGGGGTGGAGCCGTCTTCCTTGCGTCCTGGCCTGTCAACGTTGTACGGATGTGGTCCGTTCTTGACCAGTGTCTCTTCTGAGGACTCCGTCTTACTATCAGAACCGGACGTTCGTCCTTCGGTTTCAACTTCAGACTGATCGACGGCTTCCCGGATACGTCTCCGTATGCACCGGACATTCGACTGTTTGGACTCGTTTCCATTGCATTCTTGGGCCCGAGTGCGCTTTCTTCGTGTCTGACTACACCAGTCTACAATGCGCTCGGCTCCTACTGCCAATGAGCAGAGGTCTTGAGGAACAATAGGGTTTGAGGATTTAGACGCCAGACGTGCTGAACGCCTAGGTGCTTGGCAGGGGGACCCAGCATCGTATTCGTTTGCCGGAGAAACTCCCGGTACGATGGCGTTGCATTGTACCGCTTGGCCAGCTGGACCATGAATCTTGCGTCGAACGTGACGTGTGTTCGCTCGGAGAATAGCTTCGGGATCGGATGCGTCCTCTTCGGATCCCCTACTTCGTTTTGTCCCTGTCTTGCCTGAACGGCGGGGATGCCCATCTTCATGGAGCCCGTCTGCAACAGAATCTCCTGAAAGGAGAATGACACCGACAACGATGTTGCGATTGGATCGAAGTGCATTAGGTAACGGTCGCTAATAAGCGTACGAACTGGAAAAAAGTGAATGGTATTTACCTGTTAGTCCGGCTATCCCTGCACTGGTTTTCGGGCCACGACTCTGCTTGGTGGCCTGGTGACCTCGTCGTGGCTTCATTCCACCTGCGATAGGTCCGATCAACAATAGATCACGACTGGGATAGGTGGATACTCACGAGATGGCTTTCGACCATTAGTTTTATCTTTGTCTGGTCTTGGGACAGCGGCGCGAGATCGAGTGCTCACGGGCTTGTCCTCTACGTAGATTTTCGGTTGAAGAGCACTGTTGCTCTTCGTGCGTCTGCTGCGAGCGGAGGCATGGTTATCAACAGCGACTCTCGCCGTGTCTCCGTGGACGATGGTGTGCGAACCGTGTCTGCTATCGCCGGCCTTTGGTATTGTGTCGGAGCTACCGCCGATGGACACACATACCTTATACATCGAGCGAGTCAGAACCATTGTGATGACAATGTGCACGAAAAAGTAATGGCGAAGGAGAGAGAGACACTGGAGGCGCTGGAAAATGGGGCGTTCGATAAGGGGATTGCGAATGTATCTTTCAAGGAGCTAGAGGAGGACCGGGGCGTGGCTCTAAAGGCGGTCACGTTCTTTGGCCAGCGACAAGCCACGGTCTAAGCTTTCGTGAAATTTAAACTCCGCTTCATAAGCCGAACGCGTTAAGAATCCACGTGACTGTTCTTGCTTTTACTGTGTAAGTAAGATTAGATTTAAAGATAGTTAAAAGCTGTTGCACGATCCCCCACTTCCCGAGTCTGAAAGGATGACCGCGAGTGGAGTCGGACACATGGAGAAACGTACATTGTTGGTAATCACACAGAAGCAGCCGATGCAGGTATCTGTTGTACGTTCTTAGACCACTGATTATTTTTGATCAAAATCTTCCAGACGATAAAAGTAGGAAGCAAAACAAGGAGTCCTCTAGATGTCCCCTCGACGTTATGATGATTTCCAGGCAACACCTAGTGATCCAGAGTGACTCGATTGACGATATGCCGAGCGTGGCCTGCATGTTGGTAGGTCACCACGTGTTTGCATCTTGATAGAAGCGACTGAAACATTATATTGAAATTTCGACGGGACTATATCTAATGAAAATGCTTCGACTCTTGGATGATCTCAATCATGAACCGTTCATGGTCCCCGAAATAAGAGTCACAAAACTAAGTCGGATTCTCCTTCATCGATGTCATAATCATGACGCGGTCCCATCATGATGCACTTCCATCTGCATTAAGACAGAAGCAAAAAACTGAGGCGACGGGACATACGAGTGCAAAGACAGTAAATTATGTCATGTATCGGACAATTATTCCGCTAACCTAGACATCTCTAGTGAACATCATGCCTATACTGGGACAAATTCTGGTATGGCAATGAACATTTGTGCCTCATAAAAAAGGCCAGGCGTGGCTTGCATGTTGTGGCCTGCCACCACCACGTGATTGCACTTATATAAACCCCCAAGCTGCTCTACCACAAACTATCCACCTTGGCTTCTTACTGCGATGTCTGACCTTCAGCTAATGTGCCTTGTGCTTGGCGACCCCCACTGCGTGCCTTTCATGGCCCGGATAGCCCCTGAGCAACCGGTTGGTTTTCTCAAACAAACCATTTATGAGATGAACAGGCAGTACTTCATCAAAGCGAAGGTTGATGCTGCCTCCCTCATGCTCTACTTTGTGCGTCCCTCCTGCGTCGGTCTTGACCCACTAAAGCTCATGCGATCCCGCTACTCTCGTATAGCCACCAGATCTTTCGGATGTCATAGATGAAACTTTTTTGTCACGAGCTAGAGACGTTATGGATTATTCCCTTCTTCCGAAAGACAATGCTATCCTATCTGCGGTGATATCCAGAACCGAGAAGGGGAAGATCCATGTGTTGGTAGATAACCACCGAAAACGATTTGGTAAGCATACTAACTGGCAAATTGAAGAAGCATTCTCAGATACGCTCATAGATGAGCCATCACTCGGGGAAAATCTCAGTGGAACAGTTAAATCTCGTGGGTCATGCCAATTTGCCGCATCAGATTTATTCTAACTGTTCTGCTATGTTAGGTCATAGTAAAACTATCTCTTTGGTGAAGGATGCCTCGAGTCCCTCGACCGCAGCAGACCCGGCCAACATACAATCACAGCAGAGCAACTTCCCGATTTATAATGGTAGACCCGACAAATTCCGTGGACCGCCTATTACGATATACAACGAAGCATTCGCACGTCTCAAGGATGACATTGATAATCTAGGCGATATCATTCCGACCTCGACAGAACTGGAGATAACATTTGATTTATTCAAGGAAGCTGTGAAGTTTTACTCTGTTGAGCCAGAACGAACAAAGGTGATGTTCAAGCTATTGGAGCAGTTCTTTGATTGCCCAATCAGGAAGGAGATTCGCACGCTGAACTCAATCGGTGACGGGGTCATTGAAACGGAGACAAATGCAAATGGTTGGTTTGCCGCTATTGCTTGGTTTGAGTTGAAAAACGAAATCGGAAGCAAAGGAGATGCTCAGTATCAAGCTGTCTGCACGTACCGAAAGCATGTGGCCAGTGATATGGTACGTTACAAACTGCCTGATCAGTCTGTTGTTAATCAAATATCGCTATCTAGTACGCAAAAATTCGAGCCAGCACGTGCTGCCCCTGCTTGATCGTTTCCTTCATGGGCCCATTCATGTCAATTCAGGGTGCCATATTCATTGATGCACCCATCGTCCAGCCATTTACCGAGTTCTTCTTCCTTGGGGGTGATCCAGATTATGAGCTACGCGTGCTGAAAATTGCCCGCATACTTCATGCAACGAAGAATGCTATCGCTTGCATACGTCGCCATTATCAGCAGGTAGAACTCAGTGCAACTGTTAATCCTGAGGCACTGCTACCTTGCCCAGTCGTAATCGAGAGGCCGAATCCATTTCCAAGGATAGCCTTCATGGACAGGCTGTTCAAGGCAAGCATGGCCCAACCATTATACACAGGAACGATGAACGGCAAGAACGTCATTATCAAGTTCACTCGCCGTTACTGTGAGGGAGCTCATAGACTACTAGCGGAGAATGGCCTTGCTCCACAGTTGCACCTATGTGTCCCTGTTCTCGGAGGTTATTTGATGGTCGTGATGGATCATGTCCAAGGCGATACCGCACAGAAATATCTTCAGGAGCATGGGAATTCTCTGGACATATACATGGATGTCAAAAGGGCTGTCGAACTACTGCATGGAGAGGACTATGTGTTTGGAGATCTACGTACTCCCAATATCATAGTCATCAAGAAGATGAACGACAATCATCCGGACCAACAGGAAAGCCTTAATCTCGGTGCGCTTTTGATCGACTTCGACTGGTGCGGCAAGAATATGGAATCGAGATACCCTGCCACCCTGAATACCACCGTCGATTGGGCGCCCGGCGTCTTACCCTTTGGAACCATGGAGAAGGAGCACGATGAGTATCAGCTAGCGAAACTTCAGGTTAGATCAATCTGAGGGAAAGAGACACATTCTCTTTCTCTTTCACATTGATACATGTTTGATAAATGCAGGTCTTTGTTTGTTCTGTGTGTATGGATAGGCGACGAAACCTTATGTATTCGAGTTACTTACGTGCAAAGTACGAATGACTGGAGTGAGTGAGCGAAACAACATTTGTATTATTTATATTTATAAAAGAGTCGGTCCTCACGTGATGCAAGGCAGTCACGTTCGTTCGACCAGCAACCTACAGGGACTAGTTTATTTTGTTTGACTCCCATCTTCCTCCATGCTTCACGTTAACTGTCTCGTGTTAGACAATCCTAGCTCCGAACCGTTCGATATAGATGTAGAGAATGATATTCTAGCTGCATACTTCAAAGCTTACGTCTACCAGCAATGGCAATACTTCTATACTGCTCATGGCGCGGATCAAACTGATCTGATGTTGTATATCGTACGTGGCTATGCTCGTCTGGAAGATGGTTTTGACTGATTGATTGGAAGCCGTCCCATCTTAGCATCGAGCCCATCGGAAATCTGCATGAACGTGCAAACAATATCCTGAAGTCATCTCGTCGCGTTCAAGAGAACGAGATGTTGATCTCGGTGATTTCCGATAATCTGGTCGAAGGTCGCATTCATGTGCTTGTTGACGCATCGCACATCGGTGAGCCTTCCCCTCTTGTTTTCGTGTGCTATACAATAAGGTTATGTCGTCAGTCGAGCGACCCGAGAGTCCAGACCTGGACTGGACAGTAGAAACACGTAAGTCATCTCCGCTTTAAAGGGGATGCTTCAAGTGAACAGTCGGTCTCCATAGGACACACGAAGACCCTCGAATTGGCAAAGAATGCGTTACCACCTTCTGAAGCAGCTTTACCAGAGCATATGCCGTTTCAGCAATCCAGATTTCCGATATACAATGGGCGGTCGGACGATTTTCGTGGACCACCAATCAGCATCTACTGTAGTGTGTTTGCAGAGCTAAAGGACACATTAAAGGATCTTTCGAGTATAGAGGTGACTGCTCAGGAGATAAAGGCGGCACATTCTCTTGTCATGAGGTCTATCAAGTTCTACGAGTACGACGGACATCGGATGGAACAGACAGACATGCAGCTAGAAAATCTCCTTGGTTTCTCGATAGCTAATATAGCTCCTGGGGATGGTCTTATCAGGGAACATATCCAGGATCAAGTGGTCCTGTTTGCTTGTCTCAGGTGGAGAAATGAGCTGGGGAGTGTCGGAGATGCGGGCTACCATGCAGCTTGCTCCTACAGAGACTATGCTACCAGCAAGGAGGTGCGTCTTCTCGAAGCAGTTCAGTTTTTGTGCTAACCTTCTTTCGATAAGTATGAAGCGATTCGTAAAAGAACTTGTAGTCCCGCTATGATCGTCAGCATAATGGGTCCATACCTGTGCCTTTGGGGTGCCATCTTTGTCGATGAAATTATCGTGCAGCCATTTACTGACTATATTTTCCTCGGAGGAGATCCTGACTACGGAGACCGAGTCGTTCACGTCGCACGAATTTTCAAGGCAGCAAAGAATGCTCTGCACAGCTTGCAGCAGTATTATGAGGAGTTCCTCGCGGGAGACAGGAGACAAGGGCAGCACTTGCCACGACCCAGCTTCGCCGACAAAATAAGCTCAGGCCCGAGTTTACATTACTTTGATAGACTTTTCCCGGATGACCCAGCGAAAACTCTTTTCGTTGCAAAGATGGACCGTCGTGACGTCGTCGTCAAGTTCCCGGCCCATTATTGCGGCGAGGCTCATAAGCTCTTAGCAAGTCATGGCCTTGCACCACAACTATATTTCTGTAAGCGTATTCGTGGAGGACTTTGGATGGTCGTGATGGACTATGTCCCAGGGGAGACCAGCGATATGTTTCTGCTACGGGGACCATTTACGACCGATATCTTGTCAGATATTCGGAAAGCTGTGGAAATGTTGCATCGAGAGGGCTACGTTTTCGGAGATCTACGACTTCGAAATATCCTTGTTGTCAGGAAATTGCAAGCCGACACGGTCCAGCCCAAACCCGATGGCGCCAGTAAACTCGCTCATGGACCTGACTATCCCGCGGCGACGAATGACAAATATGCGAACCGGCGATTTGGGGCAGTTTTGGTTGATTTCGACTGGTGTGGGAGGGACTCCGAGGCAAGATATCCTCCTACTTTGAACGATACCGGGGATATCGATTGGGCTCCTGGTGTTGAGCGCTTTGGATTAATGAAGAAGGAACATGATGAGTATCTTTTGCGCAAGTTGATCTCACATGAATCCAGCATGGTCTTAGATAGCGTCCGTGGAACTGTGCATGCCTTGGGCGTGTAATCCGTTCGTCCTGGCTTCTGTCTTCATGCGTCAATGTGGAACTGTGAAATGCAACGCAAGAAAGTGATCTGGCCCTCGGCCTACTGCATTGTACCTCAAAGCCAACCTGGTTTCACGAAATAATCGAAGCAACTACGTAAGTCGATTGAAGTCAGGAGGATATACCGTAGTAGTTATGCGAAACCTGAATAGCTCTAAACTTTCGGTTACTCCTTGCTTCCTCGGAGAAAGAGCTGTAGAGATTCGGAGTTGGATTTGTCCTGTATCATCGCCTTATTCGAATGTTGTAATTTCTGTCGAATTCTCACATTTTCTTTGATGGTTGAGAAATTCCATTCCATCGACTGAGTGTTGTTACGTAATAAAACTCTTACCTTGCCGAAAGAAGCCAAACTGTTTCCCTCAGTCAGTTCGACTTCAAAGTTGATTCTTACCGCCATGTCCCAAACAGAACAGCCATTCTACTTGAGGTATGTGTACAATCAGCATAAATATTAGACACTGCTGAGACATATCGTTGCGTGCAGATATTAGTACGTTCGGAAGTTCAACATCTCAAAACTTTTCAGGCAATACTTACTCGACCTGTTCGACACTTGACGCGATTGCCATTCTATGTTTCTAGCACCGGTCACTCAGGCAAACATGGCCACGAGTTCCTCGAGTTTGAGTATTCGCATGGGCGTTTACGATATGCGAACAATTCGAACTACCGAAACGACAGCTTGATTCGCAAAGAAAGTACGTGACAGGGCATCCTGCTGGAAAGGAAGCGCCTGAATGCTGACCATGGTTCACTCGGCTTATTTTAGTGTGGATCGGTCCGTTGGTTGTGAAAGAGCTGAAGAGGATTGTTGAAGCGAGTGAGATCACCAAGTAAGTCCATAAAGCTTGTCCTTTCTTTTTTTGCACTGGTAGCTGATGCATGACATGTCCACAGAGAAGATGATGGCAACTGGCCCAAAAAGAACATCGTCGGCAGGCAGGAGCTCGAGATCCGACTCGGGAACGACCACATTTCATTTGAAGTACGTATTTGTTCCCATTGACCTTCGATGGCGTCCATTGACAAGCGCTTGCGTGTCGGTCCGTATGATTCATCTTAGACGGCCAAGATCGGCTCTCTCGTCGACATTCAGGACAGCGAGGACCCGGAAGGGTTACGCGTGTTCTACTATCTTATTCAGGACCTTAAGGTGCGCGACAGCAGGAACTCATTTCCGCCGTGGTGTTGATTCATCATCGATTTTCTAGTGTCTTATTTTCTCCCTTATTTCTCTGCACTTCAAGATCAAGCCTATATAGTCGCTATGATTCGTCATTCCAGTCATTCCTCTCTTGCCATTGTTGTGCTGTGCTGTTCGTTGGTGACAGACTTTGTACTGTGATTCGAGCGCTTTCGTCGTGATAATGACACGAGCCACCATCAAAATTCCCTTTTGTCCTCGTCCACCCTTGGTTCTGTCACAGATATATAGACGTGTGCCCCTATGAAGTTTGAATAGTTAGTTAGCGCTTGTTCATCAACGCCGACTCCAGCAAGTAAGAAATACATACGTATGGCGCCGCGCAAGTCGACCGTGACACGCGCCAAGCAAGACTCGGAGGCACGCGAACGGAGTGTATCCGTTTCTACTGTTACCACAATGCCGACGACAGAGTTTGCAGTCAACGAGCGCGTACTCTGCTACCATGGCCCTCTCATATACGAAGCAAAGGTGCTCAAAGTTGAGAACTACAGTGAAAGTACCTCACCGAGTGGGCGAATAGGCCCTCACTTTTTCGTACATTACAAGGGATGGAAGCAGACGTACGTCTTCCAGCTGCTCTTCGTTCTCAACGCTTCCTAATGTTGTAATATTATCCTCTTCCTGCGCGCCTGCTTCGGCTTATGCTTGCCAATTTGCGCAGCTGGGACGAATGGGTACCCCAATCCCGTCTGTTGAAGTACAACGAAACCAATCTCCTCGTGCAAAAGAAGCTCATCGCAGACAACGATAAATTGACTGGTTCCTCGTCAACCGCAAAGATCCAGAAGGCTTCAGCAAGCGCTGTATCCGGAAGAACATCGACAGCGGGTGCGCGCAAGGAGGGTGCGCGGGGGACGAAGCGCGGAAGGGAAGAGGTGCGCAGTCAATTCATAACGCGGTGATTTTCATTCATTTCTGAAATGTGATCCGCTATTTGTCGGATGAATAGGATGATGGATCGAGGAAGCCGGACATGCGTCTGGTTATACCTGACATTCTCAAGGTACAGCTCGTCGACGACTGGGAGAACATTACAAAGAATAGCCAGGTATGTCTTCTCACCAATGAATCCTTGTTCGCTTGCTCATTGTTCTTGTCCTCTTCTCACCTTCGTGATACTATAGCTTGTTTCTCTGCCTCGAACCCCGAATGTTGACCAGCTACTACAAGAGTTCCAGTCATGGGCGTTATCGCAAAAGGAGCAACTTCCACGGGCGCCGTCGCTTCTTCCCTCCATCACTGCAGGTCTGCGTCTTTACTTCGACCGCGCACTCGGCTCGAGGCTCCTTTATCGATTCGAACGTCCGCAGTATCTCAACCAAAGACATAAATATATAACAGGCTCTCATGTGATGGTTGGCTCGCAAAAGGAGATGAGCGAGATCTATGGGGCAGAACACCTGTTGCGGATGATCTGTATGTGTTTCGCCATTTCTGACGTTCATGTTTTCTAATAAGAGAGCAACCGACCATTCGTCCTGATCATTTAATGCAGCGATCCTCCCTGCGATGGTCTCGTCATCAAAAATGGATCCTGATTCTGTGAATATACTCACTGACTATGTTCATTGGCTTCTGAAGTGCGTGCAGTCTTCCGGCTGTTTCATTCTTCATCTTATCATTGAGCTCCTGTTGCTTTCAGATACATGGTCCAGGAACGAGATCGTATTTTTCTCAAGGAATACGAACAGTCTTCAGCACAGTATCAGAATTACATCTTCCGATCATGATTATTCGCAAGTGTTGTATCGCCACTATCTTGTCTATTGCAGCATTCATTGTAAACATAAACAATGTCCCGTTTTTGGGGCGCAATTTACTGTTTCACGCGAGCTGTTTCTCATATCTGGTCATCTTTGCTGTCTTCCACTGATAAGCAAACAAGTTCCTCCTTGATGAGAACCTACGGATGTCCCAGTTCCGAGATGAATCCGCTCTCGTGGGCCTCTTGCCCCCATGATAAATCTTCATTCCATAGGACAACAGGTGTTTTGAAGAGTCTGGGCATTTCTTTCATGGACATGGTGGCCTTCCAGGTGAGCTGCTTTGCACCATCTGGTGTTGACCTGCCTCTAGCTTAATCAGCACGGCATTGCAAAGTCGACGAAACGGGAACCTTTGCTTTACGATTCCAGAGGCGCTAAGTAGCTTCCCCATCTTCATGTACCATCTCACCCTCTCGCTGTACAACTGCACCCTGTCGGCAGGCCCCTGATCAGGGCTGAGTCAACAACTTATGACCGATAATTACCACCGTCGCTCGTTAATAGCACTTCCCGATGATATCATCTTGCAGGTGTTTCACCACCTAGAAGCACCTGATGTCCTCTCTTTATCTTTGGTACGTGCTGAATCCCGTCTTCGCGGCGTTTTATATTTGATCGTTGGTCAGGTATCTTGCAGGTTTCATAGGCTTTCGAATCTCTTTGTCGTTTGGCAGCATGTCTTTTTGAACCTTCTACACCGAACACGATACATTGACTTACTGGCCATTGACCAGAAGCCTCTTCAAAGCGTCAAAACTGACGAACTAAAGAGGTCTGTCCTCTTGGCCGCGCTTGCGGAGAATAATTGGCTACAGAAGAGACCAAAGGCAAGGGCGGCATCTCAGATTATTGAACTCAGGTCAGCCATTGGCTCAGAGGTATCTTTGGACAAGAATGCCTACATAACCAAGTTCACTTCAAAGCATCTCCTAATTCCTCTGGAGGGTGGCAAGATGGTCGGCTGGAACGTGAAGGATAATACCTCTGCTGGATCATTTGACATGGGTCCAGATTGCATGGTGTTAGATCTCGCGTTGGAGAAGCCCACCCGCACGTTGCTCGGCGCTGTCGCGAGAGTTGCTCCAGTTCGGTAAGCTTCGACCCGCTGTCTATTATGCCTCAGTCTCAATGTGCTCAGGTTCGATGATAGTTTTGGGATGCACGTGAGGATCGGTATCCTTCGTATCGGAGTTCCCGAAGATAATTTACCCCAAGACCTGATTTTTGAGCGGACCAAAGAAGTGACTCTATTATTGCCCTTTACTAGTGAGGTTCACCTTCTTGACGCCTCTCGAAGGATGTTTTGCGTCGCATTTGGCAGCCATGAGTCAAATGTCATGGCTATTCTGGTGATGTTTGATTGGAATACGGAGGAAGCTGGTATAATCAATACTAGTATTCCATATGTATGTCCTCGATTACTCCCATTCCTGGCGTTTCTTATCCCTGTGTCTGCAGGATCATGGACGATCTTTAATCGGCATACATCTATCTCCGGAGGGCGATTTCATTGTTCTGGTATCTGAGAACGAAGGAAGCGAAATTCGCAGATGGTATCGCTTAGGAGACCTGACTCCATCTTCAGACACTTGGAACACTTTGGCATATGAGCCTGGACCTGTTGCGCACCCAGCTAGGGAAGAAGTCTTCAAGTGGGAAGCTGAGCCTTCCGTCTTACTAAAGACAGAAGGCACGAACGCCTTTATGTTCTGGACCATCGACCAACTTCCTGAACCACCGTATCCAGAAATACCGACGAGGGTCTCTACGATTGTACTCTATCTCACTGCTCCCGCGGGGCCGGAAGATCTAAACCCATCCGAGAAGACGTGGCGTGTTGCGCAGTACTACTCTGACAAAAACGGACCCTGCTCACCTTCTCGTTCCATACTGACACTCCGCAACCCTGCTCTGGATCCTGTTGAAGATCATATGCCCATCGTGTGCGTGTCATTCAACCATGTCGGGTGGGTTGAAGAGGTCAACGAGGGTGGCGTCGTGGTGCGAAGGATGAAGCTGGTTACATTCCCTGATCCCGGAACAACTCATGATGGCGATTTGGCTGATACAGCGAGTACACTTGATATACCGTCCGATATACTCAAATCTGCTTATCATGTGCTCCTCGATGCTACTCAAGGGATTATACTTGTGGCTACTGTGGGGCAGACTCTTCATATCTATCGTTACTGATTATTGACTATTGCAACCGGTTGATCAATGAAATGAACCTTCATGGCGTCCGATGGTAGCGTGATGGACAAAAATATCAACGTTCAGCATTTGTATACCTAATGATGTGATGATCAACACCAATATAAGCATCCACTTGAGTTCTGGGTATTCAGCGATGGCATAAATAAAGGACTGGGTAAAGCTCTATGATTTTTTTCTTTCCAGCCTTGGTGAGCTCTTCTTCTGTGGGGCACTGATGAGTTTCTGGTTCAGTGTCACATATGTTTGTGCGTTCGTTTTGACTACTGCCACCAGAACCTTCTCGGTGTTGTTGCATTGACTCTCTTCCTTCCCCTCAGCAGGATGTTGAATCTCCATCAACAGCATCAAAGTGCACCGGATACTCGGCTGCGACCGGGCCTAGCCAATTTTGGTAAAGGATCCTCTTTCTTTTCGTCGGTTTAGCACAGCCATACCGCCCAATCCAAGCGCATCACATTTCTGTCACTGGATTATCTGTGTTTGGAAGGATTGCACTGCCCAGATACTCTGGTGCAATGCCAAGACGGACTGCAGGACCTGTCGTCAGATATAAATCATGGATGGGTTGATGAAGGCACACTTTCTTGTCCAACCCCCTTTGCCATCATGAGATCGTCTTTAGGTGGAACAACTTTGGCAGTTCTGTCGCTCGTTGGGTGCGCTTTTGCGTATGAATACGATGCGACAGGTCTTGAAACCGTACGTCCCGTTACACTTGATGGTTGACGAAGACTAGACAAAGTCTTGTGTAGGGGAGAACCGTTGTAAAGGGCATTTATGCCCTCGTGTTCATTGCTCTCGTTGGTCTCTCCATCCCTGTCCTTGCCATTGCTCGTGGGCATCGGGTCCCATACATACCCCTCCTGATCGCGCTCATATTGAATATCTTCGCGGTACTGGCATCGATCGCATACGACATACTAATCGCAGACGTTGATTTTAACGACGACATCCCAACAGACGCCTTTGTTGCGACGACAGGCATCAATTCGCTCTTCTATAACTGGAGCGTAGCCCTAGTTTTCCTGACATTCGCTCATCTGGTTAAAACCAGGGTGGATAACGTCGTTCCGTCTGCGGGTGGACAAGGACTCAACTTCGTATGGACAATCGCATACCTTGCTGCTTTTGTCATCATCTTTGTCTTCGCAACGGCAACATCGGGTCTTTACATCGATTACCTTAGGGCTGTATCTGGTGATGAACTTATCACCATGAGGGAACTTAATCAGAAAATCGATGACTACAATAATGTTTACTATACTTTTAGTGCAGTGTGGTATGCCTCAGCGATTTTGCTGGGAGCACTCGCTTTCTTCGCCTACAATAAGGCTCGACGTGCCGAGGCCGATGACAAGGTCCGCCTTTCTGTTCTGATATATCGTGCGTAAGCATTGTTTGACTGGCAACAGGTTTTGAAAACTCTCCTTTTTGTCGCGTTCCCGATACACATCTTGCACGTCATCGAGGATATTATTTTCACGATCCTTTGGTCGCCCTCGGGGCTCAGAGCAACACTCAGCAATCGCGACACCATAGAAAGTGCTGCCCTTGCGGAGACTATACTCTATTTGGGGTTGCATGCTGCTACTATTGCTGCTCTCCTTTTTGTGGGTCTCCGAAGAGCGAACTGGACGCTACCTGGAGAATCGAATGGTGAGCATCCTGCTGTTCTTTTGTCAGTCCTGGAGATCGAAGCCTACTATTTTTTCTAGCTTGGCAGAAAGGACAATACGGAGGCTATGCTGGTTATCCGGTGCAGATGGGTTATCCAGCCCAGGCAAACTATACCACCCAGGCAAATTATCCGACCCAGACCCAATGTAAGTACCAATCTATACAGCTTGAGGGTTGAGGGAGACTCACTGATAGAGAACATGATCAGACGTGGATAACTCCAAGGTGTATCAGTAATAGTTGAGGCGAAGAATACCCGGGGGATACTCCAACGTTGTACTCCTCCCATTATGTACATACGATACCATGCACTCCTTTTCTTGGGACTCTCTGAATATTGTTTCTCTTGTTCATCAGTGGACCAAAGATATAATCGAGTTTCCAAATTTCCGGATTCATCACGCTTTGAAGCAGAAAGCATGTCAGTTCCTGTCTATGAGCTGCATTTACGAGCTACTCTGGACTCCGTACGTGACACGGTGCAATGCGATCCTCAGCAGTCGATCCGGTGCATTGGATGCCGGACCAGCTCTGACATGATTTAAGACGATCTTGAGAATAGCGACTCTAGCATACAGGAAGACTATTCTCAGCAGCAAACAAATTTTCAACGTATCTAATCATCATGACACCAAGACGGGCATGCTTCTTTAAGTTATCCTAGAAAATCTTTTTACCAATAACTGAAACTGAACTGAAGCAATTCCGAGTTCACTGGCATGTTTCCGAGATCCCACACTTGGCGGATACGATGCCACGGATGCTGAAACGGAAGCAGATGATTTGCAGTGACTGGCGGTAATAAGCAGTGTTGTGATAAAGGCGTCAACGTAGTCGGAAGTGTCTCGAGCGACGGTTCTGATTAGCTACATAAACTCTAGTTTCACGACAAGAGACGACGAAACTGTGTGAGACAAAGAGGACCGAGACATCAGCTCGATTCTCGAGTTATCCATACTCGGTCGAAGAATGGTTTTCAAGCGCTAGCAACAATCCTTGAGATTGCATCTGAGGAAGATGAACGGAGAGTTGCTTTGCTTTCTACCTGATATGTGATGTTATTAGGCGAACGTACCCCTTTGCCAAAGGATCAAAATTAAACCAGCCAAGTACGCTGAGACGAGAGACAAGAACCGCATAACATGCAAATCAATCGGCCAGCGCTTGTGCAAGTAAAGTGCCGATTAGACCATACAGAGACTCTACGTATAGACTCGTAGGGTAGGAGGGGAAACTCGGAGTTATCAACATTTGTTGGTTTCCCACGGAGTTTTCAACGTTGACAACTGCGAGGGCCCGGAAATAGGCATGTGGAAACGTTGATAACTCGTGAGAGGCTGCCGTCAGCAAGAAATAGATAGTTTATGTCATATTGTGCATACAGACAATAAGAAGGATGGAAAGGAAAGTGGGAAGGATAAAGGAAAGAAGTTGGGCAGTAAAGGTGAAGTCGAGAAATTGGATATGGCCCTGGGGGATGAGGCAATGTGGAGTCTGTAATTCTGTCATTTCTGCTCAATATTTATGATAAATACTCCCAACTCATATTTTTTCTTCATAAGTCATGCTATATTGCGAGCCGCTGCCTCACAGACGATGTTCGATAGTTAGTTCATTATATGCTCCAGTTGCTTATAAATTACGCAAATTTGCTACATTTGGACACATTATGTACTACATTCCCACAGGGTTTCCAACATTTCCGCACTGTTTCAACGTTTCCGCACGACCTCCCTGTTCAGTTTACTTGTGGAAACTAGTTTCCCCAAGCCTCAGGGAGTTTCCCCTCCTACCCTAGTATAGAGCAAGTCACTGGATCTGAATCTTTGTTTGTTTGCCCAATGAAGTTGTAAGTAGACATATTGACAAGACTCTGAATCGCGACCGAGTCGCCGACGCTCATTGATGATGGCATGTGCTGTAAAAACCGTATTCCACATTTTCTTTCAGCTACGATCTGTGGATGTGCCACTGTTTGGTGCCAAGAAGGCTTGACTGACCCGATAGGGAGCACTGCGACTAAAAAACATTCGTAGCCATAACCTTCTCAGCACCTTCATTCGCCGTGTCTCCGAAAGTCTTAGATGTCAGCTTCCCCGACCCGCCCAATGATGGGGGAAATGTCATTTCTGACAATTTTCTCCTGGGAACTCTTTATAATGAGCTACTTGTGTGAGTTGTGAAGGGATAGTCTTTGATCGATGATTTGCGCTAATCGTCAATGTATGTAAGGGGAGAAACTCCCGATACCATGCCGAACTCGAACTTGAACGCATTGAAAAATTATCTCTCGAACATACGTGCACGTATGTCTAATCCGCTGCGTTTAATTGCTGGCGGTAATAGCGTGGACGTTTTTCAGTCCGTTGCGAACCAGACGAACATGATTACGCTCACGAACCCTGATGCATATTTCAACGACGTGTGTCGACATCTACCGTTCTAAGTGTCTATGGATATTGACTTGTTCAACGATAGGTGCCTTGTATGTCCTCAGGGTGTGGGATATGTTGGACCTTCTCTTTTCGAGGAGCCACGAGGACGGCGCCAATTTTTTTATCAGAGTGGACTTTGAATGATAATGGGTGGATATTGAGCAGACATGACAGTCGCGCAATTTGCTGATTTGGATTCCCTATGATCTTCGATTAATACTCTGTCGGGTTCGAAACACGGCCGTTCTTAATTGCGAGTCTTTTACCAAGCTTGACTTTACCGGTGCCGCTCTTGGTGATCGATGGTCGGAATGCCTTACCGTCTTTTGATGGAGAACTCTTTCGCGGTTTTTCCTTGCACATCCATTACGCGTATTCGTTACTTATGTACAGAAATCTACGAATTTGGTTACTACATTTATGGTCAACAGATCAGTACCAGTATCCTATGATGGTCCACAAATGTAGTACCAGAGTGAGCTGCAATGGAGATGTTGAAGCATCATTGCTACGTTCTGCTCTGAGACTGAATTCATCTCCAAAAACCTGAAGACAGTATAGGGTAGTTGCATTGACTGCATGACGAAATAATATGAAGCTAGAGAATTGACAAGATTCATTGCGGTCGCTGGATATAAACGAATCCTAAAACACTGGCATAAATATATCATGTGAATAGTCATTCGGAAAACCTAGCAAATAATATAATGATAGTATAGTACTGGGAGAACAGGCATAGAAAAGCAAGAAAGTCTAAGAGACGAGTCCCACCGACAATTCAATGATCAGGCAGAAAGTTTCAATCATCCATTGTCAAATCGATGACGCCACGATCGTCAATCCAGAGACAGATTCCATTTTCGATCTTGACAGGTGTCATGGGCTCCAATTTCGTACGCTTCGAAAGCGGGCTGTTCGCATTCTCATCTTGCATGCTCAATGGCTTGCGCTATTCAGATTCATATTATCAGTCAGGAATGAAACCCATAAAAAGAACGGAAAGTGTTACCTCGGAGAGTCCAAAGACAAATAGATCTTTGCTTTGCTTCATAGCCTGTGGTGTTTCGAAGTATACGGCTCGTACGTTATTTACACAGTACGGCGTTTGCGATGTTCCTCTCAGAGAAGGGGTTGGGAGGAACAGAGGTAACTCTGAGTTCGAGCGCTCATTGCTCATGTTTTGCTGAGAAGATTCTTGTTCTATGAGCGGCCTCTTGCATTTTCGCCCAACTTCTCTTCTCGTTGCATAGCTCAGGCTGTCGATATCAATAATGGGTTTCCGAGGAGTAGCCTCAATACAAGTGGGAGAGGGGATTATTCCTTGTGCTTGCAGATATGCTGACAGAATCAATTAAACAATTTGGCGGGTAACTCCCAGATATGATCAGAAAGGAAATTACCTCGAGGTCTATACTTGAAGCGAAATACCACGCATGGGACTGAGTCTCTGTGGTCTCTCGGTTCCCACATCAGTTTCCTAGACCTCGGCCTGTTGGACAAGGGGTGTCCAGAGGGAATTGCCTCGCCCAGTCTTCTCAACACGTTAGGGATTATCATATTGAGAAAATTAGTTTACTTACGTGATACGATGATCACATATTTTCTTGGTGTTTTCGTGAACAGCTCCATCGTACAAAGTAACTTCAGGCCTTTGGCGAGGGTGGCGGGGTCGCTGAGAATGGTAGATAGGTTTGTAAAAGGTATGGACGGGATAGATCTTAAGGGTTATGTTTCCAAGTTCGTCTGTATTGGTGCTTTGCTCAATTCCTAGATATATGTCGTCATCTGTGATACGTTAGAATGTCGACGTCCTATTCCGTCATATGCTAGAGACGTACCGGTCAGGATGACACTGGAAAAAGAGTAGGGTCTGAGTTCTCCTGTCGCAGTCTTGACACCGCTACTTGCACCTCCCTTGTTGGAAGCCATTGTATTCACGTAGAAGTTTGCTTCTACACCGTCCACAAATACCACGCCTTTATTGTCGCCATCCGATTTTACGAGGCTCTCCCAATGGACTGTGAAGCGCTGAAGGTTATAATCAGCGTTAATCTTAAGAATTCATATCTTAAAGACCGTGCATACCTTCCCAACCTCGCTTGCCACCCAGCATGTATACACCGTCTCGTCATCCGGATCCGGTCCAGCCTGATATTCCTCCAGTATCTTGCCATCATTCTCGCAGTATATCCAAGCTTTGAAGTTTCGATATTTAAGTGGCATGTCGAATGAAGAGCAGAGATTTCATAAGACAACTTCAGAATGAGCCATCTATATCGACAACCTCCCATGTGGCTGGCAACGATTTCGCTTTGAGCCGTCTGAACCTTAATTAATCGTGTAACGTAACACGTTTTGATCACGTGCGGTACCGAGCGCTAGTTGACTGTTTTGGGTTTGAAAATAACTCGAATCTCTCAAAATGTATGCTCACCAGAAGGATATACTGATGATATCCGCTCGTTCCTATCTGTACGCATCCTAACCGCGTCCGTTTATCCTCCGTCCATTTGTTAGACATGTAGTTGATACTCCGAATGATCTAGGAGGTCCCTGCGGATGACTTCTTGAGGAGCGCAGGTGAATTGTTCACGAAAGGGGTGGATAGTAGCAGCAGGCATAGCCCAGCCAAATTTAATGGTATAATATGATGTATGAAGGTGGCCTCGAAGGCTTTTAAATGCCCCGTACCTTTCTGTTGTCAAACAATTCTTCCTGACAAATAAACGAGTTGACCTTATCCCCAGCGAGGAGAGAGGCGAAGTGCTCAGAAACAGGATAAAATCACCAAAAGGCTGCCCAATACATATCCGAAAGGAGAGAAAAGGTGCAGGAAGACGAGGAAGTTTCATCAGTTAGCGAGCGCCAAAAGGGTGAATACTTTTAGATTTCGCTGTACGACCCCTCCACAACTGAGCAGCCAGCCTCTGCAAAGAACACTAGAGCATCACCTGGGAATCATGAGGATTTGAAATGAGAGAACATGTTTCAGTTCCATCACAGTAAGGATCCATTCAAGAGGATATCGCAGTAATGTTTGGTGGCCTCAAGATCGGTTGGCTGAAAAGGGCGGTGCAGATATTCTGTATCCTTTTGGACCAATTTTTCTATATCGGCATTCTAAGTATTTCCGAAAGGTTATCTCAAAAGACCGAACAATGGGTTGTATTTCCGGTCTGATCGAGATGTGGATAGCCTTGACGTAACAAGTCAGTGCTTTGGGGTGCATGAAATCATCGCATTTATAGAACAAAGCTCTAGTATCAGAGCACCATGGTTCGTGCCTTTGCGATCGTAAAGCAGAGAAACAAGCGAAGCGAAAACGACGTTGCTCGGGAAGTGGAGGCACAGGTTATCCACATTTTCCACATTTTTAATTCCCTGAAGCCGAGGGGATAAGGTGTAGCAGCTCGGTAGAACCCGAGCGCTGATGGGACAAGAACGTATCTAGTCGAACTGCTTTTCGACGAAGGTCCGAATCATTTGCATGATTTCTTGTCGGACAGAGAGAGGTATTGACGCTGTTTAAGAAGGCATCATTCCGTGTCTGACAAGCTGATTTCTGACTTGGGCAGCTGCTCTTACAATTGCACTGGTCTTCAAGCTCTGCTAACAGATCTCGAAATCGCATATGATGGGCATGATCTAGAGTTACGCATGATGTTGAGCATCACCGCGCTTCCTTGATTTATGATGTTGGCGGGTGCTTACCTTTTGCCGAACTCCTCAAAGTATCAATCCAGCCGAGTTCACTAAGACGGGCGACAAGAGCCGCGTAAATTCTTGGAAATGACCAAATTAATCGAGAGAGATTACACAGCATTCCGCGAGAAACGATACCGACCTGTCCCATTCGCCAGACTCGACGATTCGACGGTGGATTTGAGCATAAGTCGAATCAGCAGCCATTATCTGCGATGGTCGCAGTTGTGGACAGGAACAAGGGACGCGACGCGTCGATCACGCGACACAAATATGGACATTTCCGTGCCGAGACCATATCGGAGTCGGTGTTTATCAAGTTGTCGTCGACCACGAGCTTCCGTCTCAAAAGGGCAGCATCGTGCACCAGCGCTATTCAGCAACGGCGGTTCGCTGGCTGCGCAGTATCATGCCGAGGTTATTGTGTGATGAGTAGCGTCCCGAAACGGCGGAAGCATCATTGCCGCTTACAGTGCCAAGACCAGTCGCGTATGCCGATAGGATGCCACTTCGAGGTATAAAATACTCCAGGCGCCAAAACCGGTGTAACATCTCCTTGTCCCTTCCCTTATACGACGGGCTATGCTTCCAGCTAGCCTGCTCCTCGCCTTCGCGGTTTTACCGTTCTCGATACCCGCCCATGCGGTCTCAAGCAAGGTCTTGGATGTCAGCTTTCCCGATCCGCCCACAAGTGAGAGGAATGTTGTCTCGGACAACCTTTTGGGGATCTCTTGGGAGCTTTATGTTTTTGACTATTTGTGTCCGTCTGTTTTCCTTTTCTATGTATGGCCTTTTCGTCCTGAACAAGCTGGTTGTTTGTGTAGGGGGAGAAACTCCGGATACCATGCCGAATGCGATGAAGAACTATCTTTCAAACATACGTGCGCGTATGTCTAACCCGCTGCGAATACGGATTGGCGGCAACAGCATGGATGGTTCTCAGTATGTCGCGAGCCAGCAGAACATGATTACACTTACAGACCCCGACGCTTACTACAATGATGTGCGTCTTATTTTTTTCTTGTCATTGAATTACCTCGAGAGTAATACATCCTCCTAAAGGTACCTTGCGACTTTGGACCCATGCTCTTCGACGTTCTCAATGCCATGTCGGACACGGTTGGAGAGATGCAGTTCATACTCGGTCTGAGCATGCGCGACCCCAATCAAGATGACAACATCATGGAACTTACCGCTGCGTCTCGCGATAAGCTTGGAGGTCGCTTGGATTCTTTGCTATTAGGAAACGAACCAGATCTGTACGCTGGACATGGCGAACGTCACGAGTACACCATTGATATGTATATCACGGAGCTCAACCAGATCTTTAATGACATGGGAAACTCGGTTTATGGCAATTTAACAAACGTGACGCTTATGGGTGGACCTACGGTTTGCTGTTCATGGGACCTGTCCGACGTGCTTTCTGCAGGCATGGCTGACCTTCCGTACAAATATTACACGTACGTTCTCTGCGCGCGAAGGGTTGTGTACATATTTTAATGGCCATTAAAGTATTCAGCACTATCCGACGCATGTGTGTGGCGGTCAGACCGATGCGAGCTCCAACATCTCGTATTTTGTGTCGCATCCGAATAGTGAATACTCATTGCAACATATTGGGGTCCCTGTTCTAATGTTTTTCCTAGTACCTCCATTTCTTCAGTGGAACGACGAAGGTATCGTGATAGCAAAACAAAGGGACGTGCCGGTCCTGCTTACGGAGTATAACTCTATATCGTGCGGAGGGGACCCGAATGTCTCCCCCACTGTACGTGTCTGATACATGCCCTCGCTCTTGGCCTTTAACTTATGCCCGTTTCCAGTTCTCGACTAGCCTTTGGGCAGTGGATGTTGCCTTGCAGGCCGCCTCGGGTAATTTCACCGGAGTGTACCTGCACACCCGGGAACTCGGAGTCACATACAATCTTTTCGAGCCACCATCAGAAGAGGAATATTTGAGCAGTAATTGGAAAACAGGAGCTATTTATTATGCTACGCTTGTCGTTGCTGAGACAATCTCGAGCAACTCATCGGTCGTCGTCGATCTCAATCTGGATAATTCAATGACTTCGTACGATGCGTCTGTAGCCGGATATGCCGTCTATGATGGTGCCGATTTGACAAGGAGCAAACTCGTGCTCTTCAACTATGATTATCCCCGCGCCAACACGGACGGATCTGGCGCCGCATCTAATACGACTCAGACGTTCGTTCTGTCCGGAAACCTCGCCGACTCGATCGGCGTGCGGTATTTGGTTGCGGATAATATCACCGAACAAACGGCAATCAGTTGGGCTGGGCAGACTGTAGGAATCAATGGAGCTTTACAAGGAGCTCAATCGTTGGATGTTTTCGATTGCTCAAACGGTTGCAATGTGACTGTTCCGGGGCCTGGACTTGCTGTCGTATGGCTTGATCCCGAGAGCGACTTGCAAAGAACGAACATCTATTTTGGCAACTCAACAATCGCTGATGTTTACGCAGGGCCATTGGAAACGTCTGCCGCTCCAACGCAGGTGCTTCATGACTCCCGGTGGTTGGCGGGTTTGCTACCTGCACTAGCGTTCCTCTTGGTCACCTAAAATGTTATGTATTCTCATTCTCGTTCGCATGATGCCCGCCACTTGTTTCCGCTTAATCTTATACATGTTTATTCGCAGCTCTTTTCCCTAGGGTTCTCTCAGCATTTCTGACACACTGTCGTTCATTCATTCTTTTTTTCGATCTTTCTTGATGAGACGTTCCTTATTTCATTGGATTATCCGAGACATCTTGCCTCGCCGCGCAAGAGCCTAGAGTTAGCACATCTCTATCAGCATATAGCCATACAGGAAGATACCCGCCATTCACGTATTCGATGCATAGAGTATTTAAAATGATTTTTCGACTGTGGGAAATTTGGGTTGAAGAAATTTTGAGAAAAAGGAAATATCAGACGTGACTGTGACGGACGCGCTGTTGTCATCACAGGACAAGGACAAATCCGGATATAATCCGCGAATTTCTTGTTGGCTTCTTACCGCCATCTACCCGCACCTTTGTCCTAATTCACTAACATCTCCGTCAAGCTGTCACGGTAGCGCTCTCACTCGCTCGTATCCAGGAGACATGGAAATCACATTTGGTGGGAAGTATAGGATAGAGGAGGAAATAGGCTTTGGGGGTTGCGGTACGCTCATCGTTTCAAGCCACGGCGTCAGCCCGCTCCAAGCATTTTTCTAATTTTGGTTTCGCTTTTGTCAATGCTATTTGTATTGGGCGTATAGGCTCTGTATACATGGGAACGCACACTATTGCTGGAAAAGAGGTCGCCATTAAGGTCGAGTCGGCGAATGCCAAACGTTCGATGCTCATGCAAGAATCCCGGATATACAAGACGCTTATGGGAGGACCTGGTGTTCCTTGGATGATGTGGTCTGGAAAACAAGGCGACTACAATGTTTTGGTGCTTGACCTACTGGGTCCATCGCTAGAAGATCTACACAAAATTTGCAACAAACAGTTTTCGTTGAAGACCGTCCTTTTACTTGCCGACCAGATGGTGAGCATTTCCTCGGATTTTTTCTTCTTTTATTGTTTCGTCCTTTATTCCCAATCACCACCAGGCGTGGTGGTGAAGGGGGAGCCACGGGAGCTAAACGACGGGAGTCGTTCAACTCCCGTCTCTTTCTGACCACCTTCTCCCGAATATTCCCACATTAGTCCGCTAGGCTCAATTGGGATGGGAAGCTGACTTTCATTGTTTTCCTAGCTTTCACTCATTGAATTCATTCATTCACGCGATTGGGTCCATCGTGATATTAAGCCTGCCAACTTCCTCATGGGCCCGGACGTATACTCGTCCTCGCGGCCGTCGTCCTGCGACCGGGTGAACGTAATTGACTTCGGGTTGGCGAAGAAGTATGCAAATAGCGGAACTGGCAAACATATCAAGAACACGCAGTGTGACACTCACGGCGTTGGGACGCCACTGTTTGCCAGCATCAACACGCACAGAGGCGAAGGTACGTGATTGCATCGGAAGCGCCTTGTTTCCGATCCGCTTGAGTTGAAAAGTGGAACTGATGACGTCGCTCTAATATTAGACTGCTCACGGCGTGATGATCTCGAGTCCTTGGCTTACACACTCATCTATTTCCTTCGTGGGACACTGCCCTGGAGAAAAGTGAAGCCTCCTCCAGAAGCAGATAAGAATCCTAAAATCGGGTGGGATAAGGTCCTCGTGGTAAAGCTTGCTGCTGAAGAATCTGGGGCTATTACGGCAGGCTTGCCGACCGAATTCGATATTTTCTACCGATACGTGCGGAGCCTAGCGTTCGAGGACCTTCCTGATTACGCTGGGTGCCGAAAACTCTTCCATGACCTTGCGAAGCGCGAGGGCATCGAATATGATGGACAGTTCGACTGGACTGTCGTAGGCGACCGGGTATGGAACCGGGCAGCGAAGAAGCGGTCCGCGAGTGGGCCGAGCTCTGTGGGAGGAGGGAGCCAGAGGCGACGCCGGTTCTGTGAGGCATGCGAAGCCCGTGCCGCTATGGAAGCTGAGATGAACTCGATCCAATTATCAAGACGATGATGATAGGTGGTCTGGAGTTTGCCGATGCAGGTTGTATTTTTACTTCTTTTTCTTCATTGCCATTGGATTGTATCTCTAGTCAGTGTTTTGGTGCACGTCGAGGTTGGTTTGAACACAGCTATTAATGAGTCTGGCACTTGTTTTGCTCATGAAATGTGTTCTCTTTCAGTTCGCCTCATGGTTGCTCGACGACTTCATAAAACTTCCGTTGCAGTCACTTGCCCTGCCAGGAGGCTGCACTTCCTCAATGACATGCTGGGATCATTGTACATACACTTCTGCACGGAGCCTACACGGACTATATGATCTACTCGAGGTTCTATGAGTTACCCGGATACGTCGAAACTTTTGCCCTTCCGGTTGTTGTAATCATGCATCCGGTTTTGTCGCTCTTTGAAAAGTGCGTTCCTTCGTCTCTTCATTTCTCGATGCTTCGCTGATACGTTCGTGGGAATTATACAGCCTTCTATACTTTTATCTGCTCGACCAATATTGGTCCTCTCCACAACCTCATTGATAGATTCTCCTGTTGGGATGATGGCTCTTGAAACGAGATTTCAGATTTCGATTCTTCATTGGGATTTAAAGTGGTGTATTTTTATGCGATGTTCCACCTGCTTTCTGCCACCGCCGTATACGTGTATACGCGCGAATGATCGCTTTGTGCTGGACATGGTTTGTTCTTGTTTGATATTTCACGCATCTGATTGCACGCACGATCTTTCAAGATTTCTTTTCTCTTACTTTTTTTGGCATTTGGCATCATTTGCAATCTATTATTTGCACGCTGTACATTTGTATATATACATACATACACACTGTTAACACGGTTTCTTCAATCTGACTGCTATCAGAAGAACATGTCGATAAGTCGCTTCGTCGAGAACGCCGCATCACGTCACGTGACGAAGTAGATCTTCATCTGAAATTTCGCTCTCTTCAAGTTGCGTACGTACCGTGAGCATTCTGCGATTACGGTGCAGTCAGTCAGAAAAATGCTAGCGAGACAAGCAAAATCGAGTCTCCTTACGTGCGAGAGATTGCTGAAGCAGGGTCTCCGACCAAGGTAGGTCTACTTTTACCCTGAATCTTGCCCCCGCTTACTTCGACTCTAGGTTACCTTTCCTTCGCGAATTTGCGACTGAGTCCCCGTCAACACCCGTGCAGCCTTCGAGCAGTGCAAATGAACCCACGGAGCGAATACTGATGGTTACTCCAGAAATGACTGAGCGTGAGTATGCTTCGAGAGTCGTTCCCGGGCGTGCGGTTCTCGCTCCGCTACGACACGAAAAGACGCACGGGATACCAGTCGCAATTATTCACGTACGCGGGTACCAGCATCGCGACTTGGACCTCTTCATGCACTTCGCGTCGCACGCTGCGTCTTCTTTGGCAATTCCTGTGAGCGAGATCATTCGACTTCCGACACAGAGGAGTCTGTGGACTGTCCCGAAGGGTCCGTTCGCCCATAAGAAAGCGCAGGAAAACTTCGAGCGACGCGTGCATAAGCGAATGATCAAAGCCTGGGATGCAAATGACAGTGTTGTGGATCGGTGGATACACTACATTCAGTCACACCCTCAACCTGGGATTGGGGTGCGCATTGTGCGCTGGCGACGCGCCCCGGTGAGCATTGGTCGGAAACATGCGGAAAGGACGTCAGCGACCATGTTGGAGTCGCAGAAACTGGAGAATATCACAGATCGACAGCGCGTGGAGGAGGTTGCGAGGAGTATTGTGAAGCAGGAGATGGAAGCGGCGAATTTGGTGGAGGCCGCACCGAAAGCTATAAAAGCAGAGAGTGAGACGAACGAGACTAGCAGCTCAGAAAAATCATCTTAAGAGTGGTCCGTGAGTGTCTTGTTGAGATTAGCCATTTCTATCTGTTCTGACGCTTGTTAGACCGCAATATTCCCTCTCGTACTCGATAATCTCACATAATGGTCTATTGTGCTTCGGAATGATTTTCATTGAAGACTTTGTTTCTCACCTCCGCACAGAATACCTCGGTTTCTCGTCTGTTGCGGCCGCTTTAATACTGAAGTCTCTTTTCTTCACTATCTCACTTTTCAAACACGCTACAGCCGAACTTCATTCAAGAAGCGCAAAAAAAATCAAAGCACTTTTGATGTCTGCTTTCCAAAATTCTCATTGCTGAATATGTACGTGTCTCCCCAGGGCATTAATATTGATAATGAAGAAACTATACAGCATCAAATTTCACCGTCTCCCACTGGGACCATCTATTTGATTAGCAGTATCTAACCGAAGGCTTTGTTGGCAAGCGGTTGTCAGTGTGCGACCTGAAGAGCGTTCACGCCGCAATTAAGTATAGCGCTTCAATCTTCTCACTATCTGATGATAAGGAAAACACCTCCGACTCGGATTCGCAACGCTCTTCGTTGATGATTACCACACAACGTCTGCTAGCTTTGAGACGAATTCGCTTACTGTTTGAAGATAGCTGGAGTGAGACGGCGTGAAACCAGAATACGGGCGGACAATTACTTGTGACTCCTCACCGGCTTGCTCTCACGAACCTCAATCTTCACTTCGCTTCGGCGGTCATCCTTGGATTCAATACCCTTCTTGCTTCGACTTTCTACGCTTTCTTCTGCTTTCCTATGGTGTCTGGATCTCGATTTCAAAAAAGCTCCGACATCGGAAATCTCTCGAATATATAAGTGATTTGCTCTGACGATCCGCTTTCAATATTCTTGGTGCTCGCGACGCGTACCTCAACCGGGGAATTCGGTATCTCGACAAAACGTTTCCTGCTGTATGCAAAATATTACCGGCGCTTGTCTTTGGCAGGCCAAAACCCAAGTTCTGCAACTGCACAACAGATTAAGCGATGAAAGCAACGCCTCCATCTACTTGCTCTTGTTCATGGCAGCTGTTGTTATTCCTTCCGTTTTGAATATTCGGCGGTGAGTGAAACATATATACACTGGCCTGAATTCGCAGCGCGGCTAACTGGGAATTTGAACAGTAAACTACTGGCATTCGAGGATAAAGGCAACGTCTCCGACTTCATTCCTTTTGACTCCTGCGTCGTCGTCGGACCCGGGAGCCTCGAAGTCTACAATGATTCCAATCCATGTTAAGTAGGAGCAACCTAAGAATAGTAAGTAGAGACTCGAATGACTCGGGGTGGGTGAAAAATAAGATACTCACAATAAGTATATGTTGCCGGAAGAGCACGGTGGAAGGTTCGGATGAGATGATTGCTTTTCACAAGCATCTTGGCCGGCGGGTGGTTGCACCTCTTGGTCCCTCTCACGCCTTCTCTACCTATTATGCCTGCCTCAACCCGGCGGCTCTATTGAATCGCTTGCGCGTAGGTTTCGAGCATGAAACTTCCCTGCAGGTACCAGGAACAGGAATAACAAGGAGAATGAAAGCAAAATAAATTGCGTCTTCTATACCTCCTATGATCAACTGGTTGTTCGATGGCGGTGATATTTACTGCACATACACCATCATTCTTTTTCTGAATAGACCTTTTCGCCTTACAGTGATCAATTCAGGATTCATGTCTTTCGGTCAGTTCTACTTAAGTAAGGAGATGGAATAACTAGGAGGTTCCGAGAAGGTCTCGTCCCGCCCCCGCATCCGGTTCCAATATTTCTTCTCTTCTGGCACTCTGCACCCGGGAGAGAAGGGCAACTACTCTCTTCCCTCTCTTCCATAACAGCGCGCAAGCTGATGAAGCGCTGTTGCATCACCTTCCGCGCAAGGAGCGTAGGCAATCAAAGCAAAGGGAACTTGAAGAGTCGCAGGCGAACCATAATTCCTCCGAAACGGAGTCCTTAGAAACGCAGTGTTGGAGGATGATGGGACCGTTGATCCAGACAGATCATGGCCTGAGAGAAAGCGCCCCGGACGTAAAGAGGAGTCTGAGGAGTCCGGAAGGGTCCGTGCTCTCAGAACCTCAGCTGTCTCAAGAGAGACGAGGAACAGATGATGGAGAGCTCTAAAGCTATCATATATATTCCAAATTCCACTTTAAACATGTTCTTGTCGTTCTGTAACTCATTAAGGGGTGCAGATACCGTTGTGGGGTACTGTGTACAAGAAAAGGACGCGTTACATACGAAAGTCGTGCTTTTCTCACCGTTATAAGAAAACGTTCCTCAGGCTCCAGAAATCAGAGGGAACATAATCAAAAGAGTGCAGCCACAGGTGGCTCACGGGCATCCGGCATACTTATATACCTCGGCGTTGACTCTGAGCGCTCATCATGCTAGGTGATAAACTTGATGAACCCGAGGTGCCACAGGAGAACAATTTTCACAGCATCATCTCTACACAGTCGAGACATCTTGATGCAAGCGTTACAGTTCCGGGTCAGGTCGTTCGCGCGCCTCTGTCATTTGTGGCTCTGTCATCTTTGATCTATGATCTACGGTGATGATTTAGAGATGCCGGAGATGAGGAATTTGATTCCTGATTTCCCGTTTGGCATCTGTATCAATCTCCTGCGGACGTGGCTTTTGCAAATGCAAGGTGGTCTTCTGTCCAAACTAAAAAAGATATGTGGATATGGTGCACGGGAGTAGGAGGAGGCCGTTGTCGAGCTGCAATCGAGACTAGAACGAAGTGTGCTGCGGACACCGTCTCAGTGATTGATTATTACTGGGCAGCAGTAATAGTGCAGGCTGGAAAATGTTTGGCTCCCATTTCCTCCGATCTTCGGCATATGTTTGTCGCTTAGTACCTTTAAATAACTCATGGATACCTGTTCCTACTCACATGCGAATTACATGTCGACTGTCGGCACCGTCCAACGAGTTAAAAAATAACAGAAAATAGATTGGATCGGCTGTGGTTAGTTAGTTTATTTTTGACCTTGCTGGGAAAGAATGGATAAGGTGTGAAATCGTTCGTGACTTCTGATTTGATATTTCTTTTGTCGAATCAATGTGCTTTTTCTTTCTTGAAAGAGACTTGGAGACGGGAAGCGATGAATAATTCGTTATGCTCACCGCGAGGCTCGCGAATTTCCTTGCAGCGTCTTGCGAGTAGTCGTATCGGAACGCCATTTTGATGAAGCCACCATGATCTGCCATAGAATACGGGACTCCGGCGGTTCCGTGAGTTGTATAGCCAGATCTAGCTAAGTAAGTCTGGCTATATAGAACTGCACGACGAACTGTCAAGGAATTTGGATGCCGATGTCGAGGAGAGAGAATGCCGACGTCCACCGGCTAGAGACAGCGCGAGGCGGAAACCTGGATGAAAGGACATTTTGAGTGCTGTTAGCCGTCGCCGTCGCCCAGCAGTTAGTCAGAAATAAATACGATCAAGCCGAAGGGCCTGCATCAGAAAAAGATATCTGCGTCACAGTGACGGTCACTCGGCGGACGAGTGCGTGAGTAAATTTCCGAATAAGGGCATAGACACTGTCAAGGAAACGTGACAACCATAGTGATGGCCGTTCTGTCCTCCTTTGTCTTCTACCCACTCCCTCAGTCTCCTGCCTTCATATCGCCCCGCAGGACGGTCATCTCTTCTCGCTTTCTTTAGCTCTCTATCCCTTCCCTTCCAGCGCAGCGCGCTCGCTCGTTTATTTCTTTTCTTCTTTATTTCAAAACATTAGACAGGACAAGACCACCAGACTTGCACGGAACATTGATCAAAGATGGCGTACAACAGTAACAGATCATCCGGCCTCGACTTCTCTGATAGAGGCCCGGCGCTCGACGCCCACCCAGATCTCCCCCTAAACATGGGCAGCACCCACTTACAGCGAAATAAGACAGAGAGGCAACGCATGCAGGGTCTCATGCGTATCCCGACAATGCGAGGAATGGGCAGCTCTCAGCCGATGGACGCGAAGAAGCTTTCATTGAAGGAGCGTTGGGATCTTTGGATGATCAACGAGGGAGGGCGTCGCCTCTTCTTCTATATCTTCCTCTTCCTACACATCTTCGTCTTCACGTTTGGCTGGCTTCATTATGCGAACAAGGACAACTTGGTGGGATCTCGAGCGACTTTCGGAGTCACTTTCGGTGAGCAAGTTGGAAAAATACTAACCATTTGGTTTCTTATGATATTGCTAATTCTAGTCATCGCTCGTACCGCCGCTCTCGTCCTTCACGTCGATGTGATCTTCATCCTGCTTCCCGTCTGCCGCAACTTCATCTCCTTCCTCCGTCGAACTGCGCTTAACGACATTATACCCTTCGACAAGAATATTACTTTCCACAAGGCGGTTGGATGGTCAATCGGCTTCTTCTCCTTCGTTCACATCGCTGCGCACATGGTCAACTATGCGAAACTCGCGATTGCTGATACTGATGCTCACAACACTGGTCAACGAATTGTTGTTTTCATCCTTGCGAATATTGTCACTGGTCCTGGTTGGACTGGATGGATCATGACCTTTGCGCTTGGTATCATGCTGTTCTTCGCCGCGGAGAAGAGGCGTCGTGCTCACTTCGAGAGGTTCTGGTACTCGCATCACCTGTTCATCATTTTCTTCATCATGTGGCAGCTTCACGGCATGTTCTGCATGATTAAGCCTGACAGGCCCCCGTACTGCTCCTTCAACACGATTGGTGTATTCTGGGTATGTACTCGATAAGAACTTAGTATGACATTTTCTGATTTTTGTCGTGCAGCGTTACTGGCTTGTGGGTGGTGTTATCTGGATCTACGAGCGTGTCCTCCGTGAGGTTCGCTCGCGTCACCGTACCTATATCTCCAAGGTCATCCAGCACCCTTCGAAGGTCTTGGAAGTGCAGATCAAGAAGGAGAGATGCGTTACTCGTGCGGGGCAGTACATCTTCCTTTGCTGCCCAGAAGTTTCGTACTTCCAATGGCATCCGTTCACACTCACGAGTGCGCCCGAGGAGGACTACATCTCCGTGCACATTCGTGTCGTCGGTGATTTCACTAACGCATTCGCCAAGGCGCTGGGATGCGACTTTGATTCCAAGGGTGCGCCGGAAAAGGGTGATGATCCCAGGGTAGTCCCACCGCCTGTCAACCGTGTTCTTCCGCGCGTTATGGTCGACGGACCCTTTGGCTCAGCATCCGAAGATTTCCTCAAGTACGAGACGGTCCTTCTCGTCGGTGCGGGTATCGGTGTTACGCCGTTCGCGTCCATTTTGAAAAGCATCTGGTACCGTATGAATTCTTTCAACAACTCCAAGCCGACTCGTCTGTCGAAGGTCTACTTCATCTGGGTCATTCGTGATTTCGGCACGGCTGAGTGGTTCCACTCGCTCCTGAAGGCGATTGAAGACCAGGACACGATGCGCAGGATTGAGATCAGTATTTATTTGACTGCGAAGATTAAGGATGAGGATGCGACGAACATCATGGTGCGTTTTAGTTGCTATGGTCGTGCCGTAACGCAAAATAACCTGACCTATGCCTGTGATACGGAATAGGTCCAAGATGTCGGCGCTGAGAAAGACGCTATCAGTGGACTGCGCGCACCCACGCATTTCGGCAGGCCGAACTGGGACCGCGTCTTCCCATCGATTAAGGAGAACCATCCCGACACGGATGTTGGCGTGGTATGTTTTATTTGTTTGTCTTGATCGAATATGAGACCATTGATGAATATGTTCTCTTTTTCTCTTCTCAGTTCTTCTGTGGACCTACGGTTCTGTCACGTACACTGCACTCCATGTCCAACAAGTACTCGAGCCCGAAGGGGACGAAATTCTTTTTTGGCAAAGGTCTGTTGATTTTTCATTCCTTCAAGCTTTACCGAAATAACTGATCTTTGTATTTATTAATGCAGAGAACTTCTAAGCACCCACGGTCTTTTCTCCCTTTTTCGTCTTCAAACTTGATGGAATCTACCTACCTCTCATTTTCTTTCCGGACTGCCTCACTCACCTTTACTTACGGAAGAGGGTTCACCAAATTTGTTTAATTTGCTTGACTGATCGGTTGAAGAGGAAGTCATAGGATTTCGTCTTTACTACCACGCTCTGCTATGTTTCTGTGGTCTGTGTAACGTTATTTCCTATGATGATGAGGAGGGTTGAAGATGTGCAGGTTATCGTTAGATGAGGTTAGAAGTCAAAGTCGAATGCTGGTCAGTACTTATCACTTATGTTCATGTGCAATAATTATTATTGTCCGTCTCGTTCTATTCTTTATTTGCGATTTCATTATCTTTGGTTTCTTTCCGATTCATGGCTAGTTGGATCGTTTGTGTTCCTCGGCATCTGATCTATGTACTAGTCAGCTTTCTTAGTCCATAAAAAAGTCAGCTTTCTTAGTCCATGAGCTTGTACGTACGAAAGGTTCGGAGGCTGCTGCGAGTGGAAAATTTTAGCTCCGACGTATTACTTAAGGTAACGATCACGTGGATTCATCGCCCCCGTTTTTGTCAGAATCTTCCTGTCCCTCGCGCATCTTTTTATTTTAACTATGCTTTTTTGCTCATACAATATCTGTGTACAAGTATACAGTATACAGAGGCACTTGATTACAATTGTAACATGTTCTTTACAAGCGATGAGGAGAGAGACGGCGATTTTTTTTACAGTAAAATGGATGCAGATCACTTTCCAAAAACGGGGCGCCGGAGACATAATAAAAAATGGATCTCTCGTGTTTTCGTGGCCTTTGATGAACTTGCTCTTTGACATCATACTTGAAGTCCTATCTTACTGGGAAATCGAACGGTCGAACCATCGTGGCCCTTGGCTTTATACGAAATCTATCCTACAACCCTCATTATTCGCCGCATGCCTTCTCAACAAGACATGGAACGAGGCAGCTACCCGGCTCTTGTATAGAGACGTGTTTCTTGCAAGCTCAAGGACTCTCACGATATTTTGGTCCACGCTGCATCAAAGAGAGGATTTTCGCGTTTACGTTCGGTACATCTTCTTCACTCGTGCTTATTCTGGAGAAGCAGAAAATTGGATCGTGCTCGACAGACGCCCAGACCTTGAACGGTTGTATTCGATTTGTCCCAATGTACATTCTCTGACATTCGAGTCGCGCGACGTACGCTTTGCAGACGCGGAAATTGGTTCAACCGTCCTCAGAGACTTCCCAGGACGGCAAGTACTGGGTTTCGGGGCACTCACTCGACTCGAATTGCAGACAAGTGGGACCGTTCCTGACGTGTTTTCTCCAAGGCTCTCGCTGCCTATGCTCAGTGATCTTATAGTCCGTGGCATGAAACTCATCAGTGGGAGGAAAGTCAACTCCCCATGGCCTAAAATGCCGCGACTGCGAAGATTATGCCTGATCGATTGTGATTTCTCACCGGCCGTCATGTGTCTGCCCAAGTTCGAGAATGGTGCGAAGAGATTACGTGCATTGGAGATCGTTGGCGGGAACTACTCTGGATACGGCCTGCGCGAAGCAATCATGCGTACCTGTCGGTCGCTTGAGTTGCTTACCTTTCTTCCATCGCTATCGCACACATTTCCATGCGATTTCTCGTCGCTGATCGCTCTACGGGTTTCGCGCAAATACATGCGGACTTTTACTCCGAATGATCTTCCACCGCATCTTGTACATCTCGTCGTTGTTAACACACATGGCGACAAAGCTCACACAGGCCATGCACTTTCGTCTCAAACAAGTTACAAACATGTGCCGCGACGATTCATAGACTCTTTTTGAATACAGTGCAATACAACGGCGAGCCATGCCACCGATACTTACACGTTGGAGTCACTGAAGAAGTTTTGAATAGAATTCCGGGAAACAAACCCAAGTATGCTCTTCTCTTCCTAGAGACTCCAAACAACGCTGAGTTGCTCACTTTTCAGTAGGACCACAGAGCCGCAGTAGCCGTTGACAAGGCCTCTCTGTCTCTTCCATGACCTTCGGAGACAGCATTGTCTTCCGACATCCGTAGAGATAAATCGGCGCATGATGCGAGTGTGCTCTGTGCTTCGGTTGATTGCATTGGAGCCTCGCCTCTGCGAGGATACTCACGAAGTAGTCAAGTCTTGGTCAGGCCTCATGTTGTAGTATTTTGAAGCAGCTTTTTTCTCCTGCACATGAATCGGATTTTCACAGAGACTATCGAGTTTTAAAAGTAAGAAAGGCTAGTCGCGATATCGATGTGCTATTTTTGCAAAGTCCGTGAGAAATTTAATCCAAAAGTGAGATGAGGCCATTAAAACCAGCAAATGGAAATTTTGGTTCCTCTTCCTCTTCACTCACTCGTACAAGGGGTGAAGAGGGACGTCCACTCAAGACGCAACGCAGTTACCAGTATTCAGAAAAATATGAACGGCATCAAATCTGAGAACGCTCGTCCGACGCTTTCCCGTACATCGACGTACATGAATGGGTTTCCGACGGTCCCAGCCAGCGCGGCGCTACCGAATGGACGCGTCGCCCAGTCAGAAAATGGCGACGCCGTGCTGGAACTTAGTGATGGGAGCGCGTTTCAGGGAATGAGCTTTGGTGCGTCGGGAAAGAGCATCGCTGGAGAATGCGTCTTCCAGACTGGTGAGTCCCTGTCTGAAATTTTGGGGTGTATTATTTATGAATTATTATCAGGTATGGTGGGCTACACGGAGTCCCTGACCGATCCGTCTTACGAGGGTCAAATTCTGATATTGACCTACCCACTGATTGGGAATTACGGGGTCCCAGAGCGCGTCTCTGCGTCCCTCGACGATTTGCCTGCAGATTTCGAGTCTTCACGCATACGTGTAGCTGCGTTGGTCGTTGGTTACTACTCTGAGAACTTCAGCCACTTCCTTGCAAAGTCCTCTCTTGGGAACTGGCTTAAGGAGAATGGTGTCCCTGCGATCTATGGTGTGGACACGCGTGCATTGACGAAGAGGATCCGCGAGAAGGGATCAATGCTCGGAAAGGTCCTAGCAAAACGGACCACGTCTGTCGGTCAAGAAAGGTTCCGCGCGTTTCTTCCAGATCTCCGACCATTATCTCGTGCACAATCTCAGGATATGCACGCGTGGCGGGAAGATTACATCGACGTCGACTTCAAGGACCCGAATCAGGAAAACCTTGTCGCGGTGGTGTCCATTTCTGTGCCGAAAGTTTACAAGCCTGTAGTCGAGTCTCGTCTACATCCTTCTGGAAGACCTCTACGCGTCATAGCAGTCGACGTGGGCATGAAGTTCAATCAGATACGCTGTTTTACACATCGCGGCGTCGAGCTCAAGGTTGTGCCTTGGAACTACGACTATTTGGCACCAACGGAAGAACCGTTCGATGGGTTGTTCATCTCAAATGGTCCAGGTGACCCTACAATGGTTACTGAGACTATAGAGAGGCTACGGGATGCAATGGAATCGGCATCACAACCCATTTTCGGGATTTGTCTTGGACACCAGTTACTTGCACTTGCTGCGGGAGCAACGACTTCGAAGATGAAGTACGGTAACCGAGGACACAATATTCCGTGCACGGACGCACTCAGCGGTCGATGCTACATTACTAGCCAGAATCACGGTTATCAGGTTGACACATCTTCGTTGCCTTCGAACTGGAAAGAGCTCTTCAAGAATGCGAACGATGGTAGTAATGAAGGCATTTACTGTACCGACAAACCATATTTCTCTGTGCAATTCCATCCGGAGTCTGCTCCTGGTCCTCGAGATACCGAGTTCCTCTTCGACGTGTTCATTCAGAACATCGCGGACTGTGCAGCAACTGGGTCTCTCGTGCCCATTAAGGTTCCAGGCGGTACAAAGGAGGAGAACGAGAAGCGCACTCCTCGTGCCGACGTGCAGAAAGTGCTTATTCTTGGTTCGGGCGGTCTCTCTATAGGTCAAGCCGGCGAGTTCGATTACTCTGGTTCTCAAGCAATCAAAGCACTGAAGGAGGAAGGAATTTATACGGTACTCGTCAACCCAAACATTGCAACGATTGCCACTTCGACTGGACTGGCCGACAAGGTGTATTTTCTGCCTGTGACACCTGACTTTGTTCGTAAAATCATCCAGTATGAACGACCTGACGGAATATATGTCACGTTTGGTGGACAAACTGCACTTAACGTTGGCATTGTGCTCAAGGACGAGTTTGAGTCGCTAGGTGTCAAGGTGCTCGGAACGAAGATCGATACGATCATCATGACAGAAGATCGCCAACTTTTTGCAGATGCTATGAAACACATTGGGGAGCGATGTGCACAAAGTGCGACCGCCACTACTGTGGAAGAGGCTTGCTCCGCGGCACAAACTATTGGATATCCGGTTATCGTGCGAGCTGCGTATGCACTAGGGGGCTTAGGTTCTGGCTTTGCGCAGGACGAGACCCAGTTGAAGGAACTCTGTGGAAAAGCATTCGCGACTAGTCCGCAGGTCCTAGTAGAAAAGAGTATGAAAGGATGGAAGGAGATCGAGTATGAAGTTGTCCGTGATTGCAGAGATAATTGTATCACTGTCTGTAATATGGAGGTGAGTGTCGCGTCAGACTTTCGTGAGTCTTTAACGTCATCTGACTATCTTTCGTAGAATTTCGATCCCCTCGGTATTCATACCGGAGACTCGATAGTTGTGGCCCCGTCTCAAACACTGTCGGACTCGGATTACAATATGTTGCGCACTACCGCGATCAACGTGATTCGGCATTTAGGCGTAATCGGTGAATGCAATATCCAATACGCGCTCAATCCGTCTTCAAAGGAGTATTGTATCATTGAGGTATTGACTAAATTTCTTCACTACAACTTGTACTAAGATTGTGTTTGATGCAGGTCAACGCCCGTCTGTCTCGTTCATCTGCTCTTGCTTCGAAAGCTACAGGCTATCCACTCGCTTTCATTGCCGCTAAGCTTGGACTTGGCATTCCACTGAACGAAATCAAGAACACTGTAACGAAGGTCACCTCTGCGTGCTTTGAGCCTAGTTTGGATTACGTCGTCGTGAAGATTCCTCGCTGGGATCTCAAGAAATTCAGTCGCGTCAGTAAACTGCTCAGCAGCAGTATGAAGAGCGTTGGTGAAGTTATGGCTATTGGTCGTACCTTCGAAGAAACCGTCCAGAAAGCTATCCGAGCCATTGACGACCAGTTCCCTGGTTTCTCCAAGGCAAGTTTCTTCAGTGTTCACTGTCAATGATGATATTAAATATTGTTTTCTCAGAATGACGTCGTCGAGGATGTTGATAATGAACTTCGTAACCCAACCGATAAGCGCATTTTTGCCATACATACAGCGTTGTCCAGGGGATACAGTGTTGAAAAGATATGGCAAATCACGAACATTGATAATTGGTTCCTGACCCGACTGCAGAACCTTTACAAGATGGAGCAGTATCTTTCGTAAGTAGATGCATCGATGCAATCAAACCTCAATGCACTGATGTCAAAAATTAGTGAATACAATGTCTCGTCTGTGTCCAGGAGACTCTTGATACAGGCCAAACAGATGGGTTTCTCGGATCGACAGCTCGCGATCTGCTTCAAATCTACTGAGTTGGCCGTCCGTCGGCTACGACAAGAATTTGGCATTTCTCCTTTTGTGAAGCAGATCGACACCGTAGCCGCGGAGTTCCCAGCATTTACGAACTATTTATACACCACGTACAATGCTATTGAACACGATATCAGTTTCGACGACCATGGCGTCGTGGTGCTTGGCTCGGGCGTTTATCGCATCGGGTCATCAGTCGAATTTGATTGGTGTGCTGTCCGTGCTATTAGGACGTTGCGCGACCAGGGAATCAAGACTATCATGGTGAACTACAACCCTGAAACGGTTAGTACGGATTATGACGAAGCAGATCGGCTTTACTTCGAAACAATCAGTCTGGAGACTGTTCTTGACATTTATGACACTGAGCAATCGCGTGGACTCATTGTGTCCATGGGTGGACAAACTCCGAACAATATTGCTCTGGCACTTCATCGTGAGAACGTCAACATCTTCGGGACTTCACCCGAGATGATCGACACTGCGGAGAACAGATATAAGTTCTCGCGATTGCTGGACAAAATTGGGGTCGATCAGCCTCAATGGAAGGAACTGACGAGCTTCGATGCGGCCAACGATTTCTGCGAGAAAGCCAGCTATCCGGTGCTCGTCCGCCCATCTTATGTACTTTCGGGTGCAGCGATGAATGTCGTCTACTCCGTGGACGACTTGTCAAACTATCTGACGCAAGCCACGGCGGTCTCGCGAGACCACCCAGTCGTGATCACGAAGTATATCGAGCAGGCTAAAGAAATTGAAATGGACGCGGTCGCGAAGAATGGCAAGCTGGTGATGCACTATATCTCGGAGCACGTTGAAAACGCAGGTGTTCACTCTGGAGATGCCACACTCATCCTCCCTCCTCAAGATCTAGACCCAGAAACGGTACGACGTATTGAGGAAGCAACGGCGAAGATTGCCAACGCTCTTAACGTCACTGGACCTTTCAATATTCAGTTCATTGCGAAGAACAATGAAATCAAGGTCATTGAGTGCAACCTACGTGCCGCACGTTCATTCCCCTTTGTGTCAAAGGTGACAGGCGTGGATGCTATCGAGATGGCGACGAAGGTCATGATGGGAATTCCAGTCGAGCCTTATCCGGAGCTTAGCCTACCTCCGGACTACGTCGGTGTGAAGGTCCCACAATTCAGTTTCAGTCGGTTATCTGGTGCAGATCCTGTCCTCGGTGTTGAAATGGCTTCTACGGGAGAAGTAGCTTGTTTCGGCAGAGACAAGTACGAGGCGTATCTGAAGGCGCTCATATCTTCGGGTATCACTCCACCGAAGAAGAACATCCTATTTTCAATCGGTGGTTTCAAGGAGAAGATGGAAATCTTGCCCTCAGTACAGAGACTAGCCGCTGCGGGATATACTATTTTCGCGACGTCTGGTACAGCTGATTTCCTCGCCGAGCATCACGTCCCTTGCAAGGTCGGTGTTTATTTTGAAAATCATTCATACAAACGCACTTATCCGTTATATCTTATAGTATCTTGATTTGCTTGAGGATGAAGAGAAGGAGAAATCCGAATACTCGCTAACAGAACACTTGGCGAACAACCTCATCGACATGTATATCAACCTTCCATCCAAAAACAATTACCGGCGACCTGCGAGTTATACGAGTAAAGGTTATAGGACGCGTCGTATGGCTGTTGATTATGCAGTTCCGCTTCTGAACAACATTAAGTGTGCCAAGTTGCTCGCAGAGGCACTCATTCGCAAATATCCTTTGGAGGTCTCAAGCGTCGACTATAAGACGTCCCATACGGTCCACATGTTCCCCGGCCTCGTCAACATTTCAGCCTTCGTCCCTGGGCTTCTCTCCCCTTCAGACAAAGATCTGGAGGATGTCACTAAAGCTTCTCTGAGCGGAGGATTCACTACGGCACTACTTCTACCCTATGGTACTTCGTCCCAGATTGCAGACGCGATATCCCTTGATGTTGCGAAAGCAAGCGCAACAGGTTCAGCATACTGCAATTATGCCTTCAGTGCAGCCGCTTCAGCCACCAATGCACAGTCTTTGGACGATGAAGTCCAGGCAGAGCTGAAGTCCTTATTCATTCCCTTCAGCGATTTATTTGCAGAAGGATCCTTGTCTCAACAAGTCGCTGCCGTCGCGTCGCATTTTGCTTCCTGGTCTACGGACAAACCCATCATCACTGACGCGAGGGGCTCAGATCTGGCTTCTGTTCTCCTGCTCGCGAGCTTGAACAGCCGTCCAGTGCATGTGACCGATGTGCGCAGTAAAGAAGACCTCCTTCTCATCTCCTTGAGCAAGGCGAAGCAGCTGAAGGTCACTTGCGATGTTTCTGTATATACTCTCTTCTATACCTCGGAGGCATTCGGTGGTGTTAAATGCCTTCCATTGAAGGAGCATCAGGAGAAGCTTTGGGAACATTTGGACGTTATTGATGCTTTCTCAATCGGCACGATACCTTACCAGCTTGCGTCGGAACTGAATAAGCCGACTTCCGCCTCGATTGGAATCGAGGACACCCTTCCTTTACTTTTGACTGCTGTATCAGATGGCAAGCTCACCCTGGCAGCCATACAGGAGCGTCTGCATGACAACCCGATCAGGATATTTGGTCTTCCTGATCAGTCCCACACTCAGATCGAAGTGGTGGTAAATCGCCGCGCCATCATGGCAGGGAGGAAGTCTTCTTTATGGTCTCCTGTTGATAAGTCGAAGATGAGTGGTTCCGTCAACCGAGTCATCGTGCACGGACAGACCGTCTTCCTCGACGGCACTTTGCTGTCTGCGCCATTGGGACGTGATATATCAAGTGCAACTATTAGCCGACCTGCCGCTGCCCTTGACAGACGCGGTTCGGTGAGTAGCACTCGACCAGTGCCTCAAGAAACTCTGTCGAGTCCCCGGATGCAACTTTTGAAACCCGCAGATGGTGTTCTACCATCCCAGCAGGGTCCGGTTCCTTTAACCTCGGCAGTTGCAAGCCCGAACGCTCTAGCTATCGCTTCTGCTCCTAGAGTATTTTCTCCACTTACGCCACACCCGGCTTTCTATCGCAAGAACATCCTGTCCGTTAAGCAGTTTACACACCAGGATATCCATGATCTCTTCAGTTTGGCGCACGAAATGAGATTGCAAGTCGAACGTAATGGGACGTTGGACATCCTCAAAGGCAAGGTCCTCTGTACACTTTTCTACGAGCCGTCAACTCGCACCAGTGCATCGTTCGACGCTGCAATGAAGCGGTGCGGAGGTGAGGTCGTTCAGGTGAACGCAGATCAGGCGTCCGTTCAGAAGGGAGAGACGCTGGAGGATACCGTTCGCACGCTGAGTTGCTATGCGGATGCGATCGCGGTGAGGCATCCACAAATGGGCAGTGCACAGAAAGCGGCCAAATATTCTCCGATTCCTATCATCAATGCCGGAGATGGCATCGGCGAGCATCCTACTCAGGTAAATACTATCTCCCACTTGAGTTATCCTATCGTCTCAATACTTGCATGTTGCAGGCATTACTCGATATCTACACCATTCGTTCAGAGCTCGGTACTGTTAATGGTCGTACCATAACGATGCTGGGCGACTTGAAGAATGGACGGACCGTGCATAGTCTCGTCACGCTCCTATGCCTCTACTCGGTCCGCCTGAACTTCGTGGCACCTCCTTCCCTCGCAATGCCACAAAGCGTGATCAACGTTGCCCGCAGAGCAGGCGTATTTGTCCGCGTGTGTGACTCACTTGAGGAAGTCCTAGCGGAGACCGACGTGCTCTATGTGACCCGTGTCCAGAAGGAACGGTTTGAGAACGAGGAAGATTGGATTAGAGTGAAGGACGCATATAGGATTGATCATTCTGTCCTATCGAGAGCGAAGGAAGAAATGATTGTCATGCATCCCCTTCCTCGTGTAAACGGTGCGTCTCGTTCCCTAAAGTATGCTTTGACGCTTTACTCAACGTTCTTGTTTTGTAGAAATTGATCCAGAGGTCGACTTCGATTCGCGAAGAGCAGTGTACTTTAGACAAATGCGCTATGGTTTATTCGTATGTGACCTCTGCTGGAGCTCATCGCGACCGCCGCTAACAAGTTCTGCATAACAGGTTCGTATGGCATTATTGGCGAGCGTCATGGCATAAGCACCTTCTAGACAGACAAACAATCAACAAAATAAGCAAATTTCGCATGAGATTATAGCTCGATACTCTACAAGAGGAAAAGTATATGTACATGTATCATCTAATGTGATCTTATATCTTGTCTCTACGCCCGACCTTTGGGTTTGTCCGAGGAGATTTAGAGAGATGAAAATTCGTTATTCAGGATTACTCAACAAAAATCTCGGAAACCCATTCAACTGCAAAGATAACGAACCGATCATGTCCAAACCTTCAATCTGAAATCCATAACCTTGACAAATAGTTCATGGTGGTAATTGTCGAGGAAATCGCGCCTGGCATTTCTCGTTCACTAGTAGAATTTCCCTGTGACACAATGCACTCGTCTCGATCTTCGTATATTTTGTGGTAAATACCCTGCCTCGCTTAGAACACTCTATGTCGGAGAACGGACGACATACAGCGATGCTGAGAGCTTTACAGAGTTATATGCTATTGAGTGGTTACCAGAAGGTCAAGGTGTCGTTGATTCTCCGACACGCGTGACCCGGGCTCGGTAATTCACCGAGCAGAGCCTAACCTGAGCCTAACCCTCACCCTAAGCCTATCCCTATTCCTCATTCCAACGAGACGCGTCTTCACGCGTATCATCACTCCCGATGGACGTCCCAGTACTACCATCGCCATTGTGTCTCGCGTCGGCAATACCATCTCTCCCAGCACCTGACGTGGCTGGGAAAGACGCGTCTCCGCGGTTACCCACCGAATTGTGGAGGGAGATATTCGTGCATGCGACCCGCGTCGTGGGCGGTTATGACACGTCTTACGAGTGACTTTCTTTCTTTCTATAACATGTTAGGACATACTGTTGACAGTGATTGTATGCAGGTCGCCATTTGAGAAGTCTGAAATTTCGAATGGGTACAGCTATTTCCTTAGACAACTAAAGGAAAACCACCGCACAAAACAGGCGTTGTGTCTCGTGTCGAAGACATGGCGTGCTCTAGCATTTGATCTCATCCTTGAGTATCTGTTTCTTCAAGAAGCGTACGACTGGTCGAAGCTTGCGGACGCGCTCGAGGAAAGCAAGCTAAGCCATGGAGGTCGGGGAGGCCTCGGGATGGGATGGTATTGCAAACGGATTGAAATCTATACACATCATTGGACGCAAGAGCTCGGCGTAGCTGCTGCGCGTGTTGTGCGCTGCTGTCCGAATCTACGCGTCTTGGCCGTTGGTGCGCTCGAGGAAACTGGAGGAGTCCCGGTTGAACTAATTCAAGCTGTCTTCGAATCATGCCCCGGGGCAATTCGTTCCCTTGATTGGACGTGCGATATTGGAGCAGACCAGACTACGGAGATGTTCTGCCTTATATCAAAGGCGACAAAGCTGCAATCCTTGTTTTTGTGTGTACAGCAGGACCTAGATGCCAGTCATGCCGAGAAGATAGATGGCGTTGGACCTGTTACGCTTCCTGAGCTACACACGATAGAACTCGTTTCCCCCGAATTTGATCCTTCAGACGTCCTTCTAGTCATGGCGACCTGGAAGCTCCCTAGTCTTCGTCATCTCGTCCTTTGCGGTCAAACGGATCTGAGTTTTGCACACTGTTTCTTCGAAGCACACGGGCCGAGCCTCTCGATCTTGGAATTCGATTATGCAGGAGAATCCGATCTCGAACCGGCTTTCCAGTCTGTACTTCCCCAGCGAGGTCCAGAAATGTTATTCACTCATTGTCCGAATCTCACGGAATTAATCCTGCAAGCCCATTGGGCCGCCTCACAAGCACTTCCCGGGCATCCAAAAATCGAGCGTATCGGGCTTCGAGGTCTACATCTTCACGCCGGTTCCCAGACCAGAAATCGTGGCGGTGGACTCGCACTCCGTCCAGAGCACGACGCAGAACAGCGTGCTATCCTACAAGCTCTGAGAGCAGCCTTCCCAATACTCGTCGATCGTGCGCGCTTCCCGAGCATAAAAGCTGTACGACTGCTGGACTTTGACCAATCCCGTTTCCGCAGCATACCCTGGCGTGCCTCGCGTGTTGCGCACTGGGCGTTCTGGGTGAAACGATTTGAGCGACTCGGTATACGCCTCGAAGACCATGCCGGTGATCTTATCGAGGTCATATTCCGAGAAGTAAATGTCCTTCTACCGGAGGATGAGGAACCATACGTTTTTCAAAGCTGACAAATTCACATGCTGCATTCGAAGGTATAATTCTCTAGTTTCTATTATTTGAAACTTTTCTTGGATAACTCCGTGACTCAATGCTTTATCCTTTTGCATTTCTTTCTCGTTCTTTTCATTGCTCTCACTGATTTCTTTACTTTCGGATTTTGGAATGGAAAACGGTCTATCTATCTCACAGAATTTCATCTTCACCTCAGTTCTAAACTTATATTTTCATTCTCAGCGCCACCTCCGTCTCGTGTTTTGTCCGTCTATTTTCACATTTCCTTAGTGTGCATCCTCTTTCACTCATAACAATGCTTTTTCTCTGTTCTTCCTGCTGTCGGTTTTTTTCTTTTTTCTTCTCGTTTGTGCATATGCTGTCTGCTTTCTGTAGAGTCCTGTTGTTCTTGCAAATATAGAAACACGATTTGTCTGCAAGTTATAATTACATAGCAAGTTTCATTTGCGATAGGGACAAATAATCAGAATAGTCATGGATGATCGTAAGTATATACAAGTCTGGTGGTTCCGTGAGGCTTCAGGAGGTGGATATTGTTGCGAGGGTGAAAAGTAAATATTTGTATTAGTTCTTCCTCCTGAAGCCCTCAACTAGACTCTCCTAGACGCATATAAAGATCAGTAGAAGTTTTATGGCGAAAGACAAAGCACTGACCCGCAGCATAAACAGCCAGTAATACAGTCAACGATTCCCGTTATACATCCAGTGATTGCTTCAATTATGGCCGTAAGTGAACAATCGGAAACAAAGCAGTGATCGCCCGCGTACCAGCAATGATCCATTCAACACAACCTACGATACAATCGAATATATCCATGAAACAGTCAGCGATACATGCGAATATTCCTAACACGCAATCATCAGGATCTCTGACAAACTAAGGCAAAGAGGAGAGTACCGGCGATACAGGAAATGATGACACTTTCAAGCAAACCAATTACCAAAAATGCTTCAATAAACAACTGATGATCGCTCACCCCATCTTCACAAGCTACTGTATCGGTAAGAGGATTCAAGCGCAGCGAGTACAGAGTACACCTAACTCGTCTCTTATATATGCATATAAGTGCCAGCACCACACTTGCGGTCTGTGCCTGATGTCATAAGTGGAGGTGAGATTCTATCCTCTAAATTTGGCTTCAAACTGGCGCGTGGACAAGCCATCATCTTCGATTTTGAAAAGAAAAAAAAGTTGTATTATATGTTGAGTATAGAAACCGAACATGACATGAATCAGGTCGAATGGATGTTCTCAGGGTATCGGAATTCGAATGTTTTATATTCTCCTCCAGAATTCGGACCCGACCTACCTCGAGTCATACATAAATGACTTGGTCCCAATGAAAAATGGTTCTTAACGCCAACTTTCTCACTTGTGCAACCGTGATCCTCCTTAGGCGAGCATAATACCATCCCGAATGGATCTTTCTGTTTCGCAGGACCCCGAGTCAGTGATTCTCGAAGTTAGAAATACTAGGGCGAATCTACCCTACGACATTGTTCTTCGAATCGTGTCAAGCCTGGAGGAGGATCGAGAGAAGGAACGGCGGAGTTGGCTGTATAAAAAGAACGTGTTTCAACCAACACTTTACTCTGCTTGCCTCATAGACAGAGTCTGGTACGAAGTGTCGATCGAGCTTCTGTATAAAGAGGTAGTCATCTCAAGCAACACGGCGCTCTTGGTATTCCGTCAAACATTGGAAACGCGAAAGGATCTCCGTCCACTGGTCCAATCAGTCTTCTTCTCTTATATATTCAGCACCGACGGAGCATGCATAGAAACCGGCTTCGAACCACCTCTGGCTCTTGACAGCATATACGAAATGTGTCCAAGCATACAGCCCCGCATAGTGAGCGTGCTTATTATTTCGTCTTCAGACTTCTTTCATACACTGATCATGTTGCAAAAAGAGTGCATTTGATCCGCGTCATATAGAACGACTGGACGCCAATAAGCTTTCTCACCTAAAGTTTAAGCCACCCGGAGGAGATCTGAATTTGTTCGGTTCGTTGCTCTGTTTTCCTGCCCTCGAAGACCTCACCATCATGAACTACTTCCCGAACCTTAATCACTATAATCAGGTGCAATGGCCGGAAATGCCGCGAATAAAAAGGCTATGCCTCTTTTCGCGTACCTCTTTGTTCAAAAACATATTTCCACTGTTTCGGAGCTCCTCAGGAGCAGGACTACGGGTTCTCGAAATTGTGAATGGAATCTATATGAGCGACGATCCGTGGTCCCGTATTGTGACCGTCGGTACTTCCCTTGAAATACTTACTTTCGCCCCTTACTACGCTCCTGACTGCGTATTTGGACACAACTTATCCATTCCACCTTCTATAGTCGCACTATGCATCCCAGCCGACATTTTCTACGTGAATTTGCCTCTGGATTCTCCTGATTCCCTTGAACCTCTTATCAAGCTCCCAAGAAGCCTCAAACATCTTACAATAATAGAAACGCCTCTTTCGCGATTTACGAGAGGCGTCTATGATCCCAGTCTGCAGAGTGCGATCACGCGTCTTATCATGATGCACCAAATAGGGAGGGCCTGTCCGTATTTGGAAGCCATCCACCTGTGCGGAATGAGACGTCTTGTCCTAAGTAGTCTGGAAGATTTGACTTCCAAGGCTGGTATCAAGCTGGCAATTACATTAACTGTAAGTACAGAAGATACGGGACCTGTGCTCATCTGCTCAGCTTACCGATTTTCTCTTTCCTACTCCCAGGATTTGCGAACACGATTATTCCAAGATGGTTCAGGAGAATAGACATTGTTTTACAGGACTGGCAATATCGAGAGGGTATCTCCTATTTTCACTCGAAAACTACTTGTCTATGTGAGAAGGCAACCAGCAAGAACGAGTGTGCCAGATAGGCATGGAAGAATCGACTACTCAAGGGCGGGCCATCAAAAGGAGATAACGAAAGTACGTGCCTTTTACTTGCTCTAGTCTCAATTCTGGATTGGCTAGATGCTGTACCCAAGAGAACTGCTTCGCGGATGTAATATAATGCTGCGTCTTTCCGTTTTTATCTTTCGCATTCCCTCCCCTGCACGAGGGTTCGGAAGGAGGATTTCTCTATTGTACGAGGAAAGTATGCGACGAACGAATCCTAATCAGAGAATGATGTGCTGAGCGTAAAAACCTATATCCAGGCAAAGGGCTTTAGCGTTCCGATTCAGGTAGCGGTGACAGAGAGGGGGGAAAGGAAGGGCAGAATTCAAAAGCATATGTGAAGGGTCCATTTTTGAACAGAGTTTTTGAGCACTCAAAACGGCCGGGACGAACGTCCATACCTTGGAGTACCGGTCGACAGGCACCGGTCAATTACCATTGAGGCAAACCACGCCGGGAGAGAATCACGACGGCCGACGATATTGTATACTCGTGCGGATAATTGCCTATGAGCCACGCCCGGCTCGAGAGACTACACCACAAAGGATTGCGAAGAGTAAGACAAGTTGGATAACACCAGGAGATGTCAGTTGGCCGTGAAAGAATATTTGAGAAAACTAGATGACGTGTGAAGGAGAATGCCCAAGCTGAACATCCCATCACCAAGTTTTCCGTAGATTCTGCCAGCAGACTCTCAGCTCAAACGCAGTACCTGACCGCAAATATGATGGTCAGGAGTGGACTCGGAAGAACGTGTTTATGGACACGCCCGGACGGTCGACCCACTTGAGAGACAGTACTTTCTTTCTGCAAGCAGTCTTGGATTATAACTGGCAAATGGCACTGTAAGGTCTCGAGATCAATACAAAACGACCCCGTCGATCTATAAGTAGCCAAGTCGGTGCCTGCGTAAAATGATATCCCCGGAACTTGAACCTCAGCCCCCAGGCCGCAGGGATGGTTCGGAAAACCTCCGAATCATAACTGGCCACAGCAGACAACGGTCGTAAGCCTTACCAATCCCTATCCCAACCACAGAGCATTCGTGTTTAATTGAATTTTGAACTCACCTGCATTCCTGCCAGTTCATCAGCAGGATAAGCAAATAGTTGTAAGTATGAGTCACTTGCATGAGATTGACAAAGAGGCCAGCACAAACAGAATTTGATCATAGTGATGGGATGATAAGGTTAGCCGATGAAAGACGTCGATAAATACGGAAGGACCACGTGTGGAGACGCGACAAATCACGCCGTGACAAGCGTAGAATGAATTGAACTCGGCACCGCCACAACTTCAACTTGTTTTCAAGCCACGACCAGTCGCAGCTGACTCACTATCCCTTATCCCTTCCAAAAAGGATAGCAAGCCACCGCCAGGCGTATTATTTAAGTATGTTCTGTCCCTTAACGTATCTCTTCTTTATCTTTCTAACATGTCCACCTATCCACAGCCGACTTACTCGAAGCATCTTCTTAACGATTCCGCTACCGTCACTTCCACACCACGTACACGCGCGAGGACTGACGAACCCAAGAAAAACCGTGCTGAATACGACAAGAAGGCGAACCTTGAGACGGTCGACGATATTGGCAAGGCTCTAGAAGGCGAACTGATGGATTCAATACTGGAGGACGTTCCCAATCTCATCGAGAAGCGTTTCCCTGCAATATTATTCCAGAGACTGCGTGGCCAGCATGGACCCATATCGCTTGCCAACGACCCCGACTTTCCAAACCACAAAGATCTAAAAGATTTTGATTCTGGATCAGGCCCCGTTGAACAAGACGATGACTCCAATGCTGACGCACCCTCCCAAGGACCCATCTCATCAAATCGAGATGTATTTGATGGCCCATCGATCCCTGACACCGACTCTTCTCGGTCTCAGCCTTCCAACGAATCGACTACTACGCCAACTCCCTGCCCGATTCTGGACGAAATCTTCACAGACATGACATCTGGGCCGGACAAGCTTTACGACACCGTGCTGAAGAAGTGGCTCAGATGGCCCGAAACGAACAAACAAGGCAAGGAAGAGGAAGTCTGCAAGTTTCTGAATGAAATTCTTGCGAGAGCACGCAGATACCTATATGGATCCGATCGAGGACCGGAGGGCAGCACAGAGTGGATCTTCAGTGCGAGATACGCGAATGCTATGATGAAACTTGATGGAGTAGGTCGGAAGCCAGATGTTGCACTCGTTCCTCGGGAATACTCTGAAAAGGGCGTTGACGGATCTTGGAGGACTACACGTAGTGTCGGGGAACTGAGATCGACAGGCTATCAGAACAACGTCCAGCTTGCCAAAGGAAGGCTTGCACAGTATTCTCGTCTCATGTATGGAAGCCACGAGGGCCGACGCTTCACTCTCCTCTTCAGTCTCATCGACGACAATATTGCCTTGTACAAGTACGACCGCTCAGGTGTCCTCATTTCCGAGGTATACAATGTTCATCAAGAACCGATGGGGTTCATGCGGATCATCATCGGCCTGGCTCTAGGAGAAGACTACTTCCTTGGATTCGATCCATCTTTCTTCAGCAAAGATGGGAAGGACTACGTCAAGCTCAATGAGAAAGCGTACAGGATCGTGGAAGTGATCTACCTCCATTCGGTGATTCGGGGTCGGGGATCTGTTATACTCCATGTCATAGATGACGAGACTGGGGAAGAACTCGTCATCAAGGATCAATGGGTAGATTCTGCACGAGAGAAGAAGGAAGACTACTGGCTGAGGCTTCTTGAGGCTCGCAATGCGCAGAATGTTGTGAAACTCGTCGATCACCAGTTGGTCCGATTCGAGATCGGCGGCGAGGGCATCGTGAACGATGATACTGTGTCTGACAGAGAAGACGTACCAGCTGAGGAGAAGGAAGGTATCGAGATCCGCGAACATCGCAGAATTGGTGTGACACCATTCGGTGTGAATCTGAAGCATTTCAGATCCCTGAAGGAACTCGTTTCTGTATTCAGGGATTTTGCGGAAAGTAAGAATTTGAAATATTCTCACGAAAAGTTGCTTACTTTGAATGATTTAGGCATACGATCCATCTACAAGGCCGAGGTTTTTCATCGCGACATTAGCCGACACAACCTGATCATAGTAAGGAAACCCGATGAGTCGATTGGAAAAGGCTATGTGATCGACTTTGATTGCGCTGCAAGTGTTGACCATCAACGATCTGGAGTAGCCGACCTGACGGTAGGTGTCAATAGCTGCATGAGAGATGCTTTGCTGATGACACATGCAGGGAACGATACCGTTCATGGCTATTTCGATACTGAAGAAGAATGGCAGCTCACACAAATATTACTACGAGCTGGAGTCTTTGTTTTATACACTTGTCTGGACATGCGTGACCGAGAACGGACCGAGACAAAATGGACGGCCTCCATACACATTTGATTTCAAGGACTCTCCGATAGCCGATTGGTGTGGTCCGAAGATCGATGATCTCGAGGACGAAGCGATTGTGTACAGGCGCATTGCTGGCGTCAAGAGTTGGATGCTGACTGACTTCAATGTATTCGATGATCGAATCATTAAGAACATACCGCGGTATTTTGAACCGATTTATGAGATGCTGAGGAAGTTACGACAGCTTCTTTTCCTGCCCAATCATGGGTTCCCAGTCCCGGAGGAGCAGATGCCGATATCTCAACGCAAGGATATCGACAAAGTCTTTCAGACATTCATCAGCATTCTCAACGAAGCTCTCGAACAGCTGGAATCAAGCACTATTGACCCGGAGAAGCCCGTTTCCACGAATGACCTGCAGCCAGAAAAGGAAAAGGAAACGCAGCAACCGGCTATCGCAGAACCTGATGTGGTAGAGAGAGCTGCAAATCGACGCCGTATGCATAATCGGAGACGACGCGAGACCCGTATTGCTGCAGCCAAGGCGAAAATGGCGGCGGCAGGTGGGGAAGGTGTGCATCATGACGAGACAGAGGATGAGGACGCACAAAATGATCCTCAATCACCCAGTCCGAGTCCGACGAAGGGATCAAATTCAATACATCCACTCAGTCTGGACCTTTCGAGTCGGATCAGCTCACGTATCGCTGGCTCACATACCGCGGCGTCTTCGCATACTGCAGTATCCCAGACGGCAGTTTCCTGGAAAACAACGAGTCTTGGAAATAATTCTGTCAGTGCTCGTTCTCGTGGATCCGTGGGGACACGAGGTACTGGTGCACGACGCGGTAGTGGACGAGGTACTGGTTCGCTGGGCCGTGGTTCTCGTGGCGTCGGCTCACGGGATACAAGCTCGGTCGGTGGTAAGCGTCCCGTTCCGGAATGTGACCAGTCTCATTCGTCATCGAAGCGGCGCCGAGGGTAATGAATTCGAAGCGCATCTATCTCTAATTCCCGTACAACATACTACTATTAGTGTTGGCCATTTCTTTGCTTTGCCTGATTATAGTCTGTTATTCTTTTTGCATTTGTAGACATTCGTATATAGCAATCTCATGTAATAGTCAACTGAATGTTTACGACCATACAATAAATTCTTCTCTTGTCTTCTGCAGAAGCGGTCGCAGATTGGGCGCGACAATCCGTGCGATGTCACGTCTTTCTTCTCGTCACGACCAGCTATGCACTGGGGGTCGGCAACTCCGTACGGATTTGCGTGCGTTCCCACGGGTTCGGTTATAGGTATGATCGTCGGAGTTCAAAAAGAGTTTACAATGATTCTTTGACTTGAATTTCCCTCTACCACAGTTCATGTATCGGTCTAATAAAATGGTAGAATATATGTTTGAATAAGATGCTTCAACTCTCAGGAGGTACTTTTTGCAAAAACTGCACTGTTGCCAATAATTAAGCTAATTTGTTGTGAATCTTGTGATGAAACAATGGATTTTTGTCTTTGAATTTCAGCCAGCTAAAACCCATACATCGACACGAAATTTTCCATAAGATACACTGAAGTACTATACTTCAACTCTCAGGGGCTACATTTTCGAAAACATAAGTAGGTGAATTGTTCTGTTGTGCACTTTGTGATGCATGATTTTGCCAAGGATTTGCGATACTTGCCTATTTGGGCTTATTTTCGGCCTCCGACGCGCACGCGAAGACCATAGGGATTGCCCACCCCCATATGCAGGATCGCAGGAGCCCAAATGAAAAGAAAAGTCGGCTAGAATTCGCGATATCCTCGACGAATACGGTTCTGGCAGGTACTCCCGAGTCCCGACCTCACTGCAGAATAATTCTCAGACCACGTAGCCAACGGGAAAGTATACCGTCTGGATGATCCCACCTTACATGAGATGAAGAAGTGCACGTCAGTTGGATGGATTACAGTAAGCTCATTTCACTATTTGCGATAAAGACAGACAAAAGTAATTTCAGAAAAGAAAACAGTCGTGGTCAGAGTTACATGTAAGTCGGTTCAGGGTTCGAATGTTTTACATCCGCCTCGGACCCAACCTACTTCGAGTCATACATAAATGACTTGATGCCATGATACCCGACACCAGCCTTCTCACTTGTGCAGCCATGCTGCTCCTTTACCTTAGGAAGATATTCTCGTGCATAAGACCATTCCGAACGGACCTTTCTGTTTTGCAGGACGCCGAATAGGAGTCAGTGATTCTCGAAGTAAAAAATACTAGGACGAGTCTACCGAACGACGTTGTTCTTCGAATCGTGTCGAGCTTAGAGGAGGATCGAGAGAGGGAACGACGGAGTTAGCTGTATGCAAAGACCGTGTTTCAATCAACACTTTACTCTCTATGCTTCGTAGACAGAGTATGGTACGAAGCGTTGCTCGGTCTTCTTACCAAAGAGGTAGTCTTCGCGTGCGGCAGGGCGCTCCTTGTATTCCGTCGAACATCAGAAACGCGAAAGGCCTAGGATCTCCTTCCGCTGGTCCGATCAATCTTCTTCTCTTATATATTCTGCACCGGCGGAGGTTGCAGAGAATCCCGCTTCGATCCACTTCTGGCTCTTGATCGTGTGTACGAAATGCGTCCAAACAGACAGCCCCGCATTGAATCTCAGTGATCCTATCATTTCATCTTCAGATTTCCTTCACACACTGATCGTGTTGCAAATAGAGTGCATTAGAATAGAACGACTGGACGTCAATAGGCTTACGCACCTCAAGATTGAGCCACCCAGAGAAGATCCGAATTGGTTCGGTTCGGTGCTCTGATTTCCTGCCGTCGAAGTAGGGCTCCGACTGGCGTATGCGTATAACCGTATAAGGTGCAGCCGTATCCGTATGATCCAATAAGAGCAAAATATACGGGCCGTATACAAAGGTCTAAAAATGTGACGTTTACGGCTTATACGCCATATACGGGAGCTCAGGTCCCATGCCTCCCGGTAGCATAGAGATATACTTATTTTATATATACCGTTTTTGGCGATTTGGTAGATCACTTGAAACCAAAAGGACTGACGGATACAGTGTTGTTCCCACGCATATTCTTTCTATCACGATCCATTGAATTTGTCCACTGAGCCCTTCCTGGCAGGGATGAACAACTTGAAAGTGGGGTATTTGCGCTATGTAACGTTCGGATAACTCGAAATGAGCATGTTTAGCTCGTTTTATTTCGATCCTACAGTGCCTGTGGCTGCCGTATACGGCGCATTCCCCGTATACGGGCTGTCCGTATTCGTACATGTATAACGGTCTGGTGTGCCATATATACGCCCGTATCCGTACGAAGCTTCTTTTATACGACCGTACCCGTATATGGATACGGTCGGAGCCCTACCTCGAAGACTTCACCATCATGAACTACTCGCCGAACTTTAATCTTCATAATCAGGCGAAATGCCGCGAATAAAAAAGCTATGCCTCTTTTCGTGTACCTCTTTGTTCAGAAACATACTTCCACTGTTTCGGAGCTAGCTAGATTACGGGTTCTCGAAATTGTGAACGGAGTCTATATGTGCGACGACCCATGGTCCCGTATTGCGACCGTCGGTACTTCTCTCGAAATACTTACTTTCGCCCCTTACTACGCTTTTGACTGCGTATTTGGACACAACTTATCCATTCCACCTTCGATGGTCGCACTATGCATCCTAGCTGACGTTTTCTGCGTGAATTCGCTGCTGGATTCCCCTGATTCCCTTGAACCTCTTATCAAGCTCCCAAGAAGCCTCAAACATCTTACAATAATAGAACCGCCTCTTTCGCGTTTTACGAGAGGCGTCTACGAACCCGGTCTGCAAAGTGCGATCACGCGTCTTATCATGATGCATCAAATAGGGAGGGCCTGTCCATATCTTGAAACCATCCACCTGTGCGGAATGAGACGTCTTGTTCTAAATAGTCTAGGAGATTTGGCTACCAAGGCTGGTATCAAGTTGGTAATCACCTTCATTGTAAGTACAGAAGATACCTGTGCTCATCTGCTCAGCTCACCGATTTTCTCTTTCTTACTCCTAGGATTGGCGGGGGCGATTATTCCAAGATGATTCAGGAGAATAGACATTGATTTACAGGACTGGACCGTAGAATAATCGATTGAATACCGGTTTCCATCAGTACACGAGAGAGGATCTCCTATTTATACTTGAAATCCATTCGTCTATGGGAGAAGGCAACCAGGCAAGAACGAGTGTGCCAGGTTGTCATGGAAGAATCGATTACTCAAGGATGGGCCATCAGAAAGAGGTAAAGAAAGTACGTGCCTTTTCTTGCTCTAGCCTCAACTCCTGGACTAGCTAGAAGCTGTACCCAAGAGAACTGCTTCGCAGATGTAATATAATGCTGTGTCTTTCCGTTTTTATCTATCGCATTCCCTCCTCTACACGAGGGTTCGGAAGGAGGGCTTCCCTAGCGTATGAGGAAAGTATGTGACGAGCGAATCTTAATAAGAGAATGATGCGCTAAGCGCAAAGGCCTATGCCCATGAAAAGGGTTTTCGCGTTTCGATTCAGGTAGCAGTGACAGTGAGGGGAAAAGGAGAGGAGGGTTACAGTTGAATTTAAAACAATACGTGAAGGGTTCATTTCTGAACAGAGCTTTTGAGTAGAGCAGGAATCGATTAATTACCATTGAGGCAGGCCACTCCGAGAGAGAATCATGACGGATGACCGTATACTCATATGGAAGATTGCCTATGAGCCACGATTGGCTCGAGAGATTACGAAGTGCGACCAGTAGGAACTTGTGAGACAAGTTGGACAACACCAAGCGAGATCAGTTGGCATTGAAAGAATATTTGCGAAAATTAGTTGACATGTGAAGGAGAGTGCCCAAGCTGCACATCCCATTGCCGAGTTCTCCGTGGAAGAACGTATTTATGGACATACACGCCCGAACGGTCGACCCCCTTGCGGGACAGTACTTTCTTTCTGCGACCAGTCTTGGATTATGGGTGATAACTGGCAGATGGCACTGTAAGGTCAGTACAAAGCGACCCCGTCGATCTATAAGTGGCCGAGTCAGTGCCTGCGTAAAATGTTATCCTCGGAACTTGAACCCTGAGCCCGCGGGCCGCGGGGATGGGTCGGAAAACCCCCCGAAACATAACTGGCCACAGCAGACAACGGTCGTAAAGCTTACCTATCCCTGTTCCAATTACAGAATACAGTGCGAACACTCATGTTTAATCAAAATTCAGACTCACCCGCATTTCTGCCAGTTCATCAGCAGGATAAGCAAATAGTTGTAAGTATGAGTCACTTGCATGAGATTGACAAAGAGGCCAGCACAAACAGAATTTGATCATAGTGATGGGATGATAAGGTTAGCCGATGAAAGACGTCGATAAATACGGAAGGACCACGTGTGGAGACGCGACAAATCACGCCGTGACAAGCGTAGAATGAATTGAACTCGGCACCGCCACAACTTCAACTTGTTTTCAAGCCACGACCAGTCGCAGCTGACTCACTATCCCTTATCCCTTCCAAAAAGGATAGCAAGCCACCGCCAGGCGTATTATTTAAGTATGTTCTGTCCCTTAACGTATCTCTTCTTTATCTTTCTAACATGTCCACCTATCCACAGCCGACTTACTCGAAGCATCTTCTTATCGATTCCGCTACCGTCACTTCCACACCACGTACACGCGCGAGGACTGACGAACCCAAGAAAAACCGTGCTGAATACGACAAGAAGGCGAACCTTGAGACGGTCGACGATATTGGCAAGGCTCTTGAAGGCGAACTGATGGATTCAATACTGGAGGACGTTCCCAATCTCATCGAGAAGCGTTTCCCTGCAATATTATTCCAGAGACTGCGTGGCCAGCATGGACCCATATCGCTTGCCAACGACCCCGACTTTCCAAACCACAAAGATCTAAAAGATTTTGATTCTGGATCGGGCCCCGTTGTCCAAGACGATGGCTCCAATGGTGACGCTCCCTCCCAAGGACCCGTCTCATCAGGTCGAGATGTATTTGATGGCCCATCGATCCCTGACACCGACTCTTCTCAACCTCGGCCTCCCAGAAAATCGACTACCATGCCAACTCCCTGTCCGATTCTGGACGAAATCTTCACAGACATGACATCTGGGCCAGACAAGCTTTACGACCTCGTGCAGAAGAAGTGGCTCAGATGGCCTGAAACGAACAAACAAGGCAAGGAAGAGGAAGTCTGCAAGTTTCTGAATGAAATTCTTGCGAGAGCACGCAGATACCTATATGGATCCGATCGAGGACCGGAGGGCAGCACAGAGTGGATCTTCAGTGCGAGATACGCGAATGCTATGATGAAACTTGATGGAGTAGGTCGGAAGCCAGATGTTGCACTCGTTCCTCGGGAATACTCTGAAAAGGGCGTTGACGGATCTTGGAGGACTACACGTAGTGTCGGGGAACTGAGATCGACAGGCTATCAGAACAACGTCCAGCTTGCCAAAGGAAGGCTTGCACAGTATTCTCGTCTCATGTATGGAAGCCACGAGGGCCGACGCTTCACTCTCCTCTTCAGTCTCATCGACGACAATATTGCCTTGTACAAGTACGACCGCTCAGGTGTCCTCATTTCCGAGGTATACAATGTTCATCAAGAACCGATGGGGTTCATGCGGATCATCATCGGCCTGGCTCTAGGAGAAGACTACTTCCTTGGATTCGATCCATCTTTCTTCAGCAAAGATGGGAAGGACTACGTCAAGCTCAATGAGAAAGCGTACAGGATCGTGGAAGTGATCTACCTCCATTCGGTGATTCGGGGTCGGGGATCTGTTATACTCCATGTCATAGATGACGAGACTGGGGAAGAACTCGTCATCAAGGATCAATGGGTAGATTCGGCTCGAGAGAGGAAAGAGGACTACTGGCTGAGGCTTCTGGAGGCTCGCAACGCACAGAATGTTGTGAAGCTCATCGATCACCAGTTGGTCCGATTCGAGATCGGCGGCGAGGGCATCGTGAACGATGATACTGTGTCTGACAGAGAAGACGTACCAGCTGAGGAGAAGGAAGGTATCGAGATCCGCGAGCATCGCAGAATTGGTGTGACGCCATTTGGTGTGAACCTGAAGCATTTCAGATCCCTGAAGGAACTCGTTTCTGTATTCAGGGATTTTGCGGAAAGTAAGAATTTGAAATATTCTCACGAAAAGTTGCTTACTTTGAATGATTTAGGCATACGATCCATCTACAAGGCCGAGGTTTTTCATCGCGACATTAGCCGACACAACCTGATCATAGTAAGGAAACCCGATGAGTCGATTGGAAAAGGCTATGTGATCGACTTTGATTGCGCTGCAAGTGTTGACCATCAACGATCTGGAGTAGCCGACCTGACTGTAGGTACTGCTAGCTGCATGAGAGATGCTTTTCTGATGTCACATGCAGGGAACGATACCATTCATGGCTATTTCGATACTGAGGAAGAACGGCAGCCCACACAAATATTATTACGAGCTGGAGTCGCTGTTTTATACACTTATCTGGACATGCGTGACCGAGAACGGACCGAGACAAAATGGACGGCCTCCATACACATTTGATTTCAAGGACTCTCCGATAGCCGATTGGTGTGGTCCGAAGATCGATGATCTCGAGGACGAAGCGATTGTGTACAGGCGCATTGCTGGCGTCAAGAGATCGATGCTGACTGAATTCAATGTATTCGATGATCGAATCATTAAGAACATACCGCGGTATTTTGAACCGATTTATGAGATGCTGTGGGAATTACGAGACCTGCTTTTCCAACCTATGATGAGAGGAAATGTGTCGGAGGAGCAGATGCCGATATCTCAACGCAAGGATATCGACAAAGTCTTTCAGACATTCATCAACATTCTCAACAAAGCTCTCGAACAGCTGGAATCAAGTAGTATTGACCCGGAGAAGCCCGTTTCCACGAACGACCTGCAGCCAGAAAAGGAAAAGGAAACGCAGCAGCCGGCTATCGCAGAACCTGATGTGGTAGAGAGAGCTGCAAATCGACGCCGTATGCATAATCGGAGACGACGCGAGGCCCGAATTGCTGCTGCCAAGGCGAAAATGGCTGGGGCAGGTGGGGAAGGTGCGCATCATGACGGGAAAGAGGATGAGGACGCACAAAATGATCCTCAATCACCCAGTCCGAGTCCGACGAAGGGATCAAGTTCAATACATCCGCTCAGTCTCGATCTTTCGAGCCGGCTCAGCTCACGCATCGCCGGTTCACATACCGCGGCGTCTTCGCATACTGCAGTATCCCAGACGGCAGTTTCCTGGAAAACAACGAGTCTTGGAAATAATTCTGTCAGTGCTCGTTCTCGTGGATCCGTGGGGACGCGAGGTACTGGTGCACGACGTGGTAGTAGACGAGGTACTGGTTCGCTGGGCCGTGGTTCTCGTGGCGTCGTCTCACGGGATACAAGTTCGGTTGGCGGTAAGCGTTCCGTTCCGGAATGTGACCAGTCTCATTCGTCATCGAAGCGACGCCGAGGTTAATGGGTTCGAAGTGCATCTATCTCTCACTCTGGTACATCATGCACCCGCTAGTGTTGACGATTTCTTTGCTTTACTTGATCATAGTCTGTTATTATTTTTGCATTTGTAGACATTTGTATATAACAATCTCATGTAATAGCTAGCTGAATACTTGCGAACTTGCACTGGATTCTTCTCTTGTCTTCTGCAGGAACGATCTCAATATGGGCACGACGAGCCGTGCGGTGCAGCGGTATCACATCTGTCTTCTAGTCACGACCTGCTATGCAGTATCGCAGGAGCCCAGATGGAAAGAAAAGTCGGCCAGAATTCGCGATGTCCTCGACGGATACAATCCTGGCATGTGCTCGGCCTCACTGCAGAATAATTCTCAGACCACGTAGCCAGCGAGAAAGTATTCTGTCTGGATGACTCCACCTTACTTTACGTGAGATGAGGAAGTGCTGCTCGTCAGTTCACACCATAGCATGCTCGTGGCTTCGTGACATATCGTCATTGTAAGAAAGGATGGACTAAGCTCATTTCGCTATTTGCAATAAAGACAGACAAAAGTAATCTCAGAAAAGACGGCCGTGATTGGTACTGGACTCGGATTCGAATGTTTTATTCTCCACCGGAATTCCGACCTAACCTAACTCAGGCCATACATAAATGGCTTGGTCCCGTGGGCCATGGTTCCTGAAGCCAGCCTTCTCACTAGTGCAAGCATGCTGCTCCTTAGGAAGGTATTCTCGTGCACAAGACCGTCTTGAGTGGACCTTTCTATTTTGCAGGACGCCGAGTCAGTGGTTCTCAAAATTAGAAATACTAGGACGAGTCTACCGTACGACGGTGTTCTTCGAATCGTGTGGAGCTTAGAGGAGGATCGAGAGAAGAAACGATGGAGTTGGCTGTATACAAAGACCGTGTTTCAACCGACACTTAACTCTGCATGCCTCGTAGACAGAAACTGGTACGAAGCGTCGATCGAGCTTCTATATAAAGAGGTAGTAGTCTTCGCATGCAACAGGGCTCTCCTTGTATTCTCTCGTACACTGGAAACGCGAAAGGATCTCCGTTCACTGGTCCGATCAGTCTTCTTCTCTTATATATTTTTCACCGATGAAGCCCCCTTTGGACTTGGATCCCATCTATCTCTGACTCTTGACCGCATATACGAAACGTGTCCAAGCATACACCCCCACATTGTCAGTGCGCCTATCATTCAACCTTCAGATTTCCTTGAGACTCTGATCGTGTTGCAAATAAGAAATTTCGCGGCATATAGAACGACTGGACGTCAATAGGCTTACACAGCTCAAGTTTGAGCCACTCGGAGGGATCTGAATTTGTTCGGTTCCGTGCTCTGTGCCGCACCTTAGCTCCTATCATCGGGTGCAGTGGTCGGAAATACCATAAATAAGAAGGCTACGCCTTGTTTCTCGTTCCCCTTTGTTCGAAGATCCTCAGGAGCTTGATTACGTGTTCTGGAAACTGGGAACGGGACCTAACTGCGTGAGACCTGTGGTCCCGTATTGCGACTGTCGGTACTTCTCTCGAAATACTTACTTTCGGCCCTCAATACCCTCCTGACTGCGTATTTGGATGCAACTCATCTATACCACCTTCGATAGTCGCACTATGCATCCCGGCCGACATTTTTCTATATGAATATAGTGTTCCGACCGTATGCGTATAATGCGTATACAGCTTTCCGTATACGGGATACGGACGTATTGTATAAAGGAAAAAGAAGAAAATATACAGCCGTATCCCGTATAGAGTTGGGTAAGAAATGCCGTATACAGCATATGCGTCATATACGGAACTCCACCTCGCATGCCCTTTGAAAGGGTATTTGTCCCTGCCTTTCATGCGTGAAGCAGATAGTTTTCTTTGGAAATCATATTTTGAGTGTTATCAAGCACGGCAGGACTGGTGTCAGTAAACATTTTGGCAATGTGCAACCGGGTAAGCAATTATTCACACACATCTGGTGATCACATATACGCTGTTGTGCTCGGACACCTATGAAAACCGTCCCGAAGCACTATTATCAGTGATCAGAACCTTCATTGCATCGAATGAACTTTGAACACCTTGAAAAAATATTTGCTAGTAAGCCCTGATTTGGTAGAGTTACGGAACCTTCGCGTATACCCCGTATGCCCCATATACGGGTGTTCCATATGAGACCTTAACCACCAAATATACGGCCGTATTTTATACAGTCGTATCCGTATAAAGCTCGAGTTATACGGCCGTATCTGTATACGATACGGTCGGAACACTGCGTGAATATGCCTCTGGATTCCCCTGAATCCCTTGAACCTCTTATCAAGCTCCCAAGACGCATCAAGCATCTTACAATAATAATAGAAACACCTCTTTCGCATTTTACGAGAGGCGTCTATGATCCCAGTCTGCAAAGTGCGATCACGCGTCTTATCATGATGCACCAAGGACCTGTCCGTATCTGGAAACCATCCACCTGTGCGAAATGAGACGTCCTGTTCTAAGTGTTCTAGAAGATTTGGCTACCAAGGCTGGTATCAAGTTGGTAATCACATTCACTGTAAGCACAGAAGATACCTGTGCTTTTCTGCTCAGCTCACCGATGTTCTCTTTCTTACTCCTAGGACATTATTCCAAGATGGTTCAGGAGAATAGACACTGTTTCACAAGGCTGGACTGTAGAATAATCAATTGAATGCCAGATTTGTAAATACAATCGAGAGAGGATATCATATTTTCACTCGAAAACCACTTGTCTGTGTGAGAAGGCAACCAGGCAAGAACGAGTGTGCCGGATAGGCATGGAAGAATCGACTATTCAGGAATGGGCTATCAAGAGGAGATAAGTGGAAGTACGCGCCTTTTACTTATTCTAGTCTGACTTGTTGGGTTGGCTAGATGCTGTACCTGAGAGGACTGCTTCGCGGATGTAATATAGTGCTGCGTCTTTCCCCTTTTATGTATCGCATTCCCTCCTCTGCACGAGGTTTCGGAAGGAGGATTTCTCCAGCGTAAGAGGAAAGTATGCGACGTACGAATACTGATCAGAGACTGATGTGCCAACGCAAAGAACTATATCCATGCAAAGGATTTCAGTGTTCCGATTCAGGTAGCGGTGACAGAGAGGGGAAAAAGGAAGGGCAGAATTCAAAAGCATATATGAAGGGTTTATTTCTGAACAGAGCTTTTGAGTACTCAAAACGGCCGGGACGAACGTCCATACCTTGGAATACCGGCCGACAGGCACCGGTCAATTACCATTGAGGCAGAACACACCGGGAGAGAATCACGACGGCCGACGATATTGTATACTCGTGCGGATAATTGCCTATGAGCCACGCCCGACTCGAGAGACTACACCACAAAGAAGTGCGAACAGTAAGACAAGTTGGATAACACCAGGAGACGCCAGTTGGCCGTGAAAGAATGTTTGAGAAAACTAGTTGACATGTGAAGGAGAATGCCCAAGCTGAACATCCCATCACCAAGTTTTCCGTAGATTCTGCCAGCAGACTCTCAGCTCAAACGCAATACCTGATCGCAAATCTGATGGTCAGGAATGGACTCGGAAGAACGTGTTTATGGACACGCCCGGACGGTCGACCCACTTGAGAGACAGTACTTTCTTTCTGCGACCAGTCTTGGATTATAACTGGCAAATGGCACTGTAAGGTCTGGAGATCAGTACAAAGCGACCCCGCCGATCAATAAGCAGCCACGTCGGTGCCTGCGTAAAATGATATCCTCGGAACTTGAACCTCAGCCCCCAGGCCGCAGGGATGGGTCGAAAAACCTCCGAAACATAACTGGCCACAGGAGACAACGATTGTAAAGCCTTACCCATCCATATCCCAACCACAGAGCATTCGTGTTAAATTGAATTTTGAACTCACATGCATTTCTGTCGATTGATCAGGAATATAAGCAAAACGTTGTTAGTATGAGTCACTGTTGGCAAAGAGGCCAGCGCAAACAGAATTTGATTGCTTCATAGTGATGGGATGATAAGGTTAGCCGATGAAAGAAGTCGATAAATATGGAAGGACCACGTGTGGAGACGCGACAAATCACGCCGTGACAAGCGTAGAATGAATTGAACTCGGCACCGCCACAACTTCAACTTGTTTTCAAGCCACGACCAGTCGCAGCTGACTCACTATCCCTTATCCCTTCCAAAAAGGATAGCAAGCCACCGCCAGGCGTATTATTTAAGTATGTTCTGTCCCTTAACGTATCTCTTCTTTATCTTTCTAACATGTCCACCTATCCACAGCCGACTTACTCGAAGCATCTTCTTATCGATTCCGCTACCGTCACTTCCACACCGCGTACACGCCTGAGGACTGACGAACACAAGAAGAACCGTGACGAATACGATAAGAAGGCGAACCTCGAGAAGGTCGACGATATTGGCAAGGCTCTTGAAGGCGAACTGATGGATTCAATCCTGGAGGACGTTCCCAATCTCATCGAGAAGCGTTTTCCTGCAATTTTATTTCAGAGATTGCGTGGCCAGCATGGACCCATATCGCTTGCTAACGACCCCGACTTTCCAAACCACAAAGATTTGAAAGATTTTGATTCTGGATCAGGCCCCGTTGTCCAAGACGATGACTCCAATGCTGACGCACCCTCCCAAGGACCCATCTCATCAGGTCGAGATGTATTTGATGGCCCATCGATTCATAACACCGACTCTTCTCAACCTCAGCCTCCCAGAAAATCGACTACCATGCCAACTCCCTGTCCGATTCTTGACGAAATCTTCACAGACATGACATCTGGGCCAGACAAGCTTTACGACCTCGTGCAGAAGAAGTGGCTCAGATGGCCTGAAACGAACAAACAAAGCAAGGAAGAGGAAGTCTGCAAGTTTCTGAATGAAATTCTTGCAACGGCACGCAGATACCTATATGGATCCGATCGGGGTCCGGAGGGCAGCACAGAGTGGATTTTCAGTGCGAGGTACACGAATGCTATGATGAAACTTGATGGAGTAGGTCGGAAGCCAGATGTTGCACTCGTTCCTCGGGAATACTCTGAAAAGGGCGTTGACGGATCTTGGAGGGCTACACGTAGTGTCGGGGAACTGAGATCGACAGGCTATCAGAACAACGTCCAGCTTGCCAAAGGAAGGCTCGCACAGTATTCCCGCCTCATGTATGGAAGCCACGAGGGTCGACGGTTCACTCTCCTCTTCAGTCTCATCGACGACAATATTGCCTTGTACAAGTACGACCGCTCAGGTGTCCTCATTTCCGAGGTATACAATGTCCATCAAGAACCGATGAAATTCATGCGGATCATCGTCGGTCTAGCTCTAGGAGAAGACTACTTCCTTGGATTCGATCCATCTTTCTTCAGCAAAGATGGGAAGGACTACGTCAAGCTCAATGAGAAAGCGTACAGGATCGTGGAAGTGATCTACCGCCATTCGGTGATCCGTGGACGGGGATCTGTTATACTCCATGTCATAGATGACGAGACTGGGAAAGAACTCGTCATCAAGGATCAATGGGTAGATTCTGCACGAGAGAAGAAAGAGGACTACTGGCTGAGGCTTCTTGAGGCTCGCAACGCGCAGAATGTTGTGCGACTCGTCGATCATCAGTTGGTCCGATTCGAGATCGGCGGCGAGGGCATTGTGGACGATGAAACTGCGTCTGACAGAGAAGACGTACCAGCTGAGGAGAAGGACGGTATCGAGATCCGCGAACATCGCAGGATTGGTGTGACGCCATTTGGTGTGAATCTGAAGCATTTCAGGTCCCTGAAGGAACTCGTTTCTGTATTCAGAGATTTTGCGGAAAGTAAGAATTTGAAATATTCTCACGACAAGTTGCTTACTTTGAATGAATTAGGCATACGATCCATCTACAAGGCCGAGGTTTTTCATCGTGACATTAGCCGACACAATTTGATCATAGTAAGGAAACCCGATGAGCCGATTGGAAAAGGCTATGTGATCGACTTTGATTGCGCTGCAAGTGTTGACCATCAACGATCTGGAGTAGCCGACCTGACGGTAGGTGTCAATAGCTGCACGCACTAGAGATGCTTTGCTGATGACACATGCAGGGAACGATACCGTTCATGGCTATCTCGATACTGAGGAAGAACGGCAGCCCACACAAATATTATTACGAACTGGAGTCGCTGTTTTATACACTTGTCTGGACATGTGTGACCGAGAACGGACCTAGACAAAATGGACGACCTCCATACACATTCGATTTCAAGGACTCTCCGATAGCTGCTTGGTGTGGTCCAAAGATCGATGAGCTCGATAACGAAGCGATTGTCTACAAGAACATCGCTGGCCTCAAGAAATCGATGCTGACTGACTTCAATGAATTCGATGAGCGAATCATTAAGCACATACCGCGGTATTTTGAACCGATTTATGAGATGCTGGGGGAATTACGAGACCTGCTTTTCCAACCTGTGATGAAAGGAAATGTGTCGGAGGAGCAGATGCCGATATCTCAACGCAAGGATATCGACAAAGTCTTTCAGACATTCATCAACATTCTCAACAAAGCTCTCGAACAGCTGGAATCAAGTACTATTGACTCGGAGAAGCCAGTTTCCACGAACGACCTGCAGCCAGAAAAGGAAAAGGAAACGCAGCAGCCGGCTATCGCAGAACCTGATGTGGTAGAGAGAGCTGCAAATCGACGCCGTATGCATAATCGAAGACGACGCGAGGCCCGTATTGCTGCAGCCAAGGCGAAAATGGCTGGGGCAGGTGGGGAAGGTGCGCATCATGACGGGAAAGAGGATGAGGACGCACAAAATGATCCTCAATCACCCAGTCCGAGTCCGACGAAGGGATCAAATTCAATACATCCACTCAGTCTGGACCTTTCGAGCCGGATCAGCTCACGTATCGCTGGTTCACATACCGCGACGTCTTCGCATACCGCAGTATCCCAGACCGCAGTTTCCTGGAAAGCAACAAGTCTTGGAAATAATTCTGCCAGTGCGCGTTCTCGTGGATCCGTGGGGACGCGAGGCACTGGTGCACGGCGCGGCAGTAGACGAGGTGCTGGCTCGCTGGGCCGTGGTTCTCGTGGCGTCGGCTCACGGGATACAAGTTCGGTTGGCGGTAAGCGTTCCGTTCCAGAAGGTGATCAGTCTCATTCGTCATCGAAGCGGCGCCGAGGGTAATGGATTCGAAGTGCATCTATTTCTCACTCTGGTACATCATGCACCCGCTAGCGTGGACCATTTCTTTGCTTTACGTGATCATAGTCTGTTATTATTTTTGCATTTGTAGACATTTGTATATAACAACCCTATGTAATAGCCAGCTGAATGCTTGCGAACTTGCAATAAGTTCTTCTCTTGTTTTCTGCGGAAACGATCGCAGTATGGGCACGACAATCCGTGCTGTGTCACTTCTTTCTTCTAGTCGCGACCAGCAATGCGTTGACTAACCGAGGGAGCCCAGATGACAAGAACAGTTGGCCGGAATTCGCGATGTCCTCGACGGATACGATCCTAGCAGATGCTTGGGCATCGTTGGAGAATAATTCTCGGGCCACGTAGACAGCGGATAGATATTTCTTGCGAATGCTACCCTAACTTATTTAATTTATGAGGACTCGAAAGTCCAAAAGTTCATGTCCAGTCAGACGCGAACTGTAACACGCACGTGACTTCGTGACATATATCACACCATCCCCTAAACAGAACTACGCAACATGTAAAGAAAAAGGATGGACTATCTCATTTCATGGTTTGCGATAAAGACAGACAAGAAGAATCTCAGGAAAGAAAACAGCCGTGATCATAGCTAAATGGTGCAGGTATCGTAAACGTCAAATAAACTCAGGTAGGGTGGCGTAAATGAGCAGGAGAGGAAGAGGACAAATATCACAAAGAGGAATCCCTGGTATTTTAATGAAAGAACAAAGAACGAGAACCATCCGATTACTGATCTTCTTCAACAGGAAGCTCCTCCTCGTATTCGCCCTCCTCCTCGACGCTATGAACATCAATATAAGTGGCAGAACAAAGGTACGCGTAAAGGATGCTTACGTGGCGTCCTGGTATTGCTGGTACTCAGCGACAAGATCTTGCATGTTGGATTCCGCTTCCGTGAACTGTAGAAGCCATTATCGTAAGCATATAGGCACGTGAAAGAACGAAAGCTGCTACCAACCTCCATCTCATCCATACCCTCCTGGGTATACCAGTGCAAGAAAGCCTTACGCTTGAACATGGCAGTAAACTGGTCACTGACACGCTTGAACAACTCTTGAATAGCCGTTGAGTTGCCAAGGAACGTAACAGCCATCTTCGTACCACGAGGTGCGATGTCGCACTGCGCAGTAAGTACGTTGTTCGGAATCCACTCAACGAAGTAAGCAGCGTTCTTGTTCTGAACATTCTGCATCTGCTCCTCAACCTCCTTCATGGAGACCTTGCCACGGAAGACTGCGGCAACCTGATAATGATGTAAGAGACAATTACCCTTGTCCCAATTAGCTGAAGACGTACAGTCAAATAGCGGCCATGGCGGGGATCGGAGGCTGCCATCATGTTCTTCGCATCAAACATCTGTTGAGTAAGCTCTGGAACGGTGACAGCTCGGTATTGTTGGCTGCCTCGAGCAGTAAGAGGAGCAAATCCGACCATGAAGAAATGCAGACGCGGGAACGGAACTATACTGATGTGTTTAGTAGTCGCGATTACAGATGAAGTTGGGCACTAACCCATGTTGACAGCCAACTTCCTCAAGTCAGAGTTGAGTTGACCAGGGAACTACGAAAATAGTCAACTTCAGCCTTCGGGTCAACAGCAAAGAACTTACACGAAGACATGTCGTAATACCGCTCATCACAACGGAGACAAGGTGGTTAAGGTCGCCGTATGTCGGAGTGCTAAGCTTCAAGGTGCGGAAGCAAATCTCGTACAGCGCCTCATTGTCAATACAGAAGGTCTCGTCGGAGTTCTCGACAAGCTGGTGCACAGAGAGAGTCGCATTGTATGGCTGCATTAATCGTAAAAGGAATATGTTATTAATGATGAATCTGTAGCAGAGGAAGAAGTGTACCTCAACGACCGTGTCAGACACCTTTGGACTCGGTACGACGGAGTACGTGCACATCATACGATCCGGGTATTCCTCTCGGATCTTCGAGATCAGGAGCGTGCCCATACCAGCACCGGTACCACCACCAAGCGAGTGCGTGATTTGGAATCCTGATTCCGGCATTAGCCGGAGTGAAGTTTACGCAGAATTGAACATGCGCACCTTGCAAGCAGTCGGTACCTTCAGCCTCCTTCCTTACGACATCCAAAACAGAGTCAACAAGCTCGGCGCCCTCCGTGTAATCTGCATGAGTGCTCAGTAAACATGCACTCGAACATCAACGGTGGCGCTTACGTCCTTTCGCCCAGTTGTTACCCGCGCCGCTCTGACCAAACACGAAGTTGTCCGGACGGAAGAGGTTGCCCAGAGGGCCGCTGCGTACAGAGTCCATAGTACCCGGCTCAAGGTCGACAAGGACGGCACGCGGGACGTATTTGTTGTTACCCGTCTCATTATAGTACACAGAGATCCTCTCAAGCTGAAGATCGTTCGTGCCCTTGTACTCGCCATCACGGTCGATACCATGCTCATCCGAGACGACCTCCCAGAACTTGGCACCTGTCCAAAAGATGTGAAAAAGCTGAAGCGCGTGGAAAAAGACCGTACACACGCACCGATTTGGTTACCGCACTGGAAACAGATGTAAAGACAAAACGTGAGTAGACCGATCCCAGAGCCGAAGACGCGGAGATACCAACCTGGCCGGTCTGGATGTGAACGATTTCACGCATGCTAAGAGGTGACATTGTGTCAGCATTGCCTTTTCCAGCGTGATGTTTGAAAAGACGGGACAAAAAAATGAACAGAGCGTTCAAAACTCAACAACAACACAACTTCGAGGCCAACGCGTTTTTTCGTGACTCAACCGCCGATAGCCGCGATGAAAGCAGAAACTTTGTATCTATAACTCACCTTGATGATTTGAAGATGATGGCAAGGAGGTAGGTGGATGTAGCGGGTGAGGATGAAGAACAAACACGAGGTGGTAAAGGGTGCGACTTAGTAGCTCGGAACTTGCCATGCTTTTGAGACTCCGACAGTATTCTTAGTGGGTGGCACGATTTTTTCTTCGCTTCGCTCTAATATGCACTCTCACAGCTATTCATAAAACAACGAATATGAATCAACCAATAAACTACTATTATACGGTTACGAGAATTTAAGGCCTCTTTGTCGATGGCCAGAGCGAAGCTGCAGACACGGACGCTTTCTCCATTGCGTATTTCTTCGTCGACGATGAGCCCTGTCCGATCTCAATACCGTCCACTAGTGAACTTTGCGTTTCAAAAACCATTCAAAGCATATATTCGGAAAAGCTCACGATAAACGATGCATGTCCAGGAGTGATTGTGATCTGGTCCGTCTGCTGTCGACACGAACTCGATTCTGTCTTCCAAGCCATGGACTCGCAAGTAGTCCACGAAGATTGGATAGTATTTCCTGCTGGACGCCAGGTGAAGATTCTCTTGATCTATACTTTCATTAATAATTATCGTTTCCAGGTATACAAAACTTACCTAACAAATCGAGAGTCTGACGGGCGGCTTCTTTGTCCGCCGCCTTCCTCGTGAAGGCGCATGCGGTGCCATATTCCTTGCCGTCAACTTATTGTTTCCGATTCAGCAGTCCCGTAGAGAACAAGAAATGGGCTTGCGTACTGGTGCATTTTGATGTCCACATAGGCATATGAACGACTCCTGTCGAGCTATACTTCATGTTGAGCTCCTTGCCATTTGCGACGCAGAAGTTCGAAAGAGCCGTCATAAAACCTAAGAATCCAGTAAGAGATTCCACTCGAATTCAATGAATGGAAGCCACTGACTGATATTTGGATTGACGGGAATGTCTGTCGAAGGTGGTCCTTCCTTTGGCAGATTCTTGAATTCAAACTCGCATTTCAGGCCCATAGTGACAAGCAAGGAGAGTAACACTGAAGGGCAGACTCGCTATGAAGAGGAGAGTTTAGTTGTGCGATCGATGCCTTCCAGCCAGGTAAGAGACGAGGCTTATATCCCTGCCAATCCATTTCCCGCAGCTGGCGCTGAATACGCAGGCAATTCCTAGGTGCTGTAATTCAGTAGACGCCGGCTGTGCACCACATACATGTCGACAGCGCTTCGAAAACTCTTTTCATGCACCTGCTGTCCTTTTTGAGTATCAGTTCCATACTCAGCATATTGGCCTCGCAGCTGCTGTGCGTTCGAGGGCTTCTGTGACTTTATGAGTACCGCAGTCCGAATAGAGGGTTTGATTTCATATAGACGCCCGCACGGAATTAGGTATCGGTCAAAAGAACTGGGGTAATAGTACGTACGAAAATGTGGTGAGGAAGATTAAAGGCACCAATATACGGAATCGCCAGGTATTTGGGTTTGGAAGTCCACCAACCTGTGCTGTCGAGATTCGCAGCGTCTTGAATGTCTCTCTCTGATATACTATAGGCTTCTTTTCTTAGTAGTGAATAATATATTGAAGATCCTTCCATAGCAGTCCCTAATCCCGCCTAAGCAAGCCATCTATTTATCAAATCAGCGACTCAGGCTGCGTTAACAATACCATCGGACCATTCTGCTTCGACCTTTCTTGCTGCGTGTTCTTCAGCTATGTTTGCAGTCGGCCCAACACCTACAGCGACTACGTTTCCATCATCTAAGGAAATGAATCAGTGTCACATCTCAATTTCCCGGACTCAAAAGAAAGGGGGACGGACACATGAACGTGGCCCTGTGTTCCCATCTCGTTGGATCGTCAGGGCTCGGACCTGATTGACGACTCCAAGTTACTCGAGAGGCCAGGTTATTTTCATCCAGATATGCCCTCAAAATGGGCGAGTAGCGGAGGTTGAAAAGGGCTGGGTTCTCGATGTCTGAATTCAAAATTTGAGAATGCATACGAGCGACGGAATGTCGGTGTGCGTACATAATCTCCGCATGGCCACTAAGGCCGCCCTTTCCTTTGCTTGCTTCTTCCGGCCCGGAACGCTTCCCACTCCATACTCTTCGCCGTTCACTGATAAAATATCAAATTGTAACAAATCCATAGAAAGATAAAGCGAGTTGGGGAAAATGAAAAAAAAAAAAACTTGCCCATACAGATCATGACATGTGTTCGAAGATGCGGAGGACCGGTTGACTCGCCATCAACATAATGTATCGTGAACATGTGTGTTGTCATAGCGAATTCGTTTAAAATCTCCTGTGGGGCTAGAAAAAAGGATGTTCACTATGATCTCCAGTTGTTTGATTAGTGTAATACACACTGATGTGTCTGGCACTCAGGATATCTTCTAGTGACGGCGGAGGTGGAGACGGTATTGTTACCGGCTGGTTCACTGGAGCCGCATTCTCGCTATTTGCCTCCGCCTGATCCACAGGAGTATCCTGGGGAGGATGGACTGGACCCGTTTCTTCCGGAGGATCTCCAACCACCGGTATCTTGATGTCTAGAGACAGGCTTGTTCAGAAAAAGAATTCAGAAACAACGCTTTGCTTACCTCCGACTTCGGGAGGAGTTCCGACTACCGTCGACTCGGATGACGAACGAGAACGCAATCCATCCTCCGGGAGAGGCTTTGTAGGAGTGCTTTCGCTTTCGCCATTCTCGTCCGGACGCGAGGATTCCTGTCCCGTGGGTACAGAGCCTGGAGAAGTCACGTCTTTCTTTGCGCCGACCGAACAAGTTTCCTCCCAGAAATCCGAGCTTATGAAAATGTTCGGTGCATGAATATCAGGTATACTCAAGATGACATACCAGGCGAGCTCCTCGAGCATACGCATCTGCGGTCTGAAATCCGGGTTTTTGACCCAACATAGATGGCAAAACGCGACAATACCTGGTCGGTATTTCTCAAAAGATGGACTGGCCACGCTATCAGGGAATTTCGGAAGCTCTCCTCGCGAGAGCCGGATGGTCACTTCCGCTTCTACAGCATCGTAGAACGGCAATGTTCCCGAGAATAATTGCTACGTACGATTAGTCGAGAATGCTTCATGCCATGACAGGTACGCGGCTTACCAGAATTGTACAACCAAAACTCCAGACATCGGCCGGTTTGGTGGGTCCAGTAGTGCGAGTAGGGAACTGGACGTATTCAACGGCGTGCCAGCGATGGGATCGGTTGGCGTCGGTCGTGGTCACTTCCACTGGTAGACCGTCTGTTCCCAACATTCTGGAGAGACCGAAGTCCGCAACCCGCCCTCTGCCATCGGCACCAACCAATATATTGTCCTATTGCGGGTAATGCCACATCATGCTTTAGTTGGCACGTTTATGTGTTTGTCAATGTGGCACCTACGCTTTTGATATCTCCGTGGGCAATACCTTTCTCGTGAAGATGCGATAAACCCTTTGCGACATCGCGAATCTGTGGGTATAATTGAGTTACGTGTATAGACGGAGATGATAGAAGTTCGAGATCTACCAAGTTCATGAGATTAGCATCCGCGCAATACTTGAGATACTGTTCCGCCGTGCCCTTTTCCATGAAGTCTGCCACCAAAGAAGGTAGTGGATTATTGTTTCTGTACAGTAATCCGTGAAGTTTCAAAACGTTCTCATGATTGAGTGAAGCCCATGCGCCAATTTCTCGATGCATTTTCTGTAGCGTGAATGTTAGTTTCACGGAGACTGAAGTCCCGTAATTTGCTCACAGCAATTGCTTTGCGTCTATCACCCATGACGAACTTCATCCTAGGTGTCTTCACAGCAAACACGGCATTTTCGGTATCTGGTCCGAAAAGGGGAGTACAGCATCTATACTTATAGAGATCTGCATAGCCTCCCCAGGCAAAGGGAGTGTCATCGATTTCCTCTAAGTGCGCGGTTAAGTCTATCACCTGATGCTCTTGAGATGAAATAGAAACATTGGCAAAGTTAAAAGCAAGTGTTGAGAAAGGAGATGACTGAGGTGAAGTAGCCATGGTTGGGACACGAGAGTGCTCGAGCAAATCTGGAGGATAAGTCGCCAGATGTCGCTACTGTATCAGCTCCCAGGCCTATAAGTACCTTCTCACGTCCTTCCATCATAGTGGACCAGAAGAACCGTGTCGAGACCGGCAAGCCGACTCCGTCCCGAAGAAGTCTAGCTATTTGCTAATGCCGCACAGTTATATCCACTGGCTTCCTAGGCCTAGGAGAAGCAAGATGGAGAAGCAAGAAAGCACCGCAATGCATTCAGGTGGTAAACAGCCCCTAAAATCGGACACGCGTCCTGTTCATGTAGCTTGTGCACCTCGATGAATGATGAAGGCTGGCGCTCCGCGTTGAACGTGGTTGTAACTGAACAAAGTGAACTTTATCAACGTCATCACTACAAGTTAGGCGCCCATCTCATAAGTGCCGCTTACATAACGGAAATATTAAAAAAAGACGGAGAATCAGTATGTATTGAAGCTCCGTTCGGCATGTTCTTTCTTCAATGGAGAACAAAGGGAAATTGCACAGGAAAAAAAGAGAAGGAAAAAATTATGAAACACGGGATTGGGAAGGAGGCTGGCATCGCGAAAAACCGCAGAATCAGTCCGAAGCCTAATGCCAGCCATGCCAGCTGGTCTAAATATCAGAGTCGAGTCTGACAATGTTCCATCCACGTCTCTTCATACCATCTCGTTGACCTGGAGTCAGCGTTTCCCTTGGATCGATCCAAACAGAAAATAAAAACAAAAAATGCGGTCTTGTCTATTATCAGCGGGACTCATCAGTCTCTACGCGCTCGGGGTAGCTGGTAAGCATTCTTCGTATCCACTGAACTCCCGGGAAGATGAACTGAAACGTCACAGCGGACGGAAATGACTGGGTCGACCCTGCCTTTGTACTGAAGAAAAACGGCATGCCGAATGCACAGAATAGGATCATCAACTTCGCCAAGTCGACAGCGAGTAACGGTCCATGGAGTAAGTCCTTCCACGAGTCCTGGATCAGCGTGTTTTGGCCTATGGCTCAATGATTTGCGACTGCACTTTTGAGCAGCCGTTTTCGGTGGTACGACAATATTACCGCCAAACGGTGACAAGCGCGACTACCTAAGCTGGGCTCCTTAGTAAGTCATAATTTTACCAGAGGGACCAGACCCATAAATTATCTCGCTCTTGTAGTCATTGGCCGAACTGCAATTGGTGCACCGGAGGCCGTGCGCATCTAGCCACAGGTGGGAACCGGACTGACTCCGAAAATAGCAGCGCTGGAAGCAATTCAGACTCGGATACGAGTGCCAATACCTATGACGATGGCGCTCCCGAAGACGGCGGGGAGGATAGTGGAGGGGATGATGGAAGTAGTGATGATGGAATCATGATTCCTGACCCATCAGAGGTAGATCTACCTCTACCGACATCGACCACGGTCCCTATCGCGCAGAGGAAAATGATGAAACGCGTCAGGAGCTTCGCGGATTCCGAGCAGCAGGGAGCACTTCTCGTTGACGGGGATGCTCCGGACCTTCCTTCTATCCTAGTAACGACTGTCATTCCTGGATCTGAACCGACATCTACGGAGGATAATGTCGCAAATGGAAGTACCGGCGTTCAAAACGCGAGGAAGACGCAGACAGAGCAGCATGCCAAGACAACTGGTACTCCGAAAGGTAAAACGACGCAGAAAGGCGCGGCGACGAAGACCGCTGGTGGAGGTGGATCCGATTGTACGCCATCTCCGACTAAGAGTCTTGCACCCAGTGCCAGTAAGCTCTCCTGATCATGACTAGTACTTGCACATCATTTACAATCTTTCATCAGCATGGACGACGTGCAAATACGTTGTCAAAGACGGTCATGTCAATACGGACGTTCGCGACATTACGGGAGTAAGCAACGTCGCCGACGCTGCGCAGTCCATACTCTACAACGCAGCAGCCGCTGTCCTTGCAGGGTCCCAGGATTACTCGCAAATCGCTGTGCAGTTCATCCAAGCGTTCTTCCTCGACTCCAAGAATGGCATGCATCCACGCGTCGCATACGGACAGGTTATTCGAGGTCCCGGGACGCAAGAGGGCCAATATCTCGGGATTATTGACCTTCGCGGAATGGTCAAGGTTGTGAATGCAGTTCAGATCATGCGAACGGCGAAAGATCCTGCCTGGACGAGCGCGTTAGATGCGCAAATGGTCAATTGGGCTGCGCAATATGTCAAGTGGATGCAAACGGATTCGTTGGGCCAAAAGGCCCTTTCAGCACCCAAGTGAGTCCTGACTGTTCCCCGAAATTTCTGGCTGACATCTTTGCGCCATGATAAAGTAACCACGGCTCGTTTGCGACAAACCAACTTACAGCGGTGAACATCCTCGTTAAAGATCCGGGTGCGGCAGGAACTGCGCTCAAAGCATACTTTGCGAATCAATTCCAGGATCAGATAGCTGCTTCCGGCGAACAACCCTTCGAGGCAGTTCGAACAAGGCCATTCCATTACAGATGTTTCAATTTGGAAGCCATGATCGTAAGTCGCATCCTCAACTTGTATATGACATAACTGACGTCCATTTGAGACAAACGCGAAGCTTGGCGATCAGCTAGGACTTAACTTCTGGACGGCCAAGTCCAAGTATGGCGCCACCATTAAAGACGCACTCGACTTCGTACTTGCGAAGGGGCCTGGAAATGAGGATATCGCAGACATTTTCCCTCACGTCGCAGCGATTGCCGCAGCATATGGCGATCCGAATGGGAAATACGCATCGTATCTCAAGCAGAAAGACCAACGCTATCAAGTTTCCGCATACTACTTCTACGACCAGCCCGCTGCTTTGACGAGGGCACCGGCTTCACCGAAAAGCAAAGCTGAGCAGGAGATACTCGGCTTAGAGGAGCAGCTTGAGAATTTTGAAGACCTCGCTCAGAGTCTCGAAGCAACAGAACAACCAACGCCAACAAGCCTTCCAATCGCGACACCAACAATCCCTTGGGAATGTCCGGTTGCGTTCGCGACGCAGACGAGAGTGGAGTTGGATGATGGCGTTTACGTGACGTGCGATGAACTGAAGCCTCTTTATGGATACGCAGAGGAGGCGGGAGATGATGTGTAGCACGCTGACTGAGCGAATAGATCGATAGCCGTGAATAATGTATAGTACGACATAATACAGTAGACATACATGTAGAAAATCATCGAACGAAAAGCTTCTTTCCCCGCAAAGGTCTCGCGGCACCAACTCTGCCAGTCTCTTTCTGGTATTGGCGATATGCTTCGCGCAAGTGGTCGGGCGCCAGAGGACCAGTCTCGCCCCGCCTTTCTTGCACTTTTCGTGCCTTCTCAACGATCTCTCCAACAAAGACTTTTGAGAAACCTGCTACAATCTGGGCAATTGGAGCGGAAACCTGTGCTCCGAGAGATTGCTGAATAACCTACAGCAAAAGAACATAAGAACAAAGAAGAAATTATTGAACGAGATGTTACTTACCCTTCGCACGGCTTGCTTTGGCAAGGCATTCCGTCTGTACGCCTCGTAACGATCATACTGATCAGGCGAGAAGTTGTCCATCAGAACTCTGAGAACCACAGTCAACACGGAAACGCATGAGACAAAAGAAGCGGTGCACATACTTCAGGTTATCTTTGGACTGACTCTGCCATGATAATTGCGCAGAGTAATCATCGTCTGCCATGTCAGGAAGCAAGTCTTCTTCGCCTTCGACATCTTCGTCCATGCCAGCTCGCCCAGAACTCGGAGGAACAGCACCCCCAGATAGCGGATCGGTGAATATGATTGGACCGCTGGTTGTAGCTCCAACTTTATTTGCGCCTGCTGCTTCTGAAGTAGAGGCCTGGATAGGCGTAGCCCATTGAATTGCTGTAGTGGTTGTCCCGGATTGTGAATCCGCGACAGATGGTGCGGTGCTAGCAGCACGCGATTTCCTTCCCTTCTTCGTACCTGCAGTTGTCTTGCGACCACCCCCGCCAAGCAACGGTGTCGATGGCGCAGGCGTTGATGCTTGGTATGAACTTGTTTGTCCAGGAGGTGAGCTCATCGTCGTTCGTATTCAAGCGCAGGACACTCACGTGCCTCTGAAATACTCAGATTTAATTTAATTTAAATTTAACTTACAATTTCTTCGTCAATATTAATACTCAAAAGTTACACACAAGAAAATGCGATAGAACAAGACAAGACAATTACACGACGACATAATAAATAATGCAGTAGTACGGCGCAAACGCATCAGAGCAAGATTTAGTGCCTGGGCAGCAAACAGCCATCATGAACCATTCATTCTAGAAGAGTAACTAGATGTTTCCTGAGGGGTACCATACATGAGCGGCATCTGAGGCTGTTGGATGAGGAATTCTGCTTGAGGACTATCACGAAGTCAGATTGACATCAGCTTCTAGGGAAACGTATGGTTGGACTGACCCAAGTTGGATTCGAATCATTTCATCCAGTGCTTGCTCTTTCAATTCCCTAGCTCGTAGTTCTTCCGCGCGGACAACCCGAAGCTCTTCAAGAAGACTCTCATGTTGTTCTAGTGCGAAACGATGCTTCGCTTTCATGACGAGGTACCGCACCATGGCAGGGGATCGGCCAAAGATTTTGCCTGTCGCTGGATCCTTGTGCTGCAGGAGATGTTCTGGAAGCGCATCTTCGCGTTCTTCGTCTGACGTGGAGCTCAGAGCTCCAGGGCTTCTACCTCGAGGGTTTCCAGAAGGATTGAGATAGTCGGAACGTTCGTCTTGCGGGGTGGTTCCTATCCTTTCTTCGTCGCCCCACATAACCCCAGCACTCAGGTCAGTCGGAGAATTGCCTTCCACCTTCAACACGGGGGTACCTTCGGTTTCCGCTTCTTCGTCACGTTTTCGCTTGCGGCTTCCGCCACGGCCAGGTGCAGGTGGTGACATGTTATGCTGGAGACGCATGTGCTTTGCCATCGCATCTGAACGAGTGAAGGACTTGTCGCACTCAGGCAGTGGACATGTGAATGGCTTCTCCCCTGTGTGAGCCCGAATGTGCGAGATAAGCGCGAAGCGTGATGCTTGCTGTATACCGCGACGAGGACACGTTGACCACTCGCAGGTGTAATTTGATTTGTTCATCCCGATATGGTCTGGAGGCTTTATTCGTCAGGTACAGCAAAGTCGTCAGTTATGTAGTATCTACCATACCGTCATGAATATGATTGATCAGGGCCTGAAGTTCGGAAAATGGCCGTCTACAATCAAGCCATTGACATGTTACACTTTCTAGTTCATAGTCTCCAATTGGTTCAACGCTGTACACTTCAGCATCATAAGAAGAATCATAAGGATCTTGTTCTCCGCCAGCTATGGGAGTGAAGAAAGGCGAGGGAGATCTGCCACTGGGCGGGGGCGTAGCACTGCCATGTCTGCTCATAGACATGGTAGATGGTAAATAAGAATTGAAGAAGCCTCAGCAGCCGTTTGACCCACGCCGCGCACGTGACATTCCCCGACAAGTGGCTATTCCATCTCTCCATCAGACATCGCCTCGTCGAATGAAAAGGAAGCGGGGAAGTGAAACGTTTTACGTCGTTCCATATGCAAGCCGTTCTTCCCGTATTCAAAGGAACAGAAGAAGCCTCGAAACTCGGCTGTGCTTATCTCCTACCCTAGATATTATCCTTCTCAACCAAGCCGACAGTCGGGTATGGGCTCTTAACTTGGGAATTGTTTCGCCGCAATTGAATGCTAGAAGCCAACCTAAATGACGAAAGCGCCTGGAATATTCATCCAACGGAAGTAAATCGCCTGGATGGTGACTGTTCCTGGGACGTATATGATAAATCTCTACCCGGCATCACCGCGCACGCTCTGGGAGACTATGCCCTCATGAGTGTGCGCCATGTCAGGTCCTCGAGAAACAGTTGGCTATGATATCCCTTCCTACGTCACAGACTTTTCCGCTTACTTTGATCACTCGGACTTTCGATTGGAACGTCAGGCAGTCGGCGGGTTCGCAGATGTGTATTCCAATATGCTCGGTACTCAAAAATATGCGGTCAAGGTGCTTCGTCCGTGGTCTCGAACGGGCGGGGAGACCACAATGAAGAAGGTAGTCCCGATTCACTTTTATACCAAAGGCTTCTAACGATCCAACTACTTCATTGCGGCAGGATTTCAATTTCGAGCTCAGCTCTTGGGTAAAACTCGGAGAGCATACGAACATTCTCAAGTTTGTCGGAATTTGCTATACGACGCTCTTGTCGGAGGTTCCACAACCTTGTTTTCTTTCATTCTGGCAAGAAAATGGACAACTCGACAATTACTTGAAGAACAATCCAAATGTAGATCTATTGGAAATCGTGGGCCACTTTTACGTGCATTCACGCGTGCTTATTTTGACGATGATGAAAGATTCGGGGAGTCTTTGCGGGTGTGAAACACACGCACGGAAAAGGAGTCATTCATAGTGACATTCGTGGTGTAAGATGCTGTATATTCTGTTCCCAAAGTTCAGCGATTGACGAACATGGCACAGGGAAATATTCTGGTTTCGAGGTCGGGCGTTCCGCTCATCGCAGACTTCGGTCTGTCAAAGCTAATTGGCCGCGAATCTTCAATATCAATCGGTGCCGGTACGACTCGATGGATGGCACGAGAGCTTCTTCAAACAGACTCGTCATCGCTTGGAACAGGGATAAGCTGCAGGAGATCGAAAGCCAGCGACATATGGGCATTAGGGATGACAATTTTGGTACGGAGTGATGTGATGTTGACTTTCAACACTTGCTGATGGACCTCTAGGAGCTCCTTTCTGGTCAGAAGCCATACTATGACTATGCAAATGAGTGGCACATTCCTCAAGTCATATTTCGAGGGGAGAAGCCTAAATTCCCCGGTGTCTTTCACGAGAGCTGGGCATCTTCTGAGGACATACTCCTAGAGATATGTAAGAGTTGTTGGGTGGACAATCCTTCTGAACGTCCCACGATAGAGAGGCTATGTGATGATCTCCAGTGAGCAGCAAACGCGAGCCTTTATTGTACAAGTTCACTTAACATTCCTATACAGAGACCTGCGCGACTTCGGGATTATCCAAGTCGATGAGGATACTAGCTCCAATGATTCGTCCGCAACTCCACGAGCAAGACCCCAAGACGACAATGCGCAGCTATTCGAGGGTATTGAAGCTCTAAGTCTATCTGATCGAGATGGTACTTTCGACAATTCTGGGTCCTTCAGGTCTCGGTCCAATGACCGAGGCGCAGACCGAGCAGCCGCACAAGGTACGGCGATTCATCCACCATCGAATTCCCAGATCGCGGATCCCGACTGCGGTTTCGAAGAAACCAAGAATTGGTTGTCAGATGGTTACAAGATATGTACGCCTCGGTAATTTCTCGTTAACCATCGCGTTTACTCATTCTTCTCATTCAATAGCATATATGACAGCCTTCTCCAATCATCTCGTCGCCTCAAAGCAACTCAGAAAGCATGTGCTTAATTGTCGTTCCGAAGGCCCTCCGCATGCTCCGAGGTGGTACGTGTCAATATCGGGTGCGTGTTTCGATCGTTCCTTTATTCTGTTCGTTTCTCTGAAAGGTAGAAGTTGAAGGCGTCTTATATGGCGAAGCATTCGGCCCTAGTAAGAAGCTTGCGCAAGAAGAAGCGGCAAAAATAGCGTTCGCTGCCATAGGTTGGCCTAAACTCGTTTCTCTTAGATGACCGAGTTCACCGACATGACTCTTTTCCGTTAGAAAACGAAGAAATCGGTCCAGAAGTACCATATCTCCCCATTTTCTTGAACCGATTGAACGTCCGTGGACTGCATTGCCATACCCAATTCCGTTGGAAGTCAGAACGCTTCATTGGAAAGCAATGCGGGGAATGGGTTTCCACACTATATTGTGAGCATTCTTTGGAAGCTGATATTTCATGCAAAACTACAACTAATGTCCGGCTAGGGAAGGGAATCGCTGTCGGACGAGGCCGGGGGAGGTCAGAGCGCTGTGCGCAGGGAGAAGCTGCGAGATCTGCTCCTTTGAACCAAATATTGTTATCTTAACGAGTATTTTCCTGGGTCCCCGTATATTCAAATCTTGTTCTTCAAGTTGTTACAAGCGAAATTAGAGATAACCAATTCGCACTTTGGTCCGCAAAGTAAAACTGGAGCCCTGCAAACTCATAGATGTATGCGCACTTTCTTATTTAAAACCCTTCAGGTCAAGAGGCCTTGACGTAATTCCTCTGAGAATGAGGCCAAGGCGAATGCTGTATGTGTCCTTCTTCCAGTATTTATCAAGGGCTTCTGGTGTCCTAGTCCGGTTCTTCAGGCGCTTAACTTTATCGTAACTCCATCTGCACATTCCGATCAGACGCTGCAACTCGATATACTTACGAACTCGAGCCAACCCAAGTAGATACACAAGGTTAAAGAACACTGTGGCTGTGGATTTCGATATTTGGGCCACTTCTAAACGCGTCTTGGAATAAATGAGCTTCGTTGGCACTGCCTCTCATAATAATCCAGGGTCGATGCAGTGTGGGTGCATGATGGGCCTTGTTGGCGTCTATTCAAAGTTCAAATGCAGTTCAGTTGTATCATTGTATTATCTCCGTCTTGATGTACGTAAAGTCAATCGATTTCATTAGAACTAACTGACCTTTAAAATTTGAATCGGAGATTTATCCGCATTGCTTCATTTAGATCGATGATCGGCGACTTCCAATTATATTCTAGGGTGTCACTGGGTTCATCGTTCTCATCCAACTTGTCCAACAGAAATCAGAATCGTGAAGTTGTCTCACTAAACATCTTCCTTTCATACTACCCTCAAGATGGTCTCCTTATCGTGATTAGCATTCTCCTATTCTTCTGCCTGCTTAAATCTCGCTTGTTCTCCTTCGCAACGCGCGATCGGGGTCTACATCTACCTTCAGCGCTGTTTTCCCGCACTAAGCACAACACCAAGCTGCTACCACCATCTCGAAATGGGTTCACCATTAGATGACTTTGACCTCGCCGCGCTGATAAATAATGTTACTGACAGTCTCGGCGCGGACACACCGCCCGTGTCTTCATCTCCAATAGCTGGCTTTACTTTGCATAAAGCCACAATGGGACGAGCCCCTGTTCTAGTCAAAGTCTTCAGTGGAGTACCGCAAGGCTCTTTGACTCCAAGTGAAAGCAGAAAAGTCTCTAAAGTGAGTGTCTTTTTAAGATACTTAGGCACAACTAATATGTTCTGTTGTAGGCCTTTCTCGCTGAACTTGGATCCTGGAAGTTCCAATTCAGTTCCAAGTCCTTCGTGAATATCATCGGGTACAGTGTATACGTTGATAGTATATTGCCAAGTCCTGTATACGAGCAAACAGAACTCGCAAAAATGCACCTGAAAGAACAAAAAGATGTAGACCTATTGGAATTTGTTCGTTTTCTGTTGTATGTCGATCTCAAGGCCTCGAATTGATCTTTTACACATAGATTCAAAAGATAATTGAAGGTGTAGAGATTATCCATCGAAGTAATGTTGTGCATGGAGACCTCAGAGCCGTCCGTATAAACTATTTATGCGTCATCGCATTGTCTGAGTTTTCTCACAGGACAATATTCTTGTTGATTCCTTCGGTTTTCCGCGGATATGCGATCATGGACTGACGCGGATTATCTGCTTGCTTGATAAATACAAGCTTCGAGGCAAAACGGATGTCGAGCCGGCTACGAGGTGGATGCCTCCGGAGTATCTTCATCTTGACGATGAAGCTCCATTTATCCCAAGCAGGCAAGGCGATATTTGGTCTTTGGGGATGACAATTTTTGTAAGTTTTTGACTCTTCGACGCCGTTCTGAATAATTTCACTGCTGTACAGGAACTATGGTCTGGTAACATGCCGTATCATGGAACTCCGGTGGACAGGGTCTCAGGCAAAATACGTCGAGGAGAAGCTCCCATCTTCCCGAAAGTCCCTTTACCCAGCCTAGAAAACCTGAGAGAAGCGGTTTCCTTCTTGTGCGGTTTGTGCTGGAAGTCTAATCCTGCAGACCGCAAAACAGCTCCAGAGCTTATAAATATCACACAGTTAGTCGTCGACGTTTTTACTTGGTTCTGCATCTTCATTTAACTTTGTCGAACAGACAGCTGAGAAAAGGAATTGGGATTCCTTCCATTATCAAAGAATATGAGATGAGGAATAAACGCACGCCGGTTCCGACAAGAAGCAATCATGTCCCTCAGTTCCCTTCCAAAGAGGACTCGACGACAAGCTCATCCACACTCTCGTCTTCAGGAACTCGGACACTTGAAGTTCAAAGCTTCAAAAGTCCTTCGGACGGTCACGATTCGGGTTATGACACTACTTCAGGTACTGATCAAGCGTCCAACTTATCCTTCATCGCCACCTCACAATACTTCGTAATCTCCATACAGAACCAGGTCCTTCCAGAAGGAACGAGGTGAAGAGGGAGCCAAGCACCGTCGAGACGTCAGTGTCGAGTTGGTCCCATTCCGGTCCGCCACAAGGTCGGCCTACAAATGTGCCCGCTTCTCCGCAAGCATTACGTGGCATCGAGCCTACCCACCAGGCCAAGCCTGATCAGCAAACAGGGACTTCTACTCCAGCACCGTTTAGCGCGTTTCCTCCTCCACCATCTCCAGATTCTCCTCTGGGCTCTGTTAACTGTAATCTCGTTTCATTCCACTAACTTTGTTCTTGCACTCATTTATTCACGCGCAGCGTGGATGACAGCTCTGCTAAACTATAAAGCCAAACACAAGTTATCCTCGTTAGATATCAAGAGGAAATCGTCTGGTGAGGACCACCAACCGACTTTCACGACGATTTGCAAAAGTATGCACGACGATTCATCGTGATCCTGTGCTAATGAAGTGATTTGTTCAATTTTAGTCGATAGAAAGGAATACGCACGCTGTACGGATGCAAAGAAAAAAGGCGCCGATGAGAAGGCAGCCCGGGAAACATTGACTAAACTCTGTAAGAGTGCAATAACACGCGATACATTTTTGACCACTGATTGTTATTTAGATGAAGAGAATCCACCATTGACGATTGAATCAACTCCTTCCTATCTATCGGTTTTCAAAAGCTATCTGGCAGAACATGACTTAACGGATCGTATCGAAATGAGGTACGATGCGCCGATGGGAGAAGATCATAATCCAACCTGGTTGTGCCACTTATACAGTACGTCTCCTTTCTTCCGAGCAATTCATAGTACAAGGTGTTAATTTGTTCATGGAAGGAGACGGAACGTCACTCGCCACTGGACAAGCCGCGTCTAAGCAGAAGGCAGCAGAGGTCGCGGCAAGAAATGCGGCGATAAACTGGAACTCCAGATGAAATGAACTCATTTCTTTATATCACACTTTAGGTACCACTATGTTTGCGTGTAGTTGTCCGATTTCATGTGTTCTATCGAGTCTCTTACACTCCTCAATTTACATATGATCGTCGAAATCCGAGTGATCATGTATTACTATTAGATGGTCGCAGCATTAGCAGATCACGTGTTTAGTGAAGTCCAGAGTCGCTGGCCGTTCTTTCAGCTCGTAAAGTCATGGTGGTCTAACCAGCAAATGTTTTCTTTCTTATGACAGACTTCAAGTGGACGCATTACTGGAAGCAGATTCAGGCGGCTCTCATAGCTGGTCACTGGAATTCATCTAACCCAGGAAAAACACCCAACGGCACCTTGCTGCCCTGGTCGGAACTCTTCCGCAAAGCGAAGAAACATTCCAAGCAATCAGGTATTTGAAGATGATGTTTCTTGCCGTGTCGAAGCTCTGATTCTCTGCTCACATGTCAGATGTGCCAGAGGCGGCGCTTCAGACTTATTTTCTCTCGTTACTGTTAAGCACCACGAAGGCTGCTGCGCGCGATGTCGAGGAAAAGAGTCAAGTAGACGGTGATGGTTTTGGTTTGGGAGATGAATGTGTCCTTCTGGAAGAAAGACGTGAGGATGCGTTAAAAGTGTACGAAGACCTGCGACAGTTAAATTCTTCAGACGAAGTACGTGTCATCAATCATGTATGTTTTGCCAGGATGGTTCTCAATATCTGGTCCTCTAGTATGTAAGGCAAGCATTGACATATTTCGCGTACGCTCTCAATCGGCCTTCGGAATGTCTTGAATACGTTTCAGGCGTCGCTTTCGCAGAGCAGTTACTATCCTCGAACCCTAGTGTTTTCGCCACGTCCGAAGATGAGAAGATAGAAAGATTGTCACAACGGTCAACTCATTCAGAACCTGTGGAAGTTTCGGATGACAGCGTTTGGGTATTCATGGAGGCGCTTCGTAGTGCCTGTCTGGAAGGCAAGTGATCCAATCTTCCCCCTGACAATTCAGCAACCTAATGTTTTGATTTGTAGGCATGGCTCATGAGCGCATATCTCCAGGCTCTCCCTCTCAAGCTTTAGCCTCCTATAAAAAGGGAGTTCGTCTTCTTCAGGCCTTCTCTGTGCCGAAGTCTCCTCCACCTCTTGCAGGGAGAGCAAGTTTTGAATCTTTCAATAAGTATACCGAGTTCTGGCGGTGGACCGAGCGGCTCTTGTGGCGTAGTATCGTTCTCTCCGCACAACACAGGAGCACCGAAGCAACTATGCCTCTCTTCCAAACCTACACCTTCCACAGCGTACACTGGCCTCCTAGTTTTCAGCCGGATCACCGTTCAACAATATTAACGTTTTACTTACGTGCGCTTATTCTGCTTTCCTCTCAATCAAACCAGCACCAGGTAAAGGCTACTTGGACTCACGAAATGCGCAATGTGGTACACGAGTACCGCGCGGTCTTGGGCGCATCAACGCATTTCCCGAGCGCTGTTGAACATAACGTGCTAGTGGAAGAATTCGTTGATTATTGCGTTGCTGGTTGGGAGGCGGGTGGAGCAGTATCGGAACAAGCCTCTTGGGTCATTGATGTACGTTATTCTCCTCGGCTGAGAGGATAGGTCACTGAATTCATTTGTCGTTTTCGAACTTTTCAAGGTCTTATGGTGGGCGACGCGACTCACTTTCAATTCACCACGCGTGCTACGACACATGTTCCGGCTGCTTCATGTATCTGGCGACAATGAGCTAGCGAAACGCGTCTTACGCTTGTACGTGCAAATTGTCAGGAAGGCTCGCGAGACTGGCACAATGAATGATCAGGGCGAGGACACTCACGACACTTCGACAACAGAATTGGATGTGCGATGGGTACAAACGTTGGTTCAGGGTGCGCGAATGTTGTGTAGAATTCCAGGGGGTGTCAAAGAGGCTCGTGAAGCGGCCGAACTCGTCGCTTATGCACGCGATCGTGTTGCAAATATGAATGACGAGCTGGTAGCAAGTGTAGACCTCGCTGACGGTATTAGCAAAGCTGTTCTTGCAATAAGAGGTATTGCTGGTGTATTTTTCTTATGGACCGCATACTGACTGTTCCTTAGAACAAGAACCTGCAACGAGAGGCCCTCTATTGTCCATTTCTGTTGATCTGCTGCTGCGCGCAGTCGAACGGAATCCGACGCCTTCTGCATGCTTCCATGCCGCCATCGCGCTCTCCCGTCCCATTCCCGAGCGGAATCTTCAAAAAGCTGTTGAGCTGTGCCGACGAGCCGTGGAAGCGGAGCCAAAAGATGTACGGTATTGGCATCTACTTGCACTTCTCGCTGCCAAACAAGGAGAATGGAAGAAGGCAGAAGGTGTTTTACAGGCTGCTCTCGAGATCATAGAAGATGTAGAACTTCAATCTCAGGAAGAAGAAATAACAAGAAACGGCGTAATTTCTAGAGATTTCGGAGCTACGAATGGAGATCAGACACCTACTTCTACTATTCCTTACCCCGAAGGCAATGGAGTAAACGGTTCGACTGTACGACCAGATTCTCTATCAGATACTTTGATTGACCCAGATGCCCGATCTCTTCCACCTGCTTCGAGCCTTTTGCAGCCTATACCAGATCACCCTCCTCCGACTCGACGGCAGCTTTTTGAGCATGTTCTCCAGTTAAGAATGACGCAAATCGCTATTGCGGAGCTTGTCGAGGGTCCGGAGAGCGTAGAAGCATGCTGGCTAGAAGTATTTGAGTGGTATTCCCAAAGACGGGATACGATCTCGCAAGTCGGTAAGTCCATGTCGCGCGGTGTCTACAGCATTTCCGTTCCAACACGTTGAATTGCAACAGGCTCAGCAAGGCCTTCTTCGGATGCTCGTCGTACTCCTCCTGCATATGCTGAAACTGCGGCGCGTGGATCTTTGCAGGTACCAAGTGAAATCACGGAAGGGTCCTCGCTCAGTGTTTCAAACAATCAGTCTATTGCTTCTACATCAGTGGAAACTGTCACGGTCCGATCACCTGTTCGTTCTTCAGCGGATCGAGCCAGGGAAGTGCTTCAATCGGGGAGAAGGAGCAAGGAAAGAAATTCCACCGAATCGCAGAATAGCGATCGCGACAAGAAAGGAAAACGAGTACAAAGGATGCTTAAAAATCAGGTGCACAAGCAGCAGGCTCGGATGCACACGATATCAAGGAAGATTGGGCATGGGGTCGCGAAGGGCAGTATGAATTTGCACCGCTCAAATTCTGCTCCAGGTATGAAAGGTCTTCCGTGAACAGCCTTCAAGTCTGGTGTCTCTTACACAAACGTTCAATCAGATTTCCACTCAATGTTAGCGCATGCGGGTCCTTATCAAGCTTCATCTATACACTCTCGAAGGCGTATCTCATTCAGCTCAAGGATACCTCGGTCAGAGAGAGGGCGCGAAGCATACTCTCCACCGCCATCCCCACCGCCACCTGCTCTTCCCACGACCACACAAGAGAGTTCACACAGCATTGGAAACACTCGAAAAAGAAGACTACTCAGTGACTTATGGTTGATGTCGGCGGCGACGTTTAGGCGCCTGGAGAAGATCGATCAGACACGAGGCGCTATTCAGGAAGCAGAGATGCTCGATGAAGAGAATGAGGCTGTGTGGGTACAGGTGTGTGAGAAGTTTCCTCTGGCTTCTTAAGCTATTGACAAGTACTGCCCTGCAGCTGGGTCTGTACTTCTCTGTACAGGGCGAAGAGAGCAAGGCGATTGAGGCCTTTCAGAAGGCACTGTTCATATCACAGGATGACGTATCCGCCGCTATTCATCTCTGCAACACATATCTCACTTCTCGATCACCTCTCATCCGATCCGATTCGTACGGTGCTGTGGATATCGCTGTCGGAATGTTGGAAGCACTTACTCGAGGATCTGGCTGGGATGTAGCGGAAGCGTGGTATTTGTTGGCTAAAGCTTACAATATTCAAAGCCGAAAAGACCGTGAGAGAGAATGTCTGATGTTCGCTCTTGGACTCGCGGAAGTACGTGGGGTACGTGACATAGGCACCGCCATTGGCTGGTGCCTGTGAATTCTTATCCGCGGATCGCATTACACTGCTGGCTTCGGAACGATACCAAAGTGAGTAGCGTCGGCGAACCTGTGTACACTGGCAGATACGAATACTTACACTTGCATTAGAGTTCTATAATGACACCTAATTTGATACTTGATTGCATCAACGCCTCGTTACTATCAAACTTAGTGCAATACTTATCAAATCGGATCACTAGACTTTGCTGGCAGTATTATTCATCAGGGAAAGAACAATGGGAAGAATATAATTTCGTCCAAACTCTAGTGGTTCGCTTCTAGGATCAAAAGTGCATTATCCTCATGTTCAAGTGACTATTGACGCCCAGTGCTTGGGTTCGGGAAGTTCTGGTCTTCGGAAAGCAGTGTGCTGATTTGGGGTGCTTGACAGTGACTAGTCAATATCGACTAGTCAATATCACCGGACTCATCAAATTCGTTTCGAAGCCGGCTTCGGTCGGTCTGGCTACTGCCACTTTGCTTATCGCTGATGCAGGGCAGACTTGGTGGGTTATGGACGTAAAACTGTTTGGTTTGTACATGTTTGCTTGGGCGTCTAATGCTAGGGCGGCCAGCACCGGTTTTAATTCAAGCATGTCAACATCAGACCAGCATCTCTTCAGGCAAATGTATATATTCAAAGACCCAGAAACAGTTCCGACCTATCATCGTGATGGATCATGTCGCTCGCCCTGCTCTTTCTCAGTTCCCGTACGCCTTTAATTATACGAACCGACTGACGAAAGAATCATATGAAAGGAAGAGCCATGGCGGCTTTGCCGATGTCTATCAATACCGTAATCCTCGAAACGGATTGCTTTATGCGGTCAAAAAAATTGTAAATGCTCCGCTTAGTCTTACATTGCTTGAGGTGGGCAAGTGCAATTGCGGATGCTTTCAGGTATCGCTAATATGTTTAGAATATCAGGTAGCAAAAAAAGAATATGACGTATGGCACCGTCTCAGACATCCGAATATTCTTCAATTAGAGGGAATATACTTGGCGCCTCATAATTCAATTCCCTGTTTTGTTACTCGTTGGCAAGAAAACGGGCGCGTCAAGAATTACGTTCAGGATAAACCCGAAACGGACTTTCTCGGTTTGGTAAGTATTTGATCACAATAAGATTCCAATTTTTGACCTTTTCTGTCTAGATAGAGGACGTAGTAGAAGGCGTCACCTACCTTCATGACAATGATATTATTCATGGAGATCTGCGGGCCGTGAGTACACGTTGTTCAAAATGTCACGAATCATGTCATTCTTTTCCCCTTTAGGCTAACATCTTGATATCGGACGATGGTCGAGCACTAGTTACAGATTTCGGTATTTCCAAACATGATCCTGGCGACGGACTTACACTCTCTCAAGCGCGCCAAGGAAACTGTCGCTGGATGGCTCGTGAGTTCTTCATGACTGGTACAGCACGTCGGTCAAAGGCAAGCGATATATGGATGTTTGGAATTGTTATGCTGGCAAGTTGCATCCTTGTTGCGGCAAATTCAATATTTACCGCAACTGTTGTTAGGAGATTCTCTCTGGAAGGAGCCCATACTACTACATAAGTAATGAACGGCTCATCGAGAGTATGATTAAAAATGGGGAGCTCTCTGAGTTTCCAAATGCTCGGCATACCTCATGGAAAAAATTTGACGATCCTGTACGACAGCTTAGGCGCCGTTATTGTGCACCAGAGCCGAGAGATAGACCAACAATTACTTCGGTACTTAAAGACGTCAGGAAAGTCCTCTTAAATGTTGCTGGGTTTGAACTTGCATTTACAGACCTCCAGGACATTGAGGAACAGGTTTCCGAATATTTCCTCCTCCGAAAATGCATCAAGTATAAACTCCGGATCATCTGCGCCGCTTGCTGAAGAGAATATGCCGGCTAGTGCTCGTTCAGAAAGTGCATCAGAGACTGATGAAAGCACGATACGACTTTCGGAAGGTTTCTCCTATCTGAACCTATCGACAAATTCTAGTACTTCTAACACCGACAGTACCAGAACAAATGCAAGTTCGCGCCGAGAATCTGTGACGATGGCGTCCAACGCGGCTCTGAACGGTTCAGATTCGAATAATGCAGAACGCACACAAAATCCGTGGCTTAGGACTCCAGAAGGCCCGCCTGGAAGCGGAGAACAGTCGACGTCAGGGTACGTTCCAAGTGAGTATTCAAACCTCTTCTATCTCAAGCTTCGTTACATTATCATCCTTCTTTAGTCGAACTTGATAACGAGCTCAATTCCTACATCGCGCGCAAGGGACTTGGCTCCCGTTTTACCGAAAATCACTTTTCAACAGGTCCCGATCACATGAAGACATGGCATCATGTCATGATGTGTTAGTCTTCAGTACTGTCACTTGCTCTTCATCATTGTCTAACTTGCGTTTGGAAAGTGGACGGAGAGGTGATAGCTACAGGTAGTGCGCGGAATGCCAAACAAGCGAAGAAAGAAGCTGCGAAGACAGCTCTCACAAGATTACGTTCGTGTCCCCATTATTCGGAAGCCGTTTAACTTATTGATAAAGCAACAGACAGCGATACTAAACCTAGTCCTGTGAGCACCGCGTCCCAATCAAACAATCCATCGGAGCCGGATACATACCGAAAGGAAGGCCCGCCTCATAATTTAACGTGGATTTATACCTTTTACAGTTGAGTGGTCTTCGGTTCTGAGGGCGGCTATCAGAGCTGACGGAATATGTTGATATTCGAAGATAAAGGAAGGAAGGTAGAAGGACGCGGAAAGAATAAGACCGAGGCTAGGCAGAACGCGAGGTTACAATTCACTTTATCTTCAAGCCGTTCTTAAAGAGCAGGCTATTACACTACTGGATTTGGAATGATACAAAGTGAGTAGCGCCGGCTAGCCTGTGCAATGACGGATTTAAATAGCTACTTGATTTAGAATTTTTTAATCACACCCTTGTTTTCGCCAACAGCTCGTCCTTATTAATCTAAATGCATAATGCAATACGCATTATACCAGTAGACTCTGCAGTTGTGCCCACTACTCATGGGAAGAAGAACGTTCGAGAATGGGAAAAACTGCTATTTCTGTCTATACGTCGCGTGACATCCTCGGATCAACAGCACCTTAACCTCTTGTCGTCCAGAATACCTCTTGCCGCCCAGTGTTTGAGTTCAAGAAGTCCTGGTCTTTGAAAAGCAGTGTATTGATTTGGGGTGCTTTGACTAGTCGATATCACCGACCTCATCAAGTTCGTCTCGAAGCCGACGTCGATGGATCTGGCTACACCATGTTTGCTTGTCATTCATGCAGTGCATACTTAGAGATTAACGGACGTAAAGGTACATCATTTGCACAGGTTTTCTCGGGCGTCTAATGCCAGAGTGCTGGCGGCAGGGTTAATTCTCAGAGCGGAGGGTTGGAGCGGATATATCAGGACCACCGTGCAGCTCTTGTCTACTATCCCATCAATGGGTCATGCCGCACTACTGGCTATGTCACGATCCCAGTTCCCTTTCGCAGTGGACTACACGAACCGTCTAGTCAAAGTGCCAGACGAACAGAATAGTGGCGGATATGCCAACGTCTACCAGTACCATAGCCCTTCCAACGGAGCACTTTACGCCGTCAAAGAGCTGAAGGTTCTCACGGGTCATCTCGCGGAGCACCTAACATTGCCCGAGGTGAGTATTTGGAAACGAACATGATTGTACGGTGTAATTGACACAATAAAATCATCAGATTGCAATGAAGGAATATGACATCTGGAATCGACTTAGGCACCATAACATTTTGCAACTGGAGCGGATTTATTATACTAGCCCAAACACTGTGATTCTCTGTTTTGTTACGCGCTGGCAAGAAAATGGACGCGTCAAGGACCACGTGCGTAACAAACCCGGAACAAACTTTCTTGATTTAGTTGGTACTTTGTCGGATGTATATTCCACGTTCTGACACCACACACTCAGATAGACGGTATAGCAGAGGGAGTTGCCTATCTCCATGACAATAATATCATTCACGGAGATTTACGAGGCGTGAGCATGCATTCTTTCGTACATTTTGGTAGTACATTCTTATTTCTTTAAGTCTAATATCTTAATATCGGATGATGGCCGAGCGTTAGTGACTGACTTCGGCATCTCGAAACATGATCCTGGAGATGGAATTTCTGTCTCAAGTGCGTTCCAAGGAAATTGGCGATGGGTGGCTCGCGAATTTTTTCAGTCTGACACTCAACCACCTGCCCTGGACGCCCGTCGTTCAAAAGCAAGCGACATCTGGATGTTCGGGTTGCTGATGCAGGCAAGTCACATTTGCATTGCGGCAATTGGATGTTAACCATAGCCGTTGACAGGAAATTCTTTCCGGTAAGATTCCGTACTATAACATCAGCGCAGGATGGGTCGTTGCACGCAAGATTGGAGATGGAGAGCCGCCTATATTCCCAGATGCTCAGCATCTCTCGTGGAAAAAATCTGACGATCCCATTAGAGAGCTTAGAATGCGTTATTGTGCATCGAATCCAGGCGATAGACCGATGATTTGATTACTACAGTACTTGACAATATCAGGAAAGTTTCCTCGATCTCCACATTTCAGCTCGCGTTGACAAACCTCTAGAACATTGAAAGAAATGTTTACGGAGAATGCTTCTCCCTCGCATAGCTCATCGACCACCACTTCCGGAGCATCTACAACACTTGTAGAAGGGGACGCGTCAACTGGAGCTCAATCAGAAAGCACATTAGAGACAGATGAAAGTACAATACGACTTTCGGAAGGCTTCTCCTGTTTGAACCTATCGATAAATTCTAGTACTTCTGGCACCGACAGTACCAGAACAAATGCAAGTTCGCGCCGAGAATCTGTGACGATAGCATCCAACGCGGCTCAGTGGACAAATTCAATGGACCGTGATAGAAAGAATATGCGTGGGAACAACACTGTATCCGTCAGTCCTTTGGTAACCCGGGAACATACTTTTCAAGTGATCTACCAAATCGCCAAAAACGGTATAAAATAAGTATATTTCTATGCTATCGGGAGGCATGGGACCTGAGTTCCCGTATATGGCGTATAAGCCGTAAACGTCACATTTTCAGACCTCTGTATACGGCCCGTATATTTTGCTCTTATTGGATCATACGGATACGGCTGCACCTTATACGGGTTATACGCATACGCCAGTCGGAGCCCTACTTCGACGGCAGGAAATCAGAGCACCGAACCGAACCATTCGGATCTTCTCTGGGTGGCTCAAACTTGAGGTGCGTAAGCCTATTGACGTCCAGTCGTTCTATTCGAATGCACTCTATTTGCAACACGATCAGTGTGTGAAGGAAATCTGAAGATGAAATGATAGGAGCACAGAGATTCAATGCGAGGCTGTATGTTTGGACGCATTTCGTACACACGATCAAGAGCCAGAAGTGGATCGAAGCGGAATTCTCTGCAACCTCCGCCGGTGAAGAATATATAAGAGAAGAAGATTGATCGGACCAGCGGAAGGAGATCCTTTCGCGTTTCCAATGTTTGACGAAATACAGGGAGCACCTTGTTGCATGCGAAGACTACCTCTTTATAAAGAAGACCGAGCAACGCTTCGTACCATATTCTGTCCACGAGGCATGCAGAGTAAAGTGTTGGCTGAAACACGGTCTTTGTATACAGCCAGCTCCATCATACCTTCTCTCGATCCTCCTCTAAGCTCGACACGATTCGAAGAACAACGTCGTACGGTAGACTCGTCCTAGTATTTCTAACTTCGAGAATCACTGACCCGGCGCCCTGCAGAAGAGAAAGGTCCTTTCGGAACGGTCCTATGCACGAGAATATCTTCCCAAGGAGCAGCATGGTTACACAAGCGACACAAGCGAGAAGGCCGGTGTCGGGTATCATGGCGTCAAGTCATTTATGTATGACTCGAAGTAGGTTGGGTCCGAGGCGGATGTAAAACATTCGAATCCTGCACCGACTTACATGTAACTCTGATCACGACTGTTTTCTTTTCTGAAATCACTTTTGTCTGTCTTTATCGCAAATAGTGAAATGAGGTTAATCCATCCAACTGACCAGCACCTCCTCATCTCATGTAAGGTGGGGTCATCCAGTCGGAATACTTTCCCGCTGGCTACGTGATCTGAGAATTATTCTCCAATGAGGTCGAGCACCGGCCAGGATCGTATCCGTCGAGGACATCGCAAATTCCGGCCGACTTTTCTTATCATTTGGGCTCCCGCGATCATGCATGGCTGATCGTGACGAGAAGAAAGACGTGACATCGCACGGATTGTCGAGCCCAATCTGCGACCGCTTCTGCAGAAGACAAGAGAAGAATTTATTGCGTGGTCGTAAACATTCAGTTGACTATTACATGAGATTGTTATATAGAAATATCTACAAATGCAAAAATAATAACAGACGATGATCAGGCAAAGCAAAGAAATGGCCAACACCAATAGAAGTATGTTGTACGGGAATTAGAGATAAATGCGCCTCGAATCCATTACTCTCGGCGCCGCTTCGATGACGAATGAGACTGGTCACATTCCGGAATGGAACGCTTACCACCAACCGAGCTTGTATCCCGTGAGCCGACGCCACGAGAGCCACGGCCCAGCGAGCCAGTACCTCGTCTACTACCGCGCCGTGCACCAGTGCCTCGCGTCCCCACGGATCCACGAGAATGTGCACTGGCAGAATTATTTCCAAGACTTGTTGTTTTCCAGGAAACTGCGGTTTGGGATACCGCAGTATGCGAGGACACCGCGGTATGTGAACCGGCGATACGTGAGCTGATCCGGCTCGAAAGGTCCAGACTGAGTGGATGTATTGAATTTGATCCCTTCGTCGGACTCGGACTGGGTGATTGAGGATCATTTTGTGTGTCCTCATCCTCTTTCCCGTCATGATGCGCACCTTCCCCACCTGCCCCCGCCATTTTCGCCTTGGCTGCAGCAATACGGGCCTCGCGTCGTCTCCGATTATGCATACGACGTCGATTTGCGGCTCTCTCTACCACATCAGGTTCTGCGATAGCCGGCTGCTGCGTTTCCTTTTCCTTTTCTGGCTGCAGGTCGTTCGTGGAAACGGGCTTCTCCGGGTCAATAGTACTTGATTCCAGCTGTTCGAGAGCTTCGTTGAAAATGTCGATGAATGTCTGAAAGACTTTGTCGACATCCTTACGTTCAGATATCGGCATCTGCTCCTCCGACACATTTCCTCTCATCGTAGGTTGGAAAAGCAGGTCTCGTAAATTCCTCAGCATCTCATAAATCGGTTCAAAATACAGCGGTATGCGCTTAATAATTCGAGCGTCGAACGCTTTGAAGTCGGTCAGCATCGATTTCTTGGCGTCAGCGATGCTCATGTGGACAATCGCTTCCTCATCGAGCTCATTGATCCTTGGACCACACCAAGCAGCTATCGGAGACCACTTGAAATCAAATGTGTATGGAGGCCGTCCATTTTGTCTCGGTCCGTTCTCGGTCACGCATATCCAGACAAGTGCATAAAACAGCGACTCTAGCTCGTAATAATATTTGTGTGGGCTGCCGTTGTTCATCAGTATCGAAATAGCCATGAATGGTATCGTCCCCTGCATGTGACATCAGTAAACTATCTTTGATGCAGCTAGCGGCACCTACAGTCAGGTCGGCTACTCCAGATCGTTGATGGTCAACATTTGCAGCGCAATCAAAGTCGATCACATAGCCTTTTCCAATCGGCTCATCGGGTTTCCTTACTATGATCAAATTGTGTCGGCTAATGTCACGATGAAAAACCTCGGCCTTGTAGATGGATCGTATGCCTAATTCATTCAAAGTAAGCAACTTGTCGTGAGAATATTTCAAATTCTTACTTTCCGCAAAATCTCTGAATACAGAAACGAGTTCCTTCAGGGATCTAAAATGCTTCAGATTCATACCAAATGGCGTCGCACCAATTCTGCGATGTTCGCGGATCTCGATACCGTCCTTCTCCTCAGCTGGTACGTCTTCTCTGTCATACGCAGTATCATCGTCCACAATGCCCTCGCCGCCGATCTCGAATCGGACCAACTGATGATCGACGAGTCGCACAACATTCTGCGCGTTGCGAGCCTCCAGAAGCCTCAGCCAGTAGTCCTCTTTCTTCTCTCGTGCAGAATCTACCCATTGATCCTTGATGACGAGTTCCTCGCCAGTCTCGTCATCTATGACATGGAGTACCACAGATCCCCGTCCACGGATCACCGAATGGAGGTAGATCACTTCCACGATCCTGTACGCTTTCTCATTGAGCTTGACGTAGTCCTTCCCATCTTTGCTGAAGAAAGATGGATCGAATCCAAGGAAGTAGTCTTCTCCTAGAGCCAGGCCGACGATGATCCGCATGAATTTCATCGGTTCTTGATGGACATTGTATACCTCGGAAATGAGGACACCTGAGCGGTCGTACTTGTACAAGGCAATATTGTCGTCGATGAGACTGAAGAGGAGAGTGAACCGTCGACCCTCGTGGCTTCCATACATGAGGCGAGAGTACTGTGCGAGCCTTCCTTTGGCAAGCTGAGCGTTGCCCTGATACTCTGTCGATCTCAATTCCCCAACACTACGCGTAGCCCTCCAAGTTCCCTTGTCGTTCTTCTTTTCAGAGTATTCCCGAGGAACGAGTGCAACATCTGGCTTCCGACCTACTCCATCAAGTTTCATCATAGCATTCGTGTACCTCGCACTGAAAATCCACTCTGTGCTGCCCTCCGGACCCCGATCGGATCCATATAGGTATCTGCGTGCCGTTGCAAGAATTTCATTCAGAAACTTGCAAACTTCTTCTTCCTTGCCTTGTTTGTTCGTTTCAGGCCATCTGAGCCACTTCTTCAGCACGGTGTCGTAAAGCTTGTCTGGCCCAGATGTCATGTCTGTGAAAATTTCGTCAAGAATCGGACTGGGAGTTGGCATGGTAGTCGATTTTCTGGAAGGCTGAGGTTGAGAAGAGTCGGTGTTATGAATCGATGGGCCATCAAATACATCTCGACCTGATGAGATGGGTCCTTGGGAGGGTGCGTCAGCATTGGAGCCATCGTCTTGGACAACGGGGCCTGATCCAGAATCAAAATCTTTCAGATCTTTGTGGTTTGGAAAGTCGGGGTCGTTGGCAAGCGATATGGGTCCATGCTGGCCACGCAGTTTCTGGAATAAGATTGCAGGGAAACGCTTCTCGATGAGATTGGGAACATCCTCCAGGATTGAGTCCATCAGTTCGCCTTCAAGAGCCTTGCCAATATCGTCGACCTTCTCGAGGTTCGCCTTCTTATCGTATTCGTCACGGTTCTTCTTGTGTTCGTCAGTCCTCAGGCGTGTACGTGGTGTGGAATTGACGGTAGCGGAATCGTTAAGAAGATGCCTCGAGTAAGTCGGCTGTGGATAGGTGGACATGTTAGAAAGATAAAGAAGAGATACGTTAAGGGACAGAACATACTTAAATAATACGCCTGGCGGTGGCTTGCTATCCTTTTTGGAAGGGATAAGGGATAGTGAGTCAGCTGCGACTCGTCCGTCGTGGCTTGAAAACAAGTTGAAGTTGTGGCGGTGCCGAGTTCAATTCATTCTACGCTTGTCACGGCGTGATTTGTCGCGTCTCCACACGTGGTCCTTCCATATTTATCGACTTCTTTCATCGGCTAACCTTATCATCCCATCACTATGAAGCAATCAAATTCTGTTTGCGCTGGCCTCTTTGCCAACAGTGACTCATACTAACAACGTTTTGCTTATATTCCTGATCAATCGACAGAAATGCATGTGAGTTCAAAATTCAATTAAACACGAATGCTCTGTGGTTGGGATAGGAATGGGTAAGGCTTTACAATCGTTGTCTCCTGTGGCCAGTTATGTTTCGGAGGTTTTCCGACCCATCCCTGCGGCCCGGGGGCTGAGGTTCAAGTTCCGAGGATATCATTTTACGCAGCACCGACCTGGCTGCTTATTGATCGACGGGGTCGCTTTGTACTGATCTCGAGACCTTACAGTGCCATTATAATCCAAGACTGGTCGTAGAAGGAAATTACTGTCTCTCAAGTGGGTCGACCGTCCGGGCGTGTCTGTCCATAAACACGTTCTTCCGAGTCCACTCCTGACCATCAGATTTGCGATCAGGTACTGCGTTTGATCTGAGAGAGTCTGTTGGTAGAATGCACGGAAAACTTGGCAATGGGATGTGCAGCTTGGCCGCTCTCCTTCACATGCCACCTAGTTCTCTCAAACATTCTTTCACAACCAACTGACATCTCCTGGTGTTATCCAACTCGTCTTACTGTTCGCACTTCTTTGTGGTGTAGTCTCTCTAGTCGGGCGTGGCTCATAGGCAATTATCCGCACAAGTATACAATATCGTCGTCCGTCGTGATTCTCTCCCGGTGTGGTCTGCCTCAATGGTAATTAACCGATTCCTGTCGACCGGTACTCCAAGTAAAAAAAAGCTCGTCTCCGGCCATTTTGAGTACTCAAAAGCTCTGTTCAGAAATAAACCCTTCACATATGCTTTTGAATTCTGCCCTTCCTTTTCCCTCTCTCTGTATTTTCTTCTTTTTCCTTTATATAATACGTCCGTATCCCTTATACGGAAAGCTGTATACGCATTATACGCATACGGTCGGAACACTATACTCATATAGAAAAATGTCGGCCGGGATGCATAGTGCGACTATCGAAGGTGGTATGGATGAGTTGCATCCAAATACGCAGTCAGGAGGGTATTGAGAGCCGAAAGTAAGTATTTCGAGAGAAGTACCGACAGTCGCAATACGGGACCACAGGTCTCACGCAGTTAGGTCCCGTTCCCAGTTTCCAGAACACGTAATCAAGCTCCTGAGGATCTTCGAACAAAGGGGAACGAGAAACAAGGCGTAGCCTTCTTATTTATGGTATTTCCGACCACTGCACCCGATGATAGGAGCTAAGGTGCGGCACAGAGCACGGAACTGAACAAATTCAGATCCCTCCGAGTGGCTCAAACTTGAGTTGTGTAAGCCTATTGACGTCCAGTCGTTCTATATGCCGCGAAATTTCTTATTTGCAACACGATCAGAGTCTCAAGGAAATCTGAAGGTTGAATGATAGGCGCACTGACAATGTGGGGGTGTATGCTTGGACACGTTTCGTATATGCGGTCAAGAGTCAGAGATAGATGGGATCCAAGTCCAAAGGGGGCTTCATCGGCGAAAAATATATAAGAGAAGAAGACTGATCGGACCAGTGAACGGAGATCCTTTCGCGTTTCCAGTGTACGAGAGAATACAAGGAGAGCCCTGTTGCATGCGAAGACTACTACCTCTTTATATAGAAGCTCGATTGACGCTTCGTACCAGTTTCTGTCTACGAGGCATGCAGAGTAAAGTGTCGGTTGAAACACGGTCTTTGTATACAGCCAACTCCATCGTTTCTTCTCTCGATCCTCCTCTAAGCTCCACACGATTCGAAGAACACCGTCGTACGGTAGACTCGTCCTAGTATTTCTAATTTTGAGAACCACTGACTCGGCGTCCTGCAAAACAGAAAGGTCCACTCAAGACGGTCTTGTGCACGAGAATACCTTCCTAAGGAGCAGCATGCTTGCACTAGTGAGAAGGCTGGCTTCAGGAATCATGGCCCACGGGACCAAGCCATTTATGTATGGCCTGAGTTAGGTTGGGTCTGAATTCCGGTGGAGAATAAAACATTCGAATCCGAGTCCAGTACCAATCATGGCCGTCTTTTCTGAGATTACTTTTGTCTGTCTTTATTGCAAATAGCGAAATGAGCTTAGTCCATCCTTTCTTACAATGACGATATGTCACGAAGCCACGAGCATGCTATAGTGTGAACTGACGAGCAGCACTTCCTCATCTCACGTAAAGTAAGGTGGAGTCATCCAGACAGAATACTTTCTCGCTGGCTACGTGGTCTGAAAATTATTCTGCAGTGAGGTCGAGCAACTGCCAGGATTGTATCCGTCGAGGACATCGCGAATTCCGGCCGACTTTTCTTTCCATCTGGGCTCCCGCGATCCTGCATAGCAGGTCGTAACTAGAAGACAGATGTGATACCGCTGCACCGCACGGCTCGTCGTGCCCATCCTGAGATCGTTCCTGCAGAAGACAAGAGAAGAATCCAGTGCAAGTTCGCAAGTATTCAGCTGGCTATTACATGAGATTGTTATATACAAATGTCTACAAATGCAAAAATAATAACAGACTATGATCAAGTAAAGCAAAGAAATCGTCAACACTAGAGGGTGCATGATTACCAGGGTGAGAGATAGATGCACTTCGAACCCATTAACCTCGGCGTCGCTTCGATGACGAATGAGACTGGTCACATTCCGGAACGGAACGCTTACCGCCAACCGAACTTGTATCCCGTGAGCCGACGCCACGAGAACCACGGCCCAGCGAGCCAGTACCTCGTCTACTACCGCGCCGTGCACCAGTGCCTCGCGTCCCCACGGATCCACGAGAATGTGCACTGGCGGAATTATTTCCAAGACTTGTTGTTTTCCAGGAAACTGCGGTCTGGGATACTGCGGTATGCGAAGACGCCGCGGTATGTGAACCGGCGATGCGTGAGCTGAGCCGGCTCGAAAGATCGAGACTGAGCGGATGTATTGAACTTGATCCCTTCGTCGGACTCGGACTGGGTGATTGAGGATCATTTTGTGTGTCCTCATCCTCTTTCCCGTCATGATGCGCACCTTCCCCACCTGCCCCCGCCATTTTCGCCTTGGCTGCAGCAATACGGGCCTCGCGTCGTCTTCGATTATGCATACGGCGTCGATTTGCAGCTCTCTCTACCACATCAGGTTCTGCGATAGCCGGCTGCTGCGTTTCCTTTTCCTTTTCTGGCTGCAGGTCGTTCGTGGAAACGGGCTTCTCCGGGTCAATAGTACTTGATTCCAGCTGTTCGAGAGCTTCGTTGAAAATGGTGACGAATGTCTGAAAGACTTTGTCGACATCCTTGCGTTGAGAGATCGGCATCTGCTCCTCCGGGACTGGGAACTCATACTTGGGCAGGAAAAGAAGCTTTCGTAACTTTCTCAGCATCTCGAGAATAGGACCGAAGTAGGGTGGTATGTGCTCAATGATTCGAGCGTCGAAGTCGTTGAAATCGGTCAGCATCGATTTCTTGAGGCCAGCGATGTTCTTGTAGACAATCGCTTCGTTATCGAGCTCATCGATCTTCGGACCACACCAAGCGGCTATCGGAGACTCCTTGAAATCAAATGTGTATGGAGGCCGTCCATTTTGTCTCGGTCCGTTCTCGGTCACGCATATCCAGACAAGTGTATAAAACAGAGACTCCAGCTCATAATAATATTTGTGTGGGCTGCCGTTGTTCATCAGTATCGAAATAGCCATGAATGGTATCGTTCCCTGCATGTGACATCAGCAAAGCATCTCTCATGCAGCTATTGACACCTACCGTCAGGTCGGCTACTCCAGATCGTTGATGGTCAACATTTGCAGCGCAATCAAAGTCGATCACATAGCCTTTTCCAATCGGCTCATCGGGTTTCCTTACTATGATCAAATTGTGTCGGCTAATGTCACGATGAAAAACCTCGGCCTTGTAGATGGATCGTATGCCTAATTCATTCAAAGTAAGCAACTTGTCGTGAGAATATTTCAAATTCTTACTTTCCGCAAAATCTCTGAATACAGAAACGAGTTCCTTCAGGGACCTGAAATGCTTCAGATTCACACCAAATGGCGTCGCACCAATTCTGCGATGTTCGCGGATCTCGATACCGTCCTTCTCCTCAGCTGGTACGTCTTCTCTGTCAGACGCAGTTTCATCGTCCACAACGCCCTCGCCGCCGATCTCGAATCGGACCAACTGATGATCGACGAGTCGCACAACATTCTGCGCGTTGCGAGCCTCCAGAAGCCTCAGCCAGTAGTCCTCTTTCTTCTCTCGTGCAGAATCTACCCATTGATCCTTGATGACGAGTTCCTCGCCAGTCTCATCATCTATGACATGGAGTACCACAGATCCCCGTCCACGGATCACCGAATGGAGGTAGATCACTTCCACGATCCTGTACGCTTTCTCATTGAGCTTGACGTAGCCCTTCCCATCTTTGCTGAAGAAAGATGGATCGAATCCAAGGAAGTAGTCTTCTCCTAGAGCCAGGCCGACGATGATCCGCATGAATTTCATCGGTTCTTGATGGACATTGTATACCTCGGAAATGAGGACACCTGAGCGGTCGTACTTGTACAAGGCAATATTGTCGTCGATGAGACTGAAGAGGAGAGTGAACCGTCGACCCTCGTGGCTTCCATACATGAGGCGAGAGTACTGTGCGAGCCTTCCTTTGGCAAGCTGAGCGTTGCCCTGATAGCCTGTCGATCTCAGTTCCCCGACACTACGTGTAGCCCTCCAAGATCCGTCAACGCCCTTTTCAGAGTATTCCCGAGGAACGAGTGCAACATCTGGCTTCCGACCTACTCCATCAAGTTTCATCATAGCATTCGTGTACCTCGCACTGAAAATCCACTCTGTGCTGCCCTCCGGACCCCGATCGGATCCATATAGGTATCTGCGTGCCGTTGCAAGAATCTCATTCAGAAACTTGCAGACTTCCTCTTCCTTGCCTTGTTTATTCGTTTCAGGCCATCTGAGCCACTTCTTCAGCACGGTGTCGTAAAGCTTGTCCGGTCCAGATGTCATGTCTGTGAAAATTTCGTCAAGAATCGGACAGGGAGTTGGCATGGTAGTCGATTTGCTGGAAGGCTGAGGTTGAGAAGAGTCGGTATTATGAATCGATGGGCCATCAAATACATCTCGACCTGATGAGATGGGTCCTTGGGAGGGTGCGTCAGCATTGGAGCCATCGTCTTGTTCAACGGGGCCTGATCCAGAATCAAAATCTTTCAGATCTTTGTGGTTTGGAAAGTCGGGGTCGTTGGCAAGCGATATGGGTCCATGCTGGCCACGCAGTCTCTGGAATAAGATTGCAGGGAAACGCTTCTCGATGAGATTGGGAACATCCTCCAGGATTGAGTCCATCAGTTCGCCTTCAAGAGCCTTGCCAATATCGTCGACCTTCTCGAGGTTCGCCTTCTTATCGTATTCGTCACGGTTCTTCTTGTGTTCGTCAGTCCTCAGGCGTGTACGTGGTGTGGAATTGACGGTAGCGGAATCGTTAAGAAGATGCCTCGAGTAAGTCGGCTGTGGATAGGTGGACATGTTAGAAAGATAAAGAAGAGATACGTTAAGGGACAGAACATACTTAAATAATACGCCTGGCGGTGGCTTGCTATCCTTTTTGGAAGGGATAAGGGATAGTGAGTCAGCTGCGACTCGTCCGTCGTGGCTTGAAAACAAGTTGAAGTTGTGGCGGTGCCGAGTTCAATTCATTCTACGCTTGTCACGGCGTGATTTGTCGCGTCTCCACACGTGGTCCTTCCATATTTATCGACTTCTTTCATCATCGGCAAACCTTTGCTGTTGACCCGAAGGCTGAAGTTGACTATTTTCGTAGTTCCCTGGTCAACTCAACTCTGACTTGAGGAAGTTGGCTGTCAACATGGGTTAGTGCCCAACTTCATCTGTAATCGCGACTACTAAACACATCAGTATAGTTCCGTTCCCGCGTCTGCATTTCTTCATGGTCGGATTTGCTCCTCTTACTGCTCGAGGCAGCCAACAATACCGAGCTGTCACCGTTCCAGAGCTTACTCAACAGATGTTTGATGCGAAGAACATGATGGCAGCCTCCGATCCCCGCCATGGCCGCTATTTGACTGTACGTCTTCAGCTAATTGGGACAAGGGTAATTGTCTCTTACATCATTATCAGGTTGCCGCAGTCTTCCGTGGCAAGGTCTCCATGAAGGAGGTTGAGGAGCAGATGCAGAATGTTCAGAACAAGAACGCTGCTTACTTCGTTGAGTGGATTCCGAACAACGTACTTACTGCGCAGTGCGACATCGCACCTCGTGGTACGAAGATGGCTGTTACGTTCCTTGGCAACTCAACGGCTATTCAAGAGTTGTTCAAGCGTGTCAGTGACCAGTTTACTGCCATGTTCAAGCGTAAGGCTTTCTTGCACTGGTATACCCAGGAGGGTATGGATGAGATGGAGATTGGTAGCAGCTTTCGTTCTTTCACGTGCCTATATGCTTACGATAATGGCTTCTACAGTTCACGGAAGCGGAATCCAACATGCAAGATCTTGTCGCTGAGTACCAGCAATACCAGGACGCCACGTAAGCATCCTTTACGCGTACCTTTGTTCTGCCACTTATATTGATGTTCATAGCGTCGAGGAGGAGGGCGAATACGAGGAGGAGCTTCCTGTTGAAGAAGATCAGTAATCGGATGGTTCTCGTTCTTTGTTCTTTCATTAAAATACCAGGGATTCCTCTTTGTGATATTTGTCCTCTTCCTCTCCTGCTCATTTATGCCACCCTACCTGAGTTTATTTGACGTTTACGATACCTGCACCATTTAGCTATGATCACGGCTGTTTTCTTTCCTGAGATTCTTCTTGTCTGTCTTTATCGCAAACCATGAAATGAGATTAGTCCATCCTTTTTCTTTACATGTTGCGTAGTTCTGTTTAGGGGATGGTGTGATATATGTCACGAAGTCACGTGCGTGTTACAGTTCGCGTCTGACTGGACATGAACTTTTGGACTTTCGAGTCCTCATAAATTAAATAAGTTAGGGTAGCATTCGCAAGAAATATCTATCCGCTGTCTACGTGGCCCGAGAATTATTCTCCAAAGATGCCTACGCATCTGCTAGGATCGTATCCGTCGAGGACATCGCGAATTCCGGCCAACTGTTCTTGTCATCTGGGCTCCCTCGGTTAGTCAACGCATTGCTGGTCGCGACTAGAAGAAAGAAGTGACACAGCACGGATTGTCGTGCCCATACTGCGATCGTTTCCGCAGAAAACAAGAGAAGAACTTATTGCAAGTTCGCAAGCATTCAGCTGGCTATTACATAGGGTTGTTATATACAAATGTCTACAAATGCAAAAATAATAACAGACTATGATCAAGTAAAGCAAAGAAATGGTCCACGCTAGCGGGTGCATGATGTACCAGAGTGAGAAATAGATGCACTTCGAATCCATTACCCTCGGCGCCGCTTCGATGACGAATGAGACTGATCACCTTCTGGAACGGAACGCTTACCGCCAACCGAACTTGTATCCCGTGAGCCGACGCCACGAGAACCACGGCCCAGCGAGCCAGTACCTCGTCTACTACCGCGCCGTGCACCAGTGCCTCGCGTCCCCACGGATCCACGAGAATGTGCACTGGCGGAATTATTTCCAAGACTTGTTGCTTTCCAGGAAACTGCGGTCTGGGATACTGCGGTATGCGAAGACGTCGCGGTATGTGAACCAGCGATACGTGAGCTGATCCGGCTCGAAAGGTCCAGACTGAGTGGATGTATTGAATTTGATCCCTTCGTCGGACTCGGACTGGGTGACTGAGGATCATTTTGTGTGTCCTCATCCTCTTTCCCGTCATGATGCGCACCTTCCCCACCTGCCCCCGCCATTTTCGTCTTGGCTGCAGCAATACGGGCCTCGCGTCGTCTTCGATTATGCATACGGCGTCGATTTGCAGCTCTCTCTACCACATCAGGTTCTGCGATAGCCGGCTGCTGCGTTTCCTTTTCCTTTTCTGGCTGCAGGTCGTTCGTGGAAACGGGCTTCTCCGGGTCAATAGTACTTGATTCCAGCTGTTCGAGAGCTTCGTTGAAAATGTTGATGAATGTCTGAAAGACTTTGTCGATATCCTTGCGTTGAGATATCGGCATCTGCTCCTCTGGGACAGCCATCTCCTGCTGGGGCTGGAAAAGAAGCCGTCGTAGTTTCTTCAGCATCTCATAAATCGGTTCAAAATACCGCGGTATGCGCTTAATGATTCGAGCGTCGAACGCTTTGAAGTCGGTCAGCATCGATTTCTTGGCGTCAGCGATGCTCATGTGGACAATCGCTTCCTCATCGAGCTCATTGATCCTTGGACCACACCAAGCAGCTATCGGAGACCACTTGAAATCGAATGTGTATGGAGGCCGTCCATTTTGTCTCGGTCCGTTCTCGGTCACGCATATCCAGACAAGTGCATAAAACAGCGACTCTAGCTCGTAATAATATTTGTGTGGGCAACCGTTGTTCATCAGTATCGAAATAGCCATGAATGGTATCGTCCCCTGCATGTGACATCAGTAAACTATCTTTGATGCAGCTAGCGGCACCTACCGTCAGGTCGGCTACTCCAGATCGTTGATGGTCAACACTTGCAGCGCAATCAAAGTCGATCACATAGCCTTTTCCAATCGGCTCATCGGGTTTCCTTACTATGATCAAATTGTGTCGGCTAATGTCACGATGAAAAACCTCGGCCTTGTAGATGGATCGTATGCCTAATTCATTCAAAGTAAGCAACTTGTCGTGAGAATATTTCAAATTCTTACTTTCCGCAAAATCCCTGAATACAGAAACGAGTTCCTTCAGGGATCTAAAATGCTTCAGATTCACACCAAATGGCGTCGCACCAATTCTGCGATGCTCGCGGATCTCGATACCGTCCTTCTCCTCAGCTGGTACGTCTTCTCTGTCAGACGCAGTTTCATCGTCCACAATGCCCTCGCCGCCGATCTCGAATCGGACCAACTGATGATCGACGAGTCGCACAACATTCTGCGCGTTGCGAGCCTCCAGAAGCCCCAGCCAGTAGTCCTCTTTCTTCTCTCGTGCAGAATCTACCCATTGATCCTTGATGACGAGTTCCTCGCCAGTCTCATCATCTATGACATGGAGTACCACAGATCCCCGTCCACGGATCACCGAATGGAGGTAGATCACTTCCACGATCCTGTACGCTTTCTCATTGAGCTTGACGTAGTCCTTCCCATCTTTGCTGAAGAAAGATGGATCGAATCCAAGGAAGTAGTCTTCTCCTAGAGCCAGGCCGACGATGATCCGCATGAATTTCATCGGTTCTTGATGGACATTGTATACCTCGGAAATGAGGACACCTGAGCGGTCGTACTTGTACAAGGCAATATTGTCGTCGATGAGACTGAAGAGGAGAGTGAACCGTCGACCCTCGTGGCTTCCATACATGAGGCGAGAGTACTGTGCGAGCCTTCCTTTGGCAAGCTGAGCGTTGCCCTGATACTCTGTCGATCTCAATTCCCCAACACTACGCGTAGCCCTCCAAGTTCCCTTGTCGTTCTTCTTTTCAGAGTATTCCCGAGGAACGAGTGCAACATCTGGCTTCCGACCTACTCCATCAAGTTTCATCATAGCATTCGTGTACCTCGCACTGAAAATCCACTCTGTGCTGCCCTCCGGACCCCGATCGGATCCATATAGGTATCTGCGTGCCGTTGCAAGAATCTCATTCAGAAAATTGCAGACTTCTTCTTCCTTGCCTTGTTTGTTCGTTTCGGGCCATCTGAGCCACTTCTTCAGCACGGTGTCGTAAAGCTTGTCTGGCCCAGATGTCATGTCTGTGAAAATTTCGTCAAGAATCGGACAGGGAGTTGGCATGGTAGTCGATTTTCTGGAAGGCTGAGGTTGAGAAGAGTCGGTGTTATGAATCGATGGGCCATCAAATACATCTCGACCTGATGAGATGGGTCCTTGGGAGGGTGCGTCAGCATTGGAGCCATCGTCTTGTTCAACGGGGCCTGATCCAGAATCAAAATCTTTCAGATCTTTGTGGTTTGGAAAGTCGGGGTCGTTGGCAAGCGATATGGGTCCATGCTGGCCACGCAGTCTCTGGAATAAGATTGCAGGGAAACGCTTCTCGATGAGATTGGGAACATCCTCCAGGATTGAGTCCATCAGTTCGCCTTCAAGAGCCTTGCCAATATCGTCGACCTTCTCGAGGTTCGCCTTCTTATCGTATTCGTCACGGTTCTTCTTGTGTTCGTCAGTCCTCAGGCGTGTACGTGGTGTGGAATTGACGGTAGCGGAATCGTTAAGAAGATGCCTCGAGTAAGTCGGCTGTGGATAGGTGGACATGTTAGAAAGATAAAGAAGAGATACGTTAAGGGACAGAACATACTTAAATAATACGCCTGGCGGTGGCTTGCTATCCTTTTTGGAAGGGATAAGGGATAGTGAGTCAGCTGCGACTCGTCCGTCGTGGCTTGAAAACAAGTTGAAGTTGTGGCGGTGCCGAGTTCAATTCATTCTACGCTTGTCACGGCGTGATTTGTCGCGTCTCCACACGTGGTCCTTCCATATTTATCGACTTCTTTCATCGGCTAACCTTATCATCCCATCACTATGAAGCAATCAAATTCTGTTTGCGCTGGCCTCTTTGCCAACAGTGACTCATACTAACAACGTTTTGCTTATATTCCTGATCAATCGACAGAAATGCATGTGAGTTCAAAATTCAATTAAACACGAATGCTCTGTGGTTGGGATAGGAATGGGTAAGGCTTTACAATCGTTGTCTCCTGTGGCCAGTTATGTTTCGGAGGTTTTCCGACCCATCCCTGCGGCCCGGGGGCTGAGGTTCAAGTTCCGAGGATATCATTTTACGCAGCACCGACCTGGCTGCTTATTGATCGACGGGGTCGCTTTGTACTGATCTCGAGACCTTACAGTGCCATTATAATCCAAGACTGGTCGTAGAAGGAAATTACTGTCTCTCAAGTGGGTCGACCGTCCGGGCGTGTCTGTCCATAAACACGTTCTTCCGAGTCCACTCCTGACCATCAGATTTGCGATCAGGTACTGCGTTTGATCTGAGAGAGTCTGTTGGTAGAATGCACGGAAAACTTGACAATGGGATGTGCAGCTTGGCCGCTCTCCTTCACATGCCACCTAGTTCTCTCAAGCATTCTTTCACAACCAACTGACATCTCCTGGTGTTATCCAACTCGTCTTACTGTTCGCACTTCTTTGTGGTGTAGTCTCTCGAGCTGGGCGTGGCTCATAGGCAATTCTCCGCACGAGTATACAATACCGTCGGCCGTCGTGATTCTCCCTCGGCGTGGTCTGCCTCAATGGTAATTAACCGGTTCCTGTCGACCGGTACTCCAAGGAAAGGAAGTTCGTCTCCGGCCATTTTGAGTACTGAAAAGCTCTGTTCAGAAATACAATATACCCTTCACATATGCTTTGAATTATGCCCTTCCTTTTCCCCCTCTCTGTCACCGCTACCTGAATCGGAACGCTGAAATCCTTTGCCTGGATATAGGTTTTTACGCTCAGCACATCATTCTCTGATTAGGATTCGTTCGTCGCATACTTTCCTCGTACAATAGAGAAATCCTCCTTCCGAACCCTCGGGCAGAGGAGGGAATGCGAAAGATAAAAATGGAAAGACACAGGATTATATTACATCCGCGAAGAAGTTCTCTTGGGTACAGCATCTAGCCAATCCAGAATTGAGACTAGAGCAAGTAAAAAGCACGTACTTTCGTTATCTCCTTTTGATGGCTCGCCCTTGAGTAGTCGATTCTTCCATGCCTATCTGGCACACTCGTTCTTGCTGGTTGCCTTCTCGCATAGACAAGTGGTTTTCGAGTGAAAATAGGAGATACTCTCTCGATATTCAATCGGTGCCAGTCCTGTAAAACAATGTCTATTCTCCTGAACCATCTTGGAATAATCGTGTTCGCAAATCCTAGGAGTAGGAAAGAGAAAATCGGTGAGCTGAACGAGAGATGAGCACAGGTCCCGTATCTTCTGTGCTTACAGTGAATGTAATTGCCAGCTTGATACCAGCCTTGGAAGCCAAATCTTCCAGACTACTTAGGACAAGACGTCTCATTCCGCGCAGGTGGATGGTTTCCAGATATGGGCAGGCCCTCCCTATTTGATGCATCATGATAAGACGCGTGATCGCACTTTGCAGACTGGGATCATAGACGCCTCTCGTAAAATGCGAAAGAGACGTTTCTATTATTGTAAGATGTTTGAGGCTTCCTGGGAGCTTGATAAGAGGTTCAAGAGAATCAGGAGAATCCAGAGGCAAATTCACGTAGAAAATGTCAGCTAGGATGAATAATGCGACCATCGAAGGTGGTATGGATAAGTTGCGTCCAAATACGCAGTCAAAATCGTAGTAAGGGGTGAAAGTAAGTATTTCGAGAGAAGTACCGACAGTTGCAATACGGGACCATGGGTCGTCGCACATATAGACTCCGTTCACAATTTCGAGAACCCGTAATCTAGCTAGCTCCGAAACAGTGGAAGTATGTTTCTGAACAAAGAGATACACGAAAAGAGGCATAGCCTTTTTATTCGCGGCATTTCGCCTGATTATGAAGATTAAAGTTCGGCGAGTAGTTCATGATGGTGAGATCTTCGAGGTAGGGGCTCCGACCGTATCCATATACGGGTACGGTCGTATAAAAGAAGCTTCGTACGGATACGGGCGTATATATGGCACACCAGACCGTTATACGGATACGGACAGCCCGTATACGGGGAATGCGCTGTATACGGCAGCCACAGGGCACTGTAGGATCGAAATAAAACGAGTTAAACATGCTCATTTCGAGTTATCTGAACCTTACATAGCGCAAATACCTCACTTTCAAGTTGTTCATCCCTGCCAGGAAGGGCTCTGAACGGTTCAGATTCGATTAATGCGGCACGGGCACTAAATTCGAGGCTTAGGACTCCAGAAGGCCCGCGTGGAAGCGGAGAACAGTTGACGTCAGGGTACGTTCCAAGTGAGTATTCGAACCTCTTCTCTCTCAAGCTTCGTTACATTATCATCCTTCTTTAGTCGAACTTGATAACGAGCTCAATTCCTACATCGCGCGCAAGGGACTTGGCTCCCGTTTTACTGAAAATCGCTTTTCAACGGGTCCCGATCACATGAAGACATGGCATCATGTCATGATGTGTTAGTCTTCAGTACTGTCACTTGCTCTTCATCATTGTCTAACTTGCGTTTGGAAAGTGGACGGAGAGGTGATAGCTACAGGTAATGCGCGGAATGCCAAACAAGCGAAGAAAGAAGCTGCGAAGACAGCTCTCGCAAGATTACGTTCGTGTCTCCATTATTCGGAAGCCGTTCGACGTATTGATAAAGCAACAGACAGCGATACTAAACCTACTCCTGTGAGCACCGCGTCCCAATCAAACAATCCATCGGAGCCGGATACATACCGAAAGGAAGGCCCGCCTCATAATTTAACGTGGATTTATACTTTCTACAGTTGAGTGGTCTTTAGTTCTAAGGGTGGCTGTCACAGCTGAGTGAATATGTCGGTGTTCCTAGATAACGGACGGATGATGGAGGGACGAGGACAGACTAAGAACGAGGCAAAGCAGAACGCGAGACTGCAACACACATTGTCTCCACGCCGCTCTTAACAAACAGAGGGGGGGGGGGGGGCTGGGAGGATATCGCGTCATCCATTTCTCCAGTTACATACCGTCATTTTGTCGATTATAGTAATGCCCTGTCCACGAGCGTGTCAAAGGTCTTCTCGAGTGTATCTTTTCGCTGTAGAGCATTTAGCCCTTTATCTGGTATAGATTCGATTCCGTAGAGTGCTCCAGCGAGCTATCCATATATTGCGCAGATACTGTCAACGTCGGATCTTAGAGGTAAAAGCAAGATCATTCCCTGATTCCCAGGAAAAAGAAACAAACAACAATTAATCTTGAGCATGAGCGGTGGAAAAAAATCTTCGATACAGGCATTTACTGGTCCTTTGAACACCCAATACAGATCCACTTGTACACAACACCACAAACATTTAAAGAAAAATCTAATTACATATCTGAGTAGTCTGCTATGGAGGCTATATGCTGAATTTTTTTTAGCTGTAAAATGTGCAGGAAAAATTAAATTGTGCGTGTGAAAAAAGTAGGGTAAATGTCACGAAATTACAGCCATTTGCAAAAGTAATGGCAAAAGCCGAAATTCACGTGTTTTTTGACACGCGTCGTTCCCTCAAAAGCCAAAAACGAATTAAACAGTATATTTCTCGGGAAATACTGTACAATAAAATATGATATAACCACGTAAAGAAAGAGTAAGAAAGCGCGCTGTAAGATCGATAGGGTGGGTGGACGATTGGACTAGGTCTGTAGGTGCAATCCTAGCAGGCTAGGGTGTTCGATCCTATAGGGAGCGAGCGAGAACGAATCGGGGAAACCAAACAAAGAAGGGTGATCCGGAAGACTCCCTTGAGACAGACCGAGACTCCGGCCTACTCTGTGGGAACCGTGGATAGATGGAATACCTCCGGCCAGTACGGCCGGTGTGAACTATCTAAAAAGGGGGAAAAAGGGGGAGCGAATACACGTAGGCAAGATGTGATACTCAATGGTCGTCTAGGGAGACCAATCCGGCCGTGCTGCGGTGAACCAAGTGAATACTTCAGCGACTTGATCACCTCGGAGATGAGTCGACAAAGAAAGAAGACAAGCTGAGAGTATCCGAGTCACCCCCGGGATGTCCGGACTAGTCTAGGCAAGGAAGACAAGACACCCAAGGTGGGTACTACGGCTTTCTATGACTGACAGAGTCAGTCGGGACAGTCTGAGAGGCTTTGGAACAGAGGATGTGTGCGCTGAACAGATCTCTGGTATTCGCTATCTGAAAACTACGACATCTGCGCGGGTTTTATAGACTATGGGGGTCCAAAACATGTACAAAACGACTGATCTGGGACTGGGGGAGGATCGTGACAAGACGTGAGGTGAAACGTAATAAAACCACAACAAGGAGCGTGAAACCGACAAGACAGAAGTCTAGTGGACTACAGGAAACTGTGAAACGGGATGAAATCATAGCAAGGAGTGTGAAACTGACGCGATAAGGGTCAGACGGACTGCAAGGCAATGTGAAACAACACAAAAACTGTCCAGGAAGGGTCCTCCAAACCGTGCAACCAAGTCGGTGAACAAACCAGATGGAGAGATTGAACGGATGTACCAGTCAGCGAACTCCAATTGGAAGTCCGAACCTCGGAGACCACTTTGGCAAAGTCCGAACAACAGAGCGCACCTCATAGAACGTCTGGGATGAAGGTACACGATCATTGGGTACCTTGAAACAGGTCGGAATGATCCCTGGTGGTGTGAAACGCTGATGAAAAGGCCTAGGGTCCCTTCAGGAGTCTGGGTCCAGGCTTCGGAGTGCCAATATCTGCTCGGGTGACTGAGGCGGAGGTCGGCGAGTGGTAGTGTGACAAAGTATGGACAACGAAATATGGCGTGGCGCCTATCGCGCAGTATTAATGGGTCTTCGGGGTCTTGGAATGTGACATATGTGCAATGGAAAGTGAAATGGGCTGAGCCAAGATATGTACGAAGTCTCGGGCGCATCCTAAGGTATGGTGGACTGCTCGGAAGGATTGAATCGAGTCGTATACACCCTTTATGACTGTTGGAGTCACTCGGGCAGGTGATACATCAGTGTGTTGGACACTGGTGAAGTATGTACAATACTCGACCACTGACGCCTAGAATAGCGGTGTGCGCTACAACGGCCTGGAGGGAAATGCATGGTGTAAGACATTCTGAACGATCCGGACTATGGTGAAGGGAGCAGGTGGATGTGTTTTCCTATGGCCTATGAGAGCGAGGGAGGTTGGTGTCGGTTTCATGCATGCTTACTCTGACTAAGCCAGCGACCCTGCCACATGGCATGTGATGCCCTTGCCCTTTCAGGCTGGCCATCATGACGCACGGCGTTCCTATCTCAGACGATCTATGCCATGTTATCATCCACATGTCCATGACCTGTGGTCTAGATGTAAAAGGCATTGTTTGTCTCACTGCAATTCCTCAACGTTCGGTATATCAGATTTTGAATGCTTGGAAGCAAACCAGTGAAGAGAGTCTCATACGCTGTCGGTCGGCGGTGTCGTATCTGAAGGTGCTACAGATGTCCGTCCTACTAAGGGTGCTGAATGTATGAAGGAACCTCCAAAAATGGGATGCCGACGCTATCAGACTCTCAAAGACCTACTACCCGGCAGGTGCCAGGAACCGTCGAAGACGTAATGGATGGGTCTAAGGATGCCGCTGGATAAAGGGAATAGAATAACAGGGCCGCCGCTCAAAAGGGGGGATCACAAGAGGCTGCCGACGTGGTATAAACTCGGCCACAGGAAGGTATGAAGTGTATAAGATGAATATAAAGGATAAAATGGAGTGAGTGGCTGGAGAAGGCGCCGCTGGGTCGTCTGATAGGATGCCTGGGTCGTCGGATGGCCGCCGACGTCGAATAGAGGGGTGCCGGACTGAGGGGGAGGCCGCAGGAATCCGCCGCAGTAGCGTAAACGCGATAGATGAAAGGAAAAGACCGTATAAGATCAATATATGGGATAAACTGGAGTGAAAGGCTGGAAAGGATGCCGAAGGGGAGTCTGATGAGAAGCCTGGGTCGCCGAAGGGTCACCGACGTCGAATAGAGGGGCGCCGGATCACTGAACGTCAGAGCGGCAGAGGCGTACCGGAGGCGGCGAAGGCAAGTAGAATGTGGAGTCAAACAAGAGGAGATGTCAAGGATAGTATATAGTCAAGGGGGAGGCTCAGTACATGAGGGGAGACTCAGAGTGAGGGATATCTCGAACTCTGGCGCTCGGTCTGGTACATGCTCTTGGAATCCTTGCTAGGCTTGGAATCCTTGCTAGGCTTGGAATCCTTTTTGTCTACAAGCTAGTATAAGCTCTATATATACTCTACTGCTGTCGCCGACACATCCTACTGTCTGACAACATCTCCTGAGTCATCTGGGTCACCAAGGGCCGCTGCCGGAGCGCCCAGGTGAAATCTGAGAGCGGCAACGTGAGGGGGGCGTCCAATAGCATGAAATATTGAGTATCTGCAATAACACGGGCGCCGGCGGAGTTGGGCTTGGCGGTGCGAGTCGGTGGCTTGGCACGCCGATGTACCACATGCCTACCTTCCATACATGGTCTAATGGGGGCCGCCGCATCAGGGGGAAGTCAGGAAACCTCGGAACCGATGATTGGAGGCTGATATCGCGTATATGAGACAAAGGGCGCATCAGCCGATGTCCCTGAGGTGTCCGATGCATCGGCGGCACTCAATACAGAGTGTGGGCGATCCCTAGTGACTAATATGAGTGGCCGGAGCGGCAGTGCTGTGGGGGACTGCCGGACTGGTGGCAGATATGTCGTAGTGAGGCATGTAAGCACATATGACAATATATAGCTCCCTAGACAATGGGGGACTGCTTGGTAAGCTGTAGGAGGCGTCGGCGAGGGTACCTGAGGATGTCTGAGTGTCCGCCGCATCGATCGGCGCCATGGGGGGCCGACTCGGAGGCGTCCAGAGTCGCCGCAAGGCTGTACGTATGATAAATCATAAGATCGGCGGCACGTAGTCACTGAGGGATGTGTCCTATAGTGCCTGGTGCTGGGTAGGAGCTGTCGGCGGACCTGTCTGAGTGTCGGGGAGCCATCGGCGGATCGATTTGGGTCATAGGAGGGCGCCGCAGTACAGTACGTGTGCTGGAATCAATGGATACGTGCTCAAATGATGTCCCGAGTGCAATAGGAGTGTGCCCTCACACTCTCAGGTGTCGGCAGTGCTGGGATATGGTATCTGCAGTAAGAGGGAGCCATAGTATGAGTGTACTGGCACAGGAGGAGCCAGTGCGCTACAACGCCATTCCAAATCAGGGCATCCGAGGGCATTGGACTTTGCTGATACCCAGGTATGACTGAGGAATTGTGATCTCATAACTGTAGCTAACAGGGAAACTGCAAGTTTCTTTTGAAAATGGTGATGTGTCACAATGATATATATTTTGATGAACTCAGACGTTCGCTCGAAGAAAGATGCGGTGTGCGAGTGTCTGATGCTACCATTTGGAGAACTCTAAACCGGGCAGGTTTTCGAATGAAGGAGGTAATTTGTAGGTTATCCAAATGGATTGATCAAAGATCATTAATTTTTACATAGGTCACAAAGCATGCACAAGAACACAATGAGTTCCTTCGAGCAGAGTACTGGCTTCGCATTGGAGCAAATTATTCTCCAGAGCAGCTGGTCTTTGTTGATGAAAGCGCATGTGATCGAAGGACATATTTGCGTGGTAGGGCATGGGCATTAGAGGGAGTTTGCGCATGCCAAAAACAGGTCTTTACGAGGGGAAAACGGTATGCCTTTCAGAGATACCTATGTGCTATGTCATTTTCATACTTTCAGGTATTCCATCCTCCCTGGTATTTCTCTAAATGGAATTGTGGAGTGCATGATAGTTGAGGGGTCATTCAATATGCAGCTTTTTATGGTTTTCATCGAGGACCTTCTGGCCAAAATGAAGCCATTTCCGGCACCAATGTCTGTCATTGTTATGGACAATTGTGCCATCCACAAAGCCCCCAAACTTTGCGAACTCATTGAAGGAAGGTGATCATCTCAATGTCTATTGTTGAAACAATATTCACGGTTTTAATAGTGGAATGAGGCTTGAATATTTGCCACCATATTCTCCCGACTTCAACCCGATCGAGTTAGCCTTCTCGCTGCTCAAACATAATCTTCGTCGCAGCCCCCCACCAGATGGGGATGAGTTCCTCACCTATGAATACCTATATCTTCAGATGTTTGGCATCAGTGTAGCGGATTGTCAAAAATTCTATCATCAATCAGGCTATCTCTGACCGGGTCTCAACATTAATCCCAATGAGCAAATGCAGTTGAAGTGGTTTTATGATTTTCGTGTACATAGAGAAAGAGCTGTTGAAGCCCAAAATGGAGTAGTTACAGGGAATCAAAGATGAAAAGAAAGAAAAAGAGTACTTTACATGCGCTGAACGTCAACCAATTAATGGAGAAAGAGCGACTGCACCATTTCAATAGGTGGGCAACCTTCTATCTCTCTTGACACAAGTAACATCCTCCATTGCATAATCATAAATGCGATTCACAAGCCCAATTGTCACATCTATCCCTTCTGCCCTTGCCAAAGCTTCAATCTTGTCTGCATTCATTCTTGCGATATCATCGATCCTTGTGCAACCATTACTCGAGAACACGGGTGCTAATTTCTGGTATTCGTGGTTGTCCCTGACATGCTCCAAATCATCCTCGCATGCCTTAAGCCAATCTCCAATGGCCGGGTAGTTCAGCAGTCCTTTGAACGTTGTAGGGGCTGAAATTTCTTGCGCTACTGCTGCTCCGATGGGCACCACATGTGTATCTGTCTGTGCCTTATGGGCTCGACCGTCAGAAAGAGGAAGCCCCTGATTCGCTCTTCCTGGCCTCTTGTAGTTGAGCAATTTTGCCGACATGAACTCTAGGACTTTATTAGCAATTACATGCAACTCCCGCCGTGCCTCATGATGTCCAGTTATCAGATCAGCAAGCAAAAAGAGTCAGACACGAAACTTATGAGTTTTTGCACATGTTCCAAAATGAGGTCTGGGGTATAAACGCCACAAGTTCCATTGTACTTCTTGTAACATACACGGTTATGCACTTGACAGAACATGGCGGCCTCGATACTCTTTGTTGCTTGAATGATCTTGTCGTCGGCAGAACCTCTAGCAGAAAATGTGGGATCCATCTGCTTTAATGGCCTACCCCTCGGTGCATCAGCTACACGGACTGCTGTCTTCGTGACACTCTATAGCAGATCTCCTGAGTAAATGATGACCTATTCTCGGAAAATAGCTTACCTGAAGGACGTCCAACATATTACGAAAAATAATATTGCACGTAATCTCCTGGCCATGATTGTGGCGTTTGCTCTGTTGATCCTTTATGTACCTCCTATAGGCATCCCAGAACTCCATAAGTTCATCTGGGTTGGACATATATGTAAGACTTCTCTTTGTTCCTATCTTCGAGCTCCAAGGAGCTTTGTAGCCAATTTCAACAAGATGATTTGGTCGTTTCATCGCTTGGGCAGTCTTCTCTAAAATGTCAATGTGGCGGTCCAGAGATGATATGGTAACAGTTCGCTCTGCCAGTCTATCGTGGATCTTAACCTTTATCTCTTGAATCTCCAGTTGTTCTTGGGTGCGACATATGTTCTTGCCTCTAGTTGAGTCTGATGAGACCAGTGATAATATGTCATCTTCATCATGATTAGTCTAGGTCTCATTCAGCATTGAAAGCATGGAATTCATTACCATCATCTTCAATTTTGTCAAAATCAGAATCAGACAAAGGGATCATGGAGTTTGCTATTCTGTCTGCAAGGACTTGTGCAAGCACGTCCTCCGTTAACTCCCCGCCAAATGTTCTGTCGTCAACAGGTCCTCCGTCGGAGGATAGTAAAAGGGTTTTCTTAATTGAGTCTCGATTCAGCACCCGAAAAATAAATGACGTATATTAAAGTCTAGATACCTCCAGAACTGAGTTTGGAAGGTGTTCGCCTTTGTGAGGTTGGACAATGGGCTTCAGAAAAATTAGGATGTAGGGAGATCCATAATAGGCTAAGAATACCTTATCATTTTTGTCTCCTTCGGAATCCATAATGACAACAGCGTTGTAGTACGCCGCACTTGCCTGTACCGGTACATTGGTACAGGCCCCTTAGTACTCTGTACAGTATACCATCGTGCGGCGACCGCTACGCCTCCGCCGCTCCTTATGACTATCCGATTGCCACTCCTCGATTTGCCGCTTGACCAATAGGGCCGCCGACTCCCCTCATTCGAAAGCGGGTTCAGCCTCTCTTGAACCAGACACCCTTAGGCAAGCCTCCAGACAGTTAAGAAAAATGAAGTTACTCAAGGTATCAGTTCAAGCAGACTGGTGACATCTGTCAGACCACCGCCGCTCCACAGTGCTGATGTACCGTCATGTCTTCAGTTGCCTCTTTCCATGTGTCTGGCGTCACCGCTTCGCATCTCTGGGCGGCCTCCCCAAACCGTCTTGGCATCATAGACGAGGTACCCAGATCCTCCAGACTTTCCAAACCAAGTACGCTTGGCTAGCTGCATCTTCCGATATATGGGCGCTTGGGACGTTGCGGTGGATGTATCCGCTACAGCGGCAGAAGTGTATCAAACTGTACAGCTGATTGAATGTTCGTTGGCTCCCATCGATTGGTTTATCCGACGTCGGCTGGAGATTTTACAAGGTCCAAGGTACCACGTTTCATGTTCATACTATGCCACTTTGCACGCCGAGTCCCGTGTCAGACGCGGTGTAGCGCACTGGCTCCTCCTGTGCCAGTACACTCATACTATGGCTCCCTCTTACTGCAGATACCATATCCCAGCACTGCCGACACCTGAGAGTGTGAGGGCACACTCCTATTGCACTCGGGACATCATTTGAGCACGTATCCATTGATTCCAGCACACGTACTGTACTGCGGCGCCCTCCTATGACCCAAATCGATCCGCCGATGGCTCCCCGACACTCAGACAGGTCCGCCGACAGCTCCTACCCAGCACCAGGCACTATAGGACACATCCCTCAGTGACTACGTGCCGCCGATCTTATGATTTACCATACGTACAGCCGTGCGGCGACTCTGGATGCCTCCGAGTCGGCCCCCCTTGGCGCCGATCAATGCGGCGGACACTCAGACATCCTCAGGTACCCTCGCCGACGCCTCCTACAGCTTACCAAGCAGTCCCCCATTGTCTAGGGAGCTATATATTGTCATATGTGCTTACATGCCTCATTACGATGTATCTGCCACCAGTCCGGCAGTCCCCCACAGCACTGCCGCTCCGGCCACTCATATTAGTCACTAGAGATTGCCCACACTCTGTATTGAGTGCCGCCGATGCATCGGACACCTCAGGGACATCGGCTGATGCGCCCTTTGTCTCATATACGCGATATCAGCCTCCAATCATCGGTTCCAATGTTTCCCGACTTCCCCCCGACGCGGCAGCCCCCATTAGACCATGTATGGAAGGTAGGCATGTGGTACATCGGCGTGCCAAGCCACCGACTCGCGCCGCCAAGCCCAACTCCACCGGCGCCCATGTTATTGCAGATACTCAATATTTCATGTGATTGGATGCCCCCCTCACGTTGCCGCTCTCAGATTTCACCTGGGCGCTCCGGCAGCGGCCCTTGGCGACCCAGATGACTCAGGAGATGTTGTCAGACAGTAGGATGTGTCGGCGACAGCAGTAGAGTATATATAGAGCTTATACTAGCTTGTAGATGAAAGGATTCCAAGCCTAGCAAGGATTCCAAGCCTAGCAAGGATTCCAAGCCTAGCAAGGATTCCAAGCCTAGCAAGGATTCCAAGCCTAGCAAGGATTCCAAGAGCATGTACCAGACCGAGCGCCAGAGTTCGAGATATCCCTCACTCTGAGTCTCCCCTCATGTACTGAGCCTCCCCCTTGACTACATACTATCCTTGACATCTCCTCTTGTTTGACTCCACATTCTACTTGCCTTCGCCGCCTCCGGTACGCCTCTGCCGCTCTGACGTTCAGTGAGTGAGTAGGGCTTGGGATTTAACCCTGAGCCTCCTCCCCACACTTTATACCTGTCCGGCGCCCCTCTATTTGACGTCGGCGACCCTTCGGCGACCCAGGCTTCTTATCAGACTCCCCTTTGGCGTCCTTTCCAGCCTTTCACTCCAGTTTATCCCATATATTGATCTTATACGGTCTTTTCCTCTCATCTATCGCGTTTACGCTACTTCGGCGGATTCCTGCGGCCTCCCCCTCAGTCCGGCACCCCTCTATTCGATGTCGGCGGCCATCCGACGACCCAGGCATCCTATCAGACGACCCAGCGGCGCCTTCTCCAGCCACTCACTCCATTTTATCCTTTATATTCATCTTATACGCTTCATACCTTCCTGTGGCTGAGTTTATACCACGTCGGCAGCCTCTTGTGATCCCCCCTTTTGAGCGGCGGCCCTGTTATCCTATTCCCTTTATCCAGCGGCATCCCTAGACCCATCCATTACGTCTCCGACGGTTCCTGGCACCTGACGGGTAGTAGGTCTTTGAGAGTCTGATAGCGTCGGCATCCCATTTTTGGAGGTCCCTTCATACATTCAGCACCCTTAGTAGGACGGACATCTGTAGCACCTTCAGATACGACACCGCCGACCGACAGCGGCAGCCACTAGCATATTCCGCACTTTAGTATTATTGACTCCCCTGACATTTCATATTTGTATGGTGCAACCACTTAGCGATCTGAGCACGCCCGATGATATGATGTGCCGTGCCAATCGCCGCCAACCTGATTGGCGTGCGCCCATGTCTTGGCAGCTACACACCATGCCCCGATCTTCGGGCCCGCCCTGATCGCATGCCTGTGACGTGCCATTACCGTTGCCACCTCTGTTACACTCGTCACCAGTATTCCCCAGTATATATAGACCTCATGTATGTAGTGTCCAAAAGAAGTTGAGAATAGATCTGAGTGCACTCCTCTCCTCTCTGTTAGTCGCTTTACTCCCTATCGCCTCCGCTGAGGACCGCGCGCTGATGCAAGACTCCACTCCCGTTTAGGGAATATTAGGGGCACGTGCTTCCCCGCCACTGCACAGGTGATCAGCGGGGTTACCCCAGGTCCTGAGAGTTGGCAAAGCCATCGCCCTCTTGACATTCGGTGATACCGTCGCTCTCCTGGTGATCGACGATGCTCGCGCAACCCAACAATGCCGTCGCTCTACTACTTATCCACGATGCCGAGACCGTACAAGCGATCACCGACCGAGTTCTCCTCCTAGTGATCAGCGAGGACGTCACTCCCCTAGTGATCACCGACGCCCACGCAACCCGTCGACGCCGTCACTCTACTACTTATCCACAACACCGAGACCTTACACTCGATCGCCGACTGAGCTCTCATCGTGGAGATCGACGACGACGCCAATCTCTTAGTGATCGTCAGCACCTCTGTCCCGTGTGCTATCAGCGGCACCCCTCCGTACACCGACCATGTTCCAGTCTTTACTATTGAGCTCTCCCCCACGACTGAGTGTCCATTCCGATCGGCGGCAGTGCTTCTGGGTCAAATCGTTCGCCATGGCATCGAGCTGTCTAGGAGGCCTAGCCATGAGTTGCACCTTTTTTTATCTCTCCAATCTTTGACATCGCCGACACCTCCCTGTGGTCGAACGCAGCTGCCTTCGCTGCTGCTTAAGAGGGTCTGATAGTCTACAGCGGCGGCCACTAGCATATTCCCCACTTTAGTATTATTGCCTCCCCTGACGTTTCATATTCGTTTGGTGTGACCACTTAGCGATCCGAGCGCGCCCGATGATATGATGTGCCGCGCCAATCACCGCCAGCCCGATCGGCGCATGCCCGTGTCTTGGCAGCTTCGCAGCGTGCCCCGATTGTGTGCCTGTGATGCGCCGTTACCGTTGCCACCTCTGTTACACTCGTCACCAGTATTCCCCAGTATATATAGACCTCATGTATGTAGTGTCCAAAAGAAGTCGAGAATAGATCCAAGTGCATTCCTCTCCTCTCTGTTAGTTGCTTCGCTCCCTATCATCTCCGCCGAGGACCGCACGCCAACGCAAGACTCCGCTCCTGTTTAGGGAATATTAGGGGCACGTACTTCCCCACCACTGCACAAGTGATCAGCAGGGTTACCCCCGGTCCTGAGAGTCGGCAATGCCATCACCCTCTTGACAATCGGTGACACCATCGCTCTCCTGGTAATCGGCGACACCATCACTCCCCTGGTAATCAGCAACACCGTCGCTCTCCTAGTAATTGCCATTGCTCTACTACTTATCAATGACACTGAGACCTTACACGCGATTGCCGACCGAGTTCTCTTCATAGTGATCGGCGAGGACGTCACTCTCCTGGTGATCGCCGATGCCCACACAACCCAACGACGCCGTCGCTCTACTACTTATCCATGACACCGAGACCTTACAAGTGATCGCCGACCGAATTCTCTTCATGGTGATCGACGACGATGCCAATCTCTTAATGATCACTGGTGCCTCCGTCCTGTGTGCTATCAGCGGCACCCCTCCGTACACCGACCATGTTCTAGTCTTTATGATTGAGCTCTCCCCCATGACTGAGCGTGCATTCTGATTGGTGGCAGTGCTTCCGGGTCGAATCGTTCGCCGCAGCATCAAGCTGTCTAGGAGGCCTAGCCACGAGTTGCACCCTGTCTTACCTCTCTGATCTTTGACATCGCCGACGCCTCCCTGTAGTCGAACGCAGCTGCCTTCGCCACTGCTTAAGAGGGTCTGATAGTCTACAGCATCTCCCATCTCTAAATCGAAATGCTCCATCCTATGACATTCTTACTGCTTCAGGGGTGGTCAATGGCAGATACAAGAGTTTCTTCTTTTTTATAAAAAAGAACATACCTGACTATCCCTGTCAGTTCCAGTCCTGTTTTGACACTGAATTTCCGCGGCTTGAACAGCATGCTGCAACAAATATATAGAACCCAGCGCATGGCAAAAAAGATGGAACATACTTTAGCTTTATCAATGCACAAGTGAACATTTGAGTCCCGCTGTTCTGGAGCGACTTTGCGAGGGTGTCCACGACCACACTTGATCGTAGGAATGTCTTCAACAGCTGCATTGAGAACTTTCTGAGATGGCTTTCACCGGCGTTTGCCTTCTACAATTGCTGCCAAAGATAGATTGATTTGCAGAAGAGAGCCCGGGAAGCATGATGTAGTAGGTAAGGAAAGAGGAAAGAGGAAAGAGGAAATTTTCATTCGTGATCGTTACAGAGTCACGTCAGCACGTGCCCATGCTTCTATCCCTGTATCATTGGTTGGTACATTGGTACTACAAGGACAAGAATGCCATCGTTTACAATGTCGGAGTCAGACGAAGACCCTAGACTTCCCCATTATCTTTTATCTTACCACCACGTCGACATAACCTCCATTGACGATTTTCTGTGTACAATGTCTCCCTCTCGAGTTGGCGATGTGACAAGATCAGAGGAAAAGAGCATCAAGAGTACGTGAGATTTGGGATGCTGCGTGTCTACCCAACTAATCAGTGTTGTAGGTGTGATCGAAAACCTCCAGAGGTTGAAAACTGAATTACCGGAACGCCAGAATGACGCTATGACACGTCTGCTGAAGAAGATGGTGGACATGGTTGTCGAGCTTGCCGAAAACATGAGAACATCGGTCGAGAAGATGGATTTACAAGGCGAAGAGATCAAAGAACAGAAGAGTCTATTAGAGAAAGTCAAGAAGACAGTCAAGTCTAACATTGAGGAACAAGCCTCGTCAATGGCGGAACTGATGGAAGTCTCGATGCTGCTGGAAGCAAAGGTCCTTGGAGTAAGCATGTCATGTAATATCCAGATGCATCTTGTCTGATGCTGGCTTGTTCCCAGTACCGGGGAAGCCACGAGGCAATTGTCCTCTGCAGGAACCTTGATGATGTCCACTTCGCCATCGCAAATGGATTCATACTCGCTTTGCCCCAGCATTTCACCGTTAAACTTGTTAATCGTTACAATCCAATGGGTTCTTCAGTCGTTTGGTGGAAGTTTACCGATGCTGTCATGAAGGCGTGGTGGGCTTTTCATGATTACAAACAACTGGATGAGGACAAGGAACATTACTTCTGCATTCAGTATGAGAGCGTCTTTTCGAATCTGCCATGGAAAAGCAACGAGCCACATGCAGCTGTTGTCAACGAGGTTACGAGAAACCTCTCACCTAACGAGTTGTTTTGCAATGAGAGAGGCCGCTTGCTGCCAATGGATGTCACGCAGAAGGAGGAGCCAGGGAATGACACTTTGCTGTAACAAATGAGGTTCTTCATGCCACAGCTCGTGTGGTGCTTCACATCGGCGAAAGATAACTTAATCCGAGCGTACAACAAGGTCAATCACAAGAAAGCTTATATCAATTACTACGAAGAACTTCTCGACCGATTGACATGCGATGAAGGAACTGCTGAGGAGCTGTTGGCACGTGTGCCGGAACCAGAGCGCAACCAGAACGATGGGCAGCATTTTGTTTACGGAACGGCTTTAGATATACGAGGACAGAAAACCTGGATTGATGTACTTGAACTATTGTGCAATGGCCGCGATATGAAGAAGAAATCACAAAAACGAAAGTCCGAAGATGATAGTGGCCCTTTGGCAAATCAGAAACCTCATATCAACTTATCGACTTTGGCTGATAGTTACGCTGCTGAGAGACTCGTGAAGGTCCACTTGACCTACTGGAGCGAACACCAACCTGACCGAAGTGCTCACAACCAGGAAGCTCCTTCCATTCCTTCCATTCCTTCCTCAGCACCAGAGCGCTCAGTTGTTCTCGCATGGACCGAGCAGCAGGCTTCTTGTATGTCCAGGCTATCTGATGCTGAGCAGGAATACAACTCTTGGAATACGAGGTTTAACACAATTCGCAAGTGCCTTTACATTCTACTTTCCAAGAATCTCTGCAGAATGGCGGTAACTGGTCCATCAGCGCTCTGAGACGTATTAGACTATCTAACACACCGCAGGCATACATTTGACGTCGATTACTTCGACACCATAGAACACGTTGAAGATCTGATGAAGAAGACTGTGAATGATCTCAAGGGCTCCGACGTAGTAGGACTGGCAACTTCATTCCACAAGGCGATGGTGGAAGAAGAAAAATTAGGAATCGATTGCCAAAGTGAATTTGTGCGGGCACGTAAGGTTCTTTAAGATGACAACTACATCCAAAGTGAGGACGCGACGATGGAGAAAGCTATCGACACATTCATCGAAGAGCAGGCTTCAAGTCTTTCAAGTGACGAAGGGGAGGGAAGTAAGAGTTATACAGATTATCATATTCTGTTGCATTGGCTGGATTTGTTAAACCCTGTTCCAACGAACCAGGAGTCGGGGACAACAGATTCGGAGGCGGAGGTGGCGTGAGCTAGGACAGGGACTATCCAGCCTTACTGTACCGTCAGAGGCCAAAAGTATTATGGACTGGATGATTGCTTACTCTTCAGGGGCGGAATAACACTCTCCTCGCCTTTCCTTCCTTGTTTTGTTTGGCGATTGTTGCTCGAAAGGATTGTATTCTGTATTTCTGTTATGCTTCAAGTCGTCTTATGCCGACTCACATCTGTACTCCTTTTCGTTTTGCGATTGTGTTTGTGTACATTAGGTGTCGCTAGGTTATGCTCCCCTTATCTCCCTATCTATGATGTGTTCTTAGGAACGCAGGCCGGTCTCTAGTTCCCTTGTATTTTGACCTACATATGCAGAATCAGACTGTGTTGTATAGTAGCAATTCCACCTGCTTTCGGTTGGACAAGAGTTTGATTGGGGTTGTTTCTTGTAGACGATGGTGCAGGTGTGCACTCGCTGTACACTTTCACTCCATCAAGCGATGACAGGCACAATGGATTGCAGCCGACCGGTCTGTTGTTCAGGCTTCTTAGTCTGCTCGGGCTTGAAATGCAAAGATGAAATCGAAGACGTTGATGAACCTAGCTCCAGACACTGCTGCAATTGCTGTTCAGAGCATCAACCGGATGGGATAGGTACATGTACTGACCTGTACCATAAAACGACTCACATACCACAACTATATAAGTCATCAAATGAACTCAATCTCACATATTCCGAAAGCCCCAATTAGAAGATGATTTTAGCCGAAAGAATCAGATTTTTTGCTGTTGAACTGCATAAGCGATGGCAGATGCAATGCTGAGAGAGGAATCCTGCAAATAGCCATGCTGGCATGTTGCCCTGCTCTATCATAAACAGCACAAGACATGCCACAAAAACTCAGCCATGGATAGCCTTGGGTATAGCATGATTTATGCCACTCAAATCAGATCATTGCATGGAATAATTTGTAAGCTACAATTTTTGCATTGCCTGAGAGAGATTGTGAGTATGGACTTGATGAGGATGTCTTTTTTTGTTCCACCACGTACACACAACATCTTTGGGATATAGTTACATTGTTGGATGCGCGCTTTCTTTCTCTTTCTTTATGTGGTTATATCATATTTTATTGTACAGTATTTCCCGAGAAATATACTGTTTAATTCGTTTTTGGCTTTTGAGGGAACGACGCGTGTCAAAAAACACGTGAATTTCGGCTTTTGCCATTACCTTTGCAAATGGCTGTAACTCCTTTGAACACCTTGTGACATAACTGTCACGCTAGTGCGAGATGAGATCTGCCCGATTACATAATAATGTTGGTAAGTCTGCCTGTCACGCTTTTCAAGTCACCTTTATTGTATGCCTTATATTAATTCATCAGATAGCTCTTTTGCCACAAAAACTAGGCTGCATGTACTTACAGTAGTGGAGTACTAATATATCTGCTTTTGAGCTATGCTCAAAGCATGAATGAATAGCAAAATGCATCTGATTCATTGTTTCTCATTGAGTTTTGAAAGGATCCACTTAAAATCTCGCATCAGGATCGACATGATCAACAGATCCACACGATCAGCTTTCCAAATGTGACCAGTAACCAAGCCAGCTATCACGGGCCCAAGCGATTGAGCGGCCCAGGCAACAGTAACCTGTTACCACCCAAGCGCTAGAAGCACCGAAGTGGATACGTAATCCTGCTAACAGCTAACACTGCCGACCGCCTATTGCCGCGGTGTCGTGCTGAGAGTGGACTTGTGAATAAATTCTACAGTGCTCTCACAGAGTCAACCGGTCTATTTATCTAGACGGGTAGTCTTCCCTATTGTTCGTTTAGCTAGGGGCAACTAATTCTTAGACTGCGTATGATATTGTTGGCCGTTGGGTAAGTAATGGAAGTTGATATGGATGATTTTGGGGTGACAACGTATGATAGGTGTGATTTGCTGATAAGAGTCCTGAACTCAAACTTAATACGTACTAGGTTCTAGAAGCAGCACAGTAGTGGTTCTAGCAACCTCGCTTATCGTTATCGGTCCTAGTAGCAACGCTCTTCGCAGTACTAGCAACCGCACTTATTCTTAACAGGTACTAACAGCAAACACTAAAGTAGTGTCAGCTACCTGTGCAATGACGTATCTGAGTGATATGCTGATGTCAAATAAACCACAACACTAATATTCAGCAAGGGTGGGTACAAACAAGCACCTGACTTGAGTGCACCGCGCTAAACAATGACAAACACTTCTGTGTGCTTGCAAATCTAGGGTACTGAACAGTAATGAAGTAACAGTAATTAACACCTTAGCTTTATTACCGACTGCCTAATTTGTACAGCAGTAACAAAAACTAACACTTTACTTAGACTTATGACACAAAGTAACAAACTGGAGAGAGATGATGGTGGTTAAAGGTCAAGTTGCTCTCTCTCTTGGCGTGCTCGCTCGCCCGCCTTATATAGGCTGAGCTTATTAAGCATTATTAAGCATTACAAAGCAAGGCTAAGAAAATAAACTAAAAATAGGACTCAAATGCACTTGCTTATATAAGAAAAATTAGGTTCAACCTTCCTAATATAGAATCTGATTTCCATCTCGGCTTCTTGTCCTGCGAGTCCAAAGCTCATATCCCTTTATGGTATTCTAACAAAGCTTGGACTGCCTCCTGATTAGGTCATGACACATGCCTAAGCATTGACTCATTGTAATGTAGTCGTTGATAGGGAGTCTGAATTGGCTTGCACAAATCTAGGCTCATACCCTCAATTCTGGTGCACATTATCGGTCTGCTTCAGGTCAATAAGCGATTTGAATACCTCTGAACGGGGACCTTAAAGAAGCTCGTCGGACCCTGTATGGCTTAGACCAATTCAGTATAAATTGTATATGAGTGACGGCGTAGTCTCCTTAATCCGTATCTTCTCAAAATGCCTTCTCGCAACCCTTTTGCACGCCTTTCACACATGTGGTGCCGCATGAAGAAGGTGTTGAGGTTAATTTGTAGGCCTCGTCAGATCACCATTGAACAGCTACAGTAAGTGTCAGCATTGATATCCAAGTTGATTTATCCTGATGCGGTATTAGAATCATGATTGAGACGACTATTACGACTAGGGTAGAGCCGCTTTTCTTGGTGATTTCGCATTGCTATCACCCTACGCTTATCTGGTATGGGCTTCTGTCATTATGCTCATGATTTTCTTTTCTGATCGCATTGGTAGAGCACTTACGAATGAGCTGAATCTGAGTTTCAAGGATTTATATGTCGCATCCCATAGAGCTATTGCTTGATAGTAATGACTGATGCTATGCTATTCCTGCTTGTTTATGTCCAGGCAATTTCATAGCCTGACAGCGGACTACCACTCTAACACCGCCGACTGAACAACCGGAGCAACCTTGATCAAAGAAGCAATCAAACTTCTTAGAAGTCTAGAAGCACAACTACTAAAAGCCTAAATGCTAAAAGGCTAAAGGCTAATAAGGTTTATGGAGACCTCACTGGCATTTCAGCACTGTCAAGTCTGTGCCCGAGTCTAAATGGTCCTTTATGAGGTATACTACATAGTATGCATGTCAACCGCTGGCACTCGTGACTGTCACATTGAAACCGAGCGACACCTTCAAGACACAATGCATTCCAATCCACCAAACCCAGTAGTACCCAAGAAACGAGAGGAACTCACGATCACAACTCAAACCCCTCGAACTGCGAACCCGATAACTTGGAGAATGATTGGATGGTATAGATCGCAGTTGCACACACCATGTCCAGCATCTACGATACAGGCAAACCTCTATTTACCAAAAGATGCAAACCTGGAGACCAAGCAGTTACAACTCCTTATACAACGAAGGATATGGCATTACATTCGAGACATATGATACGAAGGCAAAGCATGGCTAGTCACCAGAACCCAGCAGAACCCACCAGCAGAACTTATGCAGTTTATGATATGTCTTGGACCATACTCTACACCAACCCAACACCTTAACACCGACATGCGAGTTATGCTTACACTCAATGGACCTCGAGATGAATTCCGAAGAGTCACATACTGAGCAGCCTACATCACTCCAAGAGCAAAGATGCCACTCAATGATGGCAATGACATCGTTATGGAGTACTGACAGTGGAGCATTCCACATCGCAACACCACTCCTATTGTCTCAGTCAGCAACTCCACAGAATTCTGTCATAGTGGAGACAATCTTACAAAGATTGGAGCAAAGTGGAGCAAAGTGCAGCAGGATGACAAAGGAACAGATGTAATAGTGGAGTAAAGTGGAGACAGGATGAGTAAGACATAGGATGGAAAAATGGAATATCTGGGAGCATAAATAGCTGTAGGATTAGGCCCTCATTTCCCCATCTTTCGATCCTCTTAACACACTGGTGTAAAGCTTGCCCTACAGTGAGCTATTACTGTGTGCTTTGTACTATCATGCCTCTTGGAAATCCCAATCTGCTTTACTATTACCTCGTATCTGAACGCATCCATAACTCGGACCGCGACTAGGAAGGCTAGTAAGGGACCGCGTGGTGCAGCCAGACGTGGGTAGATAAGATCACCTCTGCACAATACACCGCTGCTTAGGCAAAAGGATCGAACCGGTGTAACCCCGGGCCTACTCCCTAACAAGTTTCACTGAAATTCAGCAGTAAATAATTTCTCTGTATTTAATGGGTCATAGGAATTTGCTGAAATTTCGCAGCATGACTCATGTGTATTCTGTCCACCTATGATAAAAATTTCAAGTTGCAAATTGGAGGTTTGAGTGAGTAAATGTAGGGTGTTCAAAGGAAGGGTACTGGTTAAAGGACCAGTAAATGCCTGTAACCTGCCGGTCGTGAAGTTCCAAAGCGCCCACAACGCCGCTTCGTGTGAGTGGATCACGAAACCGGAGGCCTTGATCTGGTTCACAGATTTCGTCTTCCAAGTTCCTGCTCTCAAAGTCTTCGCTTCCTCTGTAACGAAATTTAGCTCCTCAGCATTGACGCCCTCGGGAACATACTGCGGATCTAGAGCTTGCTTCTTCCTTTCCTCTCTGGAGGATGACTCGGTACCAGCGAAGAAGCCAAACAATTGCGAAATGGCCTAATCTACACGACTCGATACACATCTGCGAAGAGTGTGTTATCTTGCTTTGTAAATCGGACATGGTGAGTGCCTCCATCGGATTGTTATGATAGAAGACGGGAACCGGGGCGAGGCGGAAGAGAGACCCATTTCCAGATGAAAGCGCATTGCTGGAGCCGGCGAGTGTGAGTTCCGCACCTCGTCGAAGAGTGTTTGAGTAGATCGTAAGAGCTTCGCGCGTCGCATTCCCTGTGTATTCGAAACTTCCAGTTGAATCGGTCGGCGAGAGATGGAGGAGAATGGACATGAAGCGAGTTGCTTACCAATGTCGAGGCGATAACCAACGGAAGACAAATATCCTATGCGGTAAGCAATCAACATGCAAGAATACACCAAGAAATCATGAATCCATTACCATCTTCGTACCAGCTAAGAAGTTTACTAGCTACGTCTTCCCAAATGAGTGTGCCATTCTTGTTTAAGGACTCTGCCAGACCGCGCTGTGCTGAAAATAGCAACCAACAATATCGAATTCATCGGCAATCGCATCTTCATTACAAAATCTTAAGAGCAATGCGGCTTACCTGGTATCATCCATCCGCGTTCCAGGCGGCATCGTTTGATCATCTTTGCTTACGAAGGTGAACGAAGGTTCCATGTTCCCGGAAGCAGTGTAAATTCCACGACCTTTGAATTCGTACGGGACTCCTACTGCATATCCTATTGCGAGACCGTAGAGCGCACCCTTCAAGCGGGACCTTAGAAGGACAGTAGACATGCCAAGTAAATCAAAAGGCGTTTTGCGTTTTATAGGATCTTTCAATTGAGGCCTGTGCTATGTTGATGGATTCTCGTTTTGTTGGAGTTCAGGCTTTGATTACGTCCTCTTTGGAAATAAGCTGCAACAGTGACGAAAGGAGTTGGATCGGAGCGAAATCGTTGTGAACTCAAGGATCTGTGAGCCTGCGAGTTTTTTCGTTGTATTGTTCTGTTTTGAATAGCCAAGATGTTGACGTGAGCGCCAGATATGGCAGTGTTAGTGGCGCAAATCATACCAAATAGCCGTAAATAATATGAAGTTTAACGCCCAAATTGGAAAAATCGATCCGCTGCCCAACACTCATATCGAATTATATCGACGTGCAGCATATCGAAGATTCGGTACATGAAGAGCACAACGTGATAGACCCCAGCGTGACTCGACCAATTGGGCGATAAAACGCAGAGCCATTCGCGGAATCTGTGTGGACGAAATGGTGAGAAGCCCGAGTAAAAATGCAGCGAAAATGACAGTAGTTTCGGAATCAAGGTCTTCGTGGAGGACGCGTCGTTGTCTTATTCTGTGGGCCTTATATCAATGTCGGAGATTGAGCATGTGAAGATGGACGAATATACGGGCGCTAGGGCGAACAAAAGCATCATTCCGAGACGTGATTTCAATCATTCATCGGCATGGGATCTTTACGACGCGGAACAGCCTCACCATTGGTCGCATCTTTTTGTCCTCGTCGTATCAATCTGCTTGTCCATTGTGATACGAGTATTCACTGCTTATCGCTTGGAAGACTTGTGGACAAAGAGGAAAGGAAAGAGTATATTTACATAATAAAATGATTTGAAGGTGCGGTGACCACGCTGCATGCATGCTTCTCCCTTTGTGCAGTTACCCACGTTCACATTTAGCACCGCCATACGCCACGCAGACGTCTGTATCTGGAAGGTGTGATGGAAGAAGACGGCGTTCTCGGCAACCTATTCCTATTCCCGGTCACATATAAGAATTAGACGCGCCGTCGCCTTCTCGCGTTCGCAACCCTATTCGAACGCCCACGACATCATTCGCCCGTCCTCCTCGTCCAGTCCCGTCTATGGCCATGCAGGACCTCGCCGGTCCCCTTTCCCCACCTCTGACGGCCTCGACAAAGAATTTCCGAGATTCTATTCAGCTTATTCCCACAGTTAGACGAGAGGAGAGACCAAAATCCTACGTATGCGCCATTTGATTCGAATCACTTTGTCGGTGATTGACCTCCTCGCCTCTTTCTCTCTTCATATAGGAACCTCCACAGTTGAAGTTATGGGTTGTGTTGCCTGCCTCGTTGTTCATGATGGCTCTTGGGATCGCATTGGAGGTGGCACTATCGATTTCACAAAAGAATACAGGTGCGCAACCCTTGAATTCACTCTTAGCAATAGCCGGTTGACCATATCGCAGGCTTCCACGTCAAGGAGCAAAATGTATTCAAATTCGTTTCAGCCCAATTCTTGACCGTACGTTCTGCCGCGTCCCTGAGAATTGTGAACGGAGGCTCAGTTTTGTGACCAGTCGTTTTTCCCCATTCTTCTCGTTGCTCCACTTGGGCTACTCTGGGAGTCAAAGAATTGGCTGGTGAAACGATACCAGGTGCGTGGTCTTTGTTCTGGATGTTGCCTAGTGCTGGATTTCACATTGACCTTAGCCGTATATCAATATGTCAAGAGGAGATGCGACGGCAGAGGATTCACTGCTTCTTGACTACGTTTCAATCAAGTGAGGGCCGATCTCTGTCTCTTATGTGGTCCGATTAAGCTAATTTCGCACCAAGCACTCTGTATTGCGTATTTTTAGCCTTTTCAAAACGCCACTGGCTTGTCTTCATTTCGGCGGTAGCTGGACTCGTGACTATTCTCCTTCAGCCTCTCGCAGGTGCAATATTCGACGTTCAGCAAGTACCAATGTCTACTGCATCGACAGTTCAAAGCATCAGAGCGCTTGGGCTTGATCCGGACCGGTTCCAGCTTACCGCATTTCTAGCCGCTGCGGGGGTAAGCCTTTATTATCCTCTTTGCACCCGATATATTGATGTTTAATGAACATCTAGTATGTTCTTGCTGCAGTCAGCAATAACTTACCTGATCCACCTTTTGTCCACAACAACTGGGCTACTGCGGACTTTGAGGTGAGACAGATCACTGACCTTTTAATAGTCTTCGCTCATATCACCGCAGTTCCCCAGCGGTAACTATCTGAATGGGACGGTCACCACGAACACTACCGGCGTTCGCACAAACGCAACCTGCTCCGCACCAGCACAAATTAATCTGGATACTTCAAACCCTTCAAGTTTTGTCATCGGTGCAGCGAGCCTTGCAAACTTTGCACAAGCCCCCTCAAGCTGCAGCGTCACGGTCAGTTTCGATCCGAGTAACGCAAATCAGCAGTACGGCGTTAGTGGGGTTGATAACTGCGGTCCTAATGCTGGCGGGAATCGAACGTTCTTGCCCGTCTTTTTCTGGTTTTACCGTAACAATAGTGGCACTCCCCAGGAGGCGGGCGTATTTTGTTCTCCGACGCTGGAGGTTTTCACCGTCGCCGCAAATGCCTCAATGAACGATGGATCACTTGGGAACGTGTCGATTATCGCGCCTATTGACAACTACGCAAACAGCAACGTCACAGGCGCTCCGCAGAACGCTGTTCCTTTCAACGGGTAAGTTTTGGTTCACTATTTTCTTTTGTCGATACTGTAACTCTTGTTTACAGAGTCGTCTTCGACGCTTCCCCGGACGATTTCACTGCCGTCAGGGCCAATGCCACTAATAATGGGGTACCCGGTGCCATTTTGCGAGCTGTCACTACGAATCAATCACTGGTAAACGCGTTCGATTCTCAAGATGGTTTCGTAGAAACCACGTCAAGAATTTACGTTCGTAGGCTTCTTTTCTCCCGTCTGCACTTTTCTCATCGTATGTTCCCACGGTTGTGTAGACCCAGCACTTGGCATTAGTCGCGAAGAACACCTATTTCTTGCCTACGAACGAGACTTTCTCGGCAGTTGCCATATCGCTGAAGCCCCGACTGGTCATTGAGTAAGTCTCGCCGTGCCCGGTGAAGAAGACGAACTTATCGGAGTATTAATTAGACCGCTTGCCGCACACGCACTTTCCGTGCTCCTCTTAATCATTGGAGGCATCATGTTCATCGTTGGCGTAGTGCACCACCGAATACGCAAGGGTGTCTTCCTCGCCGCTCCGCCAGGTTCAATTGCAAGCGCTGTTGCGCTCACGTCACATTCGGGCTTTGGGATGTTCCTCGTACCGTACGACAACGAGACGAGCATCGCGACCAAGCTTGCCCCGCTTCGATTCCGAATTGATGAGCGGACGGCTGCAGTTGTTGCTACTGACGCACCTGGGTACGACTTTGCGCGTGGAGATGAGAGTGACCAGGATGATAATGAGAAGACGCCGGCTTTGAGTCGTGGATCGACTGCTGTGGCTGTCCCTGGGGTAAGTAAAGGTTCGCAAGAGGAGAAACGATTGCTTGGGCTTCAGCGAGACTCTACTATCGCTCCCTTGACGCAAGCAGGGTACGCTGTGGAGCCGTTTACTCCCCCACAGCACACATCTGATTCCGGGCACCATGTTTAAATTATTCTGACGAATTTTATCTCGCATTTCTCTGCCCCCAGAGCTTGCTACCTTGTTCTCTTTAATACCCTTGCATTTGCGTTCCATTTGGCCCCGCCCTCCCTTTCGATGATCCTCGGACTAAGCTGCATTCTTTTTGGACTAAGTTATGTATCGGTATCCACACCTTTATGTCTTTGATACTGTCTGTTGTTACGCATGATACTGCATTATTGGAATGTTTACTTTACATTAAATACATTTATCTTTTGGCTAGGTGGCGGAATGGAGAGTAACTTGAGCCTCGGGTATGACGTTAGGTTATGAATGATATAGTCTAAGCTTCCTGCCACGAGCATAAAGGCTTCGTGCCCTCCGCCACCACCACCGCCACCATTATCGCCCATCAACTGTGCTTGCATCATGGCAAGGAAATATCATCGTGCTAGCCTCGAGGCTTTAAGACCGCCAAGTTAGAGGTCCACTGATTCTCACGATCCTTTGAGTTGTAAACAGAGCCTCCAGTTATCAACCAGTTATCAACTCAGAGGAGCGTGAGATTTCTTGACCAGAGCCATTACTACTTGGCCTGTCCTCTCGGCCTGAATTACTATTACTACTTGCCATTTATTGAAACGCTGCGCATATTTATGAACGGGTCTAAGGTACCTAGGCGTTGTACTTAAGTATAAAGAAGAATCTGCTCCGCTCCGATCAACCCCTTTGCGAATTTGGCAGATGACTTTGGATTGCGATACTTGATCTGGCTCGTCGATCGACGGAGATTCTCACGATACCTAGATCTGACAGCCACCTGGGGCAAAACCCTATTTCCGAACCTGAAATTTTTGATCCAGAACTGGAATCCAGCCAATCAGAGGCGAGCTTTCCAGTTCTGGATCAATTTTTTCAGGTTCGGAAATAGGGTTTTGCCCCTCGAGTTTCCAACTTGAACGAGCGTGAGAATTTTTAGACCAAAGGCTTCAAGTTCCCTCTCTTCTCTTCAAACTCTCGATGCACGTATTACACGACTTGGCTTGTCAATCACAAGAAGATTCTCACGCTGCTTCGCGTTGACAACTCTGCGCTGAGTTTTCAACAAGTTTCCAACTTGAAAGAACGTGAGAATCCTAACATCAGGGACGGCTTCTCTCTCGCTTTCATTCCTCAGCTGCTTTCTTTTAAAACAAACAATAGGCGAAATCCAAAAGAGCTGTGCCCGACTGACTCGGACAAAAAAGATAAGACATGACTAGGACTAAACTGGGCGGGTGGTTTCGCACTAGCGACGGCCACAGAAGACAGGAGGGAGCCACCGACGTAGGACGACGCCTCCCAGTGTTTAAAAGGGACTTCGGGAGTCATTCAGAATGAAACGTCTATCTATCTATATCTCTTCTCGAGGACAATATCAATCATCTCGTCTCTATCGTCTATCATCGATTTCCCGTTGCGAAATTGCCGCAAAATTAACTAGTTGCTCTAATTTGACTTCCTTCGTCCCGAGCAATGGATCGAGATTCGGAGGACGGTTATCCGAGCAGTCCGCTTTCACGGCGCGCTGGTGTGCATACCCCCTCGTGGGTCACTTTCCAGGAGGAAGAGCGTGCGAGCAATACTGTTCGTTTCCCGGAGGGTCGCGAGGCTAATTGGGCCGAGCGGGCTCTCTACGCGACAGCTAAGGCGCGTTAATTTTATTTTCGCTCGCAGCAATTGATGATTGTGATTGACATGTAATTCCGCTCTGCAGGTTCTATGCTTCCCTTTTAAGCCACTGCGCGATGTCAGGCTCAGTCGCAAGGATAAGTTCGAGATGAGAGAGCCGACGAGGCCTGTTGCAATTGATCCCAGTACGTCATCTTCTCATTCCGGACTTTTGATCAATTCTCACCAGCATCCTCAGTCGAAGCATACAAAACGAAAGTCAAGCTTCTCGAAACCGAGCTGGAGCGGCTCAACAAGAAACTGGAAGACCTGAGGCGCGATTACTCCAGGTTGTACACGCGCGCGCAGCATTCGGATGCACGCTGCGTAGATGCTAAGTGGAAGTTCAAGCGGCTCCGCGAAGCGTACGAGGATCTGGCTAGGGTGACGTACGAGACGTACGGTAAAGAAGAGTTCCGCGCGCTGAAGGAGAAGATCGAGGCGGACAAGCAGCATGTCGCGAGGAAGAGGTTTCTGGCCTCTCAGACGATGTTAGTTATCAACACGGATGATACTGATACGGAGAGCGCAGCGCATTGAGCTCCGGGCAGTATTCGCGAGTCTACTCTTTTTTGTGTACTTGTTGTAAAGGTAAAGTTGATTTTGTTATGTTTATTCTGTCACGCTGTATCCTAAAATACCTCGAAATCGAGTAATGATGTGTTTTTCCGTTGCAAACTACGAGAAACTTTAGTTCAAGATCATCGTAACCGATTCTACCATTTATATTTCCGAACAAACAGACAAACAGACTGAACCATAACTAATATTAAACCCGATTTATCAATAACACGACTTTGCCCAGTACTAGTACTCTTATTCTTAGGATGTTCTTATTCTCCGGTATTCTTATCCGCAGTTTCCACTGTATATTCTTTGAAATCTAACCGCGGCCAAATATCTATCTGCTTCTAACGACCGAAACGCACTTCTCTCTAGGTTACGGCAAGTACTGTCGTTGGCAGCATCGAGGAATATCAATATCCGTGAAAGAAACTCGGTCGGGAGGTGATTGAGACCGTATTTCATAGCAGAGGAGTCGATGTGAGCTCTGAAGTCTCTTCCGAACGGCGCATCATCTCCTCAACAGCTTGCTGAATCCTGATTGTTGTCGTTGAAAGTAACGTAACGTAATAATGATGTACGGTTGCTCGCAAGGATCCACGAGCCTTGAAGGGATCTAATCTGGATAATTCCTCGACATCGAAAGATGCGCGCATGAGGGCCGGCCGTTGAGCGGAAATCCGATAGGTCCGAGGTTCCATTGCACAATTTCCGGTCCGGTGTGGGGTGCTCGCGGCTTTGACCACACAAAAAAAATATCTGAACCGCGTGTGTTTTGAGTGTACATCTGTGTATCATAAAATCGAGTTATATCCTCTTAAAAATATGCGCATCTTCGGCTGTTTTAAATCCATGCAGAACAGACTCGAAAGAGAGAAAATGGTTCTCAAGTCGTTTACGTAATATATATGTATCTAATTATTGCTCGAACCGCGTACTGCGAAAGGCGAACCGTGACGTCCACATCTCAGTGCGCATCCGTCCATCATATCATTCCTACCCTCTCTCCTCGACAATGTTATCCCGACCCGCTCATTACGAACCTCTACGCGCCTCGCCTACCGACGATCCCAGGTTATCCATCCTCCCTCTCCCTATACAAAATGCAAAGAGGCGCGTTATCGAGCCTGTACTAAATTGCGGAATTGCGATATGGAGAAGATGTGCCGAATTGGTGCAAGTGAATGCTGGGCTGCTGCTCGTCGCTGCGAGCCAGGCGTTCTTCGCGCTCATGAACGCCGCGGTGAAGAAGCTGAATAGCTTGGATCCGCCTGTGCCTGCTTTGGAGGTACGTCTGTTTGATTTATTTTATATCTTATTGGTCGTGTGAGCGATTTTGCCAACGACTGCATATTGTTCTTGCTTGGATCCTTTCTGCTGTGATTGTGATTGTGATTGTGATTGTGATTGTGCGTGGATGCGAGTGCTGTGTAGCTTGTTTGCGTACGAATGGTGTGTAGAGCTCTATGTATCATCTCAGATATTTCTTGACGGTTGACAAATGATTAGGGAATAACGTACATCTGCTGCCTCTCATATCTGTACGTCTCCTTCCGTCGCTTCAACATTCACTTCACATACACCTTACTCTAACGAACCCAACTACATACTCTACAGCCTCTGGCGAAAAGTCCCCGACCCAATCCTCGGCCCAAAGGGCGTACGGCACCTACTCGCCATCCGCGGATTCACGGGGTTCTTCGGTCTCTTCGGCGTGTACTACTCCTTACAATACCTCTCCCTGTCCGACGCGACGGTCCTGACGTTCCTCGCGCCGCTCACGACCGCCGTCGCGGGCTACTTCTTCCTCGGGGAGGCGTTCCATAGGAGGGAGGCGCTTGCTGGGTGTGCGTGTCGTCTTTCCCTTTTTTTTCGCTTTACTGTTCGTTGGGATTGGTATAAGGTACTGATGTGATGTTGAATTTGGCTCTGATGATTGGATTTTTGGGATGGGTAGTGACGAGTATGGTGGGGGTTGTTCTTATCGCTCGTCCTGAGGCGATATTTGGGGCGCATCCTTCCTCCTCGAGTGATGTGGTGGATCCGGATGAGAACGTCACGCCGGGGCAGAGATTAGGTGCAGTCGGGTACGTCTACTATAATCTTTTTTTTTCAGAATAACGAGTCCAATCTAACAAATTATATCTCTATGGGCATATAGTGTGGCTTTACTGGGCGTCTTAGGCGCAACAGGGGCATGTACGTCTTCCCTTCTTATTATCATCATTTTCTCGAGGGCGTTAATCAGTGTCTTCATTTGTGATTTTTGATCTTTGCGTCTCTAGACACGAGCATGCGAGCGATCGGGAAACGCGCACATACGTTGCACTCGATGTCGTATTTCTCGCTGTGGTGCGTTATCACGTCTACCACGGGGTACGTCTTTCATCTTGCGTCCTTCGTTTTCCGGTGTTAATATGATAATGTTTTATGTAGGATGATATTGTTAGGACAAAAAGTCGTCCTCCCGACTCGACTGGAGTGGTTAGCTTTGTTGCTGATGATTGGGATATTCGGGTTCCTTGCTCAAGTGAGTGAATGTTCATTTCTCTTCTCTAATTTATTCGGAACAAAGCAATGGTATATTCGGAGCGTATTCTACTCGTGCTTACTTTTCACGTGTAGGCGCTGTTGACCATGGGTCTTCAACGTGAGACGGCCGGCCGAGGTTCGTTGGCGATTTACGTGCAGGTGCGTTCACATGTCCGGCATACGTACTGATTTTTTTACTTACCGCAGCCCTGTGTGTACTGTACGTATGTAGATTATATACGCTACGATCCTCGAGCGGATATTCTTCCACACCGTCCCCTCGGCGTTGTCCATCATCGGGACGGTGATCATCATGGGCTCGGCGGTGTATGTTGCGGTGCGTTCTTCTCTTGCTGTTCTTGTCTTTTTCTCTCTCTCTCTCGCCTTTAATGAACGTGTTCTTTCTTGCCTCTCCTTCTTTTCTTCTCTTGTAGTTGACGAAGAAGACGACGAAGACGAGCGAGAGCGCGGAGAGCGAGGCTGCTACCGCTGCCACCGCTACTGCTACTGCGGCGGCGTTTGACTTGGAGTTGGGTGGTGTAAGTGCTGCGCGGCACGACGACCCATATCATCATACCCTTCGGCAGGGGCATAGAGAGGGAGATTGGCAACGATCCGCGCAAACGAATGTGTTGAGGACACCGGGAGGAGGAGGAGGGGTCGCGGTTGGGGTTGGGGTTGTGGACGGGATGAAGTCCGATTTAAGCTTAACGCGGAGTTTTGGCGAGGTGTTGTCGGATGAGAAGGAGAAGAGGAGGAGGGGAGGAGAAAGGGAGGAGGAGACGCGTTTCGTTCTTGCTAGTCCGAGCTCGAGCTTGAGTTCTAGTTCCGGGTCGGAGACGCGTGTGGGTGGTGATTCGGACGAGGATGACGAGGATGAGGATAACGACGACGATGATAATGGAATTATTGACGAAGACAGACGACGATTATTGAGGAATGGGCGATAAGAAACAGGGCAATTTTTGATTTTTTTTGCTTTTCCCCCTCTGCATTAGTGGGACAACGTCGCATATCAGCACTTTCAGACTTGCTTACATGACTTGGTAGAGGGAATATTTATGTATGTATGTATGTATGGAATAGATAGGACGCCAGCGAGGCGTTGGCTTGCACAAGTACAGTATGTGAAGATGGTGTGGTGGGGTGGAAGAACACAAGAGGTTTCTCTATCTACATACACTGTAGTTCGTACGCTCGAGTTGAACGGGCTTCCGTTTTCGCGGATTGGCCATCGGTGCCGGAGGAAGAGAGACGCCAAGCTCAGGGCATAACATACCACTGTGGGATATCGGGACGAGACGGGAAGCGGGGATGAGGGGCAATCACGAGATGCGAGGAAGGACGCGGAATGATGAGAAGTGCGGGGTACTCTGATCAAATGCGGGGAACGAGCGAATGCGGGCTTGGCCGGGTATCACCCATTGGCTACGGTATAAGTCTCTCTGTCTCCTGTCTCTCTCCCGCCCGCCACTCAGTTCCTCCCCACGACGATGGCAACGACGATAACGAAATTCGACGAAACACCGCTCCCAAAACCCAACAGGACGTTCGCCAAACAGGACAGGCTCCCGCGCCTGCCCGTCCCCCCGCTCGAGGACACATGCAGGCGCTACCTCCGCGCACTCGAGGGCCTGCAGAGTCAGGCCGAGCACGAGCAGACGAAGAGGGCCGTCAAGGTGTTTCTGGAGGACCACGATAAGGGCCCGCGCATGCAGAGGAAGTTGCAGGAGTGGGCGGAGGATAAGAATAGGTGCGCTTTGTCTGTCGCGTTGTGAGGGGATGTGTTGCTGATGGAGCGAGCGTCTGGGATAGTTATATTGAGGATTTTTGGTGAGTGGATCTACCTTCGCCGGCTGCGGATTTGCCTTTTGCTCCGTTCCCTACTTCTCACTTCTCCCGCTCTTCTTCGCCGGGACAGCAATATTGTCTCCGCATCTTCTCTGGCACACGCCGTGCTGCCGTGTAATGAGGGTGTGAGTGTGACCGTGCCGGGTGGGTTTCCCCGCTGACGGTGGGTGCGCACGGCCTTCCGTATGGAGCCAGCTCTCTGGAGACTCCGACGCTTCTTGTCTTCTTTCATTTTGCTGGATAAATACTCGATGTCTGACGACTCGTCGACGATAGGTATGAAAGCTACCTCTCGCACACCGACCCGGTCGTACTCGCGCTCAACCCGTACTTCGTGCTCGAGTAAGTCTCGCTTAGTCACCGCTCTATCTCCGCACATAAGCTTTTTTTACTCACATTACTCTTTTTATTCTCTCTGTCATCGTTCGTCTTCGTTGAAATAACTCCTTACCCTCGATGACGACAGAGATGACCCGACGCCGACGCGCGGGTCGCAAGTCCCCCGAGCAGCCGCGCTGATCACCTCGTCCTTGGGGTTCATCCATGACCTGCGTGCGGGTCTGCTCGAGCCGGACAGCGTGCGCGGGCAGCCGCTCGACATGGATCAGTATACGCGGTTATTCGGGACAGCCAGGATCCCGACTCAGGTGCGTACGCACACTATCTATCCTATTCCTTGCTGATTGAGTTCCCCTGCAGCGAGGATGCAGGATGCAAGTGCACGGGCAGTCCTCGCACATCGTCGTCCTCCGGCGGGGGCAGTTCTACTGGTTCGACGTCCTAGATGGGGAGAACCGGCCCTTGCTCACCGAGCGCGAGATCCTGCGCAACCTGCAGGCGATCGTCGCGGATGCGGACCGCACGCACATCACCGACGTCGCCAAGTCCGCTATTGGGGTGCTCACGACGGAGAACCGCAAGATCTGGAGCAATCTGCGGGAGATGATCAAGTGCAGTAGGCAGAATGCGGGGTGTCTGGAGGTGGTGGACGGTGCGCTGTTTGTGGTGTGCCTGGACGACGCGTCGCCGGAGGACCTGGCGCAGCTGTGTGATAACTTCTTGTGTGGGACGTATGATTTGAGGAATGGAGTCCAGGTGGGGACGTGTACGAATCGGTGGTACGATAAGGTGCGCGCTCACACTCTCTCCTGTCTTCACCCTAAAAAAAATACTAACGACGAAACTCAACAGCTCCAAATAATCGTCTGCGCAGACGGCTCGGCGGGGATAAACTTTGAGCACACAGGCGTGGACGGGCACACCGTGCTGCGCTTCGCAGCGGACATATTCACCGACGGGCTGATGCTGATGGCGCGCTCGATCAACCCCTCCGCGCCGACGCTGTTCCACGCGCCGCTCAGCCCGTACGCGAAATCGTACAAGCCGCCCAAGGGCGCTCCGCCGCCTGCTCTTCCGGTCGGCATTAACGGCATAAATAGTGCTAACGCCGCGAATGGAGCAAACGGAGTGAATGGCGTTAACGGCTCAAAGGGCGCTGACCCCACGGCACTCTCCCCGCGCACGGCGCAGCGCCTCCTTCTCGACGAGCTCTTCACCACCACGCCGAAGAAGCTCGAATGGTTCCTCGGGCCCGAGCTGCGCGCGGGGATCCGGTACGCCGAGACGCGGCTGAGCGATTTGATATGCCAGAACGACTGCCAGGCGCTGGAGTTTAAGGGGTATGGGAAGGTGTTTGTGACGAGTCATGGGTTTAGTCCCGATGCGTTTGTGCAGATGGCGTTTCAGGCGGCTTGGTTTGGGCTTTATGGTGAGCATTTTGTGTCAAAGGATGCTTGAAGGCTGACTGGGTGATGTGTGATAGGACGCACGGAGTGTACGTACGAGCCTGCGATGACGAAGACGTTCTTCCACGGCAGGACGGAGGCTATCCGAACTGTACAGAAGGAGAGCGTCGAGTTCACCAAGGTAAAAACATTTTGCTTGCTTTCGAATAAGAAAAGACGGCTAACTAACAGATCGTTCTCCTACACAACGCACAGACATTCTTCTCCGACGCGACGCCCTCACAAAAGATCTCCTCCCTGCGCAAGGCGTGCGAGCGACACGTCCAGCTCACAAAAGAATGCTCCAAGGGGCTCGGACAAGACCGGCACCTCTACGCGCTCTACTGCCTCTTCCAGCGCGAGCTCGCAGACGGGAAGCTCGACGTCCTTCCCGACGACCCGATCCCGTCGCCGACCTGGCCGCAGCGCAGCCTGCCCGAGATATTCACGGACCCGGGGTGGGGCCTGTTGAGCACGAGTATCATCAGTACGAGCAATTGTGGGAACCCTGCGCTGAGGCTGTTTGGGTTTGGACCGGTCGCGGCGGATGGGTATGGGATTGGGTATATTATCAAGGATGATGGGGTTTCTGTGTGCGTTTGCTTCCCTCTTCTCTCTTTCTTGACTATTTTTACTCACGCTGAATTTGAAAAAAAAAAAACACCGAAAACACACAGCTGCGCGTCGTCAAAACACCTCCAAACGCGCCGCTTCCTCGATACGCTGGAGTCGTACCTGCGCGAGGTGCAGAGGCTGCTGATCCACATGCACCGCGCGGCGAACGCCCCGCCCACGCCGTTCATCGACCACTCCGGGACGCTGCGCGACGCGCGCACGGGGAGGCGGATACACAAGTTCGCGGAGGACGAGGCGAGCAGTGGGGGGGAGGATGATGCGTTGAGTGCGTACCTTTCTTTTTTTTTTCGTTCTGTGGAAATTATATATACGTATGATTGATGATCGTCTGTTTGTTTGTAGCTGGGTACTCGTTCTTCGACAGTGGCGAGGTGAAGCTGCTCGAGCGCGGGGAGAGCCAGACGAGGCATTCGCGCACGCGTTCGCAGATCGGTAAGCCCCTTTGTCTTTTGTCTTTTGGCCTTTCTTTCGTGACTCGTCGCTGATGATCTGACACGATCCGTTTTTCGTATTTGTACAGGCAAAGTCATCCCGATGGCGGAGTACTAAGTCTCAAATTAAGAATTCTTGATCGGAAAGGGTTATTACTACCTACAGTAGTAATCCTGGTGTTGGTGACAGTGCCGGGTACCATATCGACGACCATATTCACTAAATATCAACCATCTAACGAAGAACGCATGTTGCAACAGTATTTGTATGTATGTCTGCGTGTATTTTTCTTGTTTGCTCCATTTCTTTGACCCTTTCAATATTTCTTATCTCGTCGTTCTTTTTGTATTTGTTTGAATATGCTTATGTTGTTTTTGTTATCTTTTCTTTCGTCCTCTTCTTTCCTTCTTTCCTTCCTTCCTTACTTACTTCGATACGAAATCGAATATTAACCTTTAATCTATGTACGTACTTGCAAAGTAGTCAGTATGTTATGAGTTTCTTTCTTGTCTCTGGCTCTGGTTGGTTGGAGTATGTGGGGGCGGTAATATGCAAGCGAAAGAACGCAAAGAAAGAAAGAAAGAAAGAAAGAAAGAAAGAAAGAAAAAGGAAGGAGCACGAGCGTCTACCCATCCGCCCCGCCCACTAGTACTACTCTACATGTATTGTAGTAAGCAGGGTATGAATAGAGAGGGGGGGGGGAATCGCCTCTCATTGCCACCAGCCGCTTCGAGTTTGGTGCTGTGCTTGCACACATTTGGGGGATGTAAGTGTGTGGTTGTGATTGACATAGATGTGAGCATACGCATACGTCATGCATGTTTATGGTGCATGCATGCCACTGCCCGTGGCCGTGTCGTCTGTAGGTGGGATATATTTACCAAGATCAAGACAAGCAAACGAGGGAAAGAACTAGGAACTAAGTGGCATGGAGAAGTAATAACGATTCATAACTTCCTTTCGTGCGTATGCATATACAGACATGTACTTTTAAAGCCTGCACAGGATATGATATGATATGATATGATATGATATGATATAAAAGAAAATTGTGACTGGAGAACGAAAAGAGAATAAATATCAAATATCAAATATCAAATATCAAAATAAGATGGGATGGAAGCAAGCACGCTACTGATCCTACACATAAGTAAGGCAAAGCGCAAACGAATTGAATGGTTTGTGCTCGTTTTATAAAAGATTCTCCGATGCGACGACTCGGAGTGAGGATGTTGTGCTGCAGCAAAGAATAAGACAAAGAATAAAGAAAAGAGAAAGGAGATATTGATATTCAAACATGCACATGGTTGAGTTGTCAGGACGCGATGAATGATAACGCGTCTGTATGTCTGTCCAGCGACCGGCCTTGAGCTGGTCTATGTACAAGCAAATACACATGGAGGAACGACAGCGTTTGAGACGTAGTACTTCTGGGCCATCATCGCGCGGCACAATGGCACATCCATCCGGGATCGAGGATGAGAACGCTGTCACAAATGCGGAGAACTAGACTCGGACTCTGTGACCCAGCCTGAAAGAGAAGGAAGGAAGGGGTGCGAAGTATATATGGCCCATCGCATGCAAGAAACGGTCAGGAAGGCATCTTGCACACTTGGTCTGACTCTGAGTGTTCAAAAAATGGAGTAGGGAGCCCCCAACAAAAGGGCGATGACAAGCTTCCATGTCCAGTCGTCTTTCTATTACAGACCAATTATTTGAGCATGCGCCCGTTGCCGTTGCCGTTATCCGGAGCAGTAGATACTATGATTATGAAGGACGCTTCGCTCGTCAATGCACGGTTTCGTGTCCAGAATGGAGACGAGAGCACGCTTCTGAGTTCTCGTTGCTGACAAGAAACGCTCCTCGGCCAAGAATTTGAAGAAAGAGATTCGATCTACAGAATTCGCCGGATCAATAAGCAGCTCCTTGATGATCAAGCAAGTCCAGAAACGCCGCTCAAGATGCTGAGACGTGTGCGCTGGGCACATTTTGTATGCCATGGACAACTCGACGAGGAGCCCATTCAAGGCATCGCTCGTCCTTCCTGGCGGAAGGCCTCACGCTACTGGATATCGCCCGTGCTAAACATTCCGAATGCAGAATTTCCTTTCCTTTCCGTGCGCCATACCTACCGCCGAACAGAGACCGGAATTCGCGCTAGACGAAGTACGGCGGCAATACGGTTCTGTGGATTCCAAAGTGTTATGGGCACGATGCGGCAACTGTTTGGCAAGGATGGACCTCTCCTCTCTAGGACTGTAGTGCATCACACAAATCTGCACGGTATTATGACAGATTATGTCAAGTTTGCCGAGTATCATATCAAAAAAGAGGTCTTATATTCACTTACAGACGCCGTACGCGGTAATAATCTTATATTTTATACGTGCAAATTTTTGTGATGCCCGCCTAAGCATACATGACGCTGGATCTGGAAGAGGGAGCGATTAGATTCAAGAGGGCCGCGGCCGCTGTCCGTCAAGCTGCACTGAGGCTGAAAGAAAGCTAGGGGATGAGGAACCAAATGGAAGCAAGGTGGATATCTATGTCATGGCTGAACGATGGGTTAACCTTGTACACATAGGCCGCCTGACCAATTCTGTACAAAAAACAAATTCACGGAAGTGCGCACGTTTAAGTGGACTGTAATAAACGCACATACATAACTGAACAGAAAACGTGTCCATTACAGCTGATAACCTGTTCTGCAACACTTAGGGTGCGATGTATGTGGGTTTCAGCCTTTACTACCGCCATTCACCAAGACATTCTTGACTGGTACGCGACATTCGTCCTATGCATTTTGGCTAGCTTCTGGTACAATATCCAAGCCCGACAGGAAATGATTTACGGAACTACTTGTCCATGTATTGACATTAACCTTGTAGGAGGGAGATGCCGAGTCCAGTGATTGCTGACAAGAAAACGCGTGGGACTTGGCGTTGTCGGAGTAATAACGGCAGCTCGGCATGACGGATTCAGACGCGTCCACTTGCGAGCGCCCGACCGATAACTTAAGAGGCCACCCAGTCGGTCCGAGTCCACTTCACCCTTTGTTTCTTACCACCACCACCACCATTCGGTGTCAGCTCTTTCTCAACACACTAATATCCTTTATTTTGTTAACTGGTAGCTTCAGGAGAGCTGCTGGTTCCCTATCGAATGCTACCCGCTCTACACATTTTCCCCCTTGCTTCGTCGGTCATCTCTGAGCATATTCCAGTCGGACAAGATGCTCTCCAACACGATTCCACTCCTCTCTCTTCCTCGCTCTCTTCCTTCTTCTCTTCCTTGCTCTCGTTCGTTTCATCCGCATCTAACAGCACTGAACCCCACAATGATTCGTATGGAGTCGTTGGAACAAACCTGCATACCTTTGCACGCAGGGAGATCGAACACGGAAGCGGAGAGTTCATCGCATTCGCGTGCCTCATACCCGTCCTTGTCGTCCTGTCAGGTATATTTGCCGGGCTGACACTGGGCTATATGAGTCTCGACGAGACTCAGTTGAACGTACTCAGTATCTCCGGAACGCCGTACGTGTTCTACTTTTCTTCTGCGCGCTACTATCGTTTAAAGTTCTTACGTGTCGTTTTCATCCTTAATTTCGGTACTTATTAATGATGATTCGTATTAATAATTATGAGTTGAAATAGTAAGCAACGGGAATATGCCAACAAGATCAAGCCGATTCGGAAGGACGGCCATCTGTTGCTCGTGACGCTCCTCCTTGCGAACATGATCACGAATGAGACTCTGCCCGTTATCAGCGACCCTATCCTGGGAGGTGGGGTGCAATCCGTCGTCGTGAGTACGACACTTATCGTCTTGTAAGTTTCTGGATTCATTGAAGTCAGTTTTCTTCCTTCCTTTCTCTTCAGAGTAGCCAGTTGTTTATCCTATGGACTCTTCTGAGCCTGTTTTTCCTTTCCCCTGCATAAACTCCATTTCCTTTTTGCATTAGATTTTTATGTGTCCTAAATTCGCTTGCGCGTGTTATGCGTCAAGTCTGATGCCAAGGAACGGCTTTTGCCGTTTCTATTCTAAAAATAAAATCCATTCGCTGACTTGACTAAAACAAATAGGTTCGCGGAAATCATCCCTCAGTCCATCTGCACTCGTCATGGATTGTACATCGGCGCGAAATGCGCTGGCGTTGTCCGTGTCCTTATCTGGATTTTCGTGAGTTGCTTTGAATATAAAACTCCTGAACTTCCGAGATTGACGAGCATTGACTTTGAAGGGTATTATCGCTTGGCCGGTTGCGAAGCTGCTTGAACTTTTGTTGGGTCCTCATCATGGGATCATCTACAGACGAGGCGGTGAGTTATTTTACTCCGATTCATGATTCGGTGCAACTGAATGCAGTCACGCAGAACTGAAGGAGCTCATCGCTTTGCACGGAGCAGAGAACCCACTCGGTGGAGATCTGCAAAACGATACAGTCACAATCATCGGAGCAACGCTTGACTTGCAAGATAAGACTGTCAAGCATGCAATGACGCCCATCAGTCGCGTCTTCATGCTTCACATTGATGCTAAGTTAGATTACGACACGCTCCGTCGTATATGTGCTACTGGACATTCTCGCATACCTGTGTATGAAGAAGTCGAATTGACGGTTCCTATGCATGTCGCGATTACTGCTGGCGAGATGGGATTCGGCGATGGATCGCAGGTTCCGGCTCATGCGAAAAAGAGTATTGACGGAGAGAGTCTTGTGAAGACAAAGGCGAAGAAGATCATTGGGGTTTTGCTTGTTAAGCATTGCGTATTGCTTGATCCCGAAGGTCTGTCGTTAAGATTTTGTTCTTGCTGGTTCAGGGTGCTGATATTTCTGATAGATGCTGTCCCTGTCCGAAAAATGAGGCTTATCAAAGTGCCGTTCGTCCCGCAGAATGAGCCTCTCCTTGGTATACTCGATCGCTTCCAGGAGGGTCGCAGTCATATGGCTATCGTCAGTCGTCTTAGCGTCGAACGTGCTCAAAGCGTAAAGAAAGAAGTCCGAAAGGGACTTACGCAGCGTCTTCTGGGTGCTCTTCATGGAGATTCGTCTGCTTCTGATTCTTCCTCTGAATCGAGTGATAGTGAAGGCGAAAATGGGTTATCGCACGCGAGTACCAATGTTGAAGGGAGAGAGCAGACAATCAGTGACGATACTACGACAGCAGCTGGGGAAGAATCTCTGAAGGAATCGGTCAAAGTAAAGTTCGCGAAGGGCTCTAGATTCTCCAAGAGGAACAAGAAGGGTCGCAAGCACATGCGTCGCGGAAGCGGACATAGCGAAACGAGTGATCTCGAGAAAGGTGATCCTGATGCAGAGGCAAAACGCCAGAAAGAACGCGAGGGGGAGAAGGAGAAGATGCACAAGTCGGCTTTGGAACAGAGGTTCCCTGCGGATGCTGTTTTGTCGAAGGAGAATGCTGAGGAGTATCTTGCGACTCAGGGTATTGACCCCGCTATTATGCCACTTGGGATCATCACTCTCGAGGACGTCGTGGAAGGTGAGTTTTCATGCAACATTCGTCTTTCTCGGCGTGCCTATGGTCTAATGCTTATGTTCCGGTACTTTCTAGAACTCATTGGTGAAGAGATTTACGATGAATTCGATATCGAAGGGTCTGGTGCACATTCTCAGTCGTTCCTCCCACCTGGCGCACATCCGCACCAACAACAGTCAACCAAACCAGGTCTCGTACGGAAGAGCTCTGCTCCTGAACTGGCAACGAATGATACGTCCAATATTCGCGTAGGCGAGTCGCCTCCCATGTCACCACCCCCCGCCGGACAGACTCCGGGTCGCGTATCTCTAGGACTGGCAATGCCCCGCCCGATTGCACTTACTAGCTTAAGGTCACTTGGAGGGCTTTTGAGAAGTAGGAGTGCACCTCCGACACCAAAGGATGCAGTAAGGCCGCTGCCAGGAACTAACTCGGAGGGAGCGACCCCGCCTGACGCTATGACTCCAGCTCCCAATGTTGGTGCTTCGAGATCTGCGGATGGCGAATATCCGTCTATTATAACGACGCCTCCTGTGGGAGATACTCCGCAACAAGGACGCGGTCGCATGCTCCCGCAGATTGTCGAAAGTCCCTCGGGAAGCGAAGGCGCATCTCCACCTTCCGATGCGCCGAATACTGAGAAGCAGCGGTCTCTTGAGGGTCAAGCCCAAAGTCAGAGTCAGACAAAGTCGCCTTCTCCGCCGGTTTCGTATCCTTTCCCTAATCCCACCGTAGCGGCTGTTGCAACGGGCGCAGGAGCAGGTGCAACATCACCATCGACGACACCGAAATCCCGCAGTGCGTCACCTGCACCGTCACTTGAGGCGGCAATATTGCACAGCAAACGTCGGCGGTCCGGAGTTGGAGCTGGCGGTCCTTCGGGCTCGCTGTCACCTGCTGAGGGCAACGCCGTCCCTGGATTCAGTAGCGGAAGTGGAGCTGTTAGTGGGATTGGAGTCAGCAGCGCGAGTGGAGAAAGAGAGCAGCGCGGGAGGGTGAAGGGTGCGTTTAAGAGTAGTCCGCTTGCTTCTGTTGGCCCGGATACGAGCGTTGTGGTTGCGGATGAGATTAGGAAGGAGAGGGAAAGAGAGAAGCGGGAGAAGGAGGAGATAGGGCGGAAGGAGCAGAAGGAGAAGGGTCCTGAATAATTGGCTGAATAGCTACGAAGGAGTTGCTAGAGGCCCTGGTTGGTGACGAATACCTAGTCATTTCTGCTTCGTATGTTTTCTTGCCTGTCATATCCCTGATATTTTTGAACTTCTGAAGCGTGGTTCGTACTGTGATTATGATTGTACTGCGTCTGTATCCCCACGTTTCGCTGATCCATGAATCACCATTCGTACTTCGGCGCCAGTGTTTTATGTTTTCCGCAACTCTGTCGAACGTGTAATATAGCATAGAATAGTAGTGGCGTATCGCATATCATTCGTGAACTCGGAGCAATATCCTAGTGTTGGTCGTAGACGTCATCTTCGAAGTGTGTAACTTAAAAAAAATCAGAAAAATTATGTAAATTCTCCCTCCCGCGCGAGCAGTGAATCACTTCGCGCTGGACCCCTGTCATATACTACCATCGGCGCTTTGGTTGGTCTTTTACGGACGGGCATGTTTAACTTTTTTTGATACTGCCGCTGATCTCGGAGGGAGACTGAAGGAGAAACTTCGTCTGCTCGGGATGTACTGAGTCAGTACTTCTGACATTTCTTGCTTTCTTCTGGACTGGAAGGTGGATGTGCGCATTCCTGGACCTTTCCCCTCAGTCCAGACGTCACGTCCCAGTACATAAAGTCGCTTTTACAGATCAAGAATGAATGAACGACTTCGTCATGGTTGGCTTCACGGAAAGTTGAATGATCTTCCGGACCCTCGGCGTACTTCATGGGACACCTACACAGGGACGCAAGTACCGTACGCTAGCACTATCTTCCAGTTTTCGTTCTTTTAGACTCGTGCAAATGGGTTTCCCACAAACGATTTTCTCAGAACGACCAAAGCATCGAAGCTCAGGCTGATCTGGATTGGGGTTATGTAGGTAGGAGTAGTAAAATTTGCTCCAAAGACTGGATACCAAGATATCCATGTCACTTCATGATCAAAGGTACGATTCTCACCTCTAGAAGTGGAAATTTTCTGAATGGTAAAAGAAGAACTTCGTTCAGGAGCAGCGAAAGCAAGTCTTTCTCGACCCGAAGGTCTCGTGTGGGAGAAGGACTGAGATTCGCGGGTCGAGAGCGGATAGTTTCTGTCTAGACGTTCATGAAGAATCAAGGATTACCGTGATCCTCGTCTTTGTTCGATACATCGTTGGAATCTCTTTCTATGTTTTACATCGCTACGTTATTCTGGCTGTTGAATCCTTGCAGAAGTAAAGCCTCGTACGAAAGGTATGTCCGTAGTTCATGCCGAGAATACAAGCATATAATCTATTATGCTAAAGATTATGTTCCAGAAAGCTCGATAGCAACAAATTGCATCAAGGAACGCGTCTTTAATTTTGAATAGGGCGTCGACTTCTGCATTCACTCGGTCTTTCGATCAAATCCTTTCCTTCATCTCGAAGATCTAGATCTCTCCTTGGTGTTAGGCTGATTCAACATTCACAGCGATGACTCTAAGTGAGATTTGGACCGTTCGTATTCCTGTGATTTCCCACTAGCTTCCGCAAGCTCTCAGGTGTACTTGTGCGAGCTGCTTTTTCACCACCGCTACGCATGGAAATGAACAAGCATATCCTTCTGTTTTCGCTGATGTGCAACCTGGATAGGAACTATGTTTCCAGCGTGTGCTAGAAACGAAATAAACTTCGTTATTTACGGTTGCTTCTGATACAGAATCATTGTGATGGGAGCTATCGGACCATGTACGCAACGCGAGACAGGTTGAATTCTGAACCGCACAAGGCAGGAATGTAAGCGATCCTTCTGAGCGCCAACAGTCGCTATTCTCTTCTTAAAAATGTGGTTTGAAACAAGTATCTTTCCTATCGGCTCGATGCCTTGGCAGGCTCATCTTGTAAAAATACGAACGGCATAGAACAGTATAAAATGACGATGTGTTTCTCTGCAGGAGAAATCTGCGATCCAATCGTTCATCCAGTCTCGACAATACCTATCCTCTACACTCATCGTCATGCAATCTTTTAGCAAGCTGTTCCTCATCATCGCTGTCGCGTCTTTCGTGGTTGCTGCTCCGCATCCAGTCGAGCGCGAACTTTCTCTGCCTCAGGTGGTTCCCGAAGGCTTGCAGGCGTCGCCGATTGATGCAGTCGATGCACTCTCCGAACCCATCAATGAAGAATTGGACCCCGAATTGGACCCAAAGCAATGCTGCGGATGCTGAGGGCAAAGTCCTTGTCGGTAAGCCCGAAAAAGCTAGTGAGCCATGAAAGACATTGAGTCTATCATCTTCTGCAGGGATAGAATGGTGGAACGATAATGATTGAACGCAATAGTGGATGAAATGATTACTCGCTGTAGGTGTCTATATGTCCCAATCGTGCTAATGACAGATCTAAGCTGAATCTTCATATCAGTCGCGACTTGTTCTGCTCGTAACGTTCATCGGAGAATCGTTTGCTCGATATTTTCTTCGCCTCAACGCCCTTTTGTCCATGTATATTCTCTTCGCATCTGTTACGTTTGTGGTTCATTTCGATAAACGCAAAGATTCAAATTAGCTTGAAATGCGTGTGTTCTTTCCGTGTCGGAATGGAAAAACGCGAGTTTCACGAAGCCAATGGATACTCTTACCGTTCATCCAATACAATGAACGATGATATGAAGATACGCTCGTTGAAACGCCCGTTTCACTAGACATCCGCCCGGTGCCGCTACGTGCATTGGTATAGTGAGTCATGCTAGATTTGCCTGCTTGATACAAAGAACTACTACAGAAGTATACACTGTATGCAAAAGTCGGATGCTCGAATTTGCCGTTTTCATGATCTCGATTTTTGGCTTCCCTGGCCGGTCGACATACGTCATATCCTCTTGAACGAGTCATCCTTTACTCGGAGAATATGGTAACATGTTGAGCGAGTAATGAGAAGTCTGAGAAAGAAAAGGAGCTGAGAGGTCCAGAGAAGGAGCTGAAAGCATGGGAACGAGTCGGAGACGATCCTTCGATTCTCTTTATTCTCTTTCAAATGCTTTGCCTTCTGTCTCCTCTGTCTGATCAACCTTCCCAAGCTCGTCAAATGAACCGCATTCTTGAACGTCCTGTGTCAAAACGAAGCTGAAAGAGAAGAGCGAAACTAGTCTAGGCTTGATCCTTTCGCACTTCTTGCGCTACAAACTCCGTTCGGAACATCTCACGACGAACGTTCTGGACATACACGAGCTTAGAACTCACTCATTTCATTCCATTCGTTACTGTGTTCGTTGATTACATGGTCAGGCTCTACGTAAGTCTGAGACATTGGGTTCTTTTGGTTTCGCTGAGAGTTCAAATGCGAAAATTGCGGGTGAGAAGTTCCGTATGATCTTGAACATAAGTCAAAGCGGCACCGAGATAACGTGCGTTCTTGTAGCCCCTGGACAAACCCCGAGATGTCCCAACCGGTTTTTTTATAATCCACAATCCACCATAAAGGATAAACGCGGATTCAGAAGTCGCGGTACAAATATGCGCACGCTTTTTCTGAGATAAGACAAGATATTACCAGGTGGCGTATCGCGAAGGAATCCCAAGGCCGAGGAGGATATGCTTCTTCGTCCAGTTGGCTGAGAAAATCGGCATTGTGTTCAATCTGATTCGCCGTTCAAACCCAAAGGCCCCCCACGTTGGTGAGTACTAAATGTTTTCATTCCGCTATCGGCCCGGGAAAGGCTCACAATATGGCAGTCACATAGATGCATTCATGTTCTGTTATGTCTGCGATTGCAAGTTCCCTTAAGAGGAGAGGTGGTCAGGGCAGCACAGCATCATTCATGGCCCAGACTGTCAATTTATATGCTTCCACATCGCACCTATTCTGAGGCCCGGCTTTCTCATTTGCCGCTGGAACATCTTCTTGCTTCAGGTATTTCCCATAGCTGTAGCTATCATTACCGGGAAGAAGTGTCTACTCATGCAACCAACTTCGTTTTCTCCCATTGAGAGAAATCTAGAAGTACACTTGCAGCTTGACAGTTTGATTTGGTCCTCCTCATGAATGGAACCTATGCTATGTAATGATCCATCTGTCAGCCCGTTGGACTGAATACGCTTCTCTTGAATGAAGTGCTAGTCTGTTCTTGTCTGGACTTTGCAATTTTCGAGCCACGAAATCTGTCTGGGAATTCACTTCTTTTTTCGGAGTATTCTGTTTTCTCTATTCACACGTCTGTAGCCTATGGGAGTGTGGTGTGTGGCCCGATTTCTACTGGGAACATCGGCAATACTCTTTCGTTTAGCAATTTCAATGGAGCAGCTATGGATTCCAAGTTCTTCTCGTGCCTGACAGTTGGCGTCTCATCAAGCAGAACATGTTCATAGAAGATCTGAATCTAACGTGCGAGGAAGAGGCATGATGCTAAGGTCGCAGATGGTATAAAGGTGTTGCGGGGTCTCCACAGCTTTCTGACCGCCTCTCACTGCCTTTTTCTCGCCACTGCCAAGTCTTGCCTTCGCTTCTAGTAGTCCCCGTCAAGAAATGCAGTCAATCGCGATACTAACAATCGCCATCGCATCTGTTTGGACTTCCGTAACTGCGGCTCCACAATTGAGTGTCATACCGGCCCTGCCTGTCTGCTTGACAGGCTCTCTTGCTGGCGCTTTGCCACCTTTCCTAGATATCATCAATTGCCAGACCGGAGCAGAATGCGAGCCTTTATCGGAGAGTGTTCTCCAAGGAATAGGAATAAACATGCCTTTAGACATTGGCGTAGGTGTACCAACATCTCCAGATTTCTGCTGGAGCTGAAAATTCCTTTCTTTGTGATTAGATATGCATGGCAGCGTCGTCATGAGCCGGTAGACCCTATCTTTGAATATCGGCGCAGGTGGCTTTAGCTAGCTGTTAGTTCAGCTCGGAATTCGTATGCTGTATTGCTGATAGTTTGTCTTTATTGTAGAGTCGTGCCTGATCCGATGCTTTGGGCCTCTAAACAAGATCGCCGATGGAGAAGCGATTGAAAACGTCGACGATGATGGTTAGCTTTGTCTGTTTCATTATCATTCTCAGATTGAGTAGGCGCACGATAAGGATCGATTGAAAATTTGTAGGCATAAAATGGTCGAAGAAAATCTGCTTGAATAATCATAGTATCGAATCTCCGCTCAGAGAGACGGGAACCGCGTCACAATCACGTGCAAGTATATTTAGCAGTCTCGTCTCCATGACGCTGGGTCGTTCGTTCTGCGTCACGACGAGGCCAAACTTTGCATAAGCTCGAGCTGACTTGTTGAGAAGAAAATCAAATTTCCTTTCGTTATGAAACTCTGGCCGGCATGACAAATTACGTCATCGCAAAGTGCCTCGAATAACTTGCCGACATCAACACCCGATTCAACTTCACGCAAATTCTTTCTTGACCCTGCCAACACATAGGTCTGACGAATACAGACTTTTGGATGATGCGAATACCGGGCCGGGAGTCCCCCAAGGCGAAGGAACTGTGCTAGTCAAAGCGAATCATGGTTGTCACGTTTCGTGGAAATGAACGCTGGGTTTCTGCTTGACGGTGCCGCGCAGGGCCGCAGGCGATCTTCCCTTTCATAGATTTGACCGTGAAGCTGTTGAACGAGATCGACCCACCTGTTTCGACTTTGGAGGTGAGGATGGCTGCATTTTTCGTAGTGGGTGCAGGACTTGATTCTTGCGAGTGTTCAAAGAAGTGCCCTTAGATTTGGGAGTTCACATTCCATTACTCTCTGCGTCTGGTATTATTCAACCGCGATGCATTTCAGTCGCTATGTACATGTATCTTATATGTGAAGTATTCACTCTAGTGTATTAATTGGAAATAGCCCATGGATCATGTCTATACAGATCGTCGACCTTTGAGTATGGTGCAAACGGACTCGCCGGTGTTCAAGTTTTGAACTCCGATCAGAACTCAGTATTACGATCACGTGCTGCGGTCTTCTTCTATTCACTTCTCTCCTATCCTCTTCTATGAACAACCCCACTATCTGTTGTTTCGCCCCTCTTGGATCTCGTGGTCAATAGGTGACATGCTTCCGCAAGGCTCCTGATGAATCTGAAGTCCGGGGCAAACAGCTCGGACGGGCGGCACTGCTGGTGACGCGCGCCGTAAGTACTCGTGTACCCTCGCAGTTACTATTTGGCGCCTTGCATATCGACACTTCTCTATCTCAAACATGTCTTCTTTGGAAGGTGATCGACTCGTAAACGACGACTGCGCCGGGGAGACTGGATGACACCAGACTATCGTCGGTACATCACGACTCTCGCGCTTCGTTCAGGCGAATGCTGGATTCCTGCTCGTTTCGTCAGCTCAGGCATTCTTTGTACTCAACAAAATTTAATATGGCTGCGAAAGCGCTCCGCAAAGGCTGATCCTCCCGTGTCGACTCTGGGCATGAGAGTTGTTGGACTCTGATATGCGTCACATTTACTGTTTGCAGCATGTTCGCATGGTGCGTCTCTCACTTTATCCTGACCATCAAGTCCCTGGCTAATTGAGACTTAGGCCATCGCATACTTGCTTAGTCTTGCATACTTGCTTAGTCTTGCATACCTGTATGTCTAGCGTCCGCATGATAATGATGCTCCTCCTGACGAGCTGCTATCAGTCTATTAAAGCGAGTGCCAGACCCCGTTTCGGACCAGAAGAAGTCCGAGCATTGCCCGTTGCCCGGGGCGTATGGATGCGCCGAATCTGCCCCCCTTAAGACTCAAACCTAACCGAGGTCTTCCAGCTTTGCTGAGTTGTTTAGCGCATACTACGCAATGCGCTACCTCTCCATATCCGACGTGACGGCACTATTTTTTCTTGCACCCTTGTCTGTTACCTTGATCATCAGCTTCCTCCTTGAAGAGTCTTTCCAGCCTCTTTCAAACTCTGGCAGGAGGTATTTACGTCCGTCGTGATTCTTTTCGTTTGGTTTATCTGATGTTTATTCGAAGTACTGAACCAAAGTGAAGTAATCCTGATCGCTTGTCTAGAAGAATACTTAGACCCAGGCCTGATACTTCAACTGCACCGGGAGAGGCCACTCCCACTCAACGACTCATTGCGGTCGGGTATGTCTCATCCACTTGAGCTGAGGCGGATTATAACCTCTATCTTATCTAGCGTGGCATTGCTGAATATAGTGGGCTTTTCTGAAGCATGTACGTCGGGACCAGACATTTTATGTTACATGGTCAGGTTATTGATCCCGAAAGACACGTTCGTTCGAGCAGTCGGCGATTGTGCGTACGTCATGTTGTATTTGTCCACGTGCTGCACAATCATTTCGAGCATTGGGTCAGTGCCTGAGCTTTCCCAGTACGTAACCCGCGACTAACCCGACGTCTGAGCAGACCGTTCATCAGTGACATCGCCCGTGAACTGTCTTTTCTTCCAGAGCCCTGCGTGGCTCGTGCTCTGTCTGATGTCTGGTATCATTGGATTTTGACCCAGGTAGTATCTCAAACGCAATTCTGAATACTCTCCCTAATGTTACTGTGAACCAAATATTAATGACCCTAGGTTTTCGCCGGGAAGCAGCAGGTCGCGGTGCGATTGGCATTATGTCCAAGTGCTGACTTGGATGCTTGCTGTGATCTGTCACAAGCCAGGCTCAGATCGTTTTCGCTCTTATTTTTGAATGGACCTTTGTTCGTTCGTCTATGCTGTCTGCAGCCGACATCGTGCTCTTAATGAGCTCAGCTATCTTTGTGACGGTCCGATATTGTATTTATTTGATATCGGAGACAACTGATGCCTTCGCCATAGCTAACGAACCGGACCCAACAAGATGATTATCGCAATGTCTGTAGCGCAGCTAATGACCCAGATGCGGCATTTGAGAGCGGAGACGCCATTTCAGAAGCGCAGCGACTCTTTTCACACGGAAAGAGATTGTCTTATGACTCGGTCCTGAATAGTAGCAGACAATTCGACTTACCGAAAGCAGGGAACCCAGTCTGTCGAGGCCACGACGAAGAATAAGTTCTTTATGTTCAAGCAAGTCACTATCTCCGCCTGGGGTGGTTGATGGAGGTGACGATGTTGGGGACCGCCATCGGATAAAATGGCCCATGACAGATAGTAATCATGAACTTTCATCATATATATGTATCGGAGCTCGTCTTAACGATGGCTACCTTCAGGTGTAAGCAGCAGTTGGCGGCATCGCGGCACTCTTCGCCTTCCTACTTCTTCGAGGTCGCTTTCCCCGTAGAGAGCGACACATCAATCGAAGCAATGTCTTATATATTCGCAAATTCACACTCTATCGCTATCGGTCCGTGGGAGGCCTATACTTCCACCATCCCAGTCGTCATTGGCTCATTGGGATCTCGTCCTCGCACGAGATAAGCGATATCAATTGCTTTCGCTTCGGACTCGGGGAAATCTGAACATCTGGTACGGAATTTGCCCGAGCCATGCCATGATCTACTCATCAGACAACTATCAATCAGATTCTATGTGCCTTTGTTATCGTGGACGCGCTGTCTTACGCATGGGACACAATACGATTGGATTAGTATGCAGCGACGATCTCAGTACGTACCGCGTCATTTCCTGTTACACCATACGATACGCAGCGCCGCTTGCTCTCCTCCGCTGCAGAAAGCTAACGATTGGTGCCTATATCCTCCCAGGATGTTGGCGCATCTCGCCCTGTGAGGTCCACTTTGATTAATGGAGTGGAAGTCTATTAGGCTTCTAGCTTCACCACTTCCCGAAGTTCCTCGCTGGCGATATTCTCGCTCACTTGCTGATCTCATTCTTCACATGTCTGATTGATCGAGTTTACAGCGGAAGACGTTCTGAAGCCGAATAACTCGACAAGTACAGTAGAGCGAATCATTGGCTCGTTGTCCAAGATCATCTGCCTTTGTTCGCCTCAGGTACTGTGTCTATCTACATATCAAATCAAGCAGTTGTCGCACTAAGTACGGTTACTCCTCTCTCCTTGGTATATCTGACAATTCGCTTCAATCAATCAATCCTCTCAAGGCCATCTTATGCTAGCAGGAACAGTTTTAGTGCCTTATCTGCTACTCGATTATAGCCTGTCGATCCTTAGATAGCTTGCAAAAGCATCCGTCTCGTATTTGACAAGCCAGGTCCCGTCGCCCACTGACCGTTTCCTTCCGCGTCTGTCTGCAATGATCGTCTCAGATCATGTCCTTTGTAAAATTGCGTGCGTTATCCTGATGTTCATTAGCCATTAGGCTTAGCCTCTTGACAGCGACAGATTCGACGACACGAAGGATCTGAAGTGGATCAACATGAGTCGATGCGGTCTGGATTATCGACGTGCTGTATTATTACGTGTCTCGGGCCGGCTTGTTTACGAGTTGGTCGCTCATGATCTTCAACTACTCAAAATTGGACTACTCGTGCTAGACTCTGGCAATACCCTGAATTTAAACCGAGCGTCATCGGATGCTATAAATCCCCTTCCGAATGGTAATGAATCACCTCTAGCTAGTGCGGACTTATTGTCGTGGCTTGACTTATACTGCACGAAGATCCAACAGTATGTGCATATGTGTCGCGCCGATTATCCGCAGCCACGTCCTTCATGATCAGCTGTGGGCTCAGAGTAGCGTGCCTGTCCGGAGCTTAGCCATTAGATATGTCGTGAGTCATTTCGCTTGAGCATCGCCTTTCAGCGTAGACCACTTGACCGACTCGCGTGGAACATCTCCATCGATTCGAACCAAAACGTGGAACACGCGCTGTACGTAGAGCGCTCGCTCCGCTTTCTCACGTCGTCCGATGAACGCCTCCGTTCCTACTATTGCTTCCCTGCCAGCGTCACCGGAGCGTTTTGCAATAGGTCGCCGAAGGTATGTGCGCGTTTCAGCCCTCTTCTGTTCTTCTCTCCGTCTGTGGAGCTGGGTGACTGCGTCAGCCTGAGCACGAACATGAATAGAGCATACTCGCAAAGGCCAAATGAACACTGCTTACGACTTCTTGTGTTTGTCCTTTTCATCTTCAACCCTGCCGTTCTCTTTCTCCAAAGCTCCGTTCCGATTCTTCCAAGAGCTGCGGGAGTTTTACGAAGTAACGTGCTCACCTCAACGATTCAATAGATTTTTACTAACTCAACTCCGCGGACGCGGAGTGACGGAGCGGCGCTATTCGTACCTTCATTGATCCTTTTGAGCCCGCCGAAAGGACAACGGGGACAAATATGAAACGAGACTAAACTATACAGGTAATCAAAGGTTTATTTTTGTCGTCTTCGTCATCCCGGCGTATAGATGTTCACGACCTGGTGAATGTGCATATAACCTCCTCCCTGGTGAGAACAATGCTAACCTTTGTTGGATATAGATAATCAGCTACATTCCGGATGTACGTACAGACGGGATAGATGAGTGAATAGAATTGCCTGATTACGATTTGTGACTTAGTCGGTGAGTCGTATGCTATGTGCGAAATGAATGAATGGATGAATGAGCTAGGTAACGTGCTGCTGTTGCACCGTAGTCCATCCATGACTCTATTATTCGTAGCCGGGCGTTCGTCGAGAAGAGTTCTGAGCGATGCCGAAGGACGCCGAGGGTGAGTTAATGGACTCGTGTTTTGATTAATATGAGAAGAAGCAGCCCAATTATCTCAGTTCGAGCCGATTCTGCGTCAACGGGAATGCATCATATGAAGCTTTGGAAACACCGTGGGCATCGACTCACGCAATAAACCGCAAAAGCTAAATTCTGTGAAGGGTCCGTGCTGCGCAGAATACTCGGTATCGGGCGCCGCCATTATTGCCAAGGTTTCGCAGTCAGTTCTGGCATTTCGCATTTGGTGTGTGCTTTAGACGGAGCGCTGAGAGGCCGCGGTGGCCGGTGGCCCTTTCCGTTCAACCAATGATGCGTGTACATGTATCTTTTGCACAGCTTTGGGGACCAAACTTGGATATCATTCGGGATCTTGAATCGGAAGTGTCAAGAAATGAGGCACACTCTGTGTGTGTTGTTGGATGGCAGTTGGCTGATACTCTAAATATGAACGGACGGATGGATGGGCAGATGGACGAGCGGAGAGGGCTCTGTCCCGACCAGAGTGGAAGCTTATGTTAGAGATGTACACAATGTACATCAGAAGTTCTTTCAATGATCACGAAGCTTCCTTCAGATGCATCTCTTCTCCATCTGACGCTGAGGCTGGCGTTGGAGAGATGGAGAGATGGTGAAATACCGAGGGAAGGGTGACCTACCTCGTAACCATAAACTATAACTGCTTGTTACGTTATGATTCACGTATGATGGAACAACCTTTTGCAGCTGACATCCGGAGAGAACCTGCGCACGGATGCGGAGCGGAGTACCTTACTCTACTTAGTAATTAGCTTGCTCTCGATTGGTGATGGCGACGACGGAGGTATTAGCAGAGCGGGAGCGGATGTAGTCAGTACAGCACCAGTCAGCCGGTCACGGTCAATGGTCACCGGTGAACCTTGATTGATTGAGTTACTTTTGTGAGAATCTGTTTGCAAGCACACTGCTGTTCAAATACCTTGGCGTATTGCATATGCATGTATCAGTGCGAGTGCGAACACCTTTGAAAAGAGAAGGCGGATTGATCAAAGGAGCTAGTACAACCTCCGTTTGATTGAGGGGGGTGAATACGATAACTTTGGCGGCACATGATTAGAAAAAGCTTCTATGTATATGTAAAGCAATTAGCATATTCAATATTTATAGTTATGCGCTCACGCAGAAAACCGATACGCGTATAGAAGCGCCAGGATCCCAGATGTACATACCTTCTCTTGAACAATTGGTTTGATAGATGGTCTTCTTCTGTTGTTCGAACTCTGTACAGTGACCAGTAGGCGGGAGCGGGATGAATTTAGACCTGGACTTGCGGGGAGAAGGAAGTCCCGGATGGCTCGATACTGGAGAATATGTATGTATAATACATACTGTAATACTAAAAGCATAAAATACCGAACGTGGAAGTATGAATACTACGAGAGTCACCAAGAAAACGACGATAAGAGGGATGAGCACAGATAGGCAAACAGACAGAAACTACATCAGATGGAGAATAAAGCTAAGCGTTGATGGATTGGGTAGTGGATAGATTCATTCAAATTGAAATGGTTGTAAAGATATATCAGATTAGAAACCGCTAGCAGCATATATAGGTAGCATTATTGGTATTGGTATTAAGGGCGAAAGAGCTTGCGCGTCCCGGTGAAGCGTATACGATCATTGTATCGAATTAATAGAAACTGGCAGATTGGAATGGATGAGACGGATTTACTTGGGTAAAATATGGAATTCGTAAAGTGCCGAACGACCCTCGCCTAGCCATATGTAGAGACCAGACTCTGAAGTCAGTCCACGAGCAAATGACGCGCACGGTGCTGTTTATGGCTGTGTGTGTCGTTTAGAGGAAGGAGGTGAAATGTGACGCGCAACCCGGAGCGGCCACCGGCCTCTTCGTCGTCTACTCTACGTCTTCTCGGGAGGTGCCGGAGCCCTCTGGGTCTCTCTTGTGTTCATTTTAATCATTCATGTTGTGTTGCGTTGCGTTATGCACTGACGAACCCTCGGTGAACATGACTCCATGTCTCCGGGTGGCCGTCTTGGAGCACAGCATCCCAACGCCATTTCATTCAGTTCTATAGAACCAGAAACACATAAGAAAATATCGTAACCCATGTCAACATTCTATTATATGAATAAGAGAGTCAGTTACCCCGTTTCATACGCTTCGCCTCACATTTCATAGTGTGTATGTATGGATAGGAGTGACTGCGACTGCGACTTAAAGGCTCATTGTCGTAAAAGCCTGCATGAGAATCACATGGAACTCGCATCGGTGGTGAGCATTGACCGATGTGTCGATCCCCTCTTCAAAGGCCCAAGCCACTATCCAGCAACGCGTTTGAAATTGAGACTGAATTGAATAAATGAGGACTGGGGAATGGACTTTACACAGTGGTGACGCAGCGACTATCGGCAGAACGGGAACAGCCGAGCGGGTCCGAGTAGGTCCGAGTCCGCGTGCTCTATTTTTCGGATGACTCCGGATGGATGAAAAAAGGTCCTGATCGCTGATCGGCGCGAGACACGCGAGATCGACGGACGTAGATATTTCGATACTCGATTCGGGGAATGTTGTTACATATTCGATCTGGATCGAGGGAGAAAAGGGGAGGGGAGGGATGAATCATCACGGGAAATCGGTTTTTGCGAATTTCTTTGTCATAGCTTTGTCGTCGCGCGTCGCGGACGGATGGATTTATTGCATGCATTTTCTGTGTATTTATGTACTTACTGTGTTTTGATTGGACATCAGAAATTGACGAGGGATTGAATTTTAAATGACGTCATTTATAATTCCCATCTACTGCTTACCATTGACCAGTCGTAATCCACTTATCCAACACCTTTCTCTCAAGCCATCACCACCAACCAAGCACAACTCAATCCAAATCTAAGAGAAAATATATAGAATATGTCTTCGATCCTCAGCTCGACGCTCTCCTCGACAGCGCAAGCAGCACACGCAGCAGCAACCTCCCTTCTCGCCGCAAAGCAAATCGCCATCGGCGCTTCTCTGTTGGAGACAGCCCAGGGCAAGAAAGTCAAGCCGAGCGGCGGCGCAGACAAGTCGCTTGAGATTAGTGAGAAACTTGCGACTGGGAAGGTCATCATCGTAAGTCTTTTGATAATTTACTGGTTTGCTTACTGAATATCTGAGCATATATGATACTTGTTCACTGCTGTGATTGTGAATGTTGAATGTGAATACAGGTCGGTGTGCCGGGAGCATTTACTCCGTCGTGCAGCAGCCAAGTGCCGGGCTACCTGTCCAAAGCGGAGGAGTTCTTCGCTAAAGGCATCAGTGCGATCTACATCGTCGCAGTGAACGACGCTTTCGTCGTCCAGTACGTGGTTTATCTCTTTCTCACCACCATGATGTTTCCCTTGATCTTAAAAAAAAAAACTGAATTAAAAATATAGAGCGTGGAAAGAGAAGTTAACCGAGGGAAAGGATACTCGTAAGTAGTCGCTTAATCAACAGAGTAATCGTATGTGATACGCAAACTGTATGAACGCACAGGCGTCCAGTTCATCGCAGACGACAAGGGCGAGTTCGTAGGCTCGCTCGGCCTGCTCTTCGACGCATCTCCCCTACTCGGCGGTCCGCGCTCCAAGGTATGTAATTTCGTTCACAAACAACGATCCAATCCCCCCCCCCCCGGCCCTCTCTTCTCTCCCTGTGAATGATACTCTAAAATATCAATTAATCAACTAACTTACTCTTAACTCTAATTTTTTTTCATTCTTCACTGTACTCTGCACTCTCACGCAGCGCTTCGTCGTCGTCGCCGACAACGGCAAAGTCACGCACGTCGCGGTCGAGCAGGTCCCGCCGGAGATCACAGTCACGAAGGCGGATGTCATTCTCGCGCAGCTCTAGTCTAGGGTCTAGAGTCCTTGTTCCTAGCCTTCTTAGTCCCGCTTGTTGTAATGTGTAACGTACGTATATGTAAAAAAAAATGTAAATGAAGAAGAAAGATGTAGACGTGTGCCGATGGATAAATAGCTCTGTTTGCTTTTGTATAATGGTATGAACGAACGTCAGTCATTCGATCGGGATCGAAAGAATACAATCCGCTGGTGCAGTCCGTTATACTATACAATCCGCTGTTCCATGTTGTTATATTTCGCTGCGTCTTCAGACTACTCCCACTCGCAAATTCCGTACGTACCAATAAAAATTCACTCACACTCAAACACACCAAGATTGATCCTTCCTTACGAAAAAAAACAAACTCTGGAATAACATACATATCTGGATAAAGTAACTCAGTAAGAAAGCATGCGAGTAGGTAAGCAACTTCAGTAAGTAAGAACAAGTAGGTAAAAAAACAAAGAGGAACAGAGTAAGTAGTAAGAAATTTTATACCGTAGAGTGACTCTATGATGAAGGGAAGGACGATACTCTTGGAGAGGGGGGGAGAGGGGGGATGGAGTGATGGATGGATAGTAACCAAGTAAGCAAGATCAAGGGATACACGAGAAATTCCGAGTCGGGAATTAGTATACGGAGGGAGGAAAACTAGAAGGACGTGATACAAACAGGAAAGAAGAAAGTAAGGAAGGAAGGAGGGAGGGAGGGAGAGGAATTAAGTATGTAAGTATTTACATTTACAGACAACCGAGGGACGGGAGGACGGTAAGTAAGTAAGGGATAACAGCTTGAACAGAAGGAAAGGAAAGAAAAGAAAATAAGAAAAAACGAGCAAAATAACTTTTACTCTATTCTTTATTTAATTCGACTTTTATTCCTTTCTTTTTTTCCAGCTCTCTTCTCTCGCGGCGGAGAGAAGAGAAGAGATAACGGACCCTCGAGTCTTAACCTCGATCCGATTTTTTTTTCTTTTGGTCGTTTGTTTTGCTTCTTTTCAAGGTCTACACAGCACCAGAGGAGGTAGGCGACCCCGCGCGCGAGCCCCACGGGCTCGCATACGCACTCGCAGGCTGGCTCTGCACCGCGAACGCGTACTGGTTCATCGCATTCACGCCATTCACGCCGTTCATACCGTTCATCATGCCGTTCATCGTACCGCCGTTCATGTGCACGAAGCCATTAGTAGGCGCGTTCATGCTCGCGAATGGACCCTGCGCGAATGCCGCCGTCTGCGCGGAGAAGGCCTGGCTCAGCGGCGAGCGCGGCTGTTGCTGCCCGCTCGATCCGCTGAGTGATCTTTGATGTTGCTGCTGACTCTGCTGCTGCGGCTGTTGGAGGTGCTGCACGAACCCAGGGAACGCCTGCGTCGTGAACGGGCTGCTCTTCGGGACTGCTGCTGCCGTCGTTAAATGCGAAGGACCAGGCGTCGAAGGCGCGCTGCTCGTCTGCCCCGCGTGTCCCATCGAACGTTCCTTCCTCTCTCGTCGCCTCCCGCGCTCCGCGCTGCCCGTCCTCTCGACGCTCCTTCTCTCCGCGGTATTCCCCCGCTCCCCACCCGCGGCGTCCCCGCCTTCCCCATCGCCTCCCTCCACCTCCTCATCGCTTCGTTCTGCGCTCTGTTCCCTCGTCGCATCGTGCCTCCCACTTGCTAGCATCCGCAGCCCAATCATCCCATGCTCGCCCGAGTGCTGGTAATGATACCTCAAGCCATTCATGTTCTTATACCGCCGCGTGCAGGGCTTCACTTGACAGCAAAAAGGTCTCAACCGCCTCTCAGCCTCCTTCTCCGCCTCCCTCCGCTCTGCCTCCGACATGTTCTCCAGCCCCTCGAGACCCATAGGCCCGAGCTTCAGATGGACGCCGATGCTCAGCCCGAGCTCAGAGATGGAGGAGAGCTCGGGCGGGGGCGTGAAGGAGCATTGTCCGTGCGTGACGTGATACTTCAGCCCGTTGGCTTGTTTATACGACTTCGTGCAACCGAGCGTGGGACATTTGAATGGCTTGGACAGGAGGAGAGAGGACGTCGAGCGGGGAAGTATTGAAGATGATGACGATGCCGACGAGCCAGCCGATGGAGCCTTGCGCACCGTCGACGATGGTGTGGAAGTACCCGGCGTAGAAACAGCAGTCGAAGTCGAGGTCGAAGCCAACGTCGAGCTAGCTGAGGCAGAAGCGAATACAGAGGACGGAGAGGACGGCGATCCAGAACGCGACTGCGCAGGAGTCGTGCGCGCCGTACCCGGCTCAGTCTTCACCCCTCCGTTCATCATTGTACCCGCATCTCCGTTCGCATTCGCGTTGCCATTGCCGAAGAGCAGTCCCGGATGGATGGCAGTTTCCGTCGGGCCAACACTCATCCGTCCCATCCCTCCTACGCTAGCCAATCCTGTCGCTGTACATTGAACTCCACCAGCTCCAGCTATTCCACCATCGATGGTATCCATCGAACTCGCGCCAGGGAATCCACGAGAATAATCTTCGTACCCTGCGTATCCATTCAAAGCCCGCTTCATTAGATCTTCTCGTTCTCGCTCCCGCTGCTCCGCAACGTGCCGCGCCAATCGGAGAGCATAGAGAGACTGTGTATGGTGCAGACCTGTACGCTGTTGCTGTGACTGATTCCCGAAGGCGAACGTGGAGGACGAAGAAGCCGATGCAGGCGAAGTCGCCGCTGATGTGGACGCGCTGCTCAAAGGCGACAGTGGGTGCGTATAGTGTCGGCGCGCGGACGATGCATTCGCATAAGGGTGCGCGAATATCCCATTGCCACCGTGGATATGCTTCGCCGGTAGGGTAACATTATCGAAAGCAGGGGGGCCAGCGGGGACCTGCACCTGGCCCTGCTGAGACTGAATGTTTGAAGCGAGACCGACGAGACCGTCCTGTCCCTGCCCCTGTACACCAGAAGCCCAAGGGAAAGTCGTCTGCGTCGCCGATGCGGTCGCATACGGCGAGACAGGGGTCGTCAAAAGGGGCGTATCAGGCGGACTGCTCACGCTACTCCTCGTCCCATTGGGTATTCCCCCATTCGCATTCGCAAATCGCTGAGGTTGCGTGAGCGGAAGCGGGCCTGCGCCGCCGCCAAGAGGGCTCGAACGGTTTGAGGAAGAGTTAGGGTTGGAGTTGCAGGAGTGGTTCGAGGAAGAGGAGGCGGAGGGCGCGGGCGAGGTCGCCGGTTCGTCGTGCTCGGGTTCTGGGTCCATCTCCATGTCGATGTCATCAAGGTCGAACCCTGAAGAAGCACTGCCTGTCGGATTGGCAGTGTCATTTGATGGAGCCGTAGTCAACGATGACGGACCTAATGCGCCGGCGAGCGAGGAGTCTGTGCTCGTCGGGATATCTGAAGACGCCGACCCCGAACCCGTCGCAGTTCCATTTACAGAACCGCCACTTTTTCCGTACCCAGGATCACCAGGGTACATGGGGATGGGCGTGTACTCAAATGCGCTTTGAGGATGGGGGTGTGGGAGCGGCTGTGTCGGGTCGACGACGTGGACATGATGGGACTCGAAGTGCTCAACCAGCGCGTGAAGATCACGTAGAGAGAGACCGCAGCAGGTGAAATCTCGGAACTGCGGGAATCACAAAAAAATATTAGCATACAATTTCAAATCAAATACAAAAAATCCGAGGAGTTGAGAATACTGGACGGGGCACTACTGACCTGCTCGACCTCTCGTTGAGCCATATGAGCATCGATGAGGGAGCCATGATCACTCTCCAACGAGCCGACGATACCGCGGAACTTGAATTCCGGTCTACGAAAAGGCGCATTCAGGCATGAGCCACTATCATCTGCATTTGTAATGAATAACACTCACTCAAGGGGGTTCAACACCGAGGCGGGCGAGCAACCCGGACCAGGGTACATCCTATTTCTAAAGCTCCCAGCACTCCCGCTTATGCTGTTGGCGCCGAGGCTGCCAGAGGTCGAGCCCAGGGAGCCCGCAGAAACGAACAAGGGACCCGGGTGGATAGACCAGGATGTGCTGCTCTCTGCGCTGCGGGGCGAAGTGCCCGCATAACGCGGGTTTGCGAGGTGTGAAGGATGAGCGAGGAAGGACGATGAGGACGAGGTGTTCATGGGCGAGCCAGCGAAATGAAGAGACGGGATGTTGAGGTTGTCATTGGCTGAGCGTTGTGGGTCTCTCGATATGATTGAGATTGGCTGGGATGAGGTTGCAGCAGCTGCCATTGTGGGCCACTGTTGTTGGAGAGTTGGGTGGTGCACGTCTGAGAGAGTATAAGTAGAGTTCGTGATCGCTGTGATCACCGATGCCGACTGCGACGCCGAGCCCGCAGCAACGACGCTGGTTGTGGACGTGGTTGTGGACAAGAAGTAAGTGGCACTCGACCTGCGTTAAATGTCGCGTCGGGATACGGATTCGGATACGGGACACGGGACACGGGACACGGGATATATATTACATTATATGCTTACCAGCATCACACAAACACACACAAACAAATGAATCTGCAGATCTGAACAGTGAATAAGCGCACGAACCCTGAACCGCGTGGCTCGCTTCTTCTTGGGTCCAGGGTATCCGGGGGTCGCAACCAGCAATAACGATTCTCACCCGATTCGCTCAGGGCGAATCCCTGGGATGTCACAGACTGTTATGCGTCACGCTATGGTCTCGAGCACCCCCTCCCACTTGCAGGTGGTCGTTCGACGTTCTTGACGCCGTCGGCCCGTCTTGACTCGCCTTGAGCCTGTCCCCGATGCCGACCTGCCGCGTGTGCTTACGCATTGCGCCTTCTCTACTTTCCGCTTCGGCGGCACCTACTGTGTTCCGACACCGTCGAGGTGCGTCGCGCCATCCAGTTTGAAATGTGCGTGATGAGAAGGAGCACGAGCCAATGAAGATGACTGCCGCTGCCGTTCAACGCCCACAGTCTCCACCTACTTCTGGAATTATCTTCCTCTTTCTCGTCTCGATAGCCTGCTATTTGATTTGAATACTCTCGCCACGATGCTCTCTCCTCGATCGTTCTGGATGGATCGACTCCCTCGGTAAGCTCATCGCCGCCGCCGCTCCCGCATCTCCCGCGTTCCTCCTCGCGTGTAGGCTCGTACAACTCGTGCTTTCTTTCCTTTCCTTACGCTTCTTCCCCAAAGAGCGCGGTGCTCTGCTTCTGCTCTTCATTTCCTCATTCGTATCTGAATAACGCCGACGATATCAGGATTGCACACAAACGAACGCTAAATGCTATATCCCTTTCCACCACATCTACCAAATCCCTACGCCTACTTGCCATGCCGACGGCCGCCAGCCTGACTGGATTCTCGCCAACATCTGTTGCATCTTCCAAATCTAATTTCAGGCTCTTTCCTTCTTGACTCATTCAACCGATCGATCTACCACGTCTAAATATCCTATGCTATGCAGCAGGTCAATTCGATATTCGATATTCGATTCAGAACGGGCTCGGCGAATGATACTTTCATCTCCGCTCGCCGTATACGCGGAACCTATTAACGCCGTATGTTCACCGTTTCTCCTCTTACTCAGCTCTCCACATACACAACTTGTACCCGACGTTTAAATAAGTAAGTAAGTAACCATATACGCACATATTTTTTCTTTCAAAAAACGCGTTTCCTTGACTCCGAACTCGTCCAGTCGGACCTTTCGGTCTCCTGACGGCATCGAACTCGTCGTGGTTATTCGCTCGATGTTCTGGTCTGGTCTGGTCTGGTCTCCAACCCGACGAACCCGGCATCCCATCCTAATCCTATAGCCACGGTCCTCTCGTGTTCGAGCCAAGAGAACGAATGATGGCGTTTGCGTGTGCGTTTGCGTGGTGCGTCGGCGAACACGAACACGGATCCGGAATATGGATCCGGATACGATCCTACCACCACCGCCGCCGCCGCCGCCGCCGCCGCCACCGCCTCCTAGTCATCCTCCTAGTCATTTCGTCGTATGTACGATGATTCTTCGATCCGTCTGCCCTGGTCTGGCCCAGCCTTCTCTACGTCTACTTTGATCCGACCCCTGTCCCCGTCTTCCCTTCCACTCATATTCCCCAGCACACTCCGAAATACGATCCCCCTCTATACCGTACCTCCGTACCTCCGTACCTCCGATCCTTTTTCCGAACCTTCCGCGCCTCTGGGTTATCGCTTCCATGCATATCAAAAAATACCACACCCTACACACACTATACAGTGTGATCTTTGCTTCCGAAGCGTTCCTATTCTGTTCTGCTTGAAATACGGATATGAATACAAATACGAATACGAATACTTACGGAAGGGATGGGGACATGATATTACCATTTACTACTATTGTTATCGCTATTACTCATTACTCACACCCGCTCTTGCATATATATACAAAATATATACATACATATCGGAATTCGTGTGGCCGACCGTGGCTATACCATTCTCATCCATTACTTGCATTGACGTTGTGCATATCTGTAATTAATGGTATTATATTGATGGTTTCGTCGGGAGGAGCTAACGCCGTCCGGACGTCCGGACGTCTCGCCGCGGGACGGAGGATGTGTGGAAAGTGTATCCCTGTATGTTTGTGAGCTCGGACTTGAATGATTCTCAACGGTCGAGGTCAAGGACGAAGGTCAGCACTCGCTCGAAGGAAAAGGCTCGTACAGTCGTACGTACTCCGTCCGTGACTCCGAGAGTTCGTGTTGTTCAAACTCGTATTTTACTACAAATTCAATCAACTCAATCTTACTTACTTAGGTTAGGAATCGAATTTCAGGGTACGGCTCTCCAAGATCTCCTACCCACCCTACCTACCAAACTAACTAACAGACAACAAATAGATAGACTCACTGCGAGTAATCAGGCCACTTCCGCTTTACCCCTCCACTCCACTAACGAGGAACGCAGAACATGGAAGTTCCAAGCTAGTACTACGTGTCTTCGGGGAAATCAAAGCCATGAACCCATCGAAGTACCGTATATCGAGTGACAGAGCCTAGACACCTACCTGCATACTCACATACTTGCTACGGAGACCACACAGACGAACCAGCCGACCCGCGCACCTCGCTGCTCGCTCGCCTCACAGGTAGTAAGTAGCGCCCTGTCCCGGTCTTGCCCTGTATCGCCCTACCGTGTTGCCCTTGCCCTTGCCCTTGCCCTTGCCCTTGCCCCTGCCCTGTACTTGCCTGCTTGCTTGCTTCATACATACCATACCATACCACTCTAGGCTAAGAATAGACTGAGCAACGAAATGGAAGGAAGGGTGAATGGATGGATGGATGTACATACATAGTCCGTTGCCGCGCTAAGTTCCGAAGGTATTCGTATTATCGACTTCGGCATGAGAGTTGGGAGTTGGGAGTTGGGAGTTGGGAGTTGTTGTTACGGGTGGGGATTGCGGTGCTGCGCGATGAGGGTCGATCTGTGGGCTGCGCAAGAGATAGAGAGGAGGGTTCTCAGTCTATTCCTCGGAGGAATATTTGCTTGATTTACACGCTCATTCTCCGAGTCTCGCGTTTTCCCCTTTTGATTCTTTTGATTATTTGGGGTTCCTTTGATTCTTTGAATTCTATGGGTTCCTTGATGCCGGTGCGGTCCTACCTGCGTGCGCGAACTCGAAAACTCGCGAGTTCGCGAATTTCGAATATCAAAATATCGAATATCGAATATCGAATAGCATTATCAGTCTCGACTTGGTTTGGTCTGGTCTTGTTTGGTCTTGTTTACAGTATACAATAGATGAGATGACCTGCGGGAATGCTGTACATACGTACATACGAGCTCCATACACGGACTAGTGAAAGCTTCGTGGATGGGACTTGAGTTAATAAGTAGCTGCTACGGGGGCGGCGGGGGTTCTCCATTCATTCTTCTAATCTAATTATGATCACATATGGCTGATTGATTATGCCGCCCTGGGTTGCCCTCCCGCCCCTGGGCACTTCGCACGCACGAGCAGCTGCGTAGAGCCTCTTGCTTTTCCGAGTCTCCTCCTCGGACGGGAATGTTAATCCGCATGATACTTCGAGTAAGTAACACCGTGGCCAATTTGAAGCTGATCGGTCGGTCGGTACTTTCCTTTTCCTTTTCGGAGTGGATTTGTATTCGGGTTCCTTTTGTTTCGCGCTCCGCATTTGGATAACACAGCTCGAACTGCAATACTTGATTATTCTCGTGTTCTCATGTAACGTAACGTCAATCCCAGCTCCCTTCTTCCTTCTATCACGCACTTCGTTCTTATTCAACCGGTATTAATGGCGGCGGATCGATCCGCCGTGGCTTTACTCTGCTTTGCTTCGCTTCGATCAAGTATCAGTTGTTTGTTTGTTGTCTTGTTGTTGGGCGCGTTCTCGTACTCCACAGTGTACACCATGTCTGTCAACGCCAAACTCCAAACACTAAAAACCGAGCAACGCGAAACGAGAAACGAAAAATGACGAGAGCGGTAGGTACTGCTATCCCGTCTCGCCTCAGCTACGTATCTATCCTTCTTCGACTTCTTGATACTGTCACTCTGATACTGATGGTCTGATACTGATGCTATGTACTCCCGCTTCAAGTTGCGCTCCAAGTGAATATCAAATAACGCGAAGTGTACGTGCTAGCGTCCGAAGTATAGCTGCACTATGTATACAATTATAAATAACATATGTAAATTTCTGGGAGCAATATTGATGTTTTTCATGTACTTTTTTCTTCTTCGACTCCATTGTTGTTTCCATTAACTTTTACTTCCATTTTCCGGATTAGTGGACTGATAGATCATGTTAGGTCGAGAGAGTAATGATTGAACAATGATCGTTGCGTCGCTTCCTCACAGCTCTTCATTCATTTATATTTCAAATTTCGGTGCATAGTGTGCTTCTATGTGCCAAGGAGCCCTTGGGGCGCGTGGATACGGGAAAGGCTCGGTCGCTGCATCGCACCGCCACGCGTCCCACCCGCACTCACTCGTCTTCCCTACTCGGTCACGGATCCGAATATCGAATTCCGAATTCTAGAGCTCGGGATTCGCGGATCAAGGAGCAACTCTACGTAGAACCGCTGCTACAGTAAGTTGTATTATGTTAGGCGCTTGAGAATGGATCACACGAGGATACCACCTGATACCACGTATGGCCACGAAACGAAGGATTACTGTGATTCCCTGATTCCCCCGGAATTCTTTCTGTAAATCGGATCCTCTCACTCGGATAGTCAACGCGACACGACCTTGATGAAATGAAGTAAGTTGGAAACATCGTCGCACCTCTCTCCTTTCTCGTCGGATCCTTGGAATTATTGAGTCCGAGTCCTTTGTTCCATCAGCTTCCCGGTTCCTCAAGTGCTTGCATCCCTGTCACAATCGCGGTCGTATTCGTGTTCCCGCTCGAACGTTCGTTCCTGCTCCTGCTCCTGCTCCTGCTCCTGAATCCTACTACATAGTATGCCTTCGTACATATCTTCACACAGACAGCGAACTTACTCCTGTCCAACTCACTTACTGATGTTGATGTTAAGTGGGGCCCACATGATCGCTGCACCTTCAGCAACAGACAAGCAGAAAGCTAATTGCGCTTTTTCAATGGATTTCAATGGAAATGACCCGTGGAAAATGTAGCCCAGCCAGCTGCGCGTTAGCAGGCACAGTACTGAAAATAGACTGTATATGTTGATTGCGGAGTGAATACGATACGAGTGTCTGGACCTCGGGAGTTTAGGAGCTCGAGGACTTGACTTGCCATCAAGATCATCACTTGCGCGTCATCCGGCACTTGAGCGTACTTTGTGCCTTGATATTATCTCCATGCACTCATCCACGTGAAGCCTAGAGAAATGAAACGGAGAGTGGCTGAATGAAAATGAGAAACTCATCACTCTCCGGACGTTGATGATTACAGCATTGTAATAGCACCGCAAGTCTAGAACGTACCTTTTGTATCTAGGTATATATGAATGTGCGAACGCGTCAGCTCGTTCGATGTGAATGAATGTGTCAAAGAACGGAAGAAGGTTAAATCTAAACTTAAATTTTATAGAGGGTGGACAATGCTAAAAGCGAGATAAGGTAGACAGATCTGTGATGGGATCATTCATACGAGTTCGATCATCATAAATGATCATCCCAAATCCTCAAAGAAACAATTACGCGAGATGCCTTCGGATTCAGTATCATCCTCATTCGCTTCATCGCATACCCATTCATTCACGCCGGACATTACTTCCTACCAAGGGAGGTAACTGTGAGTTCTTCGTCACGCCACGATACGTGCCGCTGGTGATGAGTTTCAAGTTATATCTTGACAGGGACGATCCACGATCTGAACGGAGATGACGGACGAAGGAGAAACATAACTCCATGATCCATACTTGCCTTTCTAAGCGCGTACACAGGACATCGGAGGATTAATTGTGATGAAGTCGGATTGGGGCTTGATGTATGCCGCCGGACTGTCAAATAGGTAAGGGTACTTTGTGGAGATGGTGCCAAGGGGGGTCCGAGATCGTTCCTGAGCGAGTAGTGTTGAGATGTGCTGGCTGGCAGAGTGATGCGATGCTGTCGTGATCTGTGCGTCACGTTGACGGATGGATAACACCCGTAAATACAACCGGCTATTGTTGGAACTTTTGTAAACTGTAAATGGACGAACGCACTCGCGATTTCCCGAGTTTATCGTAGAAATAATAATGCTACCGTAGAGAAGCCAAATTATTTTAACACCGAAGATAATGAGTTGGGTTTCGATAAACTGACAATTCGGTAAAGCTAAGAAACTCAGTCCAAAGTGCCGACGCGCTCAACTTGCGCTGATGATTGAGTTCGATAACCTCCACCCACCGCCAACACAACTCACACGTCTACTTGACAAGTAAGCACAAAGCCGAGAAGGACGGATCGAGGAGCCAGACCATCGTCACTTCTATAATAGAACGGCAACGGAGAAGTCCACGCCAAATCACTTCTCTTCATCAAATAAACACCAATACGAGCCTTTCGAAACAAGAAACCTCCGGATACCTTACATTACATCGCATCACATTGCATCTAGAACAATAGCTCTTCTTAACTTGACTCAAAGGCAGATTCAACCCCCTTCTTGAGCGCTCGGCAGGGGAGTTGATATAGCACGATACATAGAAGTACGCCTCTTTGTGATACGTTGCAATGTGGGCTGATGCCGCTCAGAGATGCCCGTGATGGGATGAAAGTTCAAGAATAACCTTGCTCTGAACCTTCTGCAAGGTAAATCGAGACGAGGGGTCGACACAAGTACTCATCCTCCGAGTGTTTCGGCAGGCATCATGGGTCACGGCAAGCTGGAATCACACGGCAATCGTGGTATAAGTTCCGGATAACTATATTTAGATTGTTGATAGTAGATGCAAGGTGAAAGCAATAATGATGAGAAACTCTGGAAAGATGCTTCCGATCGGCCTTCGGTTCGACTTCCAGTCCAGGATCGAAGCTATTCGAAAGGCTTCGCGAACATCTGTAAAATAGCAATAGTGACGGCAAACCGAGAAGTATCAACAGAAGCACTTGGTATGCTGTTTCATGATAGCCGAACTTCGCAAACGGTAGAAGCAAAGTTATAGTGACGTTGGCTGAGCTTCTGCTTACATTATTCAATGCGCTTGCACTTTGGTCTTCTTCGCGTCGTAGAATTAGGTTTACTTGGACAAGGTGGATCCTAACCATAGCAGAATAATGAGACAAACCTTGGTCACATAAACTTGTTATGGCAAAGCAAGGCGCGAACCCGTCGACCTTCAAAAATGTCATTCTAGCTCCACCCTCAATCTAAAGTGCGAAACGTTTATCACCGAGTAGCGCTCCACGTCTCTCTCACAAAGTGCGAAGCACAACACGTCGGTGGGGTGTGTTCAGTGAATTGAGATGCACCGCGCAGAGAAGCAACGGAGAAGTAGCAAAGCGCGTGAAACCACACACCTAAAAGAGCACTAGTATGACAGCCGGCAGCGGATGAGGCGATTTGACAACTCGGCTTCAAGCGCCAGGAACTTGAACCTGCTGCTTCGTTGGTACAGCGCATTGAAGCTCCGGCGCTTCATGATGCGTATTCCCAAAATGAATTAGACGCCTTGAAGTGGGCGTCTAGCATGAGTTAAGCGCTCAGACACCAGTATACATTGCCATAGCAAGGTGAATTCCTCCGAGAAACGAGGACAGCGGAGGGTACTACCGGGTACTACGTGTTTGATGCTTTCATGGAAGCGTTGTAGTGTTGATTTGCGAATCCACCGTTCAGGGTATCTGTAATGCGTTATACAGGCTAGTCATTCCCTTTTGTTTCTTCGAAACGAGGGAGCTTTCCCGCGTGAAATCCATATGTGTATTTCATATGCCGTTTGCATTGTGTAAAAGTTCATTATCCAGTCTTTCCCGCGGATCGGGAAGAAATGAGTTATTCTCGAAGTGTTAGAACATTATTCAACATCGGAACTTCATACTCCATGTGAATGTATCTGACGTGTGGGAGAGTAAGAAGGCCTCGTGAAGAAGAATAGATATGCGAACTCACAAGTCGAGCGCTAATGAGGAAGGGCAGAGCAAGGCGTCTTTCCGCTTTTGCTAGGCGTCAAGAGACTCGAGCGCCAGCTTATCTACTTCCCCGCAGCGAAAAGGAGCCAGGCGACGAGCTTCGAGCTCTGAGTCCTGAGTGTTCGGAGTCCTTGTGAATAAGGTTCTAGAGGGGAATTGAAGCCTGGCACTCACTGAAGCTATTCGGGTTCAAAATGACCTTACCCCGTCATTCAGCAGAAAGAATATATGTGGCCTGATGCCCCGGAAGTTCGACATGGAATAGGCCCAGAAATATCATGCTTCTGCTGAGTCCCGTGACAGCTTCGTTCTTCCCTTGAGGCTTCAGATCTCTCTCAGTTTACTGGAAAAACCGTTGCAGCGTCAATTTCAAGTTATAAATTAGTGGTTCAGAAGAATGAAGGGCGTCTAGCATCCCTCATTATTTGCTCTGTTGAATCAAGATCGATACCTCCTGAATCCATGAATCCTCGAGACCTATATACACCTAAGAAGCAGGCTATACAGTAATCCTGTTGATGCATCCAGGACCACCTAGAATGTTAAGTTTAGCCTCTTTAGAATCAAATGTAATGTTTCACTCAGCACGGAGGATCAGTGGACCTACAGGGACGCGCGGATACTAAAAGTATACTAAACTATAGCAGATTGAAAGGCTCTGAGACCCTGTACGCGATCATTTCGCCCCACCCGGTCCGTCATCACCCTCCTCAGATGCCAAGCTCAGGTGGCGCTGTGAGTGGGATCCAGATCCGGATCCCAGACCACAAAGTACTAGAAAATACCTGATTTGAACCAGAAATTTTGAGGGAGAGATTTTACGAAATCTCCCTTATTCATGTATTGATGGATAATCGGGTTCCCCATGCATCATTCTAGCTGCAAGGGAAGAGTTCAATACGTATTGAATGCCAATTCAGTGGTTACTGAAGGATTCTCGGCCGTGTAGTAATCTTGCTGAGCCTTTCGGGTAAGAGCATCCGAGTAGAGGAGAGGTCTTCATCTTCACCTTCACCAACCAACATGTGCAACACACGCTTATTCCAGCAACCGAGGTTATGAGCGATGCGATGGAGGCGAAACACATCAATGAGTCGCATCAATACGAGCAACGCAATCGCATGACCATAGTTGAGTGAGCGTTTAGTGCGAGCGTCCCAAGGGGTGATGGTGGCGCACACGAGCAATATACGAGCTCGTCAATGCATTGTACGGAACTCGAAGGAAGTAGCTGAACTCTAATGTTTCGTAGAATTCTGCCAAGGACATTATCTGCATTATGGTTATCGATGGTTCGGAACTTGATTGCAACTTTGACAATAGACTATTGAGGGGCAAGCAGGCTCACGAATCATTCAGATCTGATATTGTGATAAGGGCCGGATGTTGCGGCTGTAATGTAGGGTCGGCCGATCAGGGACCAGACAAGTTCGTTGGAAATTGCAATAAATCATGACCTGCACAGAAAGTAAGTAAAGCCGAACAGAGTACGCTAGCTGAGAAGTTACTGACGAAGTCCCGCACGCGACAAAACCGGTTTATTGTACAGTGCAGAGTGTGCTGGAATGTAATTCAGAATCTCGATCTCGATCAGAGACCTCAGAAACATGTTACGTTACATACAGGTACCGATCCGTTCGACCGAGGTCGGACTTAAGTTGATTGGTGCAGTCACTTCGAGTTCTCTTCGTGGAGATGGATGAGAGATGTCCCAACGGCTCTATTACGATTGGCCAGTCAAGTCGCTAAGTGTTGAACATTCAAGCAAACTACTCTGCACTGGTCCAGAGGTGGTGGTGGTCCAATCGAAGGGGTCCGGGTGAACACGGAGCTCGGCGAGAAAAAGGTTCGCTCTGTGACATCACGCTTCGTCACGGTCACCTCAAATGGGTCACATTACGTAATGATTTAAGCACGAAAAATATAAAATAACATAAACTTGTACACTGCGCATGTATCGCATGCTCTTTCTTCTAGTCAACAAGCCTATTTTAGACGGAGGCTGATAAACCGCTTTCAATTAGTGGCGTACATTTCGGAGTCTTTCTTGCCGTTTCTTGAAGCTGGTTTTGTCCGAATGCAAGCTACCGCTGTTCCTCCGAGGTCTCCGTCTCTATCCTGTATTGAATGGCGGTGATCTGCTTGAAGTCCTTCTCTTCGACCATTTCCGATGATGACCAACCTTACGGACTTGACTGGTATGCATTGTCGCCTGCGTTCGTTTGCTGCCGGTGTGCTCTACTGAGAATCGTTCGGTTTCAGTTGATCTCTTTGTTGGTGGACAGATAAGGGACCACTTGTCGAACATCATCCCTATGCGGGATTCATGTCACCTAAGAACGGTGCTTCTGGTTCTGGTACTTCAGAACCTAGAGCCGAAGGTAAGGCCCTGTTGTTGTTCAACATCTCGATCAGCAAGCAAGAACTGGGGCGTTTGGCATTAGAAATACCCATTGCGCTCGCGATCACCCTAGCTGATCAATGATGAATTAAGAAGAACAGTTGAGCTGAAACATAGAAGATAGTGGCAATCGTCACTGGAAGTCTGCAGATGCTGATTAAGTTCTTGCCTCATGTTGGAGTTTGTGCGAGCGAATTCGCATAGACCTCTCAATGAACGCACGATAACAGTTACGTTCGGTTACTTGCCTTCTCGCCATCCAGTGATAGCAAGGCAATGAAGCCTTTTGCGGATCTCAATACAGATTCAGGGCATTCTACTTCCACCTGAATGAGGACGCAATGGGTTGGGATCATGCAATGCCATTTCTAGCTAACTGATCACTTCTGAACGTGATGCCCGCTGAACCAGTAAGCCCTTTCCTGGTTACTCTCTTCCACTCGCTCTTCAGGAGGCATGGTGATAGCATGCTTAGTACGTCCTACAGACACTTGTTTTCTCACACTCAGCTTCGCGAGCTTCTCGTAAGGGCAGGCCGTAATGAGCGATCGATCGATTTCGTATTCGTCGTTCTGGTATCTGGCTCACATTTCTCCTCTTGTCCTCTATAACAGCATCAACTCCAGCGTCGCGGATCAGCCAGAGATCAAAAGGTTGTGTATATATGGGACATACATGCATGCGCTGATTCCTTGGTGTCCCTGCTTCCACCCTTTCCACTAATGTGCTTCGTCTTCTCATGGAGTTCTCCGAGGAGAAGTTACGGACTGCCCATCCATTCTCAGTCTTCGTTAATTAATTAAGGTACTGGTTCTCATGCTTTAGGATTCTTGCATTTAGTCATTGACGGTGGTAGATCATGAATAGGAGCTGGTACGAATTTAGGATATACCTTGATTCTTGCGCTGAGCTATTCTCTCGTCCTCTGGCATTTAATATTGCTATCCATTCGGCCTATCAAGCTACTTATTTCTTTACACTACCGGGATACATACGAGGACTGAAAGACGGCACGTTTGTATTCTCATAGCGGCTCGCAGCTTTACGGCTGACCGCCGTCCTGGACAGAAGCTTCTACTTCACACGATTCGGGCTTATTCTCCCACCTCCATCCCGGCTTCAGCAAGTCCTCGTATCTATCTCATAGTTTCTTCTTGCCGAGATACGATGCCCTCTTGCCTCGAGGATTCCCCACAACGCGTCTCAGCATTATCAATATACGTACACAGACGCATGGTCTCCAGCAATTGCCCCCAAGCCACCTCGGTCCTCCCTGAACTATTCTCTCATGCTTTCTTGACTTTTTGGAAGGACCCTGTTCTATAGTCGCAGACTACGAACGGAAGTATACTTGCTCCAATAAACACCGTCGCTGGCAAATTCCTCCGTTCCTGAACTATTCAGTGAAGATCCGGGCTCTGTTGCTGTTAGTCTTCCTTGAGCTGGCAATTTGTTACCCAGTATGTGATCAAGGTTCTGTCGGAGCAATGATCGTGTGAGGCCCGGATGGTATGACTGCACAGTAGGACATGTTAAGCTTAAGTCGGTTTGTTTCAATTAATACGTGCTTAGACTGACAACAGCTTGCTTTTATGCTTTTCCGTAATAAAGCGACGACTACTGGAATTCGGAGAAAGAAACGCGTGTATTCGAAGTCCCTATTAATAAAGTGATGCTTACTGGTTATCAGCGCAGTCTCTGTCTCTTTTCAAGCTATTTGCAACAAAAGTTCTTAAGTATTATGGTAATGGACTGCCCAGAAGTTCACCCTCGAGGCTGAAAAAAGCCGGAGAATACTTGAACAGTTCAATGTTTGAAGCTCGAAGCTCATTCATATGATGGATTAATCGACTGAAGTCTGTCTTTAATAGATCAGATCTTATCACGATGGGTTCGACGAGAAACCAATCCTCGTACTGCCGGTTAAATCCGAACGCACGTTCAGACGGAGGCAGAAACCATGCCATGCACAGCAAATATGATGAAAGTCTCCGAAGCAGTGCATTGTAGCCAATGACAACTGAGTCCGACCAGTCATGTGTGCGACATAGGAATTAGTCGGGGTCCTCTCGTGTGTTCAGAAACATATTTCTATTCAATTGACATCATGTTCATGTGAAGGCGAACTCGGCAGCAAACAAGCTTGCATCAGATACCAATGTTCGGACCGAATTTGAATGCAGCGCGAATGCCTCACCCCTCCTTCGAGGCGCTATAGAATATGGTTACTTGACAGAAATAGCGATGGCTGATCATACTAGAGTAGAGGGTGCTAGTCAAAAGAGTGGCTCACGTTCGGCAACACCGAGAAAAGCAGAATGATCAAGAGATTTGCGAAATTCCATCAGAGAATAAACTAGCATCCTTCCTGCCTTTCTCGATCATAGCTTAAACAGTACCGCCCGCTAATTTCGACGTAGGCCCGTAAACCGAAACCTTCTGATTTGTAGTCATTCAAAAGACCTTTGCTCCACAACAGGCCTCTTGAAACAATCACGATGTGCATGGCACGGGAGAACAGCTCAAGTCAGATTGAACCGGACCGAATGATCAGAGTAACCGAAGTCTGCAACATAATCGATTGAGTGCCGAAAGCAGATCAGCGGTAAGTAATAAGCTTGGAGATCGAAAGATTCGAATAGATTTTATCGGTCAAGAATGACGGCTTCCTGCGTATTTCATGCCAAGGTTCGGTGCTTGCCTTGATTAAATGGCAGACGGATATGTGAAGAAGGCGAAGAAGGCATGAGACAAAGACAGAATCCTACAAACTGGCTGGACGGGACAGAAACGCCGTCAGGGAAAGTGAGTCATTCTCCAGAACAAGCCTTCTTGTCGGTGAAGTCCTAACACCGTATGACCATGAAGCCTCCAGACCACCTTATTGATATGTATTCTTTCCATGATTTGTATAGTATAGGTCTACTTGAAACGATACGGATGCGTCGCCGTTCATTTCCGAGACTACCGGAGTCCGTTGTGCAAGTATCCTCTCCTTCAACGCCAATCTTATAGAAGCAGCTTGAAAGGAGCAAAACGATTAGGGCCGCAGCAACGGCGATGCGTTGGACATCGGGAGGTAAGTCTTGGGCTGTCTACAGACAATATGAATATGTTCCCCTCGCTTCGAACGAACGATAGTTGATTACGTAATTCACGGTTTACGTGCGTCTCCCGCTTTCAAGCGCTTTCATCGATCGCTAATATAATATTCATCGTGATGTAACAGCGACCGAACGAGCAGACATACATTAATCAAGACAACCATGAGACATCTCGCACCTTCTACAATCTCGGTACAGCGTCCCGTAAACCTCGCAGCGTAATGGAAGCGCTATGCACCAACTGAACCATCGAGGGAGATTCGTGTTGTGGAGTCTGACGCCTGTTTTCCATCCAAACCATCCAAACCAGATGCAGAGACAGCCAGCTTGCCAAGAGCGTCCTCCAGGACTGTAACCTTGTCGCCCTTGGTCGTCTCCTCGTTTGTCGGGTCCGAAAGACTGTCGGACTCTGATTCTGTCGCAGACTCAGAGCCAGAGGCACTGTCGTCTTCATCAGGATCGTCTTGGAAATCGAGCTAAAGATCCAAAATGAGGATGCAATACGAACCAGAGAAAGGTAAGAATTGAGTATGAAGCAATGCGGCAGACCAATTAACACTGCTTACCGGATCGTAAATCACCCGAATTATCAGGCTGCAACTAGGGCACATAGCGATGTCTTCATATTTTGCGAGCTGAGTACGCGAGATTTCGAATCTGTCGCCACACGGACAAGGATAGTGATATACACCCTTCGTCTCATCCCATGCCATATCCTCGATCTCTATTTCGTCGTAATACGCGCCCATCCTCGCTTGTTTCTCGTAATTTTGAAATTAGTTCTTCAGGGTAGCAACGTTAATTTTTCTTTGAAGCAAATAAGTTTGAGACAACAAAGGAGACTAGAAATACAGGAGCAAGTGAGGAAGGACAGGTTAGGTTAGACAGGGAAATTTGAATGAGTCATCCATCCATCAAATTGTTCGACCACGTGACGTGCAAGTTCATTGACGACGTCTGAACAAACTGCTTGATTTTTTTATTCTTCTTCAAGTTCTTGTAACTGATACTCAACGAGCAAACTATGCAGCGTTATATAGATGTTGACGGATATATCCTCGAAAAGAACCGGACGTATCGCGTGCTAAATTTATCTAAACTGAAGAAATCACCAATCTTACCGATGGCGAGCTCGTCTATATATGGCCGTTGAAATACAGACTCTGAGACGTCTTAATCCAAATTTGAGAGAGACGCGAACTCAGCGCAACACGGTGTCTCTGCGAATAAAGAAACATGGATTAAATACTGCTTCTTTTACTGCGCAGTATTCCATCTGAAGCATAAAGTTATACGCGATTGGATTGGAAATACTCCCCCTTTGCTTGCCGTGATTGATTGTAATCGTAATCAGGAGAAACCTTCTTCGCGATTACTTCATGTGAGTCCTTGAACATGCTTCATTTATGCACCCAGTGTAACCCATGCCAAAACCCTGATGTAGGCGAGGCTTGCCTCACAAATGGCGTACAGTACGAGTGTAGGCAAGAGGTCAAAGGCAGTCTTCACAAACGTATGCCTATTCCTGGTTTGTGGGACGCGCCCGGGAATGGCTTTGACAGGTTCCCGCAACAGGAAAATACCCGCGTATCTCGAGACGCTTCTATCAGAACATTGCGATCTTGAGCTTTAGACGCTCGATGTTGCAACGGACGTTTCATGCTCTTCTCGCGGTCTGTGTGTAATACATAACCTCGTTTTCTGAACGAACGACGTTACGACATTGCCCTGATGAATGGGTCAAAGTTCAAAATGAAAATGATTTTTTTTTCGCATTCTTCTCGTCTTCTCCACGTCTGTTCTTCACTACTTTAGCCGTTCATTCTGCATGGATCTAGAGCCCAATTCTAGGGGTTCGGATGAAAATAACTTACCATATATAGTCCCGGAGCAGTCTTTCGGTAAGTCTTTCCCTTGTCGACGTTGCGTGAAAAACTGATGATATACTTTCACTCGCACGGAAGATTCATCTGATCAAATGGACCGTTTTGTTTTTCTTCTGAATAACCGAAAACCATGAAACTATGCTTAGCTACAATGTAGCATTCTGCAATAATTAAAAGAAAATCCCCGAAAGTCGGACACGGTGGAATGATTGTCATCATACGCCGATTCACATGATAAGCTTCAGCTAAGGATATAATGTGATTCGATATCCCGTTTCAAGCGATCTCTTTTTGGTTTTATGCAGGATGATAAAATGCATACCCCGCTCCACACAGCTTCCTTCGATCCACATTTGGCTGCTGAAACACTTCGGCGAGCGAGTGTACCAAGAGTATAGCGGGTAAACATGCAAGATCCGTTACGTGAGTCCGTTCCTAAAGCGTTGCCTTTCCCGGAGGTTTGTTGTGCTCATTCCGCTGCCAGCCTCCCTATTCTAAAGTGCACTGTCTGGTGTCCTACCCTCTCTTCCACTCCCGCGAGTTTCCGACTTTCAATTTCATGTCGCCCGGGACAATTCTGGCGGTTGATAGACTTCCTGCTAGCGCGATATCCGGACCGCTGATTTCCGGTATCTAGGAGCAGATCATTCCTTTCCTGAACGTATTCTCGACCTTCCATGTGCACTTCAAACACGCATGGAGACCTGGTAATGAAGCTCAAGACAACCAAGAATTCGCGTCACCCGCCGCTGCCCGATGCACTAACACACGTCACCGTCTTCGCACATCGGAGGTCTCCCCAAGCACTCCGGAAGTACCTGCGAGAGTCTCCGGTAGTCACCCTTCGCGTCTTCACGACATGGATTGAGTTGAATTGACATTTATTTCACAGTCAAAGATTGGAGCCCTGAAATTAAAATCCGGAGCTGTAAGGCATCCCAAAAGCACGGACAAGAGCTTAAGCGAATCCTTCACTGCGTTTGCTTGCTAATAAGCTTTCAATGCTTGAATTTTTCTACTTCCGCTCCGATGTTATGGACTCTGCCACAAAGGTCTTCGGTATCCGAAGCTTCCGAAGCTCGGCCGAAGCCGAATCATTTGCCTTATTAAGCTAGGTGATTACTTTTTTGGATAACATGGGTTCCATAATAGTTCTTGCTTCTTAATTTAGATTAGCTCGGAGAGCGGATTCGGAGCCACAACTAGCCACACCAAGTTACATACATAGATTCTTTGTTGTCGACATCATCTCTCAGGAGGGGAACATCTGGGAACATGGGCCATCGGACGTTCTCGGACTTGCAATGGTCATGAAACTCAATAGGACCTTGCAGGAAGTCATTTATTTAATTGAGCGGAAGTAAAGCACCAATAGAGCATCTTAGTCCGAGGATCAGGAATCGTGCGGAGATATACTAAAAGATGTAGATATTAAATATTCAAGATGGTTTATCATTTTGGTTTCATGTCAGGTGATAATTAATTGCATTACTACACCGTGGCAAAACTTCTTAGAATTTTTCTCTATGACAACTGTAATGGGTAGTACAGCTGAATTGAGATATGGTCTCGTCGTCGATGGACAGTACTAGTGGCACGTTTGAAAGATAAATATACACTGAGAAGGAATGCAGCAGATTTTGCTTCGGTCGGGGAAGGATATGTCCAGTCCTTCAGTTATTTCTGAAAAGCTATGGAGCAGATATGCTACTCATTTATGCTTCGAATCGCGACGTCTAAATTATATTATGTCCACGGTATGCTTAAATTGAGATACTAGTAGAACCCTAGACGAACAAAATAAGAACATCTTATCACTTAAGAGCTAAAAAATGCGTTTACCTGACGATAACCATTGATGTCACTCGCTCCTTCAGCGCGGCATGATGTTGCTCATCAAAGCGACGTCGACGCCATCTTCATGGCAAAGTTCAGACAAATCGTTCGGAATTCCCTCGCTCAAAGGTTTCGCGCCAACGCTCATGTAACGTATGACTCCGTCCGCATCAAACCTATAGGTGTTCAAACTGTTATTGGTTCGGGATCCATAAATGACGAGTCTTCGGAAACGAGGGAGCTTGTTGAAATGCGCCTTCAAATCCCGAAGGAATTGACTAGCTGCGTTAGAAAGCACGAGAACACGAGCTTTTAGTTCCTCTTCGTAAAAATGAATGGATAGCTTTTCTAGGGAAGTAGGAAGAGCAAGTTTCCCGAGGTCAAATCGGTGTTCCTCATAGCCTCGCACAACATGATGAATAATTCAAGGCTAACGAGACCAGTTGCCGCCGATATCAGACCAATATAAGGATATGTATCTCTTCTTGTTCCTCCAGAAAGGATACACAGACGCAACTTTTTGATGCTGTGTAAGCAGCATCGACTGAAAAGTCTTTCGAATTGTGATGGCGTCCACGGCCAGCTTGAGGAGAACGTGTCTTCTCTGAAAACAAATACAAGAGATTCCAGCTGAAAGCTTTGACGTAGTTTTAGAAGCCAAACCAGATTCTCTTCGTTGTCTCCGTCCAAGTTCCGAAGATCAAGCACGATCGTCTTTAGAGTTGGGGGCGGAGCTTCCTCCCATTCGAGAGGCTCTTTTTCTCCGCCTCATGCCTGTACGGACAAGAACTTCAAAGCACGTCATTTTGGGACTGAAATATTGAGCTCGTGCATTGCAGGACAAGTGTCGCCATCAAAACGCGTAGAAGACCGTGGCGCGTCAAAATGCTTCAGCCACAAATTCTCGAGTTTTGGTGAAAAATCAGCTATGTCTTGGATGCAGATACCAGCTCCATGATTGAACGGTGTGATCTGGCCAGATATCTGCAATAAGGAGGATTTGAAGGCTAGCGATTTGAGGTTAGAACATCGCTAGAGTATCATCTCAAAGAGACAAAAGTCCTCTGTTGCATCGTCTTTTCCTTCGACCGTCCAGGATACAATCGTTTCTGTCACCCATGGACCACACAGTGGACTTAGAAGGAACTTGTCCATGCGTAGGTATGGTATTATGGCTCGACGACGGAGGCCGTTCTGGGCGGCGCGAGTCCATGAACGATGAACGAGGCTCAATAGCCAAAAGGGCTTTCCGTCTTTCACATGTGCTGTAGAGAGGATACCAAGAGGTTTCCTTTCATCCACGAAAAAGTCGACGATGAGGCTCAAAATGTCTTCAGGCAGGAAACGTGGTGGACACTTCTCTGTAGGTGGAAGCAGATACTCGATATCCTTCATCGAGGCATTCTTTCTTCGTTCCTTCGAGATATGATCACTCATAGATTCGATATCATTGAATGTGACCTGATCTAGTTTGAAGTCAGGGTCCCGAACGACTTCGAGTATCTTGTCGAATAAGAGGACGCATCCTTCACGCGAGCGAACGCCGTTGAGATAGATCGCCGCAAGTTTCGCATCGAAGCTGATATTAAAGTTGAGTCTCGAAGATAGCCAGTCGCAGGTGTATGTCGTATCATCTGTGTTGTCACCGTCTTCTGCCATTGCGTTTCAGCAGGGAGAAAGCTCAAGTTCAAGCCTTGAGGCCCTTGACTCAGTGAGTGTGAACGATATGACCTCATTTGGCATATTTCAATCACATGACCAATAACGTGGATTTTGTTCTGATGTTCAACGTCGGTTACGACGGCTCGCAGACGTGACGATGGCCTGAACTGAACTGCGATGCTTCATTTACCTCGTCTTTTTCTCGCTCCTGAGCCGCTGTTGTTTCTCATATTACAGGCAATACCGGCTTTTGCGCAGCCGGATCAACTTGTCATCAACCAGTCTCTTCCTCTCGATACCGTCAACCTCCCGATTACCACCCTCTCGCTTCCACAATCATCGACTGCGCAGTTGACGATTTCCGTTGCTCTCTGTGATGCAGTTCCATCCAACGGAAACAATGCACGCTTCTTCGCGACGAATAATTCTGCGGTAAATGATCCCGGACCAAACTCAACGGAGAGCGATGTGTACGAGATCACGTTGGGGAATAACGGGATGGGAAACGTCACCTTACTGGGGAATAGTGGTGGAATATTCTCGGTGAGCATAGGAAGCTCAGAGCAGAGAATTGAAGTAGGCGTGTCGGACACTGGTGAGTACCCTTGCAAATATATATCAGTACCTAAAAAGACTTCTTAAATGCCTGGACAGGAGATCCGCTTCAGGAGCACCTTCCAACACTTCCTTTACTTGGAGACACAACGTCCAATCAGGCTCTATTGTTTTCGCCTCCGTTCTCATCCGTGACTCTCGAAGAACCTAAGTTCCCAAATTTCACTCTTCCAGACGCGAACCTTTCAGCTCCAGATGCGCCCACGCAGTTCCCGAGCTTTACGCTGCTAATCGGACCCACCGGTTCTTTTCCTGAGTTCAACTTCACGACGAACGCCTTTACGGATGGTTCCCCGGTAACGGCATGTTCGCTCAATAATCGCGCGAATTTCACAATAAATACGAACAATAATCCTGAGAATGTTCAATCCAGCCTGGTATTACGTGACCGAAACGGATGGCGGACACAATGGTTGGTTTCTGGGCTAGAGCCGTTGACAAACTACACGGCCTTTGTCTTGCAAGATAACGTCAAGATTTCCGGTCCCGTCAATTTCAAGACGAAGTCCGGTAAGTATGTACGGGCTTGAGTTGAAATGCTGATTGAAACTCTTTCCCTAGCAATTTTCTCTTGTCCTCTCGTGCACTCCCTTCCGTACTGTCCACTGGTATCCTATGCAGTAGCGCTGCCACCCCCTCCACCTGGGACAGTGTCCTACGATGCCTCGACTCTCCCACAGAGTATCTCTGATCCGCTCATTTCCTACCTCTCGAATTTCACGACTTCGCTCCTTACATTCGCATGCGGTCGTGATTGGTACTCGCCCATAGTCGGCTGCACAGATTGCCAGGAGGCATATCGCACGTGGCTTTGCGCCGTACAGCTTCCACGATGCGGTGAATCTGTTGCTGAGTCGACATCTAGCGTCGTCGTACCTGTCGATTCAGTCCGTCGCAAACGATGGAACTTCTGGAAACGCGATGGGTCGGAGCAGACCATACTCGTCACACCGGCACTCGTAGAGCAGGACAGTACAGCAACCGTCCGGAATAGTCCGCTACCTCCCTTTTCCAGTAACTGGACACAATTATTGCCATGCTTAGAAACGTGTAACGCAGTTGAGCGTGCTTGTCCGCCATTTCTCCAATTCAAATGCCCAGTTCCGCGTTTCAATGCTGGCGATAGTTATGGCATTGGTTATATTGATGGTGATAAGGATGATCCAGGAGACGAATGGCTCCAACACGGAGGCACGACTGGAAACGCGCAAGATAGATGGGGCAATGTGTGGTGTAATGGACCTGGACTCTCTTAATCGATTAATCTTGTATTCATACATCACCTTAGAAATGTTTATGTAATGATATGGACTGGGAAGAGAAGATTGATCTATCACTAAATCAACAAAGCTCTTACAAATTCCATCCAATATAAATCTGCTCTAACATATATCGGTGTCAAATGACTAGTTCGTCGATTGCTTGGCTTGGTTTGTAGTTGTAGACTGAAATCTGGGAAGGAAGTTCGGCAAGACAAGAGTGGAAGCGTGGGCACAACTTATCTAATCTAAAGTCAACTTACAGTGAAGCATGTGAACAAGAAGCTCGTTTTCTTCTCTGCGGCCATATACTCATAGCATAGAGCTGCGGGCTTGACGTGCATATGGAGCCGGCTCGCAAGTCAGCTCGACTTGACGAAGCAAGTGGTGGGGATTGCCCAGACCGTGACTCGAGCGATGATTCTCTTGGTTCGGGTTCTAGTTCGAACTTCTCAAAGGTGGTGGCAAACCATCTCGTAGATATCGATGTCAATAGATGTCAATACATCAGCCCTCTCCCAGCACTCCCCATCGAGCTTGTAGTACTCATATTCAAATGCGCCGCTCGCGACTCCAAGAGTACCGCCGCTTCGCTTTCTCTCGTTTCACGATTTGCACGCGACACAGTGTTGCCGCTCTTATTTCGGTCGCTTGTCCTCGACAGCAGAGAAACTGTGCACCTGCTCACGAAATTTCTAACTACTCGTCAGAGCATCGCAAGCTATGTTCGCGAACTCTGGATGCGACAAGGCATCGACCGGGATTTCTCAGTGGTTCTATCATGTCCGCGAATCGAACGTCTTGCAATTACTCCGACCTGCTTCAGCGCACTGTTCAAGTTGGATGGGATACTTTCTCTGAATCTTCTGTCGGATATCTGTCGCCCCACCCCGCGTGAACTTCTCTTGTTTCCAGGATATGTCAGATGGGATAACTTGATCTTCGGAGCAAGTGGCGACTATCTATTGTCGTTTCTTCAGGGACTTACGCACCTTTGGTTGGCTCAGCAAAGCCAACTGTATTCATTACTTAAGTGCGGGGAAGCAGTCGCAGCACTTTCGCAACTCACGCATCTTGCCAGTCCTGCGGAAAACACCTGTATCGAGATCGTTTTGAACGTCTTGAATTCCTTCCCGAAGCTACAGATGTTTGTGATGCTCCCGCAGCGAAATGGTGACCCGTGGATGACCCGAGAGGGTTGGGCTGGCACAGACTACGATTATCCCTTCCGGAACTTCAGGACAGCCTGTCTTGACGAGCTTGACAAACGGTTACGCTTTGTCGAACTGGACCAAGGTTCGGCTGAGGAATCCGTTTTCAGCTATTGGAAAGAGCCTGAACGTTCCATCTGGACCTCCGCAACGTCTATTTCATTACTAATCCATGCAGACCCAGAAAGGTCATGTTCCAAATCTTGATTTATCAAGCATTATCGGATCTTGCTTAGTCCTTCTGTAAGTAGTTATTCGTCGTTTGGCTGAATCCACTCATGAATATTTCAGTAGACTTGATTGTGCCTTTCTTGGTTTTAGAATCTTGGATGGATACCTCTCGCTGCAGAGGACCTCTCGAACGCTAGTATTGCCTCTATTTTGTCTGTTATTCTTGCCATACGACTCTTTGCAGACTCTCGCTCCGTTCATTGTAATCGTCACCTTTCTTGGGTTTGTTTTGGGAACCGGTTCCGTATATTCCGTAGTGCGTCTCTTTGGTCGATGGCCATCTGTCAGCTCCCTCCCCTTCTCTCATTACGCCTCTTGGCTGGTCGATCATGAAGATCCCTAATTGTATTTGTATTTGTAAGTCGAATATCGTTTTTGAGTAGCATCATTTTGAAGTTTTTATAAGATAATAGTATAATGGTGTAAATGAGCTGTCATAATAAGCGATGCGGGCCGAATCGCGCAGTTCGATGGCACAGTCGCTTCTTGCTTCTTAAACGAAGCCTCTACCTTCGCCAAACGCCTGCTTTCGACTGGTGTCTCACTGCCGCCTTCGCTTACTCTGGACTTTTTATTTCAACAGTGAACTTCTTCATCGGATGATGCGTAGAGTTCTTGCGCCCATCAACTTATCACCCAGAATCACAAACAGAACGACGGATCCCCGGATAACGACCACGTAAATTGGATCATGCAAGTATCGATCCTAGCATCGACTTGGGCGTAAATTCTTGCACGGAGAGTGCGTTGAATTCTGTGGTCGCTTCATATATACTCGCGGATAAAATTTATGGTCTTCGACTCGTTGACTACAGGTGGGTACAAAAAGTCTTTGGCCCCCTGCTTATGGAAGGAGGATTTGCATACTATGTATGGTACTGTAAGCGTCGGATACAACCTCGCCGACTTGCTCAATGTCGGCAAAGATGAGGAGACCTCGCTTCACGGGCGTTCGTTTCCCGAGAAGGCATGCAAATCACCTTCCTAAAACAGGGGGGCCAAAGACTTTTTGTACCCACCTGTAGTATCAGTGCACTTCTAGTTAATTTCCAGTGGAGCAGCTCATATTTGCCGAAGGTTCTTATGTTGCAGGGTGCCATCGTAGGTTGCTGAGGCGCACCGAGGCGAACCCGCGTCGAGGCAGCAAACACTATTTTTGTTTTCAAAGATATTTTCCGTCGCCCATGAACTTAGAAACCTGGCTTCTCTTGCCCTTCACGACCTATTCTAATCTATGCGCAAGGTCCAACAGGCGTCATCATTGTTGCTTCTGTAGCTCGCAGGGAATTCTCTATTCGTATGCCTTCAAATCGGTATTACAATCGGCGCACAAACAAATCGCGCACGCTAAACGGCTATGCTATGAACCGTGTCGGCTTGTATGACGATCACATCACCCTCTTTCGCTTCAAATGGGGTGCGCCAACGCGAAGAGCTTCGTGTGCGTTTGATAAAAATTCTGAGCTATGAGAATGATGTTTAGTGTCGAGAGCGAAAAAAATAAAAGCTATGGATTGAAGCAGGGCATTAGACATCCCCCAGTTCTGCTTCTCTTTTTCATCCTTTTTCTCTTCAACGCACCTTTTACTATGTTGTTCAATCAGGCGGTTGTTCTTGCAGTTATCGCAGTCGCTGGTGCCGTACCGGTCAGTGTTGCTCTTTATTTGTCTCCGCGCAGATTTCTGACAAAATTTGGTCCAGGCGCCCTCCGTATCTTCAAGTGCGCTGGTAGCAGCTGCCTCCTCTCCCTCGATTGCGACTGCAGTTGCTTCCTCTGCTAGTGCAGTGGCCAATGCTGCAGTCTCGTCTGCATCGGTCGTGGCAAACATTGTTTCCTCTTCGATTGCACCACAGGTAGATGCCGTTACGAGCCCATCCATCGCATCGGATGCGGCCATCACTTCGCTCGTCACGAAGAGAGCCGTGGCTAACTCCACTGTTGCCGCGGTTGAGTCCCAGACTTCGGCGATTACGAAGATTGTTGCATCCAGCTCGAGTCTTGCTCAGGACGTCGTCACTTCTTCTACACTCGCGAAACAAGCAGCTGTCACCTCAGAGGTTAAGGCCGCTTCTAGCTCTGCATCCTCTCCGGTGGTAAATGCAAAGTCTGCCACCTCAAGCGTCGTGAAGAATGTCGCTTCCATCTCTGCAGTCTCCAAGCGCGCGGTTCCGAGCACACCAGCTAGTGCTGCTGCTTCTGCTTCATCGATCGTGCAGAACGCAGCTTCAACAGTCTCTGCCGCAAAGAATGTCCTCTACGATAGACTCAGCGTCGTCAATTGAACGAGCTGTAGCATCCGCTAAGTCTAGCGCTTGAGCTCTTGATGTTGCTCGAGGTAAGTACTTTTAGTTGCCTATAGATTTCTGATTTGTCTGACGTGGAGTATCACAGAGTACTAGTGTTACTGCCTCTGCACCTCCACTGACTTTCAAGACGCATTTATCTCACCAGAAAGCCTGTCTCTACTGAGTTTAGAATAAAATAATACAGATGCTTTTAATCGTTGAACAAAATTATACGATACATACAGTCGGTTCGGAAGTCCCAAATTGCAGTCTTGAAGGGCTGATCTAGTCGTTTATCTAAATGGTTTGTAAATGCTGTGGATTGTAAACAACCTGAGCGGCGGAATGATCAAGAGATTAATATAAAATACTGGGATGCTCGAATGGATATTGCATTGCAAAGTCATGGAACAGGGATACAGAAATACGATGTCTTAATGACGGTAAGAGCCTTCCAACAATCCAATCTCGCAATTCAACAATACTCGCGAAGGGTCTCTTCCACTCGCTAACGGATTCAGTTACAAATCTATATAGGAATTCAAAACGCGTCAGTCTATGCATGAGCTTTTGATGATCATGAAGCTTGCCGGTTCTCCAATAATCGGTATCACGAATCCATCACAGCAGTCAGAACAGAACTCGACGGCTGCGGTAGCGTCTCCGGGCGTGCTTGGATCCAACACGCACATGGAGCCAGACGGAAGACAAGGCTCCTCCTGTGGTGCAGCGCTTACGCCGGTGACAGCCACGAAAAGTGAGGCTAATGCGACGATATACTTCATCTGAGAAGAGCGGTGTGGTTGTGAAGTGGAAAGTAACACTGCTACAGAGCCTTGAAAGTAAAGAGGTAGATACAGTTCTAGAATGCATCCGCAAGGATGGTTTTATACTCTCAGCTCTTTGCTTTCTGTTATTCGCTCTCACAGGCATTGACTTGGCATGACAAAAGTGCACCTCCGGATCCGTGGTCCGCGCATGTTTCATCATCGGAAGTCGCTGTGTCATGCAATCCGGCACAGCAAAAGAGTCATAAGGCCGAGGATTCGAACAGATCATGTACGGAGAAAAACAAAAAAGTAGGCCTAGAATGCAGATTTTACAAATTCCTAATCCGAAAAGGCTATGAGCGGAGTCATGAGACGAGCTAGCCTGCGAAAGAAACACCCACGGATACCGAAAACATTGCAACTTCAGCATATTTATATGTGCAAAAGACTTGAGCGGAGACATGACGGAAGCAGCGGGTTAAATTGAAAACACCAGTTTGAGATGGCAGTCTGATGCCATGGGGGAGGAAAAAAGCTAAGAAGTCGGTGAATGTGAGCATCCGCTCGATCTTTCAGTATCCGGTGGTATACAATTTCATAGGAAATTGCTGATTGGATCTTGCAAGCCACGATTTTTTTTATGGCCGCAAGCAAATACTGATGGCGGAGCTCAAATCGGCGTTTCAAACTCGAAAATTCACACGCGGCTTCTTTTCTCCTCCGTCGAACTTGTATTTTGTTTTGTTCAACTAGCGACTGGAGAATAAAATGCTATCCGCCTCTGTCGACTCGAAACTAGTACCTTTCCTTCGCAAACCATCTAATCCAAGTCCTCCCTCTTCCTAAAGGAATCGCGATGACTTTCTTCAGTTACAGACCTATTGAAACAACCATCAAAGACTAAGTCAATGTCAACATGTTTTGCATGGCTCTAGAAGACATACACCAGTGTTTTCGTTGACTCCAGGTGCAAATCCGTTGCAGCATCTCGAACAAAACTCGACGGCAAGCCCAATTTCACCAGGTTCGGGAGGGTCGATCAGGCAACTGAAGCCAGTTTCGTGACACGGAACTTGTGGCGTAGCGCGTGCGCTAAGAGCGGCGACGAAAAGCACGGCCAGTGCAGTGAAGGATCTCATTGTGTAGAGTGGTAGGTCTCGATTCGAATGCGACCAGTGGTAGTTATTGCAGTGGTTGCGAATGCTCGGCTTGGCCACGATGACATTGTCAACAGCCTAAGCTCACTTTATATCCTTTGCTTCATTTCCCACTCCGCCCATGGCGTAAGCTTGGCGAAACAACAAGGTAGTTCCGGATGTTCCAAGTACATGTACATGCTGCCAGCCGACATATTCTTGGCCGTCGAACACGGGACAGAATAGCCGCAGACACAACAGAATTTATTCAATTACGCGACGGAGTTATTTCAGGCGGTGCACGGAGAATATGCAAACCCAACTTCTGAATCGGTGCGGGCGGGCTCTTGAAACACGTCTAGGTGACGGTACCAGAGATGCCAAGCCTAGAGTGACGGAGTAAACTCGAATATTATTGAGTAAATATTCTCGATCTTAGCCATTAGCGTCAAGAAACTCCGGATCAAGGTATGTGTTCTTGGATAGACCGCCAGTGAATCTCACGGTGAATATTAGTCCCGTTCGTTACAAAGACTAAACAGATACTTTGCAGTCCGCAAATATGGTATGGTTGAATGTCAGCTCGGAAACACCAATAAATCACCTTAAATGCGCTTGATGAGCGATCATATCAGTTCTCGAAGACACGAGCTCATGTACAATTGAATTTTGATATGCCTCAGACAAGAAGAATGCTACGTCTCTAAATGTTACAGAACTCTTTGACGGACATCAAAGTTAAGATACAACTTACAAAAAGGATGGCCGATTTTTGCTCTCGTTCAGAGAGATAAACAGCTATAATCTCCTTCAGATTGCTTTTCCGTTACACAAGTATGGCTTATCCATCACTGATGTTCCCAACACCTTTACATCCAATTCTTTGTATCTCACGGCACCGCACAAATCGCCTGTGACCTGAATTCTTCTTCAGTTGCAGACCTATCCAAGGAAACAAGATTTGTGTAACTGAGAATCTACTGGCTCTAGGGCTCCGAAGCGTATCGTACATGTATATAGCGTATGGAACTGGGATACAGAGGTGTGATAAATGATGCTTAGGAATAATCCAGTCGCGTGAGACGAAAACGTTCGCGACGCGTTTATTCTTCCCCCGCCAACAGGTTCAATCGCAAACCTATATATGAATCCGGTGTGTGTCAGTCTAAGCATGAGCTTGATCGTTATGAAGATCACCCCAGTGTGTGCATCGACTTGTGAGAATCCGTTGCAACAAGCGGAACAAAACAAGGGCAGGATAGTGACGTCTCCGGGCGTGCTTGGGTCTAAGAAGCAATTCGAGCTGTACGGAAGGCAAGACTCATCCTGTGGTGCAGCGCCTACGCCGATGACAGCCACGAAAAGTGAAGCTAGAGCAACGATGTACTTCATCTGAGTAGAGTGGTCTGATTGCGAAGTCGAAAATTAGAGCCTTGAAGGCAAATGTGGTGAATGATATTCAAGCATGCGCCAACGAGGATGTTTTTGCAGTCTCAGCTCTTCTTATTTTTCTTTGCTTGATTTCAAATACATGGGCTTGGCAAGACAAAAAATGCATCTCCTGGTCCGTACTCCGCGCATGTTTCGTCAGAAGGAGTCCTTGAATCGTGTAGTTCCGCACAGAGAAAGAGTCACAAGGCCGTCGATTCGCACAAATCATGTTACGTAGAAAGACAAAAACCAGGCAAAGGATGCAGACTTTGCAAATTCCTGATCCGAAAGGGCTATGAGCGGGATCGTGAAACAAGTTGGCCTAAGAAAGACACGCCCACGGAACCCACAATGATACCGACGGCAATGCACTTTTAGCATGCCTATGTTCAAAACTATGAAGGAAGACAAGACAATGGTGGTGGATTAAATCGGAAACGCCATCTTGAGACGTGGGGCGGAATCAAGCTAAAGTCGGTGAATGCAGTCATCCGCTCGATGAGTAGAGTAATATGAGGAAAGACAGCTAACCGAATTGACAAGGTGTGAATGAACGATGTCCATGACTGTCAGAAATATCCCGTCGCGTAATCGAATAATTCCCGTCATGCCTGCTGCTATGTCGTCCCGTGTTCGACGACCCAGTCAGTTGCCTATGTCGGCTGACGGTATATACGTGTAATCGGAACATCCGGACTGCTGTCTCGCCAAGCTTGTGACACGGGCGCAGTGGGAAATGAAGCAAAGTATATAAAGCGAGCTTAGACTGTCGACAAAGTCATCGTGGCCAAGCTGAGCATTCGCGACTTCTACAGAACCCACCACTGGTCGCATTCGAGTCGGGACTTACCATCATACACGATGAGATCCTTCACTGCACTGACCGTGATTTTCGTCGCCGCTCTGGGCGTGTGCGCATCGCCTCAAGTTACCTGTCACGGAGCTGGCTTCAGTTGCGTAATAGGCTCACCCGCCGGCCCTGGAGGAGTTGGGCTCGACGTCGAGTTTTGTTCGAAATGCTGCGACGGCTTCACACCCGACCCCAACGGCAGCACTGGTGTATGTCTTCCAGAGCCACACGAGACCCGATGACACTGACTTCGCCTTTAATGGTTGTTTCAATAGATTTGTAACGGGACTGGCGTATAATATAATAGCACCCAGCAGCGGAGTAACTGAAGAGAGTCGTCGTGCTTCCTTTGGGAACAAGTGGGATTTGGATCAGATGGTTCGCGTAGGAAAAGTATCTAGTATCGAGTCGACTGAGGTGGAAAGCATTTTATGTGCCACTTGCTAGTTGAACAGGATGCATGCTCAAATGAGGACTGCGTGCGAATTATCCGGATCCTTTTGAAATACCGATTTGAGCTCCGTCATCAGTATTCACATAAAATTTATATTTTCTTGCCGGACCACGGAGAATATACAAATTCAACTCCTGAATCGGTACGGGCGTGTTGTGTTCTTGAAACATTCCTGAGTGGCGGTACGGGAGATTCCAAGCCCATCATAGTGACGGAGTATACACGAATGTTTCCGAGTAAATACCATATAAGTAAATGTGTGTACATTGGGCACTAGCGTCAAGAAACTTCGGATCAAGATATGTTCTCTTGGACGGACGGCGAGTGAATATTACCGTGAGATCTGAACATCACGCACAGACGCCTTGTGGCGTGGTCGATTGGCAGCTCGAAAACACCACTAAAGCATCTTAAATACGATTGGTGCTCGGTAATATCATGTCTCGAAGTCTTAGACTCAGGACAATTTTGTACGGACATGTCTAAGACAAGGAGGCTACGTTTCTAACCTTATAGAACTGCTTATTGAACATCAGAGCATAGGTAATCAACCCACAATTTCTCGAGTGAGAAAATTTGTCCCTATACAGAACGAGAAACGGCTATATTCTCCTTCAGATAGCTTCACATTACAATGGATGGATACTTTGTCTCAGTGAAGTCACCAGGCCAGGAGGAGCTCATATATTCCTGGTGGGCGCACAGTAGCCTTTAGAATGAAGAAATACCGGTCATGATCTCATACACTTGGCTAATCCAGCAGGATTATTGGAACAAGATCATATTGAAAACTGTACGCAACAACTTCACGGAACAACGCCTAACGACATAGGTCACATATCAGGGATTCAAACAAGCAACAGACGCGCAAACGCGATACACAGACGGAGAAACAGACATTACGAATTCAATTCTCAATCGGCATCGTCAGAAACCTTGTCAAAACTTCCTGTAAGACGTAGTTTAGCTATGCAATTTACATTAAAGCTTAGACACTCACGACCAAAACTCATTCCAGTAACACTGTTTGAGAGCCTTTCGTCCTATAGCCTTTCAAGTGCATACCTAGATAGTCAAACTGGATTAGCATTCTGCTAAGATCTCTGCGTTATCTCGTACTTACTCCAAGTCCCACGGGGGATGCTACAGAGACCCCATTGGACCCGTCGAGACCAGGAATGGTACTAGCGTTCGGAATCGGTGCGCAAGCCGAACCAGAAGGGCACTCGACAAGTTGGAGGCCGGATGGTAGAGCACCGGAAAGTGCACCTGCAACGCAGAAGGATGGCACGCCGGTTGGAGCAGCCAAAGGCAGAGAAATCGGCAGACTCGGAATCGGCAAGGACGGAATGGGAAGGCTCGGGGACGGGATCGGCAAGCTCGAAATCACGGTTGTGGGAAGTGGAAGGGAAACAGAAGGGATCGAAAGCTGACGGGCTGCCAAAGAAGGGGCTGCCAAAGGCAAAGAAACCGGAAGGCTTGGAACCGGCAAGGAAACTGGAAGGCTCGGGCTAGGAATTGGCAAGCTTGGAACCACGCTGGTGGGAAGTGGAAGAGACACCGACGGGATAGAAAGCTGGCGCGCTTTCAAAGACGGGGCTGCCAAAGGCAATGAAATCGGCAGACTCGGAATCGGCAAGGACGGGATGGGAAGGCTTGGGGACGGGATCGGCAAGCTCGGGATCACGCTGGTCGGTAGTGGAAGAGACACGGAAGGGATTGAAAGCTGACGAGCTCCCAAAGAAGAGACAGCCAACGGCAGAGAAACCGGAAGGCTTGGGACAGGTAAGGACGGGATAGGAAGGCTCGGGCTGGGAATTGGCAAGCTCGGAATCAAGCCAGTGGGAAGCGGAAGAGAAACCGATGGAATCGAAAGCTGGCGGGCCTCCAAAGACGGTGCCGCCAAAGGCAGAGAAACTGGGAGACTCGGTACTGGCAAGGACGGGATGGGAAGGCTTGGGGACGGGATCGGCAAGCTCGGGACCAAGCTGGTGGGAAGTGGAAGGGAAACGGAAGGGACGGATAGCTGACGAGCTTCCAAAGAAGGGACAGCCAACGGCAGAGAAACCGGAAGGCTTGGGACAGGTAAGGACGGGATAGGAAGGCTCGGGCTGGGAATTGGCAAGCTCGGGATCACACTAGTGGGAAGTGGAAGAGAAACCGACGGGATCGACAGCTGGCGAGCCTCCAAGGACGGAGCTGCCAAAGGCAGAGAAACCGGAAGGCTTGGGACCGGTAAGGACGGGATGGGAAGGCTCGGGCTTGGAATTGGCAAGCTCGGGATCAAACTAGTGGGAAGTGGAAGAGAAACAGAAGGGATTGAAAGCTGGCGGTCCTCCAAAGACAGGTCTGCCTTGGGATGAGGTGCGGCAGCCGCGGAGGACGCAACTATAACAGCAACAAACAATTTGTTGAAAGACTGCATTTCGACTGCCAGAGGGTGAACACTCTTGAGACAAACAGTAGCAGAGCTAAATTCCGCTGGAGAATACCCGTCGACCTCTCGGCCCTTTATACCTTCGACTTCCGGTGCGTATAAAACTAACTTTCCGAGCAATCGGGCCACAACGAAATCCAATAGAATGATTCTTCGGAAAGAAGCAGGTAACGACACAGATCGTCGCATTTCTGAAGACAGTTCGTTCTCCGAATCACTTGAATAGATGTCATGTTTCTCCTGTTCAGGTTATAACCCCCCCCCCCCCCAACCTTGTGAGGACACTCCGTCAATTATAGGCGAGTCAATTGAACTTACAGCTACTAACCAATATACAACAAGGAGTAAGGAGTAGTCTTGGAGAAGCTCTTCTCAAGAGACGCACATTCTCAGAGACGTGCCATTGAATGCGTGATTCCGACGTTAAGTCACAATCGACTTCGTGGTAGAACACCAGAGTTCGGTTAGGGATCGGGTTTTCGGAGGGAGGCCGTCTTCGTTCTTTCCAGAAGAGGGAAGTTCAAACTTTGTCCACCCTAACTCCCAAGGGAGAGTAGAAGTGAAGCAGTGCTTTTCGTTCCCAGTATTCAAGGACTCGTAGATGGCGTGTAGAGAAGATACTCGCTAAAGGCCTCCGAGACGCCGTGGAGCCCCGCAGTCTTTCGCAGCAGCTCGGAGCCATTAAGCGTGCGATTCTAGCTTTTAGAACGCGGAAATCTCGGAAAACTTCACACATTTGGAAACCACCGAACCAGAACAAGTCGGGAAAGCCGTGAGTGCGAGCGTCTGCGCTCGTCGTTGTGATAAAATTAACACGCCACAAAAGTCTTCTATCCTTGTCACCAAAACTCAATTGTTGCCGATGACAGAGCATATCTGGGATAGAAGGTACGTGACGTTGGACTAGAACTCATCTGAAAGTACTCCTGATCATCCTTCTAGAATAAGGATGGAGCTTTTCGACGCACATATCAAGAACCATCACCATTATCACCCCGAGCTTCCGCACGAAGGATTTTTCTGAAAGGGGTCACACCTCTGACATAATGTAGGCAACAGCGACTCTCAGCGGTATGAGTACAGGTATGGGAAGAGACGATCTTAACATATCCCCGACAGAATTAGGAGAATGAGTGCTTTATTCATTGTGATGCGTATGGATCAGTGTCGCTCACAGATCGTCATGATGTTGTAATGTGCTATCACGACATCTTGCTTAAAAAGTGATACCATGTTTCCGCTCAAGGATTGCTGGTTAGAACTAAGAGGCTTAAAGTTACATTCGGAAGCCTGCAAGACGAGTCGGTGTTTCAATCTTTCAGCCACAGGAGTGAGAACTATACCTTTGGTCAACGCCATCTTGCATCGCAGTAGAACCTATCAAAGTCATGATGGAACTTTTATTCCTGGAGTTCTCTGGATAGTCCTATGCAATAAGACTATCTATCCAATTAAAGGCAACGATCAAGGATGCTGAGCGTCTTCAAGGGACGCGGAGATACAAATCACATTCCAAGCCTCCCACACCCATCAAAGGACAGGGAAGCTTCGTCGAAAAGCTCCACTTAATTGCACTGTAGTCTCGTCAGGAACGTAACAGCGGCAGAGGTCGAAGGTAAGAGGAGTTCAGCCGGGTCCCTCTGGCGTGGCAAGTCAACCTCAGTAGGTTCAAGGTCTATTGCATTCAAACTCCGCTTGAAACTTCCGATGTCGAAGAAAAAATGTGATTATTGAGAAGCACTTGCTTTTCTCAAGGTCTCCCTCCCGAATTCCATTGCTTCGAAGTTTGTCTGGGCATTGTTGTATCATAAGAAGGTCAAAATAGCGAACAGCTTCATCAGCAGTGCGGCTGCGTAGACTACTGAATGCGATCATTAAAGGGCCAAAATATCCCTTCAAACATACCATGCATGCAAGGGTTCCAACTTTACCGGCGTCGAGATGTGACCAATTAAATGTTCAATGAGCAAACCGAACCCGAACCCGAAATCGAGAAACTCGACATAAGAGCGAAGTGATCTCAGTGAAAGCGACAAGAATGTATTTTGTGCAGACTGATCAGGTAAAAGCATACATAAAGCGCAACGTTCTTCGTCTCTACATGAATCGCTTGTCCTCCGCGGAGAAAGAAGTGACGAGATTATGAAGCAGCCTTTGTGGCTTCAGCAGCTGCGGCGACGGCGGGGTTAATCTTCTTGCCGTCTTTCCAACGAATGCGAGGGGGAGGTGCGCGGTTGCGACGCCCCTCACGGGAGCGAACACGAACGACGTGCGAGTGAATGGCGCATGAGACGCAATACGCGATTTTAATGTATAACTTCGGGATCACATACTCTGAAGACCGTCAACGCCAATTGAGCACGCTTACGTGGAAGTAGACACCGTTGTACACACCTTGGTAGACCGAAGCCTCTGAAATATCACGCACGGCTGCAGACTCGACCATATTGCGGACGGTGAACCGCTTGATCGCTTTGTCCTTCCCTACGCATCGCGCGCAGTTCGAGCAGCGTACGAATATAACGTGGCCGCGGCCCTTCTTGTTGCGACCGCCATTCCTCCTCTTTTTAGTCTGCAATGTAAAGATGATGCATCAGCCTCGTGAAAGGAAAGCGTTGACATCGACGCCATGGAAGTGCTAGACCATCCGGTCAAGATCATTGTCATCCATCGGTTTCATCCTCCTTGTCGTTCCAAGGAACCGCAATCATGACAATTCAAGGACACGTAACACTAATACACGACTTTCAGATAGCAGAAGAGTCGTACTCACCATGTTGATGAAGTCGTCGTCGGTCGTTGACAGTGTTGACGATGGAGTTGCAAGGTCTGTGCTTGCTTCGGCGATTCCCGAGGTTATGTAATCGACCCAGATACATCGTTGAAACAGAGGCAATATTTGTTCTCCCATCTCATCCATATTGCTATTCTGAATCAAAGATCGCAACTCCATGCTACTTTACCGTGTCCTGGGAGATGACTGGGGATAGTTGACTCTGGGCAGAGGTTTTGATCCGATTTTTTTGACCCCCATCAACTCGCTGAAGCGTCTCATTACGAAAAGCATGCTCTATTCCTCATGTTCAATACGATATAACGATGCTGAGTAGAATGCGTATCACATCCCGCTCACCAGATGAATTTATTTCCTTAACGGGCACAAATCGCTGCGTGCGTTACGGTCAAGTGCGCGTTCCGGACGCGTCGAGGTCACGGGATTTTAAGTTCAAGCGCGTGTTCGCGTGACGAACCCACGGATTTGTGTTCCTCTCTAACCACAATTACATCGCGCATCGATCCAAATGGCTGCCGAGTCTCGCCCGCGACGAACAGTGCGCGGAACCTCAAAACTTCCCGTTGAACTTACCTCAAAGATAGTTAACGGTGGCACCTCTACAAACGGAATCATTAATGAAGCGCAGCGTGCGGTAACCAATGGAAAACGTAGGGCACATTCCGAGGACGAAGATTGGGTACGAGCCGTAGAAAAATTGGAAGACGAAGCAAGGAAGAAAGAAAAGACGGCGAGCAGTAAAGGTGCGCAAGGGAAGACTCGAACTGGCAAATCAAGTTCGGCAGAAGGAAACCTCTACGACATTGACTTCATATTGACCAATCCAAAGAGTCCTCTCGTGGCTATGGATATATCTGTCAGTCTTATTCCTATACTTAGATTCCCGTAAAGCTAACTGAAACGAAATGCATACTTTTAGAATGTCATCAATTATGGCTCGTGGATGGCGTTATCGCCCGAATCCCGTGAAAGGGTTTGCAGGCTCCTCCCTAGCACCGCTTTCGGGGAGCAAATGCACGATTTAGACGATTTCCATCCATCTCGAAGGCAAGATGGAGACCAAAAAGCTGATCTTCACTCAGCAAGGCATTCCGTAAGATGATTTCCAACCCAAAGAATTTCCAAGCTGAATCAAGGAAGATAGAAAGATGGCAACATGTTACAGACTAGTCAGAAATCCTCATATCAAGTGGATTCAATTGATCCTTCGTTCTTCAAAGATCCGCATTTTGAATCAGCCGCACGGACTTTCCAGGCATGTAATTAATGACTTTGTTCACTTCTCGTAACTGACCATGTCGTCATCATCAGGATCATCTCTTCACTGGCTGGTTTACATCTGCTCATCGTGAACTTGTCGAGAATCATCTATCGGGGATTCGCGCTGGATCATTGCACGCGCCATGGAAAGACGAAGTGTGGGATCGCGATCATCCAGAAGTCGTCAAAAGACTAGCGGATGTAGACGGCACGGCAAACGAGTCTTCCAATTCTATCGTGCTCGGCAGCGAGAAACGAAGAGGGAAGGAAAGGTACGGTTACTCCACATCGTTCATAAAAGGTAGTGCAAACTCCTGAAACACAAACGAAAGAGGAGCGAGCGAGTTCGATCTACTTGTCAAGAGAGGCTTTCTGAAGCAAGGTGACATCATCACATTCAAACATAAGTTCACTGCTCTCGGCATGACCATTGAAAAGGATGCTTTGGTGAGTCCCGTAGACTATCTTAATCGCATCTCTTATGGTCGTCCAGATTAGCGCGATTCATCCGAAAACGAGCGCCATAACATTGACGTCAAGCGCCGGCATGACGCAGGATCTCCCACCTACTCTGCTAGTGCCGTCTCCGAATGACTCTGCCGATATGCATTCATTGCGAGAAATGACGGTCCTTAACACGGCGCAACTTGTCACGGCTCTACTGGATATTGATGGGCGAATACCGAGAGATCAGCGACCCCGAATGGATTCATGGAAGACGTTGACTGTCTGGCAGTGGCCAGCGGATATGGAGCTAGAAGCTTTGTCACCTGACGAGGCAATGCTTTTGGAGAGAGCTGGCCGGCAGTCTCTTGGTACACTTTTCTATCTCAGGGGACAGGCCGCCGATGACTAGTCTAACGGAAACTCATTACTAGTCGAGAATTAGCTTCACATGAATTGAAAGCATCTTTATTCGCCACAGGACCCAAGTAAATAAGCACACGACTCCAGATCATTTTGTAATGATGTTTGCCTGGAACATCGCATGCAACATATGTGAAAGTCAAATTAAGATCCGACACGAAGAGCTCTGATGCTAAGGGTTAGAAACCTGCATTCCGTTTACTCAAAAATGAGGCTTACTGCGTGAGCCAGAGGCCGTTGTTGGAATTGCATGCGGCTGCAGTTCCTCCTTTCTGCTCGAAGCAAATTTGGTTAACGAGACCTCCGGTGTTTGCCTATTAAAATATTTTCAGAGTCGAGATCATGTAGAATACGACAAGATTGGCCTGACAAGTTCATCCCAGCAGTATTCCAGAGGCGAATTTGAAAATGAAGTCCATTCGAATGCACAGGTCTGGAATCAATATCGTGTCAGTCGGGCGATATGCGGGTACTAAACTAATACAACGAACTTTGAATGTTACAAGTTCAAAGCTATCAGGTTGGACAATAAATGTCGATCCTTCCGTCTGAGATACGACACTCAGTGAATCCTGGAGAATGGTGCAGTCACCCGAGCTGGGCGCATTGGCAGTCACGTTCTGGCATTCGCAAACGACTGTGTAGACAGACTTCTCAGCATCACAGAGAAGGGATGAACTTGGAGCTACCTACAAGCCGTGCCGCACTGGCATTCTGGAGCAGGGGTCCGGCACTCGGCAGCGTTTCGTTTCTCAAGGGAGGTCGAGCGAATGGTTTTGCCGTTACCAACAGGTGGGCTCAAATCTCTCAAGCTGCCATCCGGGCAGGCGAAGGTTTGATGGACAATTTCGTAGCCGTTGACTGTGTAGGTCTTCGACGCTACCTGCTTCGCGGAGGGGCACTTGTCTTTGGCAGAGAATTTGGAACGCTCCAGAGGTCTGGCTCCAAAAGTGCCGAGGGACAAGGATAGAACAAGAAGAGAGGTGGAAAAGAACTTCATGTCTTGGAAGAACTCGGGAGTAGAGCACGTAGAACTTCTAGTGCATTCCCGCCTGCATTTATACTTCTCGAAGCTGAATGTCGTGCCTCCGCCATGGGTAATGTGGCCCCGGTTGACACGGATCTTCTGTCGAACGTTCCTCCCTCAGAAGGCCGGAAAGCAGAAAGTTCCTTGAGTTGAACTTTGGGCGGGTGATACTACAAGTCAAGGAACGAACAGAAAAGAACAGATCGTGGAAAGTAGCAGAAAACAACGAATCAAAGCTGCGCGTCAAGCTGAGCGCAGGCCAATCTGTGCAGGTGTGCAACAGTCGAATCGATCGTCAATTGTTCGCCGTGATGAAGATTGGCGGGTTCATCAAGGTTCATGGGAAGCCGACGAGATTCAAATATGAAAAGTCGCCCCATTCCGTAGACGAGAACACATCTCTGATCAGCAGAATGAAGTATGAGAACACGCCTGGTCGGCGTTAGCATTCGATCAGATCCCATCCGTACCGCAAGCACGAGTGGGAAGGGGATATAATGCATGAGAAAGAAAACGTACAGAAATAGAATGTTCACAGTCCGCGGATGTAAGAAGGCGGCGAACGAGGCACGTCGGGATTACGAAGAGATCGTCGTTCGCATCTTTGAAAGCCTCCCGATTCTTCAGTCGAACCAATCACCGGACCGAGACCAGTTTCGCAGGGAGCAAACGGCGGCATAATTGCGCTTGAAGTACCAGGTTTTGGCAGAATAGTTCAGACCGCAAAACGGAGTAAGGCTAACATCGAGAATTCTCCTTGGTACAGAAATGATTCGAGAAAGTATCTCTTCACAGAAGACCAAGGGCAACAATAACTACGCCGCTCATTTGCTCTCTCATAATGACTTTACCCTACATGTCTCTCAAGATGCGCTAGGCATGATTACCTCACTGACAGAACAGGTGTTTCCGCTTGCAATCGCCCCACTGACGGTGTACCCCTAAGGAACCAGAAAATTGCATCAGTACTACCGAAGCAGAAGAAGAAGTAATGTCAAACATACGCCGCTGCTGTAACCCAATGATGAAGTTCTACCGCACCAACTACTTGCAGCCATTGTGGCGGTCAACGTGATATTCTGATACTAGAGTACCCGTAATCAGTACTGAACAGTGTTGACGGTGAGAAGGGTGCTCACGATAACCGGGCCGAAATTGTAAGCTACGTCATAGAGCTCAACTGCTAATATCGCGCTGAACAAAGGTTTCATTTAATGTGTGGATTGGTCCAGACGCTAAGTGGTCGACAAACCGGTTCATGGTGAGTCCTGGAAGTGCAAAGGTGCTCTGCGCGGAGCCTGGGCCCGATAACGTGCACGTCCAGGTGCCACTTGAGTCGACGGAAAAAGTGAAATGTACAGTTTGTCCTTAAACAGACATGTATCAAAATGTCCGCAAAGGATAGAGAGCTAGCATACCAGGATAAGCATTGAACCCGTTTCCCCAAGGTAGACTAATCAAGTAGATCACATCGTTTGAAAGATCATTGCCGTGCTAAATCGAGACTCGAGGACCACAACTGACCTAGGCGTCCCATAATAACTGCAGAATATTTGAGAACTTGTGTCATGTTAAGAGCTGTGGCACGCACCCGTCACCGATCCACCATGTACCTGTCCTTGAGGCGAGACTTCAGGTTAATCCGAGTATCTCCTGGAAAACAATCTAGAATCCTCACCTTCCGTCCAACACAGCTTGCAAGACACCTGTGGACCCGGGCTGCAGACCGGGCCAAACATAGGGTGTTCCACCAGCATCAGGTGTATCTGGAACTATCATATTTCCTGAGAAGGAAGTGAATTCTGTAGCGTCCCACTCCACTGTCCACCAATTAGCTGAAAGGCCGGTTGGGACAAAATATAGCAAAGCAAGAAACACAGCTAGTACACGGTAGAACATGGTCTGAATCAAGCTCTGAAATGCATATCTCGGGTTGCAAGCGATTCTTTAAGGTGTGCATATCGTTCTGCATGAACGCGTTAGCGGGCCGCAGAGTTATTGTCGGTAGGTTTTCGGAACGTCAAAAAGGGACCATAAAAGGTGGCCATGAGTTTTCTTGACTTCTGGAAATATGTTGCATGTGGTCGCTACAGCAAGCTAATACGGAGAGAGACGAAAAGAGAGGCAATGGATGATATGCTACCGACAAAACGGACTTATCGGTACCGCATGCCACGTCGACATGGTTGGCTTGTGATAAAACAGACGAATGGACCGATGATCGCGCGAAGTGGCCTCAAAAGCATTTCTTAAGTTGACAATGAGTCTAGCTTTCAACGTTACATTCGCTGTTGCGCAACCAATCTATCGAAACATCCTCCAAGTGGTCGTCGAAATCTCCCAGTTTCTGGTACAAGCGGGAGTCACGAATCAGGCGTAATACGGTTGACGCGGTGTCGGGAGGAGACAGACGAAAGCCAGATGTCTCCGTAAAAGCTCCATCGTTCGAGGGCCTCCATGAAGTTGAGCTGCCTTGTGGTAGGTAAGGCTTTACAAGACTTCAGAATGCGGCTCTGGATCGAAGATCAGATATCACTTACGACGAGAGCTGGTTCTCCAGATGCAAGTTTTGATGAATCAACCTGGATACTCTCAATAAGAGATTCCTCGCGAGCACGAGGCAAATGACTCACAACAAGTGCAATAGCATTTGGGAATATCTTCCTAATCAATTCTGCAACCTTCTCCCCTACTGGAACCAGAGTTGTATCATTCGCATGTTCAGAGGCTTGGTAGTACCCAACTACATCAAGTCCAAGTGACTCCGCATAATTTCGCGTCTCTCAGTTGACGACCAACAATATAAAGTCAGGATCCGCTGAGATAAAAATGATGCATGAAGAAACTTACAAGGTCCAGTCCAATCTCCATGCTTGGGCTCAAACTCGTCCAGTGGTGCAACAGCGGAACTGCGTCGCTAATCTCGACTGTACCCGATTCTTCTTTGCCGATAAGAGCACCATTGACTTGTCTATGTGGATATTTAGCAGTGTGAAATGCGATTTTTGCGTATGCTTTTTGCGCGACAACGTAGGATGTAATCGTCATTGGGTGAGTTGAACGAGTTTTGAAATTCCCACGACTACAGAAACAACTGAATATTCAAAATTGCGAAATTGCACATCAACCAACCCGGGCAAATGACCGAATACTTATCACAGACTGAATTGAAAAAAATGAAAAATGAAATATGGGACCTGAAGATGAAAAAGTAGTGACGTAAGATATCAGCTCTCATATTTCAACTATGTACACCAGCGCGTGTATTCGGTCGTTTGTATTTTGCCCCCTGTGCACCACTATCTCCGTCCATATTCTGCTTTCTTCAATACATCTCTGCTCCAGCCGCAGCCATCTGAAAACCCGCCTCCATGATAAGAATCCTGTAAATTGCGATGCAAGCATCAACTCTGAATCTGTTGGAATTTCCTCATACAAAGCTCGCCAAGCAAGGCGCAGAAGCTGTTAGGATGATTACTACTTATACCAGAACTTTTCTCTTTTCTGAAATCGTTTTGAGATAGAAAATCTACAAGACTGTCCTGCATCCACTTCTGTCCAGCTCCGAAGGCGCTTTTGGTGCTCCAGGGTCAGTCCTCCTGAAGCATAGATTCAGGAAAATTAATCGACACCCGTCTCTAAAGACGATACTCACAAGAGCGCGTGTTGATGGCAAAGCACGAGCACTGATGAGGTGCCTCAGGTAATTGGCAGACTATCTTTCGGGGTCCCAATAGCTACTGAAGACGCGCATACTCAGGTCGAGTTCTCGTGTCTCTGAAATTAGGATCGTCGATGCACCAGAACGCGTCATCAAGAAAGAATGAATAGAAGGAAAGATAGTCCGAGTTCTACTTGGAGCTGACGAGAAACCAGATACCCGACCTGACGATGTAGAACTCACAGGAGAAAGTGAAGGTCAAGACATGGCAGTTGATCCCTTGGTGCCATTCAGCTTAGATCCACGTAAGATCTCCCTTCCTATTTCTACCTCTCCAGCCTAATGAACATGTTTAGCGGAGCTAATGTGTTTGATTGGAGCGGAAACTAGGATGCACAACGTAGATGTTATCCACGGTAATCTCACGATGTCTAACATGATGCTACGAAATCGACCTCAACTCCAGACATCACCAATGGGACCAAAAGCTCAGCTGAGATTGTAATCCTTCTCTACCATTCTCGTTCCCATTGCTGAGTTCACCTCTCTTCGTACGAAGGTCCTTATTGATTTTGGACTGTCTTTTATCTCTGCCTTGCCAGAAGATAAAGCGGTCGACTTGTATGAACTTGAACGCTCCTTCCCATCAACCCACCCTGATTCTGAATCCATTTTTGACTTGTAAAAGCATCAAAGAACATCAGAAACGTGAACTGATTTGGGCAATGCTCCAGATGCTAAGGCTGAAAGCGGAAAAAGCGGGGCGCCAGTGAACATGATTGGCTAAGGCCTTCCTACATGGCGAAAGGCTCGATACAGAAATTTGGCTGGCTGCGCATTGAAATGGCCACGAAAATGTCACTCCGATACCCCGATAGTCGCATGTCCTTTGTATTCCGGTCAGACATATTTGTTCTAAGTAGCTACACGGAACATCCTGAAAGGCTTCTGGGACTTGCGTATGTATGAGTCGTTTGGAAGAACTTACTGCATGATCCAGATGTGCTCGGTCGTGTCGCATGCCCCTCCTGTGCTCACTGCTTGTGTGATACAGTTCTGGTTGGCCAGAGTGGCAATCTCGCTCTAATCATTTCAAGAAAAGGTCAGATTCTACTCTCTGATGAAACAAGCAGCAATTTACGAGCTCATCCCAGCAGTACTCCAGTGGCCCACTAGTCATCAAGTTGCTCCATAAAATGGCACCTATCAGATCAGACTATGAGTTTCTAGATGTGAGCGACTGGCAAGTATTTTACGCACATGTATGAAATTGCAAGAGCTGCGAACCCTGAGCAGGGACTACGAATGTGGGTCCTTCGACCTCAGGAATGACCTGCAGAGATCTGACGAGAGTCTGACAATCACCTCCCAGAGGCGCACTTGGTGTCACCTGATTGCAAGAGCAGAAAGCTAGAGAAAGTATGGTTTCTTCTGCATCAGTGCCTGTTCGAACTGAAAAAGGTTCACCCAACGAAACTCACTGGTCTGTCCACATTGGCATTCCGGAACAGAGGTCCTACACTCACCGACACTACGTTGCTGCAACTCCTGCATGTTGTTCAAGCCAAATATCGACGGCCTTGCAGCAAGTGAGAGCGTATGCGTATCAGAGCGTGCGGACAAGCTTCTATCTGGACACACGAATGTCGTCTTTTGGATATCGTTGCCATCGACATTGATAGAGGTCGAGTTGATCACGATAGCCGAAGGGCATAATGTAAGCCCTTCACTCCTAGAGACTGAAGCGACGATCCCCTTCAGCAAAACAGTGATGAAAATAGTAACTGCGGCGAAGTACTTCATGTTTCAAGAGATGACAGAAGCGGGAGCATGGATGGGGACATAACCCTCGTTTACAACCGATTTAAGTGATGCACTTTCAAAGTGCAGTTTTTTAGAGGAAGTTTGGGTATCAGTCCACCTGTTCAGTCGTTTAGGGATCAAGAAAGCAGCAACGTCAAATTGACAGGTGCGCTTGAGAACGAAATGTAGTAAACAGAGAGATGCTATTTGATTGGAGCAAGTCCCCAATGATCAATGATCGGGGTTAGCTGAGAAGTCTGAGTCTACATCAGCCATGGGTAAGTGGATGTATCGTATAAATTCTCAACTGACAATCTAGCATGAACCAAGCATCGTACAAGACGGTACACAAGGCAGGTTGATTCGCTTCGCTATGTTGTTCTTTTCCTAACCATCAGGATGAAGCAGCACTGAAAATACAAGCCTTTGTGATTTCGTTCGTGGAGATAAACCGGAAAACTCAACAAGCATCTATTTGTTCCTCGTTATTTTGAGCGCGGATGGTTGGAAAACTCTCAGAGGAAGAAAGATTGACATTGTATTCCCAGCATCAACTTCTTCGACCTGACCCAGAAGATTCTTGCTCAATCTATGCCTGCCCTTCGGCCGAATAGGGATTTCCAACTGGTGAGTAACTGACGTTTTCTTACTCGTATCTCAATTTGAAGTAGTACGGAGGACAAGAATAGGCCGAAGGGATGGAGGTAATCTACTACTCCCCAAAGAGTACAACAGCGGGAACCATTACAACTGGCTTTTATAAACCGTTTTTCAGTGAGCTTTTAGGAGCTCTTTCATAGAAGATCCTTCGTTTCGCTGATGAAAACCACAGGTTTAATCATAATAGATTCCGTAAAATACCGAAAACGGAAGTAGCGAGCCAGTTTGAAATGACCGCATCATATTTCATCGTTCAAAGCAATGATGTAGCATGAACACAGCGAGGGAAACACGTCGTACCGCATAAGCCAAACCGCTCCGCTAAGTGTCAATACGAATCACGCTAAAATTATCATGAAGACAATTCAAGTTTGCAGTCTAAAGTATTGCCATTGAAACTCACTTCATGACCCACAGACCGTCGGCTGGAGCACAGGCTCCCTCTGTGGACACCGCGGGCAAGAGACACTGCTGGTTTGTTATACTGGCTAGAGTGCCCTGAACATGATTTAAGCAAAAGTCAGACCTGATGATTCAGTGAAGAAGCAAAGGGAGATTTTCACCAGCTCGTCCCAGCAATACTCCAATGTAAGACTGCTCAGATTAATCCACTCAATGGCACCTAGACGGCAAATCAAACCTGTTCAGACATTCGGCGATGATTCTAATACGAACATGTCTGAAACTGGAGGAGTTCGAGTCCTTGAGATGGAACTATGAATGTGGTCCCGACGAGTTGACTAATGACTTGAAGAGAGTCGATGAGTGTTAGACAGTCTCCATTGTCAGGAGCTCTTGCGGTAGATTGCGGGCAAGAGCATCCAGCTAAGCACAATACACATTAGAAATCGCTCAAAGTCTGTACTTATACGCACATTGCAATCCGCACTGACACTCTGGTGCAGGAGTCTTGCACTCGGCAGCATTGCGTCGCAACAAGTCCAATGGACTGCTCAGTAAACTTCTAGGTAGTGAATGTGTAACGGCACGCTCGGATAAATCAGCATCCATGCACTGGAATGTTGTACTCTGGATCTCATTTCCGTCGACGTTGATGGTGACGGAATCAACAACAGCAACCGAAGGGCAATCTGCAAGTCCAGGGATTTGAATGGCTTCCGCTACAATGATCATGATAAAGTTTGCAATCGAGTAGCTTAGGAAGAAGACTGATATGGTCAAGAGCTTCATTTTTTTGCAAGGTGGAGAAAGACGTGCTCTGGGGTGAAAAGAGACCATCCTCATTGCAACCCCATTTAATGGAAATGACTCGCCTCACCACTCTGAGAAAATCCAACCCGCACTGTGGCACGAGTCCAAGCGGTGGTAAAACTTTAAGAGAAGCTACTCTAAATCGGAATCGCAGTTGAGAAAGGGACGAATAGATATGATATTGCTCCTTGCGCAAGCCAAATATACTCCGAGATCAATGATCAGGTCTGGTTTGAAGACCGACATAGATCACCGTCAAGCGGGTGAAGTATTTCATCTTTTAAGGTAACAACTCTACAGAAGCACGAGTAGGGTTGGGAACCCTATCTTTAAATTTGCTTATACAAAAGCATGAAATTTGATGATCAAATAGGATATCTCCAGCGCTATGTCGCAGCAACTCCGATCGACTGTTCAGCGACTCTCTGATAGCATGATATGCGGACAAGTGACCTTCCGGACAATTGAAGGTTGTGCTATGGAACTCATTGCCATCGACATTGATGGTAGTGAAGTTGTCTATGACTGACGAAGGACATGAGCAGGTCCACAGCTTTGAACGGCTCCCGACTTTGATCGTCACTTAAGGATCATAACGAAGCTCGCGAACGAGTAGCTTCGGCAGTACACAGACACAGCTAATAACCTCATCTTACGGAAAGGTTTAGGAGAACAAATAGATGTGAGCCAGCATGAGGGAGACCAAATTTCCATCTCGGACCCATTTTGTGGAAGCAAATTGTCTCGAAAATGTGGCTAAAGCTGCAGCATGGGACTATCCAACAATAAGCATTGAAGAGAAATCAAGAGTGGCACTCGAGAATGAGATGAAGGAACAAAACATCACCCCCTTGAGCAAGCCAAACATACCCCCATGATCAATGATCGGGTCTGCTTAGATGATCTAGTTCATTGTCAGTTATTCAGCTCGTGAACTGCAGGAGGCAGTAAAGCCGTGATGCTATCAGGAGTGAATTCCCTCCATGGCCATCATGACCAAGACAAGCAAAAAAAACTTCTTACCTTGAGTCACGATCCACAAATTTTCAGACAAATAAAGTTCGCCCTGGTGAGGTCCAGGTATCGGTCGATTGAAATCGAGTCCGTTTGACTTTCGTCCATTGTTAGGCAAGTGGGCCCAACCTAGATTTGCTCAATTTTAATGTACGAGTGAGTCAGAGCGACTGCTGTAGACCTGCAAAGGTGTGCCTGGAGAAGCCGCATGATCATGATGGACATACGCTTCCAAAGAAATTAAAGCTGACCTCATAACACTGCATGTCACAGAGCACAAACCTTCATCTGAAGCATTAAGAAGACATCGAGGTCGTCAGTGCTAGTGATCAGGCTGAGGTGGGTTCCATCCGAAATTCCCACGAATACAAGATGATGAATAAACTTGAATAGGAAACTTCTTCAAATGTCTTAAGATCCCAACAACGCAGAAGGCCATGGCCATTGGGAGAACGGCATGGGAGAACGGTATGGGGGTCAACAACTCCTGCAAGTGGAAGACGTTCAAATCTCAGTAATTACTGTAATCGACAAAACCTTTTGGCCATGAAAAATTCTGAATTTCATAGGTTTCTTTCTCATGATATTTAATATTATCCATTCCGTAAGTACTACATAACCCGCAAGCCCCGTCGAACTAGAAATGATCGCAATATCCATGTACAAGGCGAGACGTCTTCACAGCCGACTACAACATTCTGTGGTGCCTTATAGAAAGGCGCCTGTCTGACCGTAGCTAAACCTGCATCTCCTAGAGAGACGCTATTTTCTAAAGCTCGACACGAAACATCCTTTGTCAGGATAGCTATAAGAACTTTATCCGCACGTATAAATCAAGAGTAACTCCATCCTCCACCAGTCGTGGTTACTAACGTTGCAGAGTAATCCCGTGCCAGCATCTGTTTGAAAACAACCCTGAACGCCCAGACTAGCCATTGAATGCTAGTCGCAATGACACATGTCATTATCGAGTATGCAGCAATCTAAAAAGAAAGACTCACAAGCTCATCATAGCAGTATTCCAATGGACTGGTAGTAATCATATTATCCCACTGGAGCGCACCTAACCGACAAATACATAGGTTTGCAGAAGTAAGTGTCCAATGAAGAATATACCCACATGATTGAAACTGGATGAGCTGGAAGGACAGCGGTGGGACTACGAATGTAGGTCCGTCGATTTGAGGAATGATCGAGAGAGAGTCGAGGAGAACCTGACAGTCATTTGGTGCTGGGCCATTTGGCGTTTGTTGAGTACAAAAGCATTGGGCTGAATTTGAATGCGGTCAGAACGAACGAATCCTTACTCGACTCGAAACACCTACTCTGCAGACCGCACTGACATTCCGGCGAGGGATTCTTGCACTCGACAACGCTGCGTTGAGACAACTCCGAGGAACTGTTCAGAGGTATGAAAGTAGACCTCGCAGATGGAGCCACTATTTCAGCACTCCCTGAGTCGGAGGACCAAGTACCATCTGGACACGTGAATGTGGACTTTCGGACCTCGTTTCCACCGACATTAATTATCGTTGAGTTGACCGCGACAGCCGAAGAGCACGATGAAAGATCATTACTCCGAATGAATTTCGGAGCAAGACCAAAGCTCTCTAGCGAGAAAGTCAAGAAAAGAGCAACCACAAGAGAAGACTTCATTTGAGAGAAATAGACGAGAGCAATGAATTGCAGGCTTGAGTAGCCCACCGTCACCCTGATATATAGGAGCGGGCTGCATGATTGTTCCTAAAAAAATTCATCCCGTTTGAAAGAGTATAGGTCCATTCCGCGAGTAATAGGTGTAATATTGAACCGAAAAAGAAAGAACAGCCATCATCAGCAACTTAAAAATAGCACATGGAACGACAAGCTCCATGATCAGGGCCAACCGGAAAGTCTAGCCGGACATAAAAGTTCCTCTGCTGAGCATTTAACTCATGAAAAAGACGTCTCCGACTGCACTAATATTAATGAGAGCAATTAAGTTTTCATTTGCCAAAGTTTGGTCCGTCAATAATTTTGCGGAGACCTCATCGGAGCGAGAACATTACCGTTACCCATGCTCCTGACCCTGGGCTGCTCCCATTCGAATCGATCTCTAACAGAAAAGAGTATTCTGTCGTGTCATCACCGTGCCTCGGTCATGAGTCTACCTACTCAAAGCTTGATATCCGGTAAAACATGTAACTTTTTCGAAACTTCAACCGATTTGATATTGCCCTCATTCTTGGAAATCTGATATTGAGCAACTGCATCCGTTGGCACCGTGCCAAATCCTTCAGTTGACGAAAAGCGATAGAACGTTTAGATTTGCTGGCAGTTCTCTCACTAGGTTCAAAACATCAGTGATCTCCGTCATCGCACTGGTGACACTTACAGTACTGTATTGACACTTTTGGCTGATTTATCGACTCGCGCTTGCTGAATAGAATACCCTTGCTTCGTCTGCGAAGACTTCAGTAGTTGCCAGTGATTGAGGCGCGATTTTCGGTCGGTAAGTCACGTCATACGACGGATCAAAGATTCCCACGGCTACAAAATGTCAAATTCTTCGGCTCTCAGGTTGCACCCCAACCAGTTGCTGTAATCTGAGAACGGAACCTCAAGGTTCTATTAGAGGGTGATCATGGCTTCACCGACTCTAAATCTACTGGAATCTCCTTTGACACAGCTTGTCAAGCAAGGCGCTGAAGCGGTTAGATTACTAGTTTCTGTAAAAAGCCTTTTGCATATCTGAAAACGTGTCTATTAAAACAGAAAATCTACAAGACTGTTCTGCATCCGCCTCCATCGAGCTCTGAAGGATCTTCTGATGCTCCAGAGCCGATCCTACTTAAGCATCGATTCAAGAAGAATTATCGACATCCATCATTAAACTCAACACTTACAAAAGCTCGTGTCGGTGGCGAAGCACGAGCACTCATGAGGTGCCTCAGGTGACCTTACCGAGCTGAACCTTCAGGATCGCAAAGAATACTGACGGAGCGCTATGCACGCGTATATCCAGGTCTGATGTTCGGGTTCCTGGAATTAGGATGGTAGATGCGCCAGAAGGCGTCATCGGAATAGAATGGATAGAAGGAAAGAGCGTACGTGTTCTCCTTGGTACTGAGGAGGACTCGGATACCACACCGGATGCGGAAAGCTCGGGAGTGCTCGAAGAGGAGGACTCCGTAGTTGACCACCTGGTACCATTTGGTTTAGATCAATGTAAGAATTTCTTTCGTATTGCTATATCTCCGATCTGACTAGCATGCTTAGCGGAGCTGATGCGTCTCATCGGAGTGGAAATTGCTAGGATGCACAAGGTAGATGTCATCCACGGAGATCTCACGACGTCAAACATGATGCTCCGAAAACGACCTCAACACCTTATACCACCAGATAGGAGCAAAAGCTCGGCTGAGATTGTAATCCTTCTCTACCATCTTCGTTCCATTACTAAATACACCTCTCGTTGCACTAAGGTCCTCATTGATTTTGGACTGTCGTTTATCTCTACCTTGGTAGAAGATAAAGCGGTCGACTTATATGTCCTGGAACGCGCCTTCGCATCAACCCATCCTGATTCCGAACCTCTATTTAAGTTGGTAAGTGTATCAAAGCACATAAAAGAACATCATGCCGATTTAGTTGATTCCTCAGGTGCTAAAGACGTATGCGACTGAAAGCGAGGAAAGCTGGGCTTCTGTGAGCAAGAAGCTCAATGAAGGTCAGCCATTTTTTAATGTGTCTTCCTTAGGAACTAACACACTTATGTTATAAGTGCGTTTGCGCGGTCGGAAAAGAAGCATGATTGGCTAAAGAGCGCATTCACATGATAAAGAGACTAGAGTGCCGAAAAATCCAACGCCGATAGTTACACATCTTTGAACTTCAGTTATGCATTCAGTCCACACGGAACATCCTGAGAGCTTTCTGAGACTTGCGTATGTATAAGTCGTTTGGAAGATTTTGCTGCATGGTCCAGATGTGATGGGTCGTGTCGCATGCCCCTCCTGTGCTCGCTGCAGGTCCGATACAATTCTGGAACATCGGAGCGGCAATCTCATTCTTATCATGGTAGGAAAAGGGTCAGAGTCCACCCTTCGATGAAACAAACAACAACTCACGAGCTCATCCCAACGGTATTCAATTGGTCCGCTAGTCATCAAGTTGTTGGCACCTTTCCAACAATGAGCTTTATGTATGAGCAACTGGCAGGTATTCTCCTCACATGTCCGAAACTGCAGGATCTGGGCGCCCTGGGAGGGTACTATGAATGATTATGTTGGACCATCAACTTCGGGAACAACTAGGAGCGACCTGACGAGAGGTTCGCAGTCGCCTGAATCGGCAGTACTTGTCGTGATCCGATTGCAAGAGTTTTACATCAACATCCAGTCGAGTTCTGTTAGATCTCCAACAAAAAATCACTGGTCCGTCCATATTGTCATTTTGGAACAGGAGTCCTGCACTCATCAACATTACTCTGACTCAAGCTTTGGACATTGTTTGAACTGAAGGCTGACACGCTTGCAACAGGTGATAGCGCATGAGTGTCAGAACGTGTGGACAAGCTATGCCCTGCACACTGGAGGGTCGTATTCCAGACCTCATTGCCATTGACATTAATAATGGTCGGGTTGACCACGATAGCTGAATGACATAACAGAACTCCATCGTCTTAAAGGAGTCCTAATGTGGTGATTCTCTCTGACGGAAACGTGAAGAGGAGAGCGATTGCTACATAGCATTTCATCTGAGCGGGACACTCATAATTAGTGTACGGAAGGTTGGATCTCATTTAGGACCCACTTATGTGAAATATATTATCTATCTTTTCGAATCCATTCCATTCGATGCAACTTATGGTTGTTTGATCACCGAGGGTGATGCAACAGAACTGGAGAGGGGTGCATGAGAACGAAGTGGATCCTTCAGACAACGCGGAGTCTTATTGAAGCAGCATTCTCAATGGTCAGTGATCGCGCTTAACTGAACTGAAGGACCCAGTTCGACATCGGTTATTCGGCATGCATACATAGAAGGCACCAAGGAAGCAGACCCGGCCCGATTCGTATCAGTAAATCGTAAAGCCGAGAAAACCTGTATCTGTTCCTTGTTCCTCTAAATATCAAAAGTTTACAGTTTTTGACAGACGAGGACGGATGTATATCAGGATCCCTCCCAGCATCAAAGTTCTTTGACCTGGCCAGGAACCCCCTCCCATTGTTTGGGTCTCATGAAACCCGAAGTTTTTTTTAGCTACGAGTGGCCGGATGATCCTCTGGAAATTCATTGTATAACGATGGAGAATGGTCTGGTCAACAGCAGCTAGCTTGGGGTTTTGTTAGGGAGTAGGCCCGGGGTTACACCGGTTCGATCCTTTTGCCTAAGCAGCGATGTGTTGTGCAGAGGTGATCTTATCTACCCACGTCTGGCTGTACCACGCGGTCCCTTACTAGCCTTCTTAGTCGCTGTCCGAGTTATGGATGCTTTCAGATACGAGGTGATAGTAAAGCAGATTGGGATTTCCAAGAGGCGTGATAGTACAAAGCACACAGTAATAGTCTAGTTAGGACTTTACACCAGTGTGTTAAGAGGATCGAAAGATGGGGAAATGAGGGCCTAATCCTACAACTATTTATGCTCCCAGATATTCCATTTTCCGTCCTATTTCTTACTCATCCTGTCTCCACTTTACTCCACTTTCCTCCACTTTCCTCCACCATTACATCTGTTCCTTTGTCATCCTGCTGCGCTTCGCTCCACTTTGCTCCAATCTTTGTAAGGTCGTCTCCACTATGACAGAATTCTTTGGAGTTGCTGACTGAGACAATAGAGGTGGTGCTCCGATATGGAATGCTCCACTGTCAGTACTCCATAACGATGTCATTGCCGTCATTGAGTGGCATCTTTGCTCTTGGAGCGATGTAGGCTGCTCGGTATGTGATTCTTCGGAATTCATCTCGAGGTCCAGCGAGGGTAAGCATAACTCGCACGTCAGTGTTAAGGTGTCGGGTCGGTGTAGAGTATGGTCCAAGGCATATCATGAACTGCATAAGCTCTGCTGGTGGGTTCTGCTGGGTTCTGGTGACTAGCCATGCTTTGCCTTCGTATCGTATATCTCGAATGTAGCGCCATATCCTTCGTTGTATAAGGAGTTGTAATTGCTTGGTTTCCAGGTTCGCATCTCTCGGTAAATAAAGGTTTGCCTGTATTGTAGATGCTGGACATGGTGTGTGCAACTCCGGTCTATACCATCCAATCATTCTCCAAGTTATCGGGTTCGCAGTTCGAGGGGTCCGAGTTGTGATCGTGAGTTCCTCTCGTTTCTTGGGTACTATTGGGCTTGGTGGATTGGAATGCATTGTATCCTGAAGGTGTCGCTCGGTTTCGATGTGACAGTCACGCGTACCAACCGTTGCCGTGCATACTAAGTAGTATACTTCATAAAGGACCATGTAAACTCGTGCACAGACTTGACAGTGCTGAAATGCCAGTGAGGTCTCCATAAACCTTATTAGCCTTTAGCCTTTTAGCGTTTAGGCTTTAGTAGTTGTGCTTCTGGACTTCTAAGAAGTTTGATCGCTTCTTTTGATCGAGGTCGCTCTGGTTGCTTGGTCGGCGGCGTTAGAGTGGTAGTCCGCGGTAATAGGCGGTCGGCGGTGTTAGCTGTTAGCGGGATTACGTATCCGCTTCGGTGCTTCTAGCGCTCGGGTGGTAACGGGTTACTGTTGCCTAGGCCGCTCGATTGCTTGGGCCTTTGATAGCTGGCTTGGTTACCAGTCGCGTTTGGAAAGCTGATCGTGTAGATCTGTTGATCGTGTCGATCCTGATGCGAGTTTTTGAGCGGATCCTTTCACTACACCCCCCCTAAGATGAACTTTCGGAGAAATGTTCATCCTAATCCGTGAGAAAGCTCGGATAAAGGGTCGCCTAGTGATGGTTGATTTTTGCTATCAAACCATCATCATCTCTGCTCCAAAATGTCGAAAGTCGCCGCTGCTGTTACTGTTTTTGTCGTTATTGTCGCGATTTTCGGCATAAGTCATTGGATTTTGGAGCGTAAGAGGCGTGCTCAGGTAAGTGATGCATGCTCTGTGCCGTTTCGAGTTGTTAATCATCCTCTAGGAGGCTGACTTCGAAATGCAATCGTTCCAGCGCGATGTTACTACTGTCGCGCTTCGAGTTCACCTCGCGCTCGGTTATGACGTTGAGGTTATCGATCCGGTCGTCGAAAATGCAGGTATTGCTTCGCAGGAACGTCGTGAAAAGGGTGTCTGGGAAGACATTGACTTGTAAAGGGTGGTGGGAAGGGATATGAATATGAAATGTGCATCATGTAAAGAATATGACGCAATTGAAAGTGATAAGAAAGAAATCATAAAGTCGTTAATGAATAAGTTTTATACCAATTTGGGAGTGAAGTTCCAGGTGTTTACCTACGGCTCTTCAACCCCCAAATGGAGTTTTTCGAAGAAAAAGTGGGATTGGAGTGCCTTTTAGCGTGAAGGCACATCCTAGCATAATGCAAGGGAGTGACTTCACGTAAACTTTTGGCTTCTCCGTTGCATAGAGGATAATAAAGGGTATGCATAATCTGCTAATTCGGTGCCGGCACAATGACGCAATATACAAAATGTCTAGGCCCTTGTTGGTTCTTTGACACTTCTGCATAGTGCTTCATTTGTGCTGGTTGACCGAATAAGCGTGAAATAAGGAGGTGCCTAAAGCATAATTTGGTCGGATGTGACCATAAATACCATAAGGTAGGAATGAAATGCATAATTGACCATGTCGGGTCACGATATGGGAAAGGGGTTGCATAAAAGAAGAGTTGTTTACAAATCTTCGGATTCTTCAGCCTCAGGTGTAGTCTGGGCCGAGTTCGCTGGGGTATATAGTTCCCTGCTTTCACCTTCTTCACTTGACTCTGTATCGTCGGAGTGTATATACATGTCCTCCTGTTCCGACATAGTAAGCATCTCGTCCGGCTGGTAGAGTTCGTTCGGGTACTGGTAGACTGAGATCATCAGATCTTCCAGCAAGGGGTGTCGTGTAGCCTGTAGTTTTTCTCTGGCTTCTTCCTCTCGGTTGTTGAGTTCCATAAGGTAATGAGGGTCGTAGTTAACCTCTTTGCCTTCGACTACGTGGTGCTCGATGTTGTCGAGTGGTACCTCGTCCGTAGTAGAGTTCCTCGCTTCAATAACCGTTCGGTATCTCGTTCCTTCGTAATACTTCGTCATGTTGAGTACCGTCATGAACTGCATGGTGTGGGATGCATAGAAGCCCGTCTGGTCGGCTATGTATATAATGTACTTCATCGCATCGATGCTCATCGGATGATAGTGACTCCATCGCATCATTCGGTTAAGAATTGCGGTAGTCATGTCTCGTCGGTAGGCGCAAATTTGAATTGCCGAATGATAGATGCCCATGATGTTCTTGTATGTCGTTTCGTGCCTAAAGTCGATCTTGCCTCGATGTAATGCTTGCGTTTCGAGTTCGATCGCGTAGGTTAGAAATGCATCATCATTGAGTCGGCGTAATGCTGCGTCTCGAGGGTTACTGAGTTTGAATAACCACTCGTCTGAGTGATTCGCCATCATAAGGTGGGGTATTTCGTCTCGGTTGTGGTGGACTGCGTTCCACTTGTCGAATAGATCGTCGAAGTACTTCCCTGGGCATAGGGGTACAATCTCATCTTCGTAGTTCTCTTCGTTGAATCGGTTGCACAGCTGTGGCCATTGATAACGTTCGGTCGGTGGCCTGAGTGTAAATGTCCATTCTGGTGCATCTTCTGGTTGACAGAATGCATGTAGCTCGTCGAAAATAGGCATAGCTGAGTAGTGGTTCGTCTGCAGTGAAGTAGAGCTGTTGAGATTCGAGTTGTTGTTCCTTAGCTCGAAGTTCTCCATGTTTTATACCATCTTGTTGGTATGTCGGCGATGTCTTGCCTAATTCTTCTATCTCTGCTCTCGCTTTGGTGTGCCACATTGATGTCATCGCTTGGTAAGGTCATTGGGGACCTTACTCATCGTCTCTATTGTGGATCCATAAGCGGCTCCATCGGGTGGAGTGCATGTGATGCAACTATTGCCTCATTCGTTTTCGTGCGGCGATCCATTGGTTAAGGTTCGGTGGCTGGATTGCCTGAGGATACTTTTTATGGAATGCTTCGATCATTTGATAGGAGTTCTTGAGGTTGTCAAGTGGCTCCCATGTTCGCTCCTGGTATCCTTTCCATTGGATAAGGTATTGGACCTTGCTCCGATGACGTCTTGTATTATGAATCGTCTCCACTTCGTACTCTGCTTCTCCCTCCACTTCAATAGGTGGTGGTTCATCCAAAGTGGGTCTTCCAGGGTATTCCTTTCGTTTGTAAGGCCTGAGAAGACTCGCATGAAACACTGGGTGGATCGGAAGGGTTTCGGGTAAGCGTAATCTGAATGACACTTGTCCGACTGCCTTCTCGACTTTATAAGGCCCTGCCCATTTCATTGCAAGTTTCTTCGTTGGTTCCAATCGACTGAGATTCCTCATGTCTAGTAACACTTCGTCTCCCGGCTTGTACTCTGGCAGTTTGCCTCGATGCAGGTCTGCATAAAGCTTCATTGCCTCATTCGCTTGCCTAATCGAATTATAGGCTTCTTGCTGTACTTGTCGAAGCTCCTCTAGGTGATTTATTGCTTCTGGGACGTTTGAATCACCGGTCTCCGCAACGTCCAGGTGAGGATGCCATCCATACAGTGTATAGAATGGTGACTGATGTGTAGTACTGTGCTTCCTGTTGTTGTAGGCGAATTCTGCTATATCGATGTACTCTGCCCAATCTGTTTGTTGGTAGGACACATAGCAGCGTAAGTACTGTTCAAGCTCTTGATTTAGTCGCTCGGTTTGACCATCGGTTTGTGGATGATACGCTGTACTAGTTTTCCAATCGACATCGATGAGTCTGCAGAACTCCTTGAGGAATTGCGCGGTGAAGTTGCTACCTCGGTCGGAGATTACTCGTTTAGGGGCCCCGTAGTATTTGAAGACATGTTGGCGGAACAAACGTGCCAACTGCTTAGCATTGGGTATTCCTTGGCAAGGAATGAACTTCCCCATTTTAGTGAGTTTGTCCACTATAACGAGTATCGCACTGTAGCCTTCATTGCTGACTGGTAAGTCGGTAATCAGGTCACAGGTTATGGTTTCCCATGGTTGATGTGGTGCCTCCAACGGTTGGAGCGGCGGATTTCGAAACTGTCGAATCGGTTTTGCACGCTGACATATGTCGCAGGTTGCGGTATATGCTCGGATCATTTCTTCCATCTTCGGCCAATAGTATGATCGCTTTACAAGCTCTATGGTCTTTTCTGCTCCTGGGTGGCCTGCAAGTTTGTGATCATGGCGCCTTCGGATTAGCAACGCTCGTAGGTTGGCGGACGGCGGGATATATAATGCATTGGTTACGTAGTGCAAGCCGTTCCTGTAACTGTAGCCGTTGCTCTGCTTGATCGCCTGAATTTCCTTCTTAGCCTCCTCGGTATTGTAGTTCCTCTTGATCGTTCGGATAATAGGATCAGAGATGGTGACCATTTCAGTTTCTAGCTTGTATAGACCGTTGATCTCTGTGCGTCGCAATGTTTGTTGCTTGATCGTATCAGGAGGTAATAAGGTAACTCCTAAGTTGTCCTTGTCCTCTGGCATATAGTCGGATCGTCGTGATAGCTCGTCAGCTTGGTTCTTCTTGCCTGGCCAATGGAGAATCTTGAAGTTATATCGTGATAACTCTAGTGCCCATCTTGCTTGACGTCTCGATAGATTCTGAGCTGTCATGAAGTATCGGAGGTTTGCATGATCGCTTCGGATTGTTACTGGTTCTTTGGTTCCCTCCAATAGGTGTCTCCAATGCTTGAGTGCTTCCATGATTGCTAGCATCTCTTTGTCATGCGTCGGATAGTTTCGTTGGGTGTTTGTTAGAGTTTTCGACATGAAACCCAAAGGTCTCAGTTCTCCTTGGTTGTCTTCTTGTTGTAAGACTGCACCAATCGCTACATCGGATGCATCAGTTTCCAATGTGTATGATTTGTCTGGCTTTGGCATTGCCAATGCGACTTCCGTTTCGAATGCCTTCTTGATACTTTCGAATGCCTTGTCTTGTGCCTCTGCCCATATGAACTTGCGATCCTTCTTGATAAGGTCGCCAATAGATGCGAATGTATCGGCATAGTTCCTGATGAATCTTCGGTAGAAGTTACAAAATCCTTGGAACTTTCGAACTTGTCGTTTCGTCCTTGGCACTGGCCATTCGTGAATAGCTTTGAGCTTATAAGGATCCATCTGGATGCCTTTCGTTCCTACTACAAATCCCAAGTAGTCGAGCTGGGTTTGGAGGAAGTGACATTTCTCGATTTTGAGGTAAATGTCGAGCTCTCGGCATTTCTGTAGAATTGCCCTGAGGAGTTTCCAATGTTCCTCTTCAGTTTGTGCTTGACCAATAAGGTCGTCCAAATAGTTGAGTGCTTCTTCTGTCCTGAGCCAATATTCGAAGTTGTCGTTCATGAATCGTTGGAATACTGCAGGTGAGTTCTTCATTCCAAACATCATGACCTTTGGCTTGTAGACTGCATTGCCAACTCGGAATGCTGCCTTCCACTCGTCTCCTTCTCGGATTCGCAGGTTGTTGTAACCTGATCGCATGTCGAGTGTAAAGAAGAATTTTCCTTTCTCCAGTTTCTCTGGGAGAACACTCATGATCGGTATCGGGTATGGATCTGATACTGTCGTGTCGTTGATGTCTCGGTAATCGGTTACTGCTCGTGCTCCTCCGTCTTTCTTTCCTACAAAGAAGACTGGTGCTGCTACCGGACATGGTTCATGTGGTTGAACCTTTTCAATCCATCCTTTGTCAAGTAACTCTTTGACATAAGCATCGAGTGCTGCCTGCTCTTCTCGTGTGAGCTTGATAATAGGCCTTGGTTTCGGTAATGGTACTCCTTCTTTGAGGTTAATCGCCATATCCCATTTCGTATGCTTGGGTAACCTCCTTGACTTGTCAGGATCAAAGACATCTGCGTAGTCTTCTATTTCCTTTGGTAGGAGTTTTCGCCAATCTCGTTTCTGTGTTCCTAGTAGTCCTTCTGCAGCTGCCTTTTGTTGAGAATACTGCTGGGATACTGAACTCGCTTTGTTCAGAGGCTGTGAGACTTGGTTCTGCTGCCTTGGTGACCAATTTCGATTGATGTCTAGCTCTAGCTTTGCAGCGAGCTCTTCCTTTCTGGTAAGGGTAGCTGGTTGGTTGGTCGTCCTAAGACTTTCAATGTCTTCTGGCTCTATATCGTGCATAGGAGTGTCTTCTGTTGTCTCCTGCCCGTCTTGCATCTCGATATCGCTTTCGTTGTCTGCCCATCTTGTACGCTTCGGTGTGGGACTAGCTCCTCGCATTAACGATGCCGTTCTCGGTCGTATAATGCCTGCCACTGGCTTCTCTGGATACCGTGTCTTTCGTGGTCGTATCCTATACTTCATGCCCGGGTTTTCTTCTGGTGATGGCCAGAGTTCTTCATCTTCCGGCATGTTTTGCCTCAGTGGGTGTATCTTCTGTGGTGGTTGTTTCTTCCAACGTTTCGGAGAGTCGTTTATTTCCTCCTGTTCGTCTAGGCTATGCTTGCCTGTTACATCTTGTGTTTCACTTTCGGATGTCTGGTACAGTTGCCGTGCTGGGATCATCCGTCTCGGTATGTGCCTTGGTCGTCGTTGCACTATACTCGTTCCTTGTGGTGCCTGTTTCTTCCATCGCTTGGGAGTGTAGTTTATTTCCTCCTCATCTCGATGATGCTTGTTTGCCGTTTCCTGTTGTGGCTGTTTCGCTGTAGAGTCTGGTATATTTTCCGTGCTCGGACTCTTCACTTCTGGCGTCTGTTTTGCCTGTTCCAGTCTTGGTGTTGCTGGTCTGGTTTCCGGCTTCGCTTGTGGCTTCGTTTCGTGAGAGTGTCCGTTGTTGTCTCTCCTTGGCGCAAATATTATTCCTGGTGCTCCAGAGTGTCGATAGTTGTCTCTGTCCTGAGCCTGTTGCTTCGTGTTATGCCTAGGTCTTGTCTTGTCAGGTTTGCCTTTCGTTTGCCGTTTCCGTTTGCGCTTCCTGTGCCTTCGCTTCTTGGTAGCTCGTATGACGTTGAGCTCGAATGGTATCGAATTACCATTCCGATTCCATACTTGATTCTTCCAATCAATTTCGGGATTGACTTTGGCCAAATAGTCAATTCCTAGGATCACTTGATCCTGTCCTGTGGTTGCTACTGCCAACGTTTGTGGCTGCGGTTTAGGTCCATCAAAAATTAATGTGTAGACCTCGTGCGTGATTGCTCCTCCTTGGTTGGGACTTCCATCCGCATTATTCAAAGGTCGAGGGTGATCAAGCCTCTTTTTGAATAGGCTGTAGTGTCGTACCAAGTTGGGGTGTATCGTGCTGCATGTAGCTCCGGAATCGATTAACGCTTTGACTGCTAGGGTTTTTGTTCCAACCTTCACTCGAATAGGTAATCGGGGATGCAATGCTTGTATTGGCAATCGCTTATTGTACATCGCTTCACTGGGGTTGAACCCAGGAGGTTTGAAACACTGGTTGTTGAAACCTTTCTCGTCACCCTTGTCACACTCACATCGCGCAGTCTCGTTCGATGGAGGTCTTAATCTTTTCCCTGTTGCTCTTTACTTGCTAGGGATTTGCGAATGTTGTTTCGGTATTCTTCGTCATGCTTGCAAGTCCATCCTGCTGATTCATCGCCTTTAGCCCATGCTACATGGTCGTAGTGGACTGGCCTTCGGCAGTGTGGATCGGGGCATGTTTCCTTGAAATCGATTGTTCGTGTTGTCATCGTCCTCCGTTTTACACCATTAGTCTTCTTCGGCCGCTTAGAGGAAGAACCCTTTTGCTTCCTTGGTGCCTTGCAATCCTTTGCGTAATGTCCTGACTTTTCACAGTTGTAGCATTTGCCTCCTTTCTTCGGCAAGCCTCGGAGTGCATCTACATCCATGGCGTCTGGATCTCGTTTCGTTGTTTGTACTGGTGGTCGGAAAGATGACTGTCCGTTCGATTTGAATCTTGGGGTGTATGTTTGATTACCCATGAGCCTTTGCCTGGCATCAGAGTTTGCTAGGTTGCTTGTCCATTCCATCCATGCATCGAGGTCGTTCTTCTCGAAAGCATCGGGTTGTACAGATTCGACTCGTCGTTTGACCCACATGTCTAGTCCTTTGACATAGATGTACTTGAGCATCTGCTTATCCATCGTGTCTGGTGCTCGTGCTTTGAGTCGTCGGAATTCGTCGTTGTACGCCCTAATGCTTGCTCCTTTCTGCTGGATGCATAGTAGTTGGAATAGGGCTTCCTGTTCTCCAATGATCGGATGTCCTGCTCGGATCCTCATCCAGTTCAGCATGTCCTTGAGTGATGCGAACATTCCGTTTGTTGCAGCGATAATCGCAGGTACTGGTTTCAGTTTCCCATTGGCATCGAATGATGTTAGGGTATTCTTCTCTGCAAACCAATCGTAGCTGTCGCCTTCTAGTGCCGCAAATAGGCTCTTTGCGATCTCCTCCTCATCCTTGACTCCATGCTGTGCCAGCTTCGAGATACATCGACTAATCCACAGATCAATATCTTCGCTTCGCTTGCCATAGTACTTCGGAAGCTTGATGCTGTGTTTAGAGAGTTGTGTCTGAAGAGTCTGTAGTTGCTGCTCCAGTGCTTGCACCTTCTGGTCGGTTGTCGACATGATCGTAAGTGCTTATGGGCACTGCTGGTGGTGAATAGGATGGTGGTGGTGGATTCTCTGGCGCTTGGGTTGCTACTGAACCACTTGCTGGTACTGCAGGTACTGTTGGTACTTGGATGATAACCGTTCGAGGTGGGGTTCTGAGTAAGAATGGCCTTCGTGATGCTTCTTCGTCTGAGGACACTGATTCGTCAGAACTCTGTTCCTGTTGGGCTCTCTCTCTTGGTAGAAAGTATTCCCAGCGTTGTGCTGCCTGAGCTACTTCTCGAATTCGTTGAGCGTGTTCGAGTATGTTCCTTGAGGTAGTTTCGGTTGTCTGTACCGATGTGAGTATAGCTGCGTAGGTGCGTTGACTCGACTCGATTGTTTGTCCTAGTTGGAGTAGGGCTTCTCGCAGGTTATGGATGTCTTGAACAATCCTTGGTTGATCTAGAGCTGTCCTGTTAAGCTCTCCGACTCTCGTCTCGATCGTCTGTAGTTGTTGTTCCTGCGCAGTAATCCTGTTTCGGATAGCGTTGAGCTCTCGGTCAAGTACTCCGTTTCCGTCTATGACCCGATGATTGAGTGCTCCTGCTGCTCGATCCAATTCCAGGGTATATCTCTCTAGAGCTGCTACTTGTGCTCCAATTCTTTGAGTAGTTGCTTCTAGTGCTTCGAATCGATCTCCTACTGCTGTCGCGTATGCTCCGGTTGGTAGACTGTTTGACTGCCCCGTGTTTGCAGTTCGTTCTTCCAGTCTTTCAACCCTTTCTTGTAGCCTTCTGATCACTGGTGGATACAATATGCTGTGGTTCGTTGTCGCGTATAGTATGTCGTGATCGCTTTCCAGACTACGTAGCCTGTTGGTGATATGTTGAACTCGTTCGTCGAGGGATCTAGGTGTGAACCTCGTTTGATTATCGTTCGCCCGTTCGTTCGTTCGATGACCGTTACTTCTGTTGTTGGCGTTTCCTGATCGGTTCATGAACTTCGTTTCTCGCCTGATGCTTCAGGGTTATTGTTCCTTGGTGCTGTTAACCAAGTAGTTCCTTTCTCGTCGAATGTAGCAATAGTGGAAGGGACTGCTGCTACTTTCGTGGTTGTTGTTTGCGTGCTCCCAACTGCAGGGCTACCAGATGCCTTTGCTATTAGGTACACTTCGTCGTTGTAGGGGTTATGATAGTAGATATGTGATTTAAGTGAATTGGGTTTGTCGTTCTCCAGGATGTGCACTTGTCCTGAGGATTCGATATGGGTACTAGTCTCGAAACTAGCGACGTCGATAGGGACTTGAGGTCGACGGTCCTCGCCTCGATAAAACACTAGCCAAGAACCTTGCCCGTGAGAGGTGGTGGTAAAACTAGCGAGTGATCTTTCGATCCAATGTTAGGGAGTAGGCCCGGGGTTACACCGGTTCGATCCTTTTGCCTAAGCAGCGATGTGTTGTGCAGAGGTGATCTTATCTACCCACGTCTGGCTGTACCACGCGGTCCCTTACTAGCCTTCTTAGTCGCTGTCCGAGTTATGGATGCTTTCAGATACGAGGTGATAGTAAAGCAGATTGGGATTTCCAAGAGGCGTGATAGTACAAAGCACACAGTAATAGTCTAGTTAGGACTTTACACCAGTGTGTTAAGAGGATCGAAAGATGGGGAAATGAGGGCCTAATCCTACAACTATTTATGCTCCCAGATATTCCATTTTCCGTCCTATTTCTTACTCATCCTGTCTCCACTTTACTCCACTTTCCTCCACTTTCCTCCACCATTACATCTGTTCCTTTGTCATCCTGCTGCGCTTCGCTCCACTTTGCTCCAATCTTTGTAAGGTCGTCTCCACTATGACAGAATTCTTTGGAGTTGCTGACTGAGACAATAGAGGTGGTGCTCCGATATGGAATGCTCCACTGTCAGTACTCCATAACGATGTCATTGCCGTCATTGAGTGGCATCTTTGCTCTTGGAGCGATGTAGGCTGCTCGGTATGTGATTCTTCGGAATTCATCTCGAGGTCCAGCGAGGGTAAGCATAACTCGCACGTCAGTGTTAAGGTGTCGGGTCGGTGTAGAGTATGGTCCAAGGCATATCATGAACTGCATAAGCTCTGCTGGTGGGTTCTGCTGGGTTCTGGTGACTAGCCATGCTTTGCCTTCGTATCGTATATCTCGAATGTAGCGCCATATCCTTCGTTGTATAAGGAGTTGTAATTGCTTGGTTTCCAGGTTCGCATCTCTCGGTAAATAAAGGTTTGCCTGTATTGTAGATGCTGGACATGGTGTGTGCAACTCCGGTCTATACCATCCAATCATTCTCCAAGTTATCGGGTTCGCAGTTCGAGGGGTCCGAGTTGTGATCGTGAGTTCCTCTCGTTTCTTGGGTACTATTGGGCTTGGTGGATTGGAATGCATTGTATCCTGAAGGTGTCGCTCGGTTTCGATGTGACAGTCACGCGTACCAACCGTTGCCGTGCATACTAAGTAGTATACTTCATAAAGGACCATGTAAACTCGTGCACAGACTTGACAGTGCTGAAATGCCAGTGAGGTCTCCATAAACCTTATTAGCCTTTAGCCTTTTAGCGTTTAGGCTTAGTAGTTGTGCTTCTGGACTTCTAAGAAGTTTGATCGCTTCTTTTGATCGAGGTCGCTCTGGTTGCTTGGTCGGCGGCGTTAGAGTGGTAGTCCGCGGTAATAGGCGGTCGGCGGTGTTAGCTGTTAGCGGGATTACGTATCCGCTTCGGTGCTTCTAGCGCTCGGGTGGTAACGGGTTACTGTTGCCTAGGCCGCTCGATTGCTTGGGCCTTTGATAGCTGGCTTGGTTACCAGTCGCGTTTGGAAAGCTGATCGTGTAGATCTGTTGATCGTGTCGATCCTGATGCGAGTTTTTGAGCGGATCCTTTCAGGTTTGAGGGGTTGAGGATCAATGAAAGAATAGTCCTTAAATACAGAATAAACTTGAATAAAAAATCGACTCAAGTTTCGAACATGTTGAGATTGAACCCTCAACTATAGGCGTGACAATAAGCAATTACAGCCGTTTGCAAAAGTAATGAGAATCACCACTTTTCTCGCCATGAGAGCCTCAAAACACAGATAAAATCATATCTCACCCAAATCTCAACGATTTCACATCATCTAAGTTGCTAAATTCATATTTTCGAAAGGGCTTTCGCTTAAAGAAAACTGTAGAGAAAATAGAGCGAAAAATGACCCTGAAATGGCGAAAATATCGGTTTTTGCCTCTTCCTTGCATGTGCAATTTTTTCTGTGATCCCTGCTGGTCCAGCACCTCCCCAAAGCTATCCAGAATGATAATATGATTATAAAATGAATTTACAGACTGAGTTTGAGTTGAATTGTGTACCAGAATGTGCTGCTTTGAGGCATGCCTGAATCACTCAAAACTCATCATTTCTCTCTAGCCTCCCAGGCTCCAGGAAAAATTCTTACAGGCCATATTCATGCATGTAAATTCATTTTGGATATAATAGACTAGGTTTGTGTACTAGTTAAAGCCTCAGCATCCACTGGTGAGCTGGGAAGATGCTGTCTAAAATGATGCATACAACCAGAATCACTTGTTCAGCCCAGCTCACTAGTGGATGCTGAGGCTTTAGCTAGTACACAAACCTAGTCTATTATATCCAAAATGAATTTACATGCATGAATATGGCCTGTAAGAATTTTTCCTGGAGCCTGGGAGGCTAGAGAGAAATGATGAGTTTTGAGTGATTCAGGCATGCCTCAAAGCAGCACATTCTGGTACACAATTCAACTCAAACTCAGTCTGTAAATTAATTTTATAATCATATTATCATTCTGGATAGCTTTGGGGAGGTGCTGGACCAGCAGGGATCACAGAAAAAATTGCACATGCAAGGAAGAGGCAAAAACCGATATTTTCGCCATTTCAGGGTCATTTTTCGCTCTATTTTCTCTACAGTTTTCTTTAAGCGAAAGCCCTTTCGAAAATATGAATTTAGCAACTTAGATGATGTGAAACCGTTGAGATTTGGGTGAGATATGATTTTATCTGTGTTTTGAGGCTCTTATGGCGAGAAAAGTGGTGATTCTCATTACTTTTGCAAACGGCTGTAATATTTCCCTGCCCCCTAGAGCGAGCCGTTCAATCAAAAAGGCAACAGTCTATTACTGAGGAGAGCTGTAAGTATAATTGTGATATGGTTCTTTGATGGACATATATCGAGTAAACCGGTCTGAAATGACCGCATCCCACAAACTAGTAATAGGGCATTACTGCCTTTTTCATATGTATTGTCACTCGCGACTTCTGTGATTTTTGTCACACAGAACACCTCAAAATATAAAAATCACCATATCTCACTCAATTCTTGACCGCTTTGCATAATCTAAGTTGCTAAGCTCATATTTTTTGAAAATGTTTCAAACTCTAACAAGGATGAAGAGAAATGAGCAAAGAATGAGTGAGATATGTCGTAAAAGGCCGATTTTAGACACATCTTTCATGTGCAGTTTTTCCTGCCCTCATCCCTGCTTCTACAGTCCTATAAGCAAGTCCAAAATGATATGATTATTTTATTTTAAGTTTACAGACTGACTTTGAGCTCTATTCTGAGTTGTATCTGCTGGTTTGATGCATGTCTGAGCTGAGCTCAAACCTACCTTTTCTCAAGGACCCCCAGACCTCAAAATAAATTTATTCTTAGGAAATCTGATGTCTGTAAGTTCATATTATACCAATAGACTCACTTTGGTGCAGTCTAGATTGTTGTAGCACCCAGTCTGAGGGCAGGAAAAACTGCACATGAAGGAAGTGTCTAAAATCGACCTTTTACGACATATCTCACTCATTCTTTGCTCATTTCTCTTCATCCTTGTTGGAGTTTGAAACATATCTTAAAACTATGAATTTAGAAACTTATATCATGCAAAACGGTCAAGAATTGAATGAGATATAGTGATTTTTATATTTTGAGGTGTTCTGTGTGACAAAAATCACAGAAGTCGCGAGTGACAATACATATGAAAAAGGCAGTAACGAAGGATGCACCTCTTGCTGCACAAGCCAAGCCGCTTTCCTAAGTGCCAACTCGGAACACCCTGATATTATCATGAGATCCGTACGCAAGTAGCGACTTGAAACTCACTGCAATACCCACAGGGCATCGGCTGGGGCACAGGCTGCCCCTGTGGACACTGCGGGTATGAGACATTCCTGGTTGGTCAGACTGACAAGCGTACCCTGATCAAGGTTTTAACAAGGCCAAATTGATGGAGCCGAGGGAAAATCTCACCAGCTCGTCCCAGCAATACTCCAATGGTGCGTTTCGCAAATTAATCCACTCAATGGCACCTAAGCCGTAAATCAATTTTGTAAGGGGCTTCAGTAATGGCCATTTTACTAACATGTTTGAAACTCGAGGAGCTGGACACCTGACGAGGGTACTGTGAATGTAGGCCCTCCAGCTTGACTAATGACTTGAAGAGCGTCGATGAGTATTAGACAGTCTCCGTCCTCTGGAGCACTTGGAGTAAGTTGGATACAAGAACACCCAACTGAATGTGATGTGCGTTAGAAGTAACAACAAGATCATTTGAAGTTCGTATCCATACGTACACTGCAAGCCACACTGACATTCCGGTGCAGGAGTCTTACACTCGGCGGCATTACGTCGCAACAACTCCGATGGACCATTGAACGACTTTCTGGGTTGTGAAGTCATAGCGGCATGCGAGCTATCATCCAGGCATATGAACGATCTACTTTGAATCTCATTTCCGTTGGAATTGACGATAGTAGAGTTGACTTCAATGGCCGACGGACATGAAGCGAGTCTATGGCTTTGAACAGCTCGCAAATCAAGAGTTGTAGCAAAGCTTCCAAAAGAGTAGCTTAGAAAAAGGGCGTACACAGCCAAGAGTCGCATCTTACGAAAAGGCTTAGTAGGACCCTAAGATATGCGCCGATATGAGAGAGACTGTCCTATCTCTGTCCCGTTTTATGGAAGAAATTGGTCTCATCACATAAAGAAAAATAGCTCAGGCCATAGCGCGGGTCCAACCAACGGCAGAAATAGAAGGATGTGCACCTGAGAACGAAGCGGCGATATCCGTTGAGCCAGCCGAACATATTCATAAACTACGATCCGGACTGGTTTAGAGGCCTAGGTCGTCGTAAAGTGCACGCAATGGAGAGTTCCGGAGCTCCATACTTCCGAAACCCACAAACCGCGAAAACGCAGTAATGTGTCAGTATCCTTTTTCTGATTTTCAGAAGGGAGTTTATTCCTGATCGTAAGAGCCGACATGAAAGAAGAAACCAGAGCAAGGAGTTCCAGTATTGCTGCAAAATCAACAGGCTCGTACCTGCCCTTATCTTGGTTTCGATGGCTAACAAATTCCCAGGTGAAAGACCCAGGCATCAATCAGTACGTTGAAATCGAGTGTGAATCTCGTCCATTATTATACTCTTGGACCTGAGCCCTGGCCAACGTACAAATGGCTAATGTAGAACCCGTGAAGATGTGTCTGGAGAAGCCGCACAATTTTAGGTCATATGGGACACCGGCCCTCAAAAATTCGTAACTTAAGACTCGAGAATGTGGTGCACCTCAGAGAGCACAGTGAATAATATCTGAGAATCAGTGACTCGGACAGATTCCCACGCCCACGAATACAAAGTGATCTTGCTACTTGAAAAAGCCTCAAATTCAAACTTCGTACACACCATCTACCTGATCATGTAAAACTAAAAGGCAGTAGCACTGCAATCGTTGTTCAATTCGCATGCTCCACTACTTACTCAATCAAGAAATCTGCATCGCACATGACTATTCATTGACCCTCTATTCAACGACTCATAAGTTTCTGGTCTATCTTCATCACTTTTTAGCGCAATGATTCTACCTCATGAGTGGTAATGAGAGACGACCTAAGGGTTGACGCTGAACATTCTGAATTATTCATAAGGATAATGTATGCATGTCATAATCTCCAAAAACTCACAGTATGCTGAATCTGTCGTTCGTAGAGGTGCAATTTGCTCCAGTGCTGATACCTGATTCAAGACAGTTACTATCAGCGAAGCCCGAGAATGCAGCCTAATCGTAGACCGCTATTAGAGAATCTATGGCAGAGGAAAAGATAATGTGCAGAGGCTTACGAGCTCGTCCCAGCAATATTCGTGTGATGAACCAGCGGAAAGATTGATCCATTCGATTGCGCCTGAATACTCGACTTGTTAACTGCGTCTGTGAGAAGAAAAAAGAAACAAATAGACGTACACGATTGAAATGTGAGGAGTTGAAAAGATTTTGTATGAACAGTGAACGTTGGTCCCACTGCTTCAGGAATGACCTTTAAAGAGTCGATGAGAACAGAACAGTCATTGCCGACTGGAAGAGATGGCGTAAGATTAGTGCAAGCGCAAGTTACTAGTTGGAGGTATGGTTTCAGCAACATGCTTGCATTCGACAGGATTATTACTGCTTAAGCGTACCTAGCTGTCCGCACTGGCATACCGGTGTACTCTGTGTGCATTCGCTGACAGCGCGTCTCAAAAGACCGGGAATGCTATCGGGGGCAGCGATGAATGACTTCGTGGCAAGCGTCGGTACAGTGGCGCTGGCCGACAAGCTATCATCTGGACATTCGAATGTGATGCTTTGGATGTCGTTTCCGTTCAAATTGATCGTCGTAGAGTTGACTAGACTGGCGGAAGGACACAATGAGAGACCATTGCTTTGAAGTAATCCTGAAGGAATGTTTCCTCCAAGTGTCGTCAGGGAAAAGTAGAGGAAAAGCGTGATAGCAGCGAGATATCCCATTTTCGCGAAAGAGTGAAATGCGCTCTGAGGAAGAGACTACGGGCTTAACTTGGGTCACTTTATAGGATATCTCATCTGACTGCCTTCGGAAGACATTCGGCTGAGACAGCTTTGAATTAGGTGCAACTAGATGATTAGGAACAGAAAACCTGCAGCATTGCATCTAGAGCAGTCTTCTAAAAATCAATGCATGCTAAATATGACTGAGGTTCAGGTCGTTCTGATGAAAACTGATCGGCAGTTGTCAAAGAGTCAAGCGCACTATTGGAAAATTTCTATCCGATGAATCGACTCGGAGAAAGCTAAGCACAGGTGATCGCATTTCTGAGCCATACTGGACGAGTAGCTGGATATCGGAACACATGGAGTGAACAGAAAGAAGACCGCGAACCTGTGCACGGCTCCTTGTTAGTCCGAACCTCGATTCACGGAGCACCCGACCCAGACGGAGCACAGTCGGAGCACCCGACCCGGACCTGTTGAGATCTGCATTATGCGCGGGCCAGGTTCGCATCAGAACAAGGGCTTTACCGATACCCCCGCCCGGATCTTCGAGTCGGCTGGCGGCTGGACTCGACCAGAGCCAGCGGGCGCGGGAGCAAAGGAGAACTCGAGGTCTGGTGTTTCCATCCGTTGCATTCTGGTCAAGTTGGTAAAAAGAGCGCGAGTTTTTGTGCACGTCCGCGCAGCGGTAAAAGTTTGAATTTGCAGCGACTACGCCACAACAGATTACACAGTTCCCACGAATACATAAACGATTCAACGGTTGAGCTTTTAATAAACAAACTCAAACCCTCACGGTCTATACTTGCTATTGCTATCATATAGAAGCCCTTCGTCACCGAGGATAATCCGAACAGTTCTCAAATATATTGCAAATGATGTCCAAGATACTTTCTACACCAGAGTCACTTCTGAATCTTGGGTAGACTACATAGTTAAGAGAGTCTGACAGCCAATAGTCTGTCGTTCCGGTAAGAAATATATAGCTCTAGTTTAAGAGCCGACCCGGAACAACCTGAAATGTCGGTAAGAATCCAATATCAAGATGATTAGTATGTTTACTCACTGGAGGTTCCACAATCCGTCGTTAGGCGTGCAAGACGCTCCGGAGCTGACATTGTCTTCGAGACAGTCTTGGTTGCTCAGACCCATAAGTGCGCTCTACCACATGGAACAGAATCAGCAACTTCCTCAAACCGCTAGAAAAGAAAGAAAAGAACTGACCATTTCGTCCCAGCAATATTCAATAGGTTGGTTTCGAATACCATTACCCAGGTTAGAAAACTCGATTGCGCCTAAAGAAGAACTTAGTTGGAGGAATTATGATAGACATGTGTGGGCGCACATGACTCGAATTGGAGAAGCTGGAAAGTCCTCGGCTGGACTACGAAAGTGGATCCTTGGAGCTGCGGAATGATTTGAAGAGAGTCGATGAGGATCGTGCAGTCGAGTCCGGTTGGCGCGTTAGGGGTTGTGTTCGTACAAGCACAGGTGGCTAATCGAAACATACTCCCGTCAATCCCCATTTACTTTTATATCCGCGTTGGGTAGGAGACTCACTGGGTTGACCGCACTGGCACTCTGGCGCAGCAGTCCTGCATTCGGCCGCATTGCGTTTTGCTACATCCGACAAAGTGTTCGGAACGATGGCAGGGAATCTTGCCACGAGCGAAGATTCATTATCACGCGCGGACAAGCTATCATCCGAGCATTCAAAAGTAGTGCTCTGGATTTCATTACCGTTCACATTGATGGTCGTGGAGTTGACGACAACGGCGGAAGGACATGATGCCAGTCCCCTGCTCTGGAGAACCCCAGATGCAACAGTTGCACCAAGAGTTCCAATAGAGAAGGATAGGAGGAGAGTAGTTGTGGTGAGATACTTCATTGCCAGCCCGTGCATAAGAAAAACCGAATGCAATCCCTCAAGAGGATGGAGACTCTTGTCCAATTTGACTCGCGTTTTATATGGTCGTGAATGCACAACGTTTTGCCTGCCTTCCTTCAGAATAATTCTCTTCTCGCCCGCTTAGGACTAGCCCCAGCATGTTCTCTGAACGTCGGAACACTGGCAACATAGTCCGAAATCTATGCTTGAGAAGAAGCCGCGAGCAATGCACGGCTCCAACTGGACAGTCCTTTCACCAGTTAGGAGTTAATATCAAGTCTATAGCATTGTCAGGTACAATTTAGGACTCGTGGCACATGGCCCTTGAACAAACTGTTCGTAACGTACCGCACATCATCAAATGAGTACTCCTGAAGATCATGAAGCTTCGGCATACTGGTCGAGCTCGCACGATGTGCAGTTCTTGTTGAGTAAAAGAACCATACAATGCCGAAAGAACGTATGTAGATCGTCGCTCAGAGCACCGTCGAAGGCAACTCTGTGATCACATATCCAGAAACAGTAGCGAGCATACTACGTTCCTGGCTATTTCGAGCCCCAGCGACTTGTGGTCCGCCAGATGCAAAACCCGCTTTTCGCGGAAGTCTGCTTCCATTCCAGGTGCTTTCCAGACTTTTTCCTCTGAGCCCAGATCCCGCGGTTTACCTCAACACCGCTGCAAGATGATCAATGCACCGCGGTGCCTTGAGGAAGAGACGAATAATAATCTTTGTTTGTATTCTGCCCGTGGTCATCAGACATGAGTGGTCACTTGAAATTGGCAGTATGAGAGAAAGCGGGAAACAGGACGTAAGGAAGGCATCCTCCATGCCGAGCGGTAGAAACTCTCATCATCTCATAGTATGGATGGATTGTTTTTCAATTCAATTGACTCAAAGAAAGTCAAATAATATCACGTGCTCAGGTACGGTTCTCACGACTGATCTTTTCGGATTTCAAATAAATTTCAATTGAAAGCCAAATTTTTTCCACAGTTCCAGAGGGATGAGCTCGGTCATGTACAGGACCGCTTCTTCATTAGAAAGTACTACTAAAATCTTAGAGGGCAAATACCGCTACTATTCCTCAACTCTGCAAGCATTATTTGTTTGGCTCCAACCAATCACATTAAGGTTGAGAAGCTCTCAGGGTTATGTAAAAGTCGCAGGAGAAAAAACACAGCCACGGATGACCGTGTTCTGTCCATCATCTGCGCTTTTGCCCGGGGTAAGAGCAAAGCGTAGTTGATGCCTATCATAGGCGGAATCGTAAGTGGCTTCAAAGCCAATAGATGCCACTGTGTGCATGACATGAGCTGACTTACGTGAACACGAAAGGACCTGACAGGGGGGACGATCGGTGAGTTTCACCTCATTCAAGTCGCTGGCTAACGTTGACCTTTTATAGCCGCATTTGGTACATTACTTGTTCGTGTTTCGATCATAGTTTGCAAGTTCACTTGAATTACGATCGTGTTTACTTGGTTTTCCAGGTTTACGACGTTTTCTTTGTCACCTTTGATCGAGAGGTTCGCCGGTGATACATTACATTCTCCGGCAAAATGACAATCGTTTTGTTTTGAAGGTGGCTTTGGTCTGGACCTCCCGATGGAATCTCGGAAAGGTGAGTCTCGCGATGTGTCCTCGGTGCCGGCTTGTAAAATAACATCCGTCTAGGTGCTCTTCTTTCTCAACCGGTATCTTCCGTTCTTCGACACTTTTCTCTCGTTGCATCGTGAGCTTCCTTTCATTCATTGCGCGCTCATTCATATTTTTATGTAACATATCTTATACAGTCCTGCTTGGAAAGAATACCGATAAGGTGTGAACTCCATCCCTTATTCCCCTCGATTAATTAAGACCCAATTCATCCAAGGGGTGCCTTCTTGGGTTTAGCGCGGTGACATGTACGTTCAATAGCCTCCCGAACCCGTAAATGAGTCTGGATGAGTAGACTGACATAGCCTTTGATTAGGGTTGATCGTAGTAGGGATAATCGCCGCGGAAGGTCAGACTTTTTCCGAAAGTTGACTATCAAACCGTTCTTCCAACTATAATCTAACAGCCATTCTTATGCTGCGAACATATGCAATTTGGGAGCGGAAGCGAGCCATTTTCATCACTCTTATCCTTCTTGGATGCGTAAGCCGGACGTTACTCGGGTTATTGGTTGCATTGAAAACATGTTACAGGGCACATTCATTCCTGGTATTGTTGTCACTCAATTCGAAGTCGAGTCTCTCGCTTGTAGGCTCCAAGAACTATGTATTTTCTCAATGATCTTACAGCCTCCTTTAGACGTTGCGGATCCTAATGGTGGCTGCACGAAGACGAAACCCTCAAGTCCGGTTATCTTCGTCGCGTTTTTGCTTCTTATCTTGTGCGAAACGAGTGAGCAATAGTGGAAATACTGTAGCTGCCATCTTCGTTGACCATTCATTTAGTCATCGTCGTCTTGACGCTCGTTAGAGCTCGACATCATTGTGCGTCTGTTTTTACTTCCATTGATTTTCGATCCTAACCTAAGATTAATGTGCCTAGATCTTTCCCGCCAGACTCGATCACCCTTAATCTGGCAACTATATAAAGACGGTGAGGTTTATTTTTAGTGGTTATTCCTAATCCTGACGTTCATTTCTTGTAGGCTTGCTCTACTATGTATACTTATTAGGTTTGGCACTGGAAAGTCATGTTCAAGCTTCTCCTCTGACCAATGATCCCGTTCTCCGCCAGCTTTTTCACTTGTCAATCTCATCACAGCCGTTGCAGCTCCTGTAAGATAGATTTTCATCTCTCATCAAGTTCAATAAATAATCGCCGTTTGTTGACAGCCCGCATATACTAATTGGCTAACGACGTGGGCCTTTTCTCCTTTCTTAGATCCCGAGCAGAATCTCTGATCCATTCTGGCCAATATACCCTGCAGTCCTCAACGTGTCATGCACAGTCTGCTCTGTACACGCGTGTTATTGCACATCCGCTCACACAACACGGACCCCGATTCAGAAATCATGTCGACACAAGTCGCTATGTCTTTCACATCGTACTATGACCAAGGACGGACGGGAATGACGCACAGCTCTGCCACAGCGTCCGGTTCTGGCTCAGGTTCAGGTTCCGACGCTGATACGCGATTATTCCTGACATTCTCCAGCCATACCGAAAGTACGAGTCCTAGTGAAGCCCGAAGTAGTGCTTTTCGATATAAGGAACTTGCATTAGCAAGTCCTGGCGCGGAAAGTTCCGCAATAGAAAGTCCTCGGAGCCCTCGCATTGCGGAAGAGATCGAGTTACAACCATTATCACGACCAGCAGAGCCTCAAGTCCGACTTACTGGCCTACCCGAGGGTATACCAGAGCCGCGCTCACCTACGAAGGGAAAAGATCGACAGGGTTCATAGTACGTATGAGCAGAGGCTGGCACGTTTGTTCATTTGCTCGTTTATTGCTATCCGTATGTATATCCCTGGACACATTTGATATCCTTGTTGCTATCTGTCACGGCTTGGAATTATGTTGTATTTGTAGTACCGACAGTAGATAATTCCTCCAAGATAAAAGAAAACAAAAGTAGAAAGCACGAGGCTATTGTAAGGTGCAGTTGCGACGAACTCAAATGATATCTTACTTGGCCCTCGCTTTTTTGCGACCTCTAAAGCCTTTAAATGCCACCCCAGTATCAGAGTCATCCTCTAGAAGAGCCGCAGCCCGCTTCTTCGTGTTTGCGCCTCGTTTCGTGGGCGAAGCAGGCGCCTTCGGTTTTTCAATCTCTGCCGTTGATTGGGCCGTGGAGCGTAGCGTAGGAAGGGCAGGTTCCTCGTCGGACATGTCTGCGTCCACCAAGTCAAGGTTGAACTCCTCATCCCCATGACTCTGTTTTTCGGCACTTTGAACCTCGTCCTCATCGTCGTCACTGAGGAAGAGCTGTTGACTCTTGCCATTCGCCGCTGCACGCGAATTCTTTGCAGCGCGCGGCTGAACTTCCTCGCTCTCCTCATCATCATCGTCAATGATTTGCAGCGGACGACTTCTTGTTCTTCGAGGCGCCTCCTGCGTCTTGGTCTTCACTGCCTTGCTCTGTGTTTTTGCCTGATTCTGACTTCGTGGTTTAGACATCTGGGAGGACGGCCCGGCCTTGAATTGGAGGAATGCACGATTCTGGGCCTGGCTGGGCTGTAATAAGCTTTGCTGAGGGAAAGAAGAAGAATCACTTTGGGATGCGCCCTGCGAATGATGTTGACTCTGTGACCCTTTCCAGTAAGCTAAAATACCGAAGGTCAACCGATAAACGATAGTCGCGCAGAACGAACCGTGGGTACGTACCAGGACCCATGCCATAGTCATTCTCGACATTCACAACCAACTCGACAGGAGGCCGTTCCCGAGCATTCGTTTTCTTTTGCAACAAATATCAGCACCATCAGCACCATTCTGATTGGCATACAGTCGAAAAATGCACACCTTCCTGAACTTCTTGAAGTCCGGCCCCTTACTTGGCGCGACACTCGCCTCTCTACTTGACTCCGTACGCTTCTCCGGGACTTCCATCTCAACAATCACCATGAAATTGCCTCTGATATTGCTATCGTCGCCGAAGTCAGCGAGTACTTTCCAGTCTTCTGCTTGCGCGTCACTCTCCTGCTCCGGCTTCGAGATACGCAAATTGTTAAACTCCCGGTCGAAGTCATCTTCTCGCCGCTTTCCTTTCTTCGTCGAGGCGAGCGCTTGGAGGAACGCTGCATCCGTATCGTGCTGACCTGGTTCTGCGCCAACCCTCGAGCCGGTCCGCTTGTGAATCTGTGTGCTGTCATGAGCTTGGGTCTGGATTTGGGATGTCGGTCCATTTGCTTTCGACGGTGGCTTGACATGCGATTGAGTCTGCGGAGCAACGCTATCAATGTCCATCTCCGTGATATCGCGATGTGCTGTACTATCGACAGGTAACGACTGGCTTCCTTCCTCTTCTTCAGGAATTGTGACTAAAGGAGGACATGAAGGCTCATTCGCGTTCTGCTGATCACCATTTTCACCGCTAGCCTGCGAAAACAGCTGGCTATCCAGTATTCCACCGCTACTTCCGTTCGTCGTCTGAGATGCTACGCGATCGGGATCCGTCTCATCAAAGAGAGCCTTAAATCGTTTAAGTGGCGGCTGAGCTGCAGCTGGGGTGGTTGCTGCTGCGATTTCTTCTTCCAGACTTGCGAGAATGGGGTTATAGTCCTTATCAGCCCTGGCGCGCTTCTTCAGTCGGCTCGAGCGTCCAGTTGTGGCCTGAGATTATCGAGTCAGTAGTACATCCAAAACAAAGACAAGCTTAGCGCCTACTGCTTGCGATGAAGGTGGCTTTTCAGCCGCTTGAGATTCCTCTGGCAGTACAGACGTACCACGATCATTTTGTGCATCAGCAACGGGAGGTACAGATTGTGAGAGGGAGGAGAAAGATGGGTCATCCACACCAAGAATCTGGGCCTGAGTTGCATTTGTCCTTGCTCGACGAACGAGCGGCTGAAAAAGGTCTTAGTGCTTGTAGATAGAAACGTCAGCAAGGACGACTCACTCTCCGTCGCGTAGCTGGAGCACTGACGCCCTCGCTCTCCCGCTCTACTTGTTGCTCGACAGAAGTTTCACGAGCTTGCTGTTCCGGCTGACCATCGCGCCTAGCATTTTTTTCAGTGTGCTCGTGGGCGGCCGGTTCAACCGATCGAGACGAAGAGGCACTCCCTTCTTGTGCAATTCCATCGTCAATTTGGGGCGTCTCATTGCTCTGAGGCTGCACGGAAGGAGGTCTGTCTTCGTACGTATTCGGTGCTCTGTCAGGAAGAGACGAATCTATGGCAAATTGATTAAGTGTGCTTTGAGGGAAATGAACTTGAATTAACCTATCTCTGTTGGCACAACAACAATCGAACTGATCCGAGTAGTATCCAGAGACACAACTGCGGACAGTAACTGCGAGATCGAAACAAAACATAACTCGGCTCTATCTCGTACAGTTAGTTTTTCCATTCAAATGAAAAGACAGTAGACTTACTCACTTTCTCAACTCTTCAAGCATCCCGTTCCAAGCCTCCCCAACCGCAATCTTCAAAGAATCCGTGTCTCCGATAATACTCAAGTTTCTTCCTCCTTCAGCATCCGCCTTCCGTCTGTTGCGCGAAAGTGACTGCTTCCATCGCGTTAACCCACCCGAGACGTCAAACACCTCATATTCACCACCACCTTGCTCCACAAGCGTTCGAGTTTCTGTGTCAACTTCTCTTCCTTTCTCTCCTATGAAAATGAATCTCCATCCTTTCAACATTCCAGTGCGCCGTTCATTGGGTTCCCATAACGAGAGTGATTTCAATAATGAAGGAAGATCAGAGTCGGCTTTCGGCACATGCTGTGACACGATTGGAAGGCGAAAGTCGGACTCAAGCACAGAAGGTCCATCGGGAGACGTCGTCGTTTCGCCTAGATGCAGGAGCTCTGTGAGCCAATCAGGCCTCACGATATGGGCACGGTTCAGGAGGGATATCGCAATTGATGTCGATACGCTGAGCGTACTAGTCAGATGGCGAGTCACCTCCGGACGGGGTGTTGACACCACCTTGACACCCAAAGAAGCACACCTCTCGAACGAGATAGATGGCGATTTGGGCGGCAAGAAGCAGCAGACAGGACGCCAATGAATGCTATTCCCGGATTTAGAAAATGTAAGACATAGAAATGTATGAGGGACGCAACTTGATATATATCCCTGCGACCAAGGCAATACAATCTCCGGGTAGCACCTCATCTTCAGACGTTGGTTGTATCATATGCCGAGTCACAGCTCCGTTGATATTTCTGCTCACTTGAAGAGCTTTTGTTCTATGGTTCTGTACTTTTAACGTCGGTCTGAACGTCGGATCATTCTATGACACTATACTCAGAACGGTATGAAATGAAACCGAAAACAGCTCACCACAGAATCGACGGAATGCTCTCCGACAACAAACGTCAAGTGTTCGCTGGATATTTTTGGATGACTGAGAACGAGTTGAAGGGGATGCTTTTGCTTTCTGCCGAGAGGATAAGTTTTACCAGGTTTCAACAATTTGAGCTCTAGCCAGGAGTGAGCAACAAGCGCACATTACACAAACAAACTGCTCACTTTTCTGCTCTAAATTTGTAGTCCCTGCTTGATCAAAAGCACCTTCAACAAGCCACATGACCGAGAAAGAGCTTCAATTGTTGATCGCGGTAAGTTGTTGCTAAGGTGTACAAGAAACCAAGTTCAGCCGAATGAGACGAGTTATGAGCCCCTCTGCATCCCGGATGAACGCGTCAGTTTCGGCTAGTTTGTCTTCACAAGAGGACGAAGTAAAGTCGCTAGGACGCGACGTGACTGGAGACGCGACGCGAGTCACCGGCATGTGACCGATCGTGACTCCGTATGTCCTCTCTTGCTCATCATTATCACTAACCTGAGTTGTGCTGTCTGTAGGTCCTGCAGGCATTCCCATTTTATGGGTACTCGAGTTCAAGGACACTATGATCAGATATTTTGGAATACATCCTTCCTTTACTCCCACCGTTTCTATCAGGAAGTCAAGCGCTTTTGGTAATTTGCCTGGATGGTAGCACTCTTCATCACAGCCTGCTTCAAACAGAACGCTGCCGAATTGGACTGTTCGAACGCTTTGAGCCTTTTTTGTCCACGCTAGTATTGGTACATCTCAGGGACTGGTATAAAGGGATTGGCGCCTGACGCTGATCACAATGCCGATTGGTCTGGGTGTCGTTGCTAACCAACGCTACATCGTTTTCTCATCGTGACGATGATGCGCTTCTCAGACCGGCATGATGGTGGTCCTTGTCGCAGTTCTCATGATCTCATGCCGTTAGGATTTCATTCGTTCATCATGAATTTTACTCAAATTCCCTACGGCTAAAGATCAGCAGTTTGACACACGCGTCAAAATGATCGTAAAGGCATCGCCTTGAACAGTTCGTTGCTCACGACTCTATGTTCCGACAGGGACGAACTCAGCGGCGCATCTTACTCGCGTCTGCACGGAGACAACCAACATCTTCCCTCTGGAAGCGGCGGTCTTTTCGCTCGGACTATAAAGATGGCCAGTTTCTTGCAAGTCTTTAGAGTTACTTCCCGGGTTCTTTCATCCTTCATCCTTCTACTTTCCTTTTAATTTTCTTTCGTTTTATTTATCGTCTGGAACGATGAAGCTTCTTGCCACTCCTTTGATCAGTCTCACTCTCTGCCTCGGTGCTCTGGGAGCCACAGTCCAGATGCGTGCTCCTCACGGCGGCAAGGCATCGGGTGTTGAAAAATGTCCGTCTGCCTACATCGTCACCACGCAACTCATCCAGGCTGGTGACATCACCGTCAATCGATCGACGTATGCTTGCCCGGATAACAGCCTGCGATCGGCGGCGCAGACGCCACTTCTCTCTACGAAGAAGATCCCTAAGCAATCGTTCGGAAGACGTGGTGCGTTTGAAGCTCGCAACGCTGCGGAATGCAGGAACCCTGCTCCCGAGTGCCAATGTAGCCAGAGTTGTGAGTTACTTGAAGAATATGAATGTCCATCGGACAATGTAGCTGACTTCTTGTTAGTCCAGTGCAGTTGCCAGAACGTCACAGCACAGGCTCCCAACCCGGGTGATTGTGCATCTCTCATCTCGTCTACGTCGGTGATTTCGCAGGCAGCGGGCCCGACCTTCACAGTTCAGCCAGATAATTTTGAGCTTATTAGCTTCGGTACCTGCGCACTGGAATGGACTAACTTGTCAGTTTCTTCTGCCATTCATCTCAGCCGCGCACCTTCGCCTTAACTGATTCTCATTTATAGTGGTTGCTCGCCTCTTGAATACTGCTGGGATGAACTTGTCTGTATTCTTCATACATCTTCAGTTCTCATTAATGCTGATCCTCTCTACCATGGATCTAGGGTGACACTGGAGGAGTCGTCAACCAACTGTGCTTTGAACAGGGCGGCGGAACGGCTGCCGCTTGCGAAGCCGACGACGACCTCTGGCTTTTGCAGTAAGCATGACATTGCGAATCCATTGGATAGAAAAGCTGATACAAGTTCTTTAGATCCCTTCGCGTTGGTTCTTGAGTCAAATGGAGGAAGCTGCCAGTGCAGAGTGTTTGAGATGGGTGACTATGCTTCGCGACGTTTCCTTTTGGTCGGATTTCATGTACATCTTTCTGGGTCGATAATTTATGACTTTTGTCTATGGTCGTCAGTGCTACATATGTATCTGCATACATGGGCGTGTGTATGTGAAAGGGAGTAGAAATGATAATACTACGAAGACGATGTATAATCCTGCATGGCAAGCTTCTTGTGCAAGTCAGCGGCTTCAAGCGTCGCCACGACAACCGGCATATCCGGACGATCGACAGGCTGCGTCTCCCAACACCGCTGCATGAGCCCCCACACATTGTCGGTGAGGCCCCTGTGCTGCTCCGGCCACTCAGGTCTCTTGTCATTGACAGCAACTTCTGTTACAACTGCTCCGTCATTCAGCTCGGCGAACGGAATTGTGCCAGAGAAAATCTGTCATACGCATGTTAGTGCAGAACGAAATCCGGAGGAAAACCTACAATTTACCTCAAAGCAAACGCAGGAGAAAGCGTACACATCTGACTTGGACTGGGTCGAGTGGAGTCTTTGCCAAAGCGAGAAGGATAGAGGAGTTCTGGAGCTTGCCAACGTGCTGATCCTTTGCCATTGAAAGACGTCGCGGCCGTGATACCCCGTGAGTCAACCGCCCTCGCAAGACCAAAGTCAGTGATTCGAGGTTGACCATTCGAATCCACCAGTATATTAGCCTGCATGCCATCACAATCAATAAAATCATCTTTGAGAACAAATCAACTACTTACCGCTCGAAGATCACCATGGATGACTTGCGGGGCTAGACTATGAAGATATCCTAGGCCGCGTGCAATCTCTAGCGCCTATATCATGCATGTCAAAGACTGTTAAGTACGTCTGGTAGGAAACCGTCTTTACCAGCACCGAGCATTCAGCCGAAGTATTCTCACTCAGATACCCGTCAAGGCTTCCTTTCTCCATCCAATCTGATACTAGAGCCAGCTGAGGTGGCTCGGACTCATCCCGAAAGATACCAATAAATGGCAGAACATTTGGGTGATTCAGTCTTCTCCAAACCAAGGCCTCCCTGCCAATTTCCTGAAAGTTCTCAAGTCCTAGCGATAAAGCGACTGGCTCTAAAAGATGCTCTGCTTACTCGTTGTACCTTCTCCTTATCCGGGAATAAATAAATCCTCAGAATCTTCAGAGCTACCGTCCTCCCTTCATATTCTCCCTTCCATACGTCAGCGAAGCCTCCTCCATGTACAGGGCTTGATCCAACTCGGTGAACGCCGGATAGGAAAATGTTTGAGGGAAGAATGCCTCGTTTTTCTGCAGCAGACTTCAAGAAACGGTCGAACTGGTGAGCATTACGAGATGTAGTCTGATCTAATGCCTGATAGATAGTACATAATGAGACTTCAGCTCGATACGTCATATATAGGTGGATTTCACATACAAGCTGGACTCTGTCGACGAGATCTTCCAGTGTGGTATTGTTCAATTGATCAAAGACCTTCAAGGCAACATCGATCAAGCAAGACAAATGTTGATTGATTCCTGGAGAACAGAGCGAATGATCATTTGGAGCGTCTTGGCTTGGGTTGAATTCCACGTCCTGGACGGAACGCGCCTCATATTGTTCAGTATCGGATCTAGGTCCTTGGTCCACTACGACTGTTGACTCTCGAGTTAATACCATCGCGTAGATTGTCTCTTGCCGCGATGAGAAAGCTTCATAGATGTCTGGTTCACGTCTGCTCGTTATGAGGAACTGGAAGGCATTAGGCAACTTCGGAAATTCTCTCCGTAGAAGTTCCATCAAACTGCGTCTTGTCTCCGGCGTGCCACATTCATCTAACGCGTCAATAACGATAACAATAGCGTCCATCGAAGAACGTGCCTCCTGTATGGCACAAAGCGGCTCTAAGAGAAGTTTATTGAACTGCCTCAATGCGGTAGCCGAGGCGATGTCCTTGTCGTGTTCGATTTGCGCAATAATACTCGATCCAATGGACGAATCGAATAGCGACAATTTGTAGGCGATCGTTCTGATCACGGATGATGGCTTGCTCTTTCCTCTTTCAAAAAAAAGGAAGGCACCAAGGCGAGTCATGTCTCGTAGGTGATCCGCAATTGTTGTACTGATGGTGCTTTTTCCACATCCAGCAATACCATGAAGCCAGAAAATGTTCTGCTTCGTATCAGAAAATATCCATTCGAGTATGCGCTGCATCACTTCTGGGCGGGACCCGGGAAGACAAAGAGGACGATCAAACGCGTCCATATGGCTTGGATCGAGTCGTTGACGCAAAACTGATAGATTGTAAGCATTAGTTGCTGAGGATTCGAGACTACTACATACATGTATCATTGTTTCGTTGTGATTCACGATATGCAGCACGAGCAGAGTACAAGGTTAGTCCCGAATCAATTTGTTCCTTGAAATTGCTTATTGCCTGTTCGAATTCTTTTATCTTGTGAGAGCTCTGAGTGTCTCGTGTTCGTTCTACCAATGGTTACTAACTACAGCACTAAACACTCAAGTCAATAACCTCACCTAGAAGACCACGCGCAGCGTAGTGTTTACTGCCTTTTTCATATGTATTGTCACTCGCGACTTCTGTGATTTTTGTCACACAGAACACCTCAAAATATAAAAATCACCATATCTCACTCAATTCTTGACCGTTTTGCATAATCTAAGTTGCTAAACTCATAGTTTTAAAATATGTTTCAAACTCTAACAAGGATGAAGAGAAATGAGCAAAGAATGAGTGAGATATGTCGTAAAAGGTCGATTTTAGACACTTCCTTCATGTGCAGTTTTTCCTGCCCTCAGACTGGGTGCTACAACAACCTAGACTGCACCAAAGTGATGCTATTGGTATAATATGAATTTACAGATATCAGATTTCCTAAGAATAAATTTATTTTGAGGTCTGGGGGTCCTTGAGAAAAGGTAGGTTTGAGCTCAGCCCAGACATGCATCAAACCAGCAGATATAAAAGAATAGAGCTCAAAGTCGGCCTGTAAACTTAAAATAAAATAATCATATCATTTTGGACTTGCTTATAAGACTGTAGAAGCAGGGATGAGGGCAGGAAAAACTGCACATGAAAGATGTGTCTAAAATTGGCCTTTTACGACATATCTCACTCATTCTTTGCTCATTTCTCTTCATCCTTGTTAGATTTTGAAACATATTTTAAAACTATGAGTTTAGCAACTTAGATTATGCAAAACGGTCAAGAATTGAGTGAGATATGGTGATTTTTATATTTTGAGGTGTTCTGTGTGACAAAAATCACAGAAGTCGCGAGTGACAATACATATGAAAAAGGCAGTAACAAAGATGCAGCATTCGACAACTTGTTTCAGGAGCCCATCTATGGACTCCTGAACCTGAAGGCTGGCGGCTTCATCCAAAAATTCCCGGAGCCTGGTAACAAAATCAAAGGTATCTGCTACATTGCGAGCGAGATTGATGATTTTCTCATCCACATGAAGAGGAATGACAATTTTCTATTACAGCTAGTTGCAAAATTGTTGGCAATCATGTGATTTCACCACTTTTCTCGCTATGAGAGTCTCAAAATACAGATAAAATCATATCTCACCCAAATCTCAATGGTTTCACATCATCTAAGTTGCTAAATTCATCTTTTAGAAAGGGCTTTCGTTTAGGAAAAACGATCGAGAAAATAGAGCAAAAACTGACCCCAAAATGGCGAAAATATTTTTGTTTTCCTCTTCCTTGCATGTGCATTTTTTTCTGTGATCCCTGCTGGTCCAGCACCTCCCCAAAGCTATCCAGAATGATAATATGATTATAAAATGAATTTACAGACTGAGTTTGAGTTGAATTGTGTACCAGAATGTGCTGCTTTGAGGCATGCCTGAATCACTCAAAACTTATCATTTCCCTCTAGCCTCCCAGGCTCCAGGAAAAATTCTTACAGGCTAGATTCATGCATGTAAATTCATTTTAGATATAATAGACTAAGTTTATGTGCTAGCTAGGTCCTCAGCATCCACTGGTGAGCTGGGAAGATGCTGTCTAAAATGATGCATACAATCAGAATCTCATGTTCAGCCCAGCTCACTAGTGGATGCTGAGGACCTAGCTAGCACATAAACCTAGTCTATTATATCTAAAATGAATTTACATGCATGAATCTAGCCTGTAAGAATTTTTCCTGGAGCCTGGGAGGCTAGAGGGAAATGATAAGTTTTGAGTGTGAAAGGATCCGCTCAAAAACTCGCATCAGGATCGACACGATCAACAGATCTACACGATCAGCTTTCCAAACGCGACTGGTAACCAAGCCAGCTATCAAAGGCCCAAGCAATCGAGCGGCCTAGGCAACAGTAACCCGTTACCACCCGAGCGCTAGAAGCACCGAAGCGGATACGTAATCCCGCTAACAGCTAACACCGCCGACCGCCTATTACCGCGGACTACCACTCTAACGCCGCCGACCAAGCAACCAGAGCGACCTCGATCAAAAGAAGCGATCAAACTTCTTAGAAGTCCAGAAGCACAACTACTAAAGCCTAAACGCTAAAAGGCTAAAGGCTAATAAGGTTTATGGAGACCTCACTGGCATTTCAGCACTGTCAAGTCTGTGCACGAGTTTACATGGTCCTTTATGAAGTATACTACTTAGTATGCACGGCAACGGTTGGTACGCGTGACTGTCACATCGAAACCGAGCGACACCTTCAGGATACAATGCATTCCAATCCACCAAGCCCAATAGTACCCAAGAAACGAGAGGAACTCACGATCACAACTCGGACCCCTCGAACTGCGAACCCGATAACTTGGAGAATGATTGGATGGTATAGACCGGAGTTGCACACACCATGTCCAGCATCTACAATACAGGCAAACCTTTATTTACCGAGAGATGCGAACCTGGAAACCAAGCAATTACAACTCCTTATACAACGAAGGATATGGCGCTACATTCGAGATATACGATACGAAGGCAAAGCATGGCTAGTCACCAGAACCCAGCAGAACCCACCAGCAGAGCTTATGCAGTTCATGATATGCCTTGGACCATACTCTACACCGACCCGACACCTTAACACTGACGTGCGAGTTATGCTTACCCTCGCTGGACCTCGAGATGAATTCCGAAGAATCACATACCGAGCAGCCTACATCGCTCCAAGAGCAAAGATGCCACTCAATGACGGCAATGACATCGTTATGGAGTACTGACAGTGGAGCATTCCATATCGGAGCACCACCTCTATTGTCTCAGTCAGCAACTCCAAAGAATTCTGTCATAGTGGAGACGACCTTACAAAGATTGGAGCAAAGTGGAGCGAAGCGCAGCAGGATGACAAAGGAACAGATGTAATGGTGGAGGAAAGTGGAGGAAAGTGGAGTAAAGTGGAGACAGGATGAGTAAGAAATAGGACGGAAAATGGAATATCTGGGAGCATAAATAGTTGTAGGATTAGGCCCTCATTTCCCCATCTTTCGATCCTCTTAACACACTGGTGTAAAGTCCTAACTAGACTATTACTGTGTGCTTTGTACTATCACGCCTCTTGGAAATCCCAATCTGCTTTACTATCACCTCGTATCTGAAAGCATCCATAACTCGGACAGCGACTAAGAAGGCTAGTAAGGGACCGCGTGGTACAGCCAGACGTGGGTAGATAAGATCACCTCTGCACAACACATCGCTGCTTAGGCAAAAGGATCGAACCGGTGTAACCCCGGGCCTACTCCCTAACATTGGATCGAAAGATCACTCGCTAGTTTTACCACCACCTCTCACGGGCAAGGTTCTTGGCTAGTGTTTTATCGAGGCGAGGACCGTCGACCTCAAGTCCCTATCGACGTCGCTAGTTTCGAGACTAGTACCCATATCGAATCCTCAGGACAAGTGCACATCCTGGAGAACGACAAACCCAATTCACTTAAATCACATATCTACTATCATAACCCCTACAACGACGAAGTGTACCTAATAGCAAAGGCATCTGGTAGCCCTGCAGTTGGGAGCACGCAAACAACAACCACGAAAGTAGCAGCAGTCCCTTCCACTATTGCTACATTCGACGAGAAAGGAACTACTTGGTTAACAGCACCAAGGAACAATAACCCTGAAGCATCAGGCGAGAAACGAAGTTCATGAACCGATCAGGAAACGCCAACAACAGAAGTAACGGTCATCGAACGAACGAACGGGCGAACGATAATCAAACGAGGTTCACACCTAGATCCCTCGACGAACGAGTTCAACATATCACCAACAGGCTACGTAGTCTGGAAAGCGATCACGACATACTATACGCGACAACGAACCACAGCATATTGTATCCACCAGTGATCAGAAGGCTACAAGAAAGGGTTGAAAGACTGGAAGAACGAACTGCAAACACGGGGCAGTCAAACAGTCTACCAACCGGAGCATACGCGACAGCAGTAGGAGATCGATTCGAAGCACTAGAAGCAACTACTCAAAGAATTGGAGCACAAGTAGCAGCTCTAGAGAGATATACCCTGGAATTGGATCGAGCAGCAGGAGCACTCAATCATCGGGTCATAGACGGAAACGGAGTACTTGACCGAGAGCTCAACGCTATCCGAAACAGGATTACTGCGCAGGAACAACAACTACAGACGATCGAGACGAGAGTCGGAGAGCTTAACAGGACAGCTCTAGATCAACCAAGGATTGTTCAAGACATCCATAACCTGCGAGAAGCCCTACTCCAACTAGGACAAACAATCGAGTCGAGTCAACGCACCTACGCAGCTATACTCACATCGGTACAGACAACCGAAACTACCTCAAGGAACATACTCGAACACGCTCAACGAATTCGAGAAGTAGCTCAGGCAGCACAACGCTGGGAATACTTTCTACCAAGAGAGAGAGCCCAACAGGAACAGAGTTCTGACGAATCAGTGTCCTCAGACGAAGAAGCATCACGAAGGCCATTCTTACTCAGAACCCCACCTCGAACGGTTATCATCCAAGTACCAACAGTACCTGCAGTACCAGCAAGTGGTTCAGTAGCAACCCAAGCGCCAGAGAATCCACCACCACCATCCTATTCACCACCAGCAGTGCCCATAAGCACTTACGATCATGTCGACAACCGACCAGAAGGTGCAAGCACTGGAGCAGCAACTACAGACTCTTCAGACACAACTCTCTAAACACAGCATCAAGCTTCCGAAGTACTATGGCAAGCGAAGCGAAGATATTGATCTGTGGATTAGTCGATGTATCTCGAAGCTGGCACAGCATGGAGTCAAGGATGAGGAGGAGATCGCAAAGAGCCTATTTGCGGCACTAGAAGGCGACAGCTACGATTGGTTTGCAGAGAAGAATACCCTAACATCATTCGATGCCAATGGGAAACTGAAACCAGTACCTGCGATTATCGCTGCAACAAACGGAATGTTCGCATCACTCAAGGACATGCTGAACTGGATGAGGATCCGAGCAGGACATCCGATCATTGGAGAACAGGAAGCCCTATTCCAACTACTATGCATCCAGCAGAAAGGAGCAAGCATTAGGGCGTACAACGACGAATTCCGACGACTCAAAGCACGAGCACCAGACACGATGGATAAGCAGATGCTCAAGTACATCTATGTCAAAGGACTAGACATGTGGGTCAAACGACGAGTCGAATCTGTACAACCCGATGCTTTCGAGAAGAACGACCTCGATGCATGGATGGAATGGACAAGCAACCTAGCAAACTCTGATGCCAGGCAAAGGCTCATGGGTAATCAAACATACACCCCAAGATTCAAATCGAACGGACAGTCATCTTTCCGACCACCAGTACAAACAACGAAACGAGATCCAGACGCCATGGATGTAGATGCACTCCGAGGCTTGCCGAAGAAAGGAGGCAAATGCTACAACTGTGAAAAGTCAGGACATTACGCAAAGGATTGCAAGGCACCAAGGAAGCAAAAGGGTTCTTCCTCTAAGCGGCCGAAGAAGACTAATGGTGTAAAACGGAGGACGATGACAACACGAACAATCGATTTCAAGGAAACATGCCCCGATCCACACTGCCGAAGGCCAGTCCACTACGACCATGTAGCATGGGCTAAAGGCGATGAATCAGCAGGATGGACTTGCAAGCATGACGAAGAATACCGAAACAACATTCGCAAATCCCTAGCAAGTAAAGAGCAACAGGGAAAAGATTAAGACCTCCATCGAACGAGACTGCGCGATGTGAGTGTGACAAGGGTGACGAGAAAGGTTTCAACAACCAGTGTTTCAAACCTCCTGGGTTCAACCCCAGTGAAGCGATGTACAATAAGCGATTGCCAATACAAGCATTGCATCCCCGATTACCTATTCGAGTGAAGGTTGGAACAAAAACCCTAGCAGTCAAAGCGTTAATCGATTCCGGAGCTACATGCAGCACGATACACCCCAACTTGGTACGACACTACAGCCTATTCAAAAAGAGGCTTGATCACCCTCGACCTTTGAATAATGCGGATGGAAGTCCCAACCAAGGAGGAGCAATCACGCACGAGGTCTACACATTAATTTTTGATGGACCTAAACCGCAGCCACAAACGTTGGCAGTAGCAACCACAGGACAGGATCAAGTGATCCTAGGAATTGACTATTTGGCCAAAGTCAATCCCGAAATTGATTGGAAGAATCAAGTATGGAATCGGAATGGTAATTCGATACCATTCGAGCTCAACGTCATACGAGCTACCAAGAAGCGAAGGCACAGGAAGCGCAAACGGAAACGGCAAACGAAAGGCAAACCTGACAAGACAAGACCTAGGCATAACACGAAGCAACAGGCTCAGGACAGAGACAACTATCGACACTCTGGAGCACCAGGAATAATATTTGCGCCAAGGAGAGACAACAACGGACACTCTCACGAAACGAAGCCACAAGCGAAGCCGGAAACCAGACCAGCAACACCAAGACTGGAACAGGCAAAACAGACGCCAGAAGTGAAGAGTCCGAGCACGGAAAATATACCAGACTCTACAGCGAAACAGCCACAACAGGAAACGGCAAACAAGCATCATCGAGATGAGGAGGAAATAAACTACACTCCCAAGCGATGGAAGAAACAGGCACCACAAGGAACGAGTATAGTGCAACGACGACCAAGGCACATACCGAGACGGATGATCCCAGCACGGCAACTGTACCAGACATCCGAAAGTGAAACACAAGATGTAACAGGCAAGCATAGCCTAGACGAACAGGAGGAAATAAACGACTCTCCGAAACGTTGGAAGAAACAACCACCACAGAAGATACACCCACTGAGGCAAAACATGCCGGAAGATGAAGAACTCTGGCCATCACCAGAAGAAAACCCGGGCATGAAGTATAGGATACGACCACGAAAGACACGGTATCCAGAGAAGCCAGTGGCAGGCATTATACGACCGAGAACGGCATCGTTAATGCGAGGAGCTAGTCCCACACCGAAGCGTACAAGATGGGCAGACAACGAAAGCGATATCGAGATGCAAGACGGGCAGGAGACAACAGAAGACACTCCTATGCACGATATAGAGCCAGAAGACATTGAAAGTCTTAGGACGACCAACCAACCAGCTACCCTTACCAGAAAGGAAGAGCTCGCTGCAAAGCTAGAGCTAGACATCAATCGAAATTGGTCACCAAGGCAGCAGAACCAAGTCTCACAGCCTCTGAACAAAGCGAGTTCAGTATCCCAGCAGTATTCTCAACAAAAGGCAGCTGCAGAAGGACTACTAGGAACACAGAAACGAGATTGGCGAAAACTCCTACCAAAGGAAATAGAAGACTACGCAGATGTCTTTGATCCTGACAAGTCAAGGAGGTTACCCAAGCATACGAAATGGGATATGGCGATTAACCTCAAAGAAGGAGTACCATTACCGAAACCAAGGCCTATTATCAAGCTCACACGAGAAGAGCAGGCAGCACTCGATGCTTATGTCAAAGAGTTACTTGACAAAGGATGGATTGAAAAGGTTCAACCACATGAACCATGTCCGGTAGCAGCACCAGTCTTCTTTGTAGGAAAGAAAGACGGAGGAGCACGAGCAGTAACCGATTACCGAGACATCAACGACACGACAGTATCAGATCCATACCCGATACCGATCATGAGTGTTCTCCCAGAGAAACTGGAGAAAGGAAAATTCTTCTTTACACTCGACATGCGATCAGGTTACAACAACCTGCGAATCCGAGAAGGAGACGAGTGGAAGGCAGCATTCCGAGTTGGCAATGCAGTCTACAAGCCAAAGGTCATGATGTTTGGAATGAAGAACTCACCTGCAGTATTCCAACGATTCATGAACGACAACTTCGAATATTGGCTCAGGACAGAAGAAGCACTCAACTATTTGGACGACCTTATTGGTCAAGCACAAACTGAAGAGGAACATTGGAAACTCCTCAGGGCAATTCTACAGAAATGCCGAGAGCTCGACATTTACCTCAAAATCGAGAAATGTCACTTCCTCCAAACCCAGCTCGACTACTTGGGATTTGTAGTAGGAACGAAAGGCATCCAGATGGATCCTTATAAGCTCAAAGCTATTCACGAATGGCCAGTGCCAAGGACGAAACGACAAGTTCGAAAGTTCCAAGGATTTTGTAACTTCTACCGAAGATTCATCAGGAACTATGCCGATACATTCGCATCTATTGGCGACCTTATCAAGAAGGATCGCAAGTTCATATGGGCAGAGGCACAAGACAAGGCATTCGAAAGTATCAAGAAGGCATTCGAAACGGAAGTCGCATTGGCAATGCCAAAGCCAGACAAATCATACACATTGGAAACTGATGCATCCGATGTAGCGATTGGTGCAGTCTTACAACAAGAAGACAACCAAGGAGAACTGAGACCTTTGGGTTTCATGTCGAAAACTCTAACAAACACCCAACGAAACTATCCGACGCATGACAAAGAGATGCTAGCAATCATGGAAGCACTCAAGCATTGGAGACACCTATTGGAGGGAACCAAAGAACCAGTAACAATCCGAAGCGATCATGCAAACCTCCGATACTTCATGACAGCTCAGAATCTATCGAGACGTCAAGCAAGATGGGCACTAGAGTTATCACGATATAACTTCAAGATTCTCCATTGGCCAGGCAAGAAGAACCAAGCTGACGAGCTATCACGACGATCCGACTATATGCCAGAGGACAAGGACAACTTAGGAGTTACCTTATTACCTCCTGATACGATCAAGCAACAAACATTGCGACGCACAGAGATCAACGGTCTATACAAGCTAGAAACTGAAATGGTCACCATCTCTGATCCTATTATCCGAACGATCAAGAGGAACTACAATACCGAGGAGGCTAAGAAGGAAATTCAGGCGATCAAGCAGAGCAACGGCTACAGTTACAGGAACGGCTTGCACTACGTAACCAATGCATTATATATCCCGCCGTCCGCCAACCTACGAGCGTTGCTAATCCGAAGGCGCCATGATCACAAACTTGCAGGCCACCCAGGAGCAGAAAAGACCATAGAGCTTGTAAAGCGATCATACTATTGGCCGAAGATGGAAGAAATGATCCGAGCATATACCGCAACCTGCGACATATGTCAGCGTGCAAAACCGATTCGACAGTTTCGAAATCCGCCGCTCCAACCGTTGGAGGCACCACATCAACCATGGGAAACCATAACCTGTGACCTGATTACCGACTTACCAGTCAGCAATGAAGGCTACAGTGCGATACTCGTTATAGTGGACAAACTCACTAAAATGGGGAAGTTCATTCCTTGCCAAGGAATACCCAATGCTAAGCAGTTGGCACGTTTGTTCCGCCAACATGTCTTCAAATACTACGGGGCCCCTAAACGAGTAATCTCCGACCGAGGTAGCAACTTCACCGCGCAATTCCTCAAGGAGTTCTGCAGACTCATCGATGTCGATTGGAAAACTAGTACAGCGTATCATCCACAAACCGATGGTCAAACCGAGCGACTAAATCAAGAGCTTGAACAGTACTTACGCTGCTATGTGTCCTACCAACAAACAGATTGGGCAGAGTACATCGATATAGCAGAATTCGCCTACAACAACAGGAAGCACAGTACTACACATCAGTCACCATTCTATACACTGTATGGATGGCATCCTCACCTGGACGTTGCGGAGACCGGTGATTCAAACGTCCCAGAAGCAATAAATCACCTAGAGGAGCTTCGACAAGTACAGCAAGAAGCCTATAATTCGATTAGGCAAGCGAATGAGGCAATGAAGCTTTATGCAGACCTGCATCGAGGCAAACTGCCAGAGTACAAGCCGGGAGACGAAGTGTTACTAGACATGAGGAATCTCAGTCGATTGGAACCAACGAAGAAACTTGCAATGAAATGGGCAGGGCCTTATAAAGTCGAGAAGGCAGTCGGACAAGTGTCATTCAGATTACGCTTACCCGAAACCCTTCCGATCCACCCAGTGTTTCATGCGAGTCTTCTCAGGCCTTACAAACGAAAGGAATACCCTGGAAGACCCACTTTGGATGAACCACCACCTATTGAAGTGGAGGGAGAAGCAGAGTACGAAGTGGAGACGATTCATAATACAAGACGTCATCGGAGCAAGGTCCAATACCTTATCCAATGGAAAGGATACCAGGAGCGAACATGGGAGCCACTTGACAACCTCAAGAACTCCTATCAAATGATCGAAGCATTCCATAAAAAGTATCCTCAGGCAATCCAGCCACCGAACCTTAACCAATGGATCGCCGCACGAAAACGAATGAGGCAATAGTTGCATCACATGCACTCCACCCGATGGAGCCGCTTATGGATCCACAATAGAGACGATGAGTAAGGTCCCCAATGACCTTACCAAGCGATGACATCAATGTGGCACACCAAAGCGAGAGCAGAGATAGAAGAATTAGGCAAGACATCGCCGACATACCAACAAGATGGTATAAAACATGGAGAACTTCGAGCTAAGGAACAACAACTCGAATCTCAACAGCTCTACTTCACTGCAGACGAACCACTACTCAGCTATGCCTATTTTCGACGAGCTACATGCATTCTGTCAACCAGAAGATGCACCAGAATGGACATTTACACTCAGGCCACCGACCGAACGTTATCAATGGCCACAGCTGTGCAACCGATTCAACGAAGAGAACTACGAAGATGAGATTGTACCCCTATGCCCAGGGAAGTACTTCGACGATCTATTCGACAAGTGGAACGCAGTCCACCACAACCGAGACGAAATACCCCACCTTATGATGGCGAATCACTCAGACGAGTGGTTATTCAAACTCAGTAACCCTCGAGACGCAGCATTACGCCGACTCAATGATGATGCATTTCTAACCTACGCGATCGAACTCGAAACGCAAGCATTACATCGAGGCAAGATCGACTTTAGGCACGAAACGACATACAAGAACATCATGGGCATCTATCATTCGGCAATTCAAATTTGCGCCTACCGACGAGACATGACTACCGCAATTCTTAACCGAATGATGCGATGGAGTCACTATCATCCGATGAGCATCGATGCGATGAAGTACATTATATACATAGCCGACCAGACGGGCTTCTATGCATCCCACACCATGCAGTTCATGACGGTACTCAACATGACGAAGTATTACGAAGGAACGAGATACCGAACGGTTATTGAAGCGAGGAACTCTACTACGGACGAGGTACCACTCGACAACATCGAGCACCACGTAGTCGAAGGCAAAGAGGTTAACTACGACCCTCATTACCTTATGGAACTCAACAACCGAGAGGAAGAAGCCAGAGAAAAACTACAGGCTACACGACACCCCTTGCTGGAAGATCTGATGATCTCAGTCTACCAGTACCCGAACGAACTCTACCAGCCGGACGAGATGCTTACTATGTCGGAACAGGAGGACATGTATATACACTCCGACGATACAGAGTCAAGTGAAGAAGGTGAAAGCAGGGAACTATATACCCCAGCGAACTCGGCCCAGACTACACCTGAGGCTGAAGAATCCGAAGATTTGTAAACAACTCTTCTTTTATGCAACCCCTTTCCCATATCGTGACCCGACATGGTCAATTATGCATTTCATTCCTACCTTATGGTATTTATGGTCACATCCGACCAAATTATGCTTTAGGCACCTCCTTATTTCACGCTTATTCGGTCAACCAGCACAAATGAAGCACTATGCAGAAGTGTCAAAGAACCAACAAGGGCCTAGACATTTTGTATATTGCGTCATTGTGCCGGCACCGAATTAGCAGATTATGCATACCCTTTATTATCCTCTATGCAACGGAGAAGCCAAAAGTTTACGTGAAGTCACTCCCTTGCATTATGCTAGGATGTGCCTTCACGCTAAAAGGCACTCCAATCCCACTTTTTCTTCGAAAAACTCCATTTGGGGGTTGAAGAGCCGTAGGTAAACACCTGGAACTTCACTCCCAAATTGGTATAAAACTTATTCATTAACGACTTTATGATTTCTTTCTTATCACTTTCAATTGCGTCATATTCTTTACATGATGCACATTTCATATTCATATCCCTTCCCACCACCCTTTACAAGTCAATGTCTTCCCAGACACCCTTTTCACGACGTTCCTGCGAAGCAATACCTGCATTTTCGACGACCGGATCGATAACCTCAACGTCATAACCGAGCGCGAGGTGAACTCGAAGCGCGACAGTAGTAACATCGCGCTGGAACGATTGCATTTCGAAGTCAGCCTCCTAGAGGATGATTAACAACTCGAAACGGCACAGAGCATGCATCACTTACCTGAGCACGCCTCTTACGCTCCAAAATCCAATGACTTATGCCGAAAATCGCGACAATAACGACAAAAACAGTAACAGCAGCGGCGACTTTCGACATTTTGGAGCAGAGATGATGATGGTTTGATAGCAAAAATCAACCATCACTAGGCGACCCTTTATCCGAGCTTTCTCACGGATTAGGATGAACATTTCTCCGAAAGTTCATCTTAGGGGGGGTGTAGTGAAAGGATCCGCTCAAAAACTCGCATCAGGATCGACACGATCAACAGATCTACACGATCAGCTTTCCAAACGCGACTGGTAACCAAGCCAGCTATCAAAGGCCCAAGCAATCGAGCGGCCTAGGCAACAGTAACCCGTTACCACCCGAGCGCTAGAAGCACCGAAGCGGATACGTAATCCCGCTAACAGCTAACACCGCCGACCGCCTATTACCGCGGACTACCACTCTAACGCCGCCGACCAAGCAACCAGAGCGACCTCGATCAAAAGAAGCGATCAAACTTCTTAGAAGTCCAGAAGCACAACTACTAAGCCTAAACGCTAAAAGGCTAAAGGCTAATAAGGTTTATGGAGACCTCACTGGCATTTCAGCACTGTCAAGTCTGTGCACGAGTTTACATGGTCCTTTATGAAGTATACTACTTAGTATGCACGGCAACGGTTGGTACGCGTGACTGTCACATCGAAACCGAGCGACACCTTCAGGATACAATGCATTCCAATCCACCAAGCCCAATAGTACCCAAGAAACGAGAGGAACTCACGATCACAACTCGGACCCCTCGAACTGCGAACCCGATAACTTGGAGAATGATTGGATGGTATAGACCGGAGTTGCACACACCATGTCCAGCATCTACAATACAGGCAAACCTTTATTTACCGAGAGATGCGAACCTGGAAACCAAGCAATTACAACTCCTTATACAACGAAGGATATGGCGCTACATTCGAGATATACGATACGAAGGCAAAGCATGGCTAGTCACCAGAACCCAGCAGAACCCACCAGCAGAGCTTATGCAGTTCATGATATGCCTTGGACCATACTCTACACCGACCCGACACCTTAACACTGACGTGCGAGTTATGCTTACCCTCGCTGGACCTCGAGATGAATTCCGAAGAATCACATACCGAGCAGCCTACATCGCTCCAAGAGCAAAGATGCCACTCAATGACGGCAATGACATCGTTATGGAGTACTGACAGTGGAGCATTCCATATCGGAGCACCACCTCTATTGTCTCAGTCAGCAACTCCAAAGAATTCTGTCATAGTGGAGACGACCTTACAAAGATTGGAGCAAAGTGGAGCGAAGCGCAGCAGGATGACAAAGGAACAGATGTAATGGTGGAGGAAAGTGGAGGAAAGTGGAGTAAAGTGGAGACAGGATGAGTAAGAAATAGGACGGAAAATGGAATATCTGGGAGCATAAATAGTTGTAGGATTAGGCCCTCATTTCCCCATCTTTCGATCCTCTTAACACACTGGTGTAAAGTCCTAACTAGACTATTACTGTGTGCTTTGTACTATCACGCCTCTTGGAAATCCCAATCTGCTTTACTATCACCTCGTATCTGAAAGCATCCATAACTCGGACAGCGACTAAGAAGGCTAGTAAGGGACCGCGTGGTACAGCCAGACGTGGGTAGATAAGATCACCTCTGCACAACACATCGCTGCTTAGGCAAAAGGATCGAACCGGTGTAACCCCGGGCCTACTCCCTAACAGAGTGATTCAGGCATGCCTTAAAGTAGTACATTCTGGCACACAATTCAATTCAAATTCAGTCTGTAAATTCATAATATAATCATATTATCATTTAGAACAGCTTTAGGGAGGTGCTGGACAAGCAGGGATCACAGACAAAAATGCACATGCAAAGAAGAGGCAAAAAACAATATTTTCGCTACTTTAGCATCTAGTTTTGCTCAATTTTCTCGATTTTTGTTTCCAAATGAAAGTACTTTCAAAGAGATGAATTTAGCAACTTAGATGATGTGAAACCGTTGAGATTTGGGTGAGATATGATTTTATCTGTGTTTTGAGGCTCTCATGGCAAGAAAAGTGGTGAAATCACGTGATTGCCAACAATTTTGCAACTAGCTAGCTGTAAGTACTTGCTTCGGAGATTGCAGTAACCACCTCTAACATTTTTAATCTGGACAATAAGGGCCTGATCGGTAAAAAAAATAACGGCGGATAGCTTATCCAAAGATGAAGATCGTGCGACTCGGAGGCTACCTGTTGTGAGGTAATTTAGTCGGCAGCACTCGGCATCTGCTGATCACTGGATTACAAACGCGATCGACACACTTGCCACATTTAGAAGTTACATGTCCCAACAGCTGATGGTGACTTAGAATTACTTGGTAATAATAAAAGTAGCTTTACTCTGTCAGCATGCAAGTCAAAGTCTACATATCCGAACTGGGTGATTTATTGCAAATGTATGATTGAGGCAGATCCCTGCCATTTTGGTACCGGAACATTACGGAAGTGATGATTACACTATCTGAACAAATAGGAACAAATAAAGAGGGAAAATGCCGGATCCCACGTCGTTAACTCGTTATCCAGTTATCCGCCCTTATCCACCCGTTATTTTTTTTACCGATCAGGGCCTAAAACATTGATGGATTGGTATAGCTCTCCCTGAGCATTTGACTGTGCCGCTTCAATGGTACGTGACACCGCGTCTTCACGGGTGCCAGCTAATTGAATATCGGCCGATTCGATAGAGTCAATGACTTCAAGATGCAAGACTACGACACCCCGGAATTTCGTTGAGTTCGCTTGAGAAGATCCCCGTAATTCAACGCGCACTATATGACCTTTATTGAGCAACACTCGGAGACGTAAATGGCTCTAAACATTACCTTCTCCATTAGCAGATCTCGCCAGTAACTCTTCAAGCGGGACATCAACAAATCCAATATTAGGATCTGATAACAAAGCTGCATCATGCCTGATGCGTATTGTAAAGATCGCGTCTCTATCCGAGGAAGAGCTACGTATCCCTATTTAGATGTATCAAGCTCAACAGTGTGCTGGCTACGCACAACGCAAGCAGTTCATCCCAGAAAGGAGTTAGAGTATTTTTGATTGTTCGCGTCTTTCTGCAAACACCATGAAGCCTCACGTCTACATAAAGATCAGGTACCTTGCTGTGCAGAGGGTGCTTCCACTGTATATCCTCAACGCGTATCACTGAATCGATGTCAGATTGGATCAAATACAATACGATCCCCGAAATCTGTACCTCTTAGACAGTAATCAATGGACATAGAGCACGGTTGACAAGGACAGTTCTCGTACCTTGCCCATTCTCGCCTTATAAACATCTTCATCAGGGCCGATGATGAGAAGCGTAATAGGAGCTAATCTATATACGGACTACGGTCAAGCATTGTACGGGGAGCTTGAAGTAGCGCAGCCTTCCTATCCCCGTTCATCAAACAATAATTAATTACTTAGGCGGTGCTGAGCTTGTCTATCTGTTTCAGATCGCATAGGTTGCGCTGTATTTTTGAATGTGCCCAGAATCAGTGAAGCCGATCTGATGAGAATATGATTTCGATGCTGTTCCACGGAAGGTGTTTTGAAGCGTCCGCTTGCCCTGAGCCCTTCAACCATTCGCTAGCTCGACGGGCCGGGCGAGTCCAACCCCATACATTCGATTTCAGAATGAATGGGTGGCTCCGCTCCAAAGAAGCTGCTCAGTGTGCCACTTTCACGTTACATCCTACCTGGGTTTAGTAACCTAAAGCCGCGAAGATCAGACCCTGCAGATAGCACAGACACAGGCGCTTACTTACTTTTGAGCACGTTTCGCCGATATGAACTGCCGAACCTTCCAAAAGCGCAAGTAGATACAATAGGCAGGACAACTTCGTTCTGCGAGAGGAAATCATGAGCTAAAGCGAAGGCCTATGTGCGGTACGTGGAGAAGTAATATGTCCGCAGAAGCAGCACCCATCAACACGAGGAAAGCGCAAGGCAAGCACGGGAACACAGTCATCTGCGCGATAGAGTTCTGACCATTCTATTTCGTTATTTTGTTGTTTTTGCTTGCAAGGTGGAGTTATTGTGGTGAGTGCCTGTCGTAAGGTGTTATCTGCATTGGCCTGCGGATAATATGATTGACCTGTGAGCGGAAATGGTTGTACTACATGTAGTTAAAAACCTTGTTTGATCTAAGAAAAAGAAACACCGTCACGTGGGAGGGCGTCACAATCCCGAAAAGTGCCTCGTGTCGGTGCTCCACCACCACCACAAACAATGCACAGACACTGATGCTGATGCCCAATGAAGATACCATCTGGAAGCTGACCTGCATTGGACGTATTCCTGATAGTCCATTAATTAAGAGCTACTTATAACTACATGGCACTGGTATAGCCCCAGGTTAGCGCCTCAAGCTCCACCCACTACTGTCGACGTCCCCGTTAGACAAGCTCCACGCAACCTACGGTCTCACTCAGGGTTGTTTCTCACGTTTGCGCAGAGCGATCATGACTTTCAGCTCGGGACTAAGAGTAGCTGTAGGGACTACAGTGGATCTCACGGTCATCGCGGCAGGCTTTGCTCCAGTACCAGGTCTTTCAGCGGTTGCAGGGCTTGTTGCTGGAATCCTTAAACTTTGCGACGACGTCCGAACAAACAAGTATGAAACTTCACTATCTTTTCCCTACCTCCGTAGGGCAATCGATCTGACAGATGCGCATTCCACGCTAGGAATACGATTGTCGGCTTGGGCAAACGTTGCAACGAGTTGCTCCTTGTGTTGGACGAGGGCTCCAAGTCTACTCCGGACAATCTTCGAATTATGGTAGATTCAGCCCAAAAGTGTGTGTTTCTGATGATTTCTGGTGCCTAGCTCTGATGTTTAACCATCCAGACTGCTTGAGGATATCAAAGAAAAGATCGATATATGGGCCAATACGTCTCTTTTCAAACTCATTTTCAAACGCAACGACATCGCTGAAGGCGTCAATCACTACCACAAAGAAATCGACAATTTTCTGGAAAGCTTCAATGTCGCTTCGCACCTGAAGGTCCACCGCCGCTTGACAAGCTTTGATCGACAAAGAAAAGAGGATCAGAACGAGATCGTCAGTTACTTTTCGGATCTCAAGCACAACCATCAAATTATGCAAGAGACTATCGTTGCAAAAGTTGATGAAGTCAAAGTTGTCATGGGAGTGATCCAAGAGGTGCTTTGGACCGTATAATACATGAAACGTGAGCTGAAGGTTCCTTTCAGACTATGGGAAACTTTCCAGTGGGCGATGAGCGGCATAAGGGATTGGAGAAGAATCTGTATACTATGCAAGAGACTTCTGGCCAGCTTCTTCCAAGGATTGAGCTAAAGTCCGGTGAGGTGCGCCGCATCAGCGGCCATCCTATCCGGGGTAGTGCGGCATTTGACATCTGGCAAGGCGAGTATCTTGGCCAAGCAAAATGCGCCATCAAAGCCGTCCGCTCCATTGAAGTCACGCCAAAGATTCGGGATGTATGTCGTTCCATATACTTGCAATTAATAAGTCATGCTCAACTATATATCTTGTAGCGGTTATTGCGAGAAGTGAAAATCTGGCGTAAAGTATGGAAAGACGACAAGGGCGAACACATACTTCCCTTCTGGGGTGCTTGCTTTGATGACGGTCCATATCCGTTCGTCTCCCCTTTTGAATGATCTCTGCCTATTCTGACGCCTTGCCCTAGCTACGTGGTCAGCCCATGGATGGAGTATGGAGACGCCATCTCGTATGTCAATAAGTATCCATACGTCAACCGGAAAAATATTATTCGCCGCATCGCCGAGGGCATCAGACTGCTTCACTCTTACGAGCCTCCAATCGTGCATGGCGACATCAAAGGTGCTAATATCCTCATTGACCAGAAGGGCAATCCGCTCCTTGCCGATTTTGGCCTTTCAAAGGTCTGTGTCCTTTTCCGGTTCTGATTGACACAAGAAATGCTGACCTGAGTCTGATTTAGATTATGGAAAACTTGACGGGTATGCCGTTCACCCAGAGTTCCGGTGTATCTGAGTCATATCGGTGGTTCGCACCGGAGTTGTGCTCTGCGCCTGGTATTCTGAGCCCAGCTTCGGATGTGTTCGCGTTCGCCATGACGGTGATTGAGGTCAGTTCTCCCAGGCTATGGGTATCCTCTTTATTCTGATCATCATCTCTTTGTCCCATAGTTGATGACTGGCCAGCCACCTTGCTCCCACATAAAGCGGAACCCTGAAGTGCTCATCAAGATACAGCAAGGTGAACGTCCGTTCAGGCCAACGAGTACGGAGGTCATCGAGCGTGGGCTGGATGACAAGCTTTGGAATCTTCTTACGCGATGTTGGGCTGCGGCGCCCGGTGAGCGTCCCACCATACACGAAGTTATCTCTGAGCTACTTCCCGAGTAACTTGGATATCGACTTGCAATTCTGTTTATGTTCGTTTCGTTGCTTTCTTATTTGCTTTGGATCACTTGCTGTGTTTCGTTCGTTCTCTACCATGGATCTAGGGTCACGCTGGAGGAGTCATCAACCAACTGTGCTTCGAACAGGATAGCGCAATAGCCGTCGCATGTGAGGCCGATAACGGCCCTTGGCTTATGCAGTATCCAACTCACTCTACTAGCGAAACTGACGTTCAGTGCTTCAGGTCGCTCCGTGTCCCCTTTCAGAGAAGTTTCTGGTCGAAGAGTGCCAGATGGGATGACTTGGCTTCGCAATGTTTCATTTTATTCGGGTTTCTTGTACACCTCTCTTATTCGGGCTTGGTGGTCACGAAAAATATATAAAATTAAATATTTCCTTATGGAAGACATCAACTCCTACAAATCACAGAGGAACGTGTACTCAAACCAGAGCGATAGATTTCTACCGGTGCTACTCCGACGCCGGCGTGACTTCAGTCTCAGAAGACTCCCTAATAGACACAACCTCTTCAAGTTGGGAGACAACGAACAACATGTCAGGTCGCTCGTTAGGCCACGTCTTCCAGCAATCCTGCATTATCGACCATACATCATCCGTCAGACCCTTTTCAGTTGCCACCTGTCCAGGCCGCGGTGGTCTCTTGTCACGAACGGCAACAGCTATGAAAACCGCTGCTTCGTGGAGCCCAAAGTAAGGAAACTCTCCGGTAAAAATCTGTATCAATAGCGTTTACTAAGGTGAGAAAAGTAGCTGCCCAAAAATGAGACTTGCCTCAAGACAGACACACGAGAAAGCATACACATCGCTCTTGGTCGTAAGTTTGTGAAGCTCCTTTCCGAACCTATCCACATCTAAGAGCTCCGGGGCCAGCCAGCGATGGGCGCCTATACCTTGGAAAGACGTTGCATTCGAGAAAGACTGCGAATCGATGACTCTAACAAGACCGAAGTCAGCGATCCGAGGCTCATTACTGTCATCAATAAGAACATTGACCTGAGCATAGTTAGCTGGATCCTCCATAATATCACCATTGAAAGATGCTTACAGCACGTAAATCACCATGAATGACCTGTGGCTTCAAACTATGAAGATATTCAAGGCCCCGTGCAACACCTAAAGACTAAGAATACGAATCGGATTAGCATTGAGATTCAGAAAATATTCTTTCTTAATCACCAATTTAAGACAATCTGCGGAAGGAGTATTCTTCAAGTACGCGAAGAGATTCCCTTTCTCCATCCAATGAGACACCAATGCCATCTGGGGTTCAAACGCATCCCGACAAATACCGAGGAATGGGAGCACATTTGGATGATCCAGCTTCCGCCAAACCAGAGCCTCCTTGACAAATGCCTTATGGATGTAATTAGTCAGCTCCCTACGCTAAGAAAATCAACTAGATAAGTAAATGCTCACGACATGGATTTCATCCATGGTAGAAGACGGAAGTATGCGCAATACTTTCAGTGCAACTAGCTTTCCATTGTGCCAACCCTTGAAAACATCAGCAAAACCTCCTCCATCCACATATATTCTGCTAGAAACACGTATGCCATTCAAAAATATATTTGAGGCAAAGATTGTCCGTTTCTGCGCCGCCAATCTCAGAAAGCGTTCAAGTTTCTGAGCTTGACGAGGTTCAACATGGCTCATTATCTATCAGTGTCATACGTATATGATCAAATTGCAGTATGATTGATATAATAGTGGTCTCCACGTACGGAATAAGCGATGTCGACATTTCTTTGTAGCGTATTATGATCTATTCTGCTGGTATCTTCCAATATGACAGTCCCAATGAACTGATCCATAACTTGAACAGTACACCCAGTGCAAAGCTCTGCAATGTCTTGTTCGGCGGCTACAGCACCAGCTAGTTAGAAACGCGCCAAGCTCTTCTTCAGCAACCACTCACGTGTTGTACATAAAGAATCCATTGCCCGTTTGATCTCGGCATCTTCTTCTATAGGTACAGTCTGTTCTATTGTTTCATTTTCAGCGCTTGTTCCAGGGTCTATAACTGCTAGTGAGTTAGAAGATGTTCTGACTAATCTCCTGCATCTCTACTCACTTATTTGATATATGGTGTCTGTCTCTGTCTCCAGCGTGATCGCGTCCGCCTTTTCCATACGCATAGATTGTCCTGACACATCGCTCTCGATGAACCACGGTTTGCTGGAGCATTCTGACGATGAGAAATAGGCTTTAAGCGACGGATGGAAAAGGCTGACAAATCCTCTAGAATGTGTGAGTATACTCTGAATTCTTGACAGAATAAGACGCGAACTCTCAAAGCTACGGAAACCTAGGGTGCTGTCTATCTCCTCGATCGAGATAGGCGAGCCATTAGAAATTAGCAACGACATAACCCTTCCAAAGCGGTTTCTCGCATTCTCGCTTCCCCAGTCAATCCATGAGTCACGAAGAACAGACTCATACAGCTCATACAGACCGAATTGACAAAGTGAAAGAGGATCCGACGCTAGACTATCGATCGTATGTAAGGGTACGTCACTGAAACGGACCAGTGAAACCGCTCTCGAAGCCCAGGCAAACAGTCCTCCTGCAGCGTTACCGAGCAAGGAGAGCTTTTCGTCCCAATCCCAATCATTCGGAACGTCGTGCCCAACGATACGGCGCATTTCGACATTAAGGTAAGAAAGGACATCCTGTTGACTAGCCGATGACGTGTGATCTAGCTCTATACTATACACAGTTTCCGGATACGAAGAGAATGCCTTGTCGATATCTGCAGCTCGCCGGCTTGTTATGAGGAAGCGGAAGGTGCCGGGTAGCTTTGGGAACTCTTTTTGAAGAAGATCGAGCAAACCACGACGTGTATCGGGCGTTCCACACTCGTCCAGAGCGTCAAGAACGATGACAATGGGTCCGCAAAATCCTCCGGCGTTTAAGAGCGGCTTTAATAGCAGTTTTCTGAACTGGTCTCCTGGGGATGCTGTAATGATCTCCTTGTCTTCTTCGAGCTCCCCGAGAATGTTGCCTCCAATTGTAGAATCAAGCATTGCTAGACTGTACGCAATCGTTCTTATGACAGATGATGACTCGCTCTTTCCTGTTTCGAAAAATAGAAACGCGCCGAGTCGCGACATGTCGCGAAAGTGTTGTGCGATCGTTGTACTGACAGCACTCTTGCCTGATCCTGCAACACCGTGCAACCAGAAGATGTTACGTCTGGCCCCCGAAAATATCCAATCGATTATTTTCTGGCGAACTTCCACGCGGGTATTGGGGAGACAAGTCGGTCTACTGAACGCGTCCGAAAGGCTTGGGTTGAGCCGCTGGCGTAACACTGACAGAGCGTGAGCGAGATACTTGATGAAGCGAACTAAATGCGTACTAAGATCGTCAATCTTTCGTGGCGTCCTCATTGAAACAACAGAAGTGTAAACAACTACGCCTGAGTCTATTTGCCGCTTGAAATTCGCAAGTGCTCTCTCAAATTCGTCGATCTTCTGCGTACTCGTTATGTCAAGCATCCGTTCTGGACCTAGAATGAATCATTTAGTCGATCAGCGTAGGCATGAGTTGATGGACTTACTCAGAAAACCACAAGACGCGCAACAAGAAACAAAGAGACAGCACTCGATTGTCTGCTTCAGGAGTCCATCGATTGGCTGCTGGAGACCGACCACCTTGTCTTCGAGTATCTGATCGTCGACGAAGGCGAACGCATCATCCATACTGCGGACAAGATCGATCATTTTCGGGTGAGTTTGAGGGACATTCTGAACAATCTAGTGGACAAGTTGCGACAAAACTTTTAAGCGAGTACAGTAATGAATGGCTCACTGAAAATAACGCGCTGGCCAACTTCCATGCTATGGTGAGAAATGGATAGATCTGGACAGTGTCGGAAATGAAGATATACGATCTATCTCGAGCACGCTCTTCGGACAAAGTCTCCATGACTTGCTGGAACGTCTTCAGTTTCATTACCAGTGGCTCGACAAGGTACAGCAGACCCTGGGTGGAAAATTGTGACACTTGATCGCTGATCGACTCCGTGACATCAGAAGTGGCACCGTCGGTCATTTGGACGAATAAGGCGTTCTTCCAGCTCGATACGAGACTGATATCGGCACTGGTCTTGTCAGCAACATCAAGGTACAGAATGATACGCCCTGTAATCTTCCGTGTAACACGCTCTGAATACAAGTCGTACGGTTCTTTCGACGTTATTGAAAGGTCAAGCATAACTGGGAAAGTGGTCTGTGATAAGAAGAGGAGGATAAATGTACGCTGGTGGAAAAGTACCATCATCTCCTAGCCTCAGGCGACACTTTTCGAGAAGATCGGCGAGCTCAATCTCGACACAACCAACGCAAGGGTCCACAGACCACCAAGATTCATGCTTCACCTGGATCGTCAAAGGCATAGAATGATCTGAAGACGAACTGTAAGTTCTGCTTTAGTACATAAGGGCTGGAGTCCACTTTGAATACCCACAATGAGATGGATTCGTCCCAGATAGGATTATGGTTTCTCTTGACCGTCCGCGTCCTTCTCGTTTTCGTGATGCCGCCTAGCCTACATTCTACATAGAGATCCGGGACTCTATTATACAAAGAAGGCTGCCACTTCAGGTTCTCAACGCGAATAACTGCAATGTATGATATATAAGTTCGGCTTGCTCCTTTAGTGGGTCAAACGAACCTCCTCACCTCGCAGACGATATTCTCTGGGCATGATGTGTAGGGTAGGATCACGAGGAGCAACACGTGCCCTGTACCCATAAACGCCCCACAGAGGTTCTAATAACCAAACGCCATGATGCGCGCTGGTACCTGTATCAAAGCTGATCGAGGCTGTCCGCTGTTACGGCGGGGCAAAGATAAAGTTACAGCATCGGACTTAGCAGAAGCCGTAAAATCAAATTGATGATATCAGTATCCGATCCAAGCCGTGCTTCAGATACAGTCTTAGAAAACGGACATATAATGTATGCGAAGACGCCTCGCTGGTCATTTGGAACCAAAATTTCCCAGTTCGTTGAGGTACTGAACAAGAAGACAATCAAAAGTCAGAATCCACCGGCGCGCATATCGAGCGCGGAAAGACACAGCATGGCATGAGACATCGAACCAATTGTTCCCAGGCCGCTATCAAGGAAATAACACAATTATTTCCCAAGACCGAAAGCATCGACAGCAAATACAGACTCTTATAGATAGACATCCAGCTCAAATACACTTGAACAGGGTTCAGCGCGACCAATACAGCCAGCCGCGAGCCCTCCGACCTCGTCTCGCAGTTCAATCGCGCCGGATAAATACTGAGAAGGCCGTGTCGTGCGCAGTCACGCCCCAGTATAGCTTCCACATCAGTTCCTTCGGTAACCATTTGTTAGCCGGACTACCCAAAAAATATGACATATATAGAATCACATACCGAAGACAACTACGCTTTGCGGGAGGTTCTCGCAAGAGGTCAAAATCAAGCTCATTGTGCAGTATGTGGAGGGTAATGTGCTCGCACAATCAGCATCCATCACCTGGAGGAAAGTGCGAGGCAAGCACCGAACAAAACAAGAACATGATAGAGTTCTGATCATTTGATATCGTCTCTTTGTTGAGTTTGTCCGTCGTTCCAGACGGCAATTCGATTGTCGATGAGAAAACATGAATGGCGCATCCTTCATTGCATTGCACTGCATTGCATTGCAAGAATTCCAAGCATTTGCGTCGTCAGACGATACATCCCGTTGGCAAGAAGGCTTTTGAAACACAGCGGCTAAAGGCCAACTTGGCGGGATCATCCTCCTTTAACGTTAAGTTAACGTTAACGTTGTCACAATTAAGTCACAGTCACGCAGTCACGTCTTTTAACTCATCTCAAATCTGGCGCGTTTTGTTCACTGACCAAACATGTCCACACTGATGTGCGACGAAAATATACACCAGCAGCGGATTGCATCTCCCTGATGGGATGGATAATCAACTGATAGCTTTATATACTTATAGAACACTGAACACGCGGCAAGTTAGCGCCTGAACTTGAAGCCCCACGCAGTTCACTCATGGGCCAGTGATTCCCCTGCTCTCACACCATATTGTCTGGCGCAACTCGTTATGACCTTCAGCTCGGGCCTCAGAGCAGTTGTCGGGACCACAGTGGATCTCACGGTCATCGCAGCAGGCTTTGCTCCAGTACCAGGCCTTTCTGTGCTAGCAGGACTTGTTGATGGAATCCTTAAGCTTTGTGATGGTGTCCGAATAAGCAAGTATGTACGCTCTGTATTCTTCTCTTGACTCGCCCTCGTCACACAGTGGCGCGATTTGACTGACATGCATCCCATCCCAGGAATGAAATTCGTGGCTTGGGTAAACGTTGTGACGAGCTGTTACATGTACTCCAGGACTGTGCGAGTTCAAGCCCTGATAATTTGCAGATAATGATCGATGCTGCCGAGAAGCGAGTAATCGGGCTCATTCCAAACTCTCGATTACTCATACGACCAAATCATTTAGATTACTTACGAATATTAAAGACCGGGTCGCCGTGTGGGCCAAAAAGTCGTTCAAACTCATTTTCAAACGGGACGAGATCGCTGAAGATGTGAAACGTTACCATAACGAAATCAACTCTTTCCTGGAGACGTTCACCTTAGCTTCGCACATGAAGATTCATCGCCGCCTGATAAGCTTTGAACGGCAGAGACAAGAAGAGAAGAACGAGCTCATCAGTTACCTTTCAGATTCCAGGAATAAAGATCAGATTAAGCAAGACACTTTCGTCGCAAAGGTCGATGAAGTTATAGGTGTAATGGAAGTGATGCAAGAGGTCTATTCTTCACTCCGCGTCACATTCTAATTGTGAACTGAGTTTTTTTTTCCAGGTTATGGGAAAGTTTCCGGTCGGAGATGAGCGGCACAAGGGATTGGAGAAGAATCTGTATACTATGCAAGAGACTTCTGGACAGCTTCTTCCAAGGATCGAGCTAAAGTCCGGCGAGGTTCGCCGCATCAGCGGGCATCCTGTCCGAGGCAGTGCGGCATTTGATGTTTGGGAGGGCGAGTACCTCGGTCAAGCAAAGTGCGCCATCAAAGCCGTCCGCTCCATTGAAGTCACACCCAAGGTTCGGGATGTATGTTGTTCCATATATTTGCAATTAATAAGCTATGTTCAACACCATGTTCTGTAGCGGTTATTGCGAGAAGTGAAGATCTGGCGTAAAGTATGGGAAGACGACAAGGGGGAACATATACTTCCCTTCTGGGGTGCTTGCTTTGATGATGGTCCATATCCGTTCGTCTCCCCTTTAAACGATCTCTGCCTGTTCTGACACCTCGTCCTAGCTACGTGGTCAGCCCATGGATGGAGTATGGCGATGCCATCTCGTATGTCAATAAGTATCCAGACGTCAACCGGAAGAAGATTATTCGTCGCATCGCCGAGGGCATCAGACTGCTTCACTCTTACGAGCCTCCAATCGTGCATGGCGACATCAAAGGTGCTAATATCCTCATTGACCAAAAGGGCAATCCGCTCCTTGCCGACTTCGGCCTTTCAAAGGTTCGTGTCCCTTTCCGGTTCTGATTGACACAAGAAATGCTGATCTGAGTCTGGTTCAGATTATGGAAAACTTGACGGGTATGCCGTTCACCCAGAGCTCTGGTGTATCTGAGTCATATCGGTGGTTCGCAACGGAGTTGTGCTCTGCGCCTGGTATTCTGAGCCCAGCTTCGGATGTGTTCGCGTTCGCCATGACGGTGATCGAGGTTAGTTCTCATAGGCCCAGGGTGTCCATCCATGCCATGATTCTGATCGTCCATCTCTCTGCATCGTAGTTGATGACTGGTCAGCCACCTTGCTCCCACATAAAGCGGAACCCTGAAGTGCTCATCAAGATACAGCAAGGTGAACGTCCGTTCAGGCCAACGAGTACGGAGGTCATCGAGCGTGGGCTGGATGACAAGCTTTGGAATCTTCTTACGCGATGCTGGGCTGCGGCGCCCGGTGAGCGTCCCTCCATACACGAAGTTATCTCTGAGCTACCTCCAGAGTAATTTGGATATCGGCTTTCAATTCCGTTCGTGCTTCTTTTGTTGCTTTCTTGCTTGCTTTGGATCGCTTGTTCCGTTTCGTCCGTGTCCGCCATGCATTTCCACATTGCTTGTATGTTGCGTTGTTCTCGATGGAATTTATTTGCGTATCGCTTTGACGTGCTGCCCTTGAAAGCTGGAAAGGATCAGAAGAGACTACGCTAATCAGAAACGCCGTGTTATATCATCAACAAAATTCCTATTAGATCGGCAACTCGAGATGCGACACCGCGAACGACATATACGGCCCATCCACCGGCTTCGTCCTTCAGCCGAGCTGCATATCAGACCATAAGTCGTCGATAGTAAGACCTCTGTCGAATGCACAGACTATGGCCGAGAGTATCTCTTGCCGTAAACGACTACTTCCATGACGACAGCTCCGAGTCCAGGGATCGCCGCTTTACTGCAGACAATCTGACGTTGCATATATCGATCGCTTTGGAAGATGCGTGCGAAAGCAAACATGATACAAACCTCCGCCAAATGCACGAGGAAGCATCAGCTTCGATTTTGGTTATGAGCTTGCCTGGCTCCCTGCTTGATCGAGCCGAATCGAGGAGCTCTAGAACTTACAAACGTATCGCTCCCTTTCCTTTGAAGGGAAGTTGCAGTTGAAGTATCTCGGGAGTCAGGAACTAAGCTGAGCCAAACCATATAATCACCAAGCTTCCGAAATATCTTATCCTGCAATTGTAAGTCTGATAACAAGTATGTACAGTGACGTGAACCGATACCAGAATAAATCGTTTATCATCATTACACCAGTGACTCGTCCCTAGCTAGCTCTAGAACATTCAGCTTCTTCAAGACGGGATACAACGAATGGCATATCCGGTCTCTCATTAGGCCATGTTTGCCAGCATTCCTGCATGATGGACCATATGAGTGCTGTCAAGCCCTTTTCAGCTGCAGAAGGGCCAGGCCAAGTTGGCCTCCTGTCGTGCACAGCTACCTCCGAGATAACTGTTGCGTCTCGGAGTCCAGCGAAGGGCACCTTTCCGGTGAATATCTGCAACACGATCAGCTTCATTCACACGCTCCAGACTTGAACAGCTCAACTTACCTCAAGACAGACGCACGAAAAAGCATATACATCGGTCTTTTCCGATACTTTGTAAAGTTCCTCTCCAAAATAGTCTATATTCAGGAGCTCTGGAGCTTGCCAACGCGCAGATCCTTTGCCTTTGAATGAGGTCATATTCAAAGATGTTCCGTGCGAATCAATGACCTTTGCGAGGCCAAAATCAGCAATTCGGGGCTCCTCGTTGTCATCGATGAGAACATTGGTCTATACGCCCTAGTAGTCAGAACTTCCCCTGCGAAATCTAGTAAATAATAAACACATACCGCTCGCATGTCTCCATGAATAATCTGAGGTTGTAAACCATGAAGATACTCGAGACCACGGGCAACACCCAGTGCCTGCACGTCGAGCCTGGGTTAATTTGTGTTAACAATGCCATGATGCTTTCCTTCTTACCAATTTCAGACAGTCCGCAGAAGGGGTCTGACTCAGATACTCAACAAGACTGCCTTTCTCCATCCAACGTGACACCAGAGCTATCTGAGGTGCAAACTCGTCCCGCGAAATTCCGAGAAATGGAAGAACATTCTGGTGAACTAGTCTTCTCCAGAGGAGAGCTTCCTTAATGAACTCCTGTTAGAAGTGAGAAATGTGCATAAGATATGTCAAGGAGTAAACACCTCACGAGCTTCATCTTCTCTCTGTCCGGGAAGCAAAAGAGGCGCAAAACTTTGAGAGCAACTGGCTTGCCTTCAAACTCGCCCTTCCAGACGTCTGCAAAACCTCCGCCTTGCACAAAATTTGTCCCATCTCGAAGAACACCAGTCAAGAAGATACTCGAGGGAAGAATTCCCCGCTTCTCTACTGTCGACTTTATAAAGCGGTCAAGCTTGCGAGCGTCTCCAGATACAACGTGGTCCATTTGCTATTAAATTAGATGTATGAAATTGAGCTCCAGACGGTTGTTAATCAGACGAGCGACGCACGATCTGAACCACGTCAACGACGTATTGTAATAAGTCGTCTTCCAAGCCAAGCAACTCGTCCCTGGCATCACGATCAACGAAAACGTCACAGAATTCATGCAAATCAGACACCAGAGCCTCCGAAATGATGTCCTTCCAAGAGACGCCGCCGGCAGGAAAATTCTGAATGTTAAATAGCGATCGATGTGGTGTGAAAGATAGATGCATAAGCTTTGAGCCATTCTTACCACAGGCAATGTGGTATACTCCATGACATCCGCTATTACTTTCAGAATGTCATGGATCATCTTGAGCGAATCAACGAAGTTCCAGCTACACCATCGATCCAATTGCCTGCGGAATAGCACCAGTTTCCTTGGAGAAATTCAGTAATAGCACTTGACCGTAGTGTGCGCTCCCACCTGCTAAAACGCGAACTAAACTTTGTGACAAGTTTAAGGAATTGGAGAGAACAATATGCGCTGAGCTTTACAAAAAGTGCCTTAGCATAACTGCCTGAAGTACAGTACTAGTGAAGATATTCGCACTGGGAAGAATTCCATGCATCCTCTGATTTTAATCCAATCGTACGAATCATCATCTTCTCCATCAGGCCAAGGACTGTAAGGATCTTGAAGCAGACGATCACGAAGCATATGCATGACTTTATCCCTGTCATCTTGCAGAGACCTGCCTATGTACGTGCTTGGACTCAGAGGTTCCACCGGTTCAATGAATAAATCGCTCCCGACCGACACTTCCGAGAACCTTCTCTTCCTTCCTAGAGGCGTGAATGATGCGATAACGTCCGTCAGTCGTTTGATCCACCTAATGCGACGGTCTGAGCCCGAGAAAGATGGGCTTGTAGTCAATGTGAATGAGGGGGATGATGGCTCAGAGATCGATGAAGACATGGCAGTACACGAAACCCGTCAAGCTGGATGACCATATACTAGTAGCCCAGTTGGCTATAAGTATTACAGCAATCACCGCTCATGTCAGCATCTCCCGGGCCCATCAGATGCCGGATGATGATCCTCTCACGTAGAACACTGCCATAAAACTCTAGTCGATAACTTTCAGGACCAGTGAAAGCCATTGGCCGGGAGCGCGGCGCGATGGTCACTGAATAACAGTCAATCACATCCTGGGCTAATCCAGTAATGAAAATCACGAACAAGATCAGCGGCATTTGAGAATTGGAAGAGCAACTCGGTCGAATTTATGATTGAAGGACGAAAAGCCACAACAGGAATGTGCCAAACGAAGGATTATATAATAATAGCTGTAACTTTTTTTCACAATGAGGAGTTCACAGCACAAGAAACTCCCGCTTAGAATCAGGAAAGTAAGACATATAACGGATTTTAGAGTTAACGGGAGCATGTAGTTTACAAGTTGTTGGGGTCTCATTCAGACCTGATGTATGATGAGAAACAATGCAAGCTGAGCCCCAGAAAATGGAGGATATGAAAAATTAGAGCACATGGGTCCGCAAAACAGGGGTAGAATGGAGTAAAAAAATGAGGCAAAGTGGTGGATAAAAAAGCATGTTTAAAGCGTACGGTAGCGCCGCGCTGGTATCCTGTCATCATGCGTTTAGTGTGGTAGATAGCTTCGTCCTCGAAGATTTCAGTAATCAAAAGGAAGTCAACCAGAAATAACGACAGGAGAGGGTAGAAAATCAACGGCAAATTAAATGCAAGGGATCGTCCGGAATTCCTTACGAGCTATAGTACAGACACAAGAGAAAATGAAAGGAAAGAGAATTGGATCATCATGAAAGTAGATCGGTCTCCCTAGTTTTGCCTTTGTTTGAGGGTGGGCCAGGATTCAACGGAGCGGAGCTACTAGTCGACGGGCCTGCAGAGCTTGATGGTCTGCTGGGAACACCAGCCGAAGAATCCGCAACACTCAGCCCAGCCGATGTCGATGGAGTTGGAACAGCGGCGACAGGAGCGCTGGAAGGTTCGGCCGGAGCAGCGAAACTCGGGTATGGAGGTGGAATTTCTTGGACAGTCCCACCATCGCGGTGTTGGATGATAATATCAGGCTCAACTGTCCAGTCAGGGGACACTCCAGGAGGCAGTCGTGGACCACCCTTTCCAGAGCCATCTTGAGAACGCGATCCTGTTGCGCTACCAGGACCAGAGTGTCCTTCGAAGGTTGCTTGTCGTGGTGTCCCCGAAGACCCTGGAGTCAAATATCCCATCAAAATTCCTTGCTGGCTCGACGGAGTCCGTGAATGTGAGTTCATCTCGTCATGGTATCGAGCGAGCTTGGAGCTTGCAGGAGGATCGTATGGAGAGTACGTTGCGGAGGCACCGTCAGGACCAGTTTCCACAAAAGATGGTCCTACCCAAGCTTCCGGGAGGAACGCCGGCTCAGCTTCGCGTGACTTTGCCTGCTTTCTGCGTCTCCATAAGAAGAATGCAAGTACGGCCAGAAGGCAGACGACAACGACCGGCACGACAATCCCGGCAATTAAAGCTGTATTATTAGAACCGGATGGTTGCGGTGGATGCTGGTCGATATTAGTTGAATTGCCTTGATTCGTGACTACAGAACATCGCGTATCGTTCGTGACAGCATCGCCAGCAGTTTTGAAGATCCCTGTGCTTGTACCCCAGGTTCCGTTCGCGTCAGACACAGACACTAGAGTATCCAGCGCATATGAGCATCGGAAAAGAATATGATACTAAGCTGACGTACCCATCAATTGACCATTTGGATCCGCTAAGTTGGGCCAGGTCAAGACGTCATTGCCTCTGTCTAGCGTAATATTCGTCACCACCGGCGAGCTGACGGCTTGAAGCGAAATGGTGTAGGGCGATTGGCCTCCATACACGCGTAAACCTAGGGGTTCACACGTTTCCAAAGGGTCTGACGTAGAAAGGTTCGCAACTAATGTAATATTCGTCGACGGAGGCGGAGGCAGACAACTCGAATCTCCATCTACAATGCCCTGTCACAGAATAAATTTTGCGAAAAGAAGGCACACACACCAGTAACATTATATAAATATGGCGCCTCACCTCCCGCCTTTTGGTTGCTATCTGCGACCGTCAGAATGAGCGAAGAACCTTCGGATGCGATCAGACAGATCAGAACCGAGGAATGCAATAGATTTCGCAGTTTTCCTTACCACTCGCTTGATTGACTGTCCAAGACAGATTGTCACGATCTGAGCCTATGTTGCTCACTGTTGGGATCCCATTCGCTTTCCAAGCGATCATATAGTATGGTGGTGTACCGAAGGCACTTGAGTTGGTCGGGCTTGCAAGTACCTGGATACCATAGCTCTCACACTGAGTTAGCTGTGTCGAGACCATCTAAGAGCGATACGGGAAGAGAAGCGTCAGCGCCGGAAATTGCTGCTGAAGAGAAAAAAATTGCGGACATTATTGGCCCATTTCCACTGGAATCCAGAACTGCCAGATGAGTCGTCTGCGGCACTCATTCTCCACGACGTGACCAGGCTGAATGCCAACAGCAACCTCTGTAAGCGTGCCATGATGCTTTGGCGACGCGAAGTATGCAACTTTGCTGCAGCTAAGTCCGTCTGGCCCCCTTACAGGAGGAAGAGCAAAGACGACACGGTGACGGTTGGTCGGAGAGACGGAAGAGGGGAGAAGGAAGAATCAATCGGTATGCGGTGATCTGAGTAGAACTTGCAATAGATGCTTTTACGCGAAGGAGCGTGGGCGCTGAACACTATCTTGAAATCAGCACAGCCCGCTCGTCTCGGACCCGGCTGCGCAAACGTGATCAGCCTCGGTTTGCCAACTTTGAATCGTTTCTTTCCCGTCTATCCCCATCACCTATTTCGCATATCCTTTTGCTATGCACATGCAAATTAGCCATCATTGAAGGCGATGTCGAGGCTTTGTCGACGAGGGCGGGATTCCGACCGAACTTGGTAACAGAAGGTTTCTTCATCCACATGATTGATCTTCGGCTGCAGCTCGTTCCGAGAATGAAGTAGAAGCGGCAACATTTCCAATCGCCGCTGAGCTCGGAATCTCCGCATATTGGTGGCGAACTTGTTTCAACCTCCACTCAAATGCGAGCGTTGTCCAGAGGAGTCTTTGGTGCCTTCGCGTCTAGCAAGTGGGGCCTACAATTTCCTGGGTCAGGTTGGCCATCACCACCTTTGACCATCGATATTTGAATTATGCTTAGAGGAAACGGGGAAGATAGCAGATCGAAGAAGAAGCCATCTCGATTGCCGATCGCACTTACATAACGCATACATGTATAATGTAATCCTTTCCGACTGACGGAACCCGATGTTTCCAACTAACGCCGAAGCGACCTGTTACAAGGATAACGTTGGTAAATGCGGTCTGTTTAACTTCCGGGAACACGCTGGTCGACACGGCGGTCTTGCTCAGGCTTAGCTTAGTATTCTGTCTTCATAGATCAGCGGAGAAGACTTTGGTTTCCACCTTTGTCCGTTGTATTCCGGATTAGAAAGCTCCACTTGCTGAACGGTATCAAAGCTATTCAAGAGTCACAGGCATCAAAGTACCCTGCTTGCCACAACATCTACCTTCACTACCTCTGGCTTCTTGACGAACAGTTCATCGGCCTTCGCAAACAACGCTGCGGCAACCTTGCCATTGAGATGCGCTTGCCTGGGGAAGATTTGAAACCACGGATCAATAACATCAGCACGACAGGCACGAGAGACAGGCACGGAGTAGCCGGATCTTGGGGAGAGCTAATCTTACCTTCCTTCCTCTGCCTCCGAAAAGTCCAGAATGCCGAAGACGTTCGAACCTTCGAGCTGGATCGCGTACCACTGCGGCGTCAGTGTCTCCTCTTCCACGAGCGGAAGCGCAGACTACATGTGTAAACAGACGGGCATCACTCAGAAATCCGGTCGGTCGAATGCATTCCTAGAACTCACGATTAAGAAATTCTTTACATCTTCCACCTTATCCTCCTTCGCCTCTGCGAGGACTCGAAGTCCGAGTTTCACTTCTGCCTTCTGGATCTTGCTCGCGAGGATCTTCGCTTTGTTGATCTGCGGGGCCCCGGCGATCAAGCTGGGAGCGTTTGCGACAAGCGCTTCAGCGATCTTGCCTTTCGTTCATCACAGGAAGTTATCAGTCAACCATCGCATCTATCAGTTAGCTGCCTCAAGTGCCTGAATACGAACCGGTGAGATGCGTTGCACGTCCTTCTTCCTCCGCGAAGGTATCAAAGATTGCGAACGTCGGAGTTGAGCTCTCGTATTGGAGAGCGTACCATTGTAGCGTCAGTGGCTCATCCTTCAGAAGCGAATGCCCGGCACGCAGGAAATCTGTTACAGCAGAAGCCTGCCCATCGTTGGCAGGCAACGGGACGAATAGACCGACTGATGCTAGAAAGATGAACGGACTCGATCAGAAGGCAAGAAACAGACAACGTTCATCAAGGCACTCAGTACTTACGTTCAGACATGATTTTGGCAAGGATGATAGTGGCGATACGGGCGTGTCATTGATTCTTCTCAACACCCATCCTTATAAAGGCTCTCATCGTGTGAGAAGCTGAGATCCAGAATTAGCTTTATCCTTGAGCGCCGATGGCTTTTCTCTGACATTAAAGGAAGCTGCGAACACAAATAGAGAGCCGTGCAGTGGACAGCTGAGGATCTGTGGGAGAAAAGTGCACATATGAGGCAACGCTCCTGCCCTGCATGTGTACCGTTGATTTTTATTCGTGGGATGTTATGACTTTGTTTTGTGTAGGCTACGTGCAAGTGAGGACCTTATGATGAGATGAGATAGTTCACCTCCGACAAACGAGGATTGTAGTGTAGATAATTGTATCGTAATATTTTGCTGTAATGTCTATGTCGATGCAAAATGTCAAAGGATAGAGAGAAAGCAATGAAATCCGTATGTTACTTATTTACGAAACCACAAAGTCCAAGAGAAAATATTGAAAAAAAAAAAAAAATGCTCCATAGATAGAAATGCAGAGAATCGTTCCGAGTTGTGTCTGATGAGGCCAATGTAGATGAGAAAATGTGTTAGCGTCGTAAGAAAATTATTCGGGAAAATATGAATCAGGAGTAAGAGTGAGTAACGAGACGCATCATCGTTATACGGTACGTCCGCCATAGTTGTACCTCGGTTCTGCATACTGCGAACTGTGGTATCCACCGGATTGGTACATGGAAGCATCATACGATGGCTGTGCGTAATGTCCGTGTTGTGGTCTGCTAAGTGTGTCACGCAAGGGGGCGTAAGCACCTGCACCAGTCATTGCAGGTGTGAACGCAGATTCCATGCGGACACTGCTCCTACGTCTTCGGCACCGCGAGAGCAGACACCAAGCGACCAGAGCAAGCAATAGCGCGCCAGCTACAGCGACTACTGCTATGAACCAAGCAGTCTTGTAGAATGCCTTTTTGATTTTGTCTCCCACATGTTGAAGGTCAGTCTTTATTGAGTCTGTGTCTGCGCTCTTGCTACCAGGCGTCTCAGGTGAGTGTTTCGAATCAGCTTCGGAAAGTAAGGCGGGTTGAGAATCGGTCGTGTCAACACCGCCCAATCGGGCGTTTACGAAGTCGATGTGCGCGGCGGACAGGTCGGTGATTGAAAGGAGCTGGATGTATGGATCCGCAACAGATGAGTTTGAGCCGTCGACGAAATCACCGAAATCGATCAACAAATACGTGTTTCGTACTGGTCAGTAGTCAATTGGACTGATAAAAGCGTACGTGAACCAGATCGCTTACAAAATGCCATTCCGAGGATTGCATCAATTGCACCAATAGCATGATTGTTTGTAATAGCTGGTGAAATCTGTTGGAACTAGAGAGAAGTCGGTCAAAGAATCCAGCTGGGTAGGAAGCTTACGACGTACAGTCGCTTGGCACATTCCAGTCGTTTCAGAATCCGGCTCTTCAAGTGTCATGTCTAGAGGATGAATGGGATATTTGACACCATCGAAGACGAACGTAATATTCAGCTCGTAGTCACAAGGAACCCTCCAATATCCGGGGGCATCAGATTGAGGGACAAATTCCGCGCCTGGAACTCGTCCATAAATAGCGTCTGCTACCTCTCGCGGTACTTGCGGAAAAGTGAACCCAGTATCAAGCATTACATGGAATTGTTGTTCTGTGCCCTGTTCTGGATCCGAAATCGAGGTGTTTGTCGGAATCGGCTTTCCATCAGGCCCGATGATCCCATTCTCGTCCAGTAGTGTTTGCCAGTGTTGCACACCAAATTGGTCTACGAGAGCCGGTAGCTTTTTCTGCTTGGTTATATCCTCGAGAGTCGGGATTACGGAACCGACTGTAAGCTGACCGGACTGTGGGGCAGTGCCTCCAGGGAGATTGTCTTCCTGTCGTGTAAGAAGCACAGACAGAAAGTTGGGCGTCGAGGTGTTCTGCCGAAATATGCGATCCAATGGCGGAGCGCCAGCAGAACTCTTCATTTGTTTGCGAACCTGTGATGCGGAGCTCGGTCCCAAACCGATGAGACCTTGGACATTCGGAGTACCAACAGTCGGAATAACACTGACTGTATTAATGAACAATTAAGCCGTTTAAATTTCGAAGGAGATTATGGTGCGTACTGAATGCCTGATCCTTCACAACGTAATCATCAAATTCCAAGTCGGCTGTACTTATGAAGCCTTCGAACCTGCTTAGTTGGAGAAAGGTTCCCAGTAACAAGTAGAATACCTTCTGCTGAGCCTTCCGCGTAATTAACCCCGGTTTCGATGCTGAGATTCTTAGCTCCCGGAACATCTCCAATGACCCACAAGTCAGAGCTTGATAAAAATTTTAAAATCCATCTGAGGGTGTTAGGACTGCAAATACACACCTTCCAGTATCGATAATGACTTGAAATTCCTTGCCTCCGAGAGTGAGATTAGTGAAATAACTAGTATCTGCACCATCGCTCGTAACGAGCTCGCTGCCATTCCCAAAGGCACCGATGTTCACGCTTCGTTTTCCGAGAGCATTTGAAATGGACGAACGTGGATGAGCGACTATAGGAAATATCGAAGCTGTTACTAAAGCTGCTGCCGACAGGGCGCAAAATGTTGTGGTGAAGGTTGCCAATTTCATTTCAGAGCACAACAGAGGGAAGGAAAGAGGTGAAGGGAACGCTTTCGCACAGGCATCGAGTTTTATAACAAATGATACAGTGAAGAGCGCCGGTCCATCGTATCGCCCGGGCAATTTCGTTGATGGTCATCAAGGCTGTGTCCAGCAGCGCGCCTCACGCCCTATGCATGCCATAAGTACATCTAGCCAATTTGAGTTTCATATGCCTGTCCATTTACCGCCATGTTGTCAACCTTCTCGCTATTGCCTGAAGAGAATAACTAGGTAAGAGTCCTAGTAGATGCAGTCATGACAGTTGGATCGTTGATCTTCTTCGCAGATCGGACTTGAAGGTCAGGTCGACGACCTCAAATCGACGACCTCAAATTGATCGGAGCCTAGCTGAGCTTCATTACGTAACACGGAAAGGTGATACTGATTGATTCTTACAACACCGTCGTATTACTGCGCACCGGATCCTCCACTTATTGAAATGACTTCTGTACTTTTCAACACGCCGGTGCAAGGCTGTTATTTTTATACATTAATATTGATGTCTTCAAGTTGGACGTGTACATTTTGGATCCGACAGATGGGTTGCTGGGCTATGCACCTACTTTACAAGGCCGTTTTAATTCTGATCACGGTGTGTTGTAATTCAATACAAAGCTCAAGGCTCCACGAAGGCCTCCAGTATACGATTGGGCTGGTGTATTACTATACACCGGATCCTTCAATCATGGAAGAGTAATCTCGTCTTCACAAGACGCCGGTAGCAGCTGGTAATCACGCACATGTTGAGCTCTGTCGTGTGCAATCTGGATTCGACGGATAGCGTATGTGCGTTCGCTTCCAATCTGTTGTTACAAAAAGCTGTTCCATGTGTAATCATGATGTTGTAGTGTCGTAATGCAGAATTCAAGCCTTTTCGAAGCCTTTTTTCTCAACCCCCTTTTATCCTTTTGAAATGTGCTCTTTGCTTGCGGAAACCAACGTAAAGTCGCATGTATTTTCAAGGAACATAATATCGATAGCGATGTACAAGCGATCTTAGACAATATGCACCGAGTCAATTTATCTCACACTTCAATCGAAGTCCCATAAGAAACGAACGATGGTCAATCCTGAGCAAGAATGAAGTTAGTTGATGCATCCCAGAGTTCACGCGGAGATAGCGCCTACAGATCGCAGAGCAACCTGAAGCTTCTTATTCGAAACCTGGACGTGTACCCAGCATCAAGCGCAGAGCTGAGAGGGAGAAAAGTTTAATGAGTAGTTCTCCCACTACTAGAAATGTTCGAGATACTTACACCTACGCCAGCCGGGAGATCGCCCAGAATACCTCCAAGGATGCCTCCGAGGATAGGAATGCTGGCGAGAAGAATGGACGGGTCTGTGCACGTCTGGCCTGCGCTGCAAGCAACGAGGTCGAGACCAGCAGGGAGCGAGCTTGTAAGGTCGCCCGTGAGGCACAGGGGCAGACTCGGGAGGCCACCCAGCTGAGGAGCTGGTGTAGCGGCTGCAAGGGATGCAGCTGAAGCGATGATGAGTACTTTGGTGAAAGACTTCATTTCGTAAAGTAAGAGTGTAAGAGTGTAAGAGTGGGGATGCTTTAGACAATGGATTGCAAGACTATAATCTGCTGAGGATTAGTTGGCAGTCTTGCTGGCCTTTTATACCTTTTCGCTGTCAAGAAAGATCAAACGGAAGCACTGCTCCACGGAAACCGCGTGTCGGTAAGTTATTAATATCATCAGACGGTCGAGAGCTCAAGTGCCGCAGAATCCTTTTCTGTCTGAGTTGTAACCTCCTGCTCTTTCCTTCAAAGGGTAAGTGGTATGTCGGGACCTTAATTTTAGGTCAGCGGGAGCCGACGTTCCGAAAATCAATTGACTTGCGCGATACTGACCCAGGCCCGATTCTAGAGAAGTTCATTTGAAAAGCACAACTGTGGAGTGCTTTAGTTAAAACGTATAGGCGTGAAGCGTAGTATGTTTGTCCTATATGCTGCTTCATGAGATGAAAAGAACTCGCAAAAATAAGTTAACGTCGAGGTAGCTATGTGACACTTGGCTTACCCAGTGTATGTAATCTTGTGAGATCCTGCGGTACGAGGGCATGCCAGCCAATCTAAGGGAGCCTTCAAAGAGATAGAACTTGAAAAAAGGTATCTGAGCAATCTGTTCCTGAGCCAGAACAAATCCAACACTCGCAACAAAGTGTCGGAACAAAAAGTCCAGGGCAGCTCCACTCCATGTGAACATGAACAACGGGAGAACGAGCATATGTAGCTCAGTTCGCAGATGGCATTAGGTCCCAACGTGTGTTTTTTACATTGCCATGGGCTTAGCCTCATTCTTGGACCTATTTGGAGATCTCGTACCGAAAGGCACATTCAAAGAAGCAGAGGACAAGTTGCGAAGATGCGGAAGATGAATGATGCAGAAGAAAGTGTCCTGATCGCCCAAACCACGAGTGGTATTCGATTAAACCATAAATAAGAGGCACGAGCTGAGACGTCTTTGTAGAGATGAAAACTGTGCACCATAAGACAAAATATTCGTGAACATGTTAACAGCGAGGCATCGAAACGACACACCTTCAAAAACTTGCCACATAACAGGATAGAACTTCCATATTAATTTTGAACCGGGTATAAGTCTCGTGAGACTGTTGCCATCGGTTTGTCCGGTAAAGTACGTCCCGGCGCATGTATGGCAATGATCGAACAATGCTATCGCCTACCTATCGACGACATGAACGTTACAAACGAGCAAAACCCTGAAATTTTTTAGGCACTGAAAAGAAGAAACCAAGGTCAGTGAATTTCAGAATCTAGAAATAATCCTTGCGTCATGTGGAGGTCCCATCTCCGAGGAAAAGAAAGCCAGGACGAGACTGCCTACTGCCGGCGTGATTAACTCAGATCAAACTTGTGACTTGTGATAGCATGGACCTTCAATGCATAAGAACCTGAACCCCGCGATGCGATACAAAGCTTTCCACTCAAGACTGAGTACGAAAGCTATAGCCCAGAGGACTAGTTATAGCTTGGGGGACTCTATAATCAGAAATCACAAAAAGGAAAAAATGAGCAGTTCCGAGTTTGAATGCATCACAGTTTGCTCGTGCAGAGTAACGGTCTAGCTTGCAGTATAGATATGACCCAGACATTACTCCGTTGTAGTTGGCGTGGACAACAGATACAAGGACGCGCTATTGCCCAGAGGTTCACGACGTATAAGTTATTGGACGACTCAAATACATTCCTTTTGCTTGGCGTAAGCTACTGAGTAAATTGCCAGACAGCTCGCTTGCAGACACATTGGCTAACGTTGGGGTGCTGATGCCAGGACAAGATCGAGATATGCAATCGGAAACTTGGAACGACCTGTAATATTGATTATCTCTGTGAAACTGGTGATTTTCATCTGAGTGAGGCACGTACAGATCAGTGTTAATCTTATAATGATAGCTTCTGACGAGCAGTATTCTGCACCCTTTTATCATGCCAGAAGGCCGACTCGAAGGCTGAGCCTCTGGTCACGGTGTTGCGGCTGCCGCCTCTCGCGGTCTTGGCTGTGGAAATGTGGAAAGCACGTGCACGGCGTTCATTTCTCTCAAACCCAAACCTCTCCAGCAATCTGGTAACATGAGCATGAGCTGTGCCGACTCGAGAGCTCTTCCAACTCTGCGATGGCTCATGTCTTTTCTCGGATTTTATATGATTTTAATGAATGGAAACGTATGTTCAGAACGCGCCAGCAGGCCCGGTAGGGCGGGGATCGCCGGAACCGGGGAGGAAGCCGCGGACAGGCACTGACCGTGTGTCAGTGGCGCTCAGAGCCTCGTGCCCATCAAGAAAAACATGGTCCTGCTTGGTCTAATGCTCTTTACTCCCGACTACTTTACCTCAGTTATCTTTGGTTCAAGCACGACGATGTTTTCTGTTGGGTTGTCGAGTGTTGCTGCTCTCGCTCTCGTGACCTTCAAGGCGACCGTGGTCGACGCGGCTTTTCAGCTCGTCCAGAATCATCAGGGCGCAGACTTGTGAGTTGTTTCGCCAAGACATAGAGCATTCGAGGCTCTTTTGGGAGGCGATTGTGCGTCATGATACACAAAAAGAGTTGCTCACGTCTTTATGTTTCTAGTTTAAACAACTGGATCTTCTACAGTGGTATCGACGCAAACAATACCGGCAATGTTCTCTTCCAGACGAGAGAACAAGCTGAGCAACAACAGGTTAGCTTGATGATTCAATGTACCAACGCAGAACAGAGACTAGTTTGTGGATAGTTGACATTCCTCAACTCGGCGGGAAACTTCATCATCAAAGTTGATAACACGACCGATGGCCAAGGGAACCCAACTTTCGGACGTCCGAGCGTCAAGATACTCAGTTCATACACGATATCCAGTGGGAATCTCGTATTATTTGATGCTGTACATATGCCTTATGGAGTGAGTCAAACTTTTATTTTTTTCTTGGTGTTTATTCTGACTTTTCATCCTTAGTGCTCTGGTGAGAACTATCCCGCAATATTGCTATACCCATCCTAACCGTATCAAATCATCAGTATGGCCTGCTTACTGGACACAAGGCCCTGCCTGGCCGGATGATGGAGAAATTGACATTGTAGAGGCTGTAAGTGATCACCGCGGAACAATTTTGCTACGCGTTCTCACCATCAATCAATATAGGTAAATATGGATACAATAAATAGCATATCACTACACACCCTTAACGGGTGCAGACATCCGGAAGCCAATGTTTCGAGCTCCATCGAAACTGGCAATCTCGTTCAGACAGATTGCTTCAACCAGACGAACTTCAACCAAGGGTGTATTGTCGATGCTCCTGGTCCGTCTTATGGCCAGGCCTTCGCGGAGAATGGCGGAGGTGTTTACGCACTGAACTGGAACGACACGGGGATGTACGTATGGTTCTTCCCGCGGGGGTCAATACCCGCCGACCTACCCACCGATACCCCGAACCCAGACGGCTGGGGTCTTCCAACTGCGGCGTACCTAGCGACCAGCTGTGACTTCAACACGTTCTTCAGGCCCCAGACGATCATCATTCACACCACGATATGTGGCAACTTTGCTGGTCAGCCGAACGTCTATGCACAGACGTGTTCCGGGACCTGCCTCGACCTCGTCCAGATTCCGGATAACTACGATAATGCATATTTCGAAATATCGTATCTGAAGGTCTTTCAGTTTACTAACGGATCGACTACATCGACTGCTGTCACGAGTGAATCTGGAACGTCGACAGCAGACTCGTCTCCCTCTTCCTCTTCGACCGATGTAGTGACGGTTTCCGGGAGCACTCGGTCATGGTCATCACCCTGGCCCTCTGTTCTCTTCGTTTTGGCGACGGATCTTCTCTGCGTATACCTTTATCTTTGCTGACTTGGTGAAGGTTAGAAGCAAACAGATAGTTTTCATGCCTTGATCTCTTTTATTGGCTTTTTGGGCTTGGATTTTTCGTATTTTTTGGATTATTGATGGGTATATAAACTATACGTTTATACGTGCATGTACATGAACAGTTTCCTTATTTATTGGACCAGCATTTGTTCATTTTAAATCTGCGTTCCGTTTATATATCTCGTAGAAGTCCGATTGTTTCTCTGTCTTACAATATATCTGAAATCAGTATATCCGCACATCCAAATGTTGTGGTTCCCGAGACACTTGTTTATTCAGTGGAATGCGAAGAAGGAAGCTCCAGTATCACCTGTATTGATAAATGAAACTACCTTAGGTGCATCTTTTTTTTGTCTGTATTAATGCGTGGAGTGTTCTGAGGTTCTTTGATGATCTCCATAGCCACCAATAGTTATTAATAGTATCAGCGGGAATCGAATGTTTTGCGGAGAGGTAGCAAGATTTTTATAAAATCACCCGAATATAATAAACAAATGTCAAACTAAAAGGCACTTTCAGAATGGTACTATGTGATACAAAACTGACTCCACAAATCAGCGCCTTCAGGAGCTGGTCGTCGTAGAGGACACCGCGGAAGACACATCAGAGGTGGAGGAAGAGACGAAAGACGAGGTGGATGTATCGGATGTAACAGTGGAAGATGTAACGGTGGAAGAAGTATCGGAATAAGTGGTGGTGGGGGTTGTAATGGTTGTAGAGGTGATTGTCGAGTTAGGGTAAATGGTCGAGGAAGTCCACCAGGAGGAGGTCCACCAGGTGCTTGTAGTCTCGTCCGAACAAGAGGTTGTAGCGGACTTGCTGGTAGTCGAAGACGACCAAACACATGGGCACGGCGTGACCGTCTGAGTAACCGTGACGGTAGTCGTGCTTCCACCGTGCGATTTGGGCGGGTAGTACGGCGGGACGGGTGAACCGCTGATGGTAGTAGTGGATCCGGAGGAGAATGGGTACGGCGAACTATCGAAGATAGTCGTGGATCCGGAAAGAGGGTAAGGCGAGCTATCAGTGATAGTGGTCGATCCGGAAGGAGCGGAGTCAGGCGAACTATCGGTAATAGTCGTTGACCCAGGGGAAGGGAAGTTGTCGAACGTAGTAGTAGTACCAGAGTCCGTAGTACTCGCGTCGGGAGTTGACGTCGTGTCAGCCTGTGGTGCCTAAGAGCAAAACTCAGTAAATATGCCAGATATGACCGTACAATGACCTACTGGACTTGCAATGGCTGAGGAGATGACAGCCAACAAAATGAGATTGACGGAGAACATGATCAATTCTTTGTTTGAGATATGAGAAGTCTTGAAACGAGTAAAGTGTGTAAGGCTGCAAGGTTAACTGCAGGATATGAGCTTCATCTTGACCAGCTTTTATAACATTTTTCGGAGACCGTCCTCGTAAGCTGAAACAAAGAAAATTGCGAAGCGTCTAGCGTTCGAGAACAAAAACCGCGATCAAATTAGAACGTTCGTCCCGAGACACGCATTAACAATTCAGATTCTGCGACATATCCTTCAGCGAACCGAGACCTCTGAGTTGATAAATTATTATTCTTCCTATTATTCTTCCTGTCAGGGAAATATGATGAGGGAGGACGAACTAGCCTGACGAAACGTGGCACAATTGGTGCTTGAGACATAAATCAGTGCTCGTCAAGCACTCAATTCCTACTTGCTCCATGAGTATCATTGACTTGTTCTCTGAGGTTAACAAATGCTTGAATCAATTAAATCTGATTAGAGCCGGTACATGCGAGTTTGTAGTATAGCCTAGAGAATGCGAGTGGTAGAGTAGTATAGTAGTATAGAGAAGTCTCGGCCCGGGGGCCGCCCGACAAAGGCACGTGACCTATACGTCATGTTTATTTGGGTATGTTTGGCATCACATTGCTCGTTAGTAGATAGAGTCGTCGCTATACTGCCGACTCATCGCCTGCTGGACATGAGCGTTCGGGCAAGCTTCGCAGAACAGCGTCAGGGTTTTCTTGACATTCATCACCAGAAGTTAGAGTTGGACTCTTGATTGAGCCTTAGCCGCGGCTTTCCGGGTTTAACCGCATGTCTTTAAAAAAAAGCAGAACACAATTCCAGAATCCCCAAAGCATAAGCCCGGGGTACTCCGATCCAGCTACTTACCGGTCGATATGCTTCTAACGCACCCTAGGCGCTCATTATTAATGCCGCGATACGCGGCAACTTTGCTCGTCAGTCAATCGTATATGAGACAGAGAAGTGCCTTGCCTGTTCCAAATGGTGAATGATATACAATTAGACACAAATAGGAATGTCTTGATTATGCATATTTACGCGCCTTCTTCTCTCGAGGGCCGTAATTATAGAATTTCTGCGTCATATATTGTCTCAGACGTTACTCACTTTCATATATATACAGAAAGCTTTGTTCTGTCTTTCTACACATACCTGATAAAAAGACAGTTTCGTACATTTTCTGGCGGTGATCTAAATAGCACAGATCAAGTCGACACAGGGTATAGACTTCGCACATTTCTTAATCTCGCTTTGACTGAGTCATCCATACCAATCACTTGCGGAATGTTTTTCAAAGTTTTTTCGAATGCCTTCAGCAAGCGCTAGATTGGTCAAACAGCAACTAGTATCTCTAATCCGAAAGGAAGTAAGGGATCATGTACTAAGACAGTCCGAGTGTAGACACATGTGCAATGATTATAATCAAAATTTTCGGCAGCGAGTCCCAATGCGGAGTCTTACACGCTGCTCGTCGCAGAGACGACCGCCGCGCTGGACGCATTCGAGATGGAAGAAGAACCGACGGACGAAACGGAAGCAGTAGAAGCAACAACGGAAGAAGCAACAGGAATAGTGGTAATCGCAGTTGTAGCACCTACATAGGTTATTGACGGGTCAGAGACAACGATCGTTGTGGTCGGGACGCCAGAAGTGCCGTCTGCAAAAGTGGTAATAATCGACCCGATAGTCGTCGGAAGCAACGACGGGCATGCCGTGACCGTTTCAGTGATCGTGATGATGCTCTTGTGCCTACCGAAAGACGGGATAAGGAACGATTTCGGCAGATAGGACGATAAGACGGGTGAGCTGTCGATGATAGTGGTGATACCGGAAGGAGCGGGGAAGCTATCGAAGGTGGTAGCAGCAGCACTCGTCACAGCCGGAGAACTGTCGAAGGTCGTCGTGACAGCACTGCTTGCTGCAGAGCTGCCGAATGCGGTCGTGAAGACACTCGAAGAAACGGCTGTGGAACTAGCAACGCTGGGGACTACACTAGTAGCATTGACAGTTGAGTTAACAATGCTTGTAGAGCTGAGAACAGCAATGCTCGAAGTCGCGGTAAACTGGGGCGCCTAGGAATAAATTCAGCAAATGACTTCGATAACACTGTAAAGTGTCATACCGGAATCGCAAAGGCCGAGGAGACAGCAGCCAAAACGACGAGTTTTGCAGAGAACATATTGTTTAGCGTGATCGGGGGTGATGAAACTGTTGAAACGAGCGAAAGGCAAAACTTTGAGGAGCTGGTTGAAGAATCTAAGCTCAGCTCAAACCCGTTCTTATAACATTTTCAAATCTCGTAATTAAAGTCGCGATGCGTCCGACGTGCGAGAATAAGAGCTGTGATCAGATTAGAGCGTTCATCGCAAGTCAGATTTGCAATTCGTCCAGGATTCTATGACATATCATTCGGCGAAGCGAGGCCTTTGAAACTGATCACGAGCCGATCCTCCTCTCACGAACATATGATGCGGGAAGATAATTTTGAAAAACCATTAAAACATGGAGACATGATTTGTACTGACGTTGTAAATCAATGCTCGTCAAACACTTGATTCTTGCCGAGCCCCACCAGAATCGTCGTCTTTGCCCACGGCGAATCACTGAGTAAGCAATATAGACTGAAGCTTTGCAGCGCTCGCAGCTATAGCTTGACTGCGGAATCCAGTGAACTCAGTTACGGGCGGATTGACCGATGGCCATTGAAACCCGTTTTCGTGAAACATGAGAATATGTTTGAATGGATCTTCGTGCAATGGCGAAGCCAGATTCGTCATAAGCCCAAACCAAGAGACTTCAGGAGACCAAGGGATGCAAATCAATGTCCTCGTTGCGCGCGTTTGCGTTTATTGATTGAACAATGAATGAGACGAGCCCGAGCAGTGCAGGTTAAAGACAAGAGTGTAGGCACGGTGCGATGCGCGTGACCGACGCGACTGGAATGTTTGGCTTTATTTGGCCTTCACGTATGATCATGGTCTCATTATCACTTACTACGTAGCAGCTATATTTCCTCGTTCTCACCATTATGTCCCGACCAGCGATTCGTGCACTGCTCGTTGATTTATCTGGAACATTACATATTGGAAGCAACGCTGTTCCTGGCGCTGCTGATGCACTCAAACGCATTCGTCAGGCTGGAATTCCTGTCAGGTTCTGCAGCAATACTAGCAAAGAAAGTACCGCATCGCTACGCGCAAAGCTGATGAAAATGGGGTTTGAAGTAAACGACGGGGAGCTGTGGACTAGTCTTGGGGCTCTAAAGGATGTCGTCAAGATGAAGTACCTCCGCAAGTCAGCAAACATCTTTCCCCAATCGCGGTTGGGATAGCCGTTGATCTACTTGTAATCGATAGGCCTCTGTTCCTCCTCTCAGAATCTGCGATGGAGGAATTCCCAGAGTTCAGCTATGCATGCACGTCGAGCCTCCAAATGGAGCACGACTCTGTTGTTATCGGCCTTTCCCCAAGCCATTTCAATTACGACACCCTCACCAAGGCCTTTCGTATCTTGTCCTCCAAACAGGATTCTCCTACCTCAAACAGGCCGCCTCTGATCACCACTCATAGAGCTAAATATATAGCAACTCCCGACGGAGAATTATCTCTTGGACCAGGACCGTTCGTCACCGCTCTCGAATATGCGGTCGGCGGAGGCCTGAGTGCAGAAGTGATAGGCAAACCGAGCAGAGAGTTCTTCGAGCGCGTCATCGCTAGTATTCCGAAATTGAAGTACGACGAGATAGCTATCATAGGTGACGACATTGAAGCCGACCTGGGTGGTGCTGCTGTTGAGCTCGGCCTATGGCGAGTGCTGGGTGCGTTATTTTTTCTCCGCTCCTATGTGATCATGTTATTATGAAAGCTAATCTATCGATACAGTGAAAACAGGCAAGTATAGAGATGGGGATGAAGAAAGAGAAAACCAGACACCTCCAAACGAAATCCAAGACTCCTTCGCGTCCTTTGTAGACGACCTGGTGAAAACAGCCTGAGTGGATGAATGTAGAGTGTTACATTTCTAGCTGCATGTATAAATGACTCTAGAGAATCTGTATAAAATAGAAATGATAGAATAGAGAAGCACGGATTATCAACCCGCAACTCTTGGCGCTCTGTCGTCGTCACCTTCTGGTGGAGGTTTCACGATTCCGCTTGAAAGAAGTCTAGCAAGAATAGGATCTTCGACCGCTCTCGTTCCACTGGAAAGAGTAATCAGCTAAGACACGAATGACGAAAAGATGAGTTGCGTACCTTAGTGCCCGGACGACATCTCGCAAAACAGCGCCTGTTGGTAGCTCGATCTTCTCAATAGCTGGAGTCAGAGTATCAGCGCGGGTCGGTCCCAGATTGAGCATTAGCACCGGTTTTCCGAGAGTGATAGCATGTTTTAACAATCTTCAACGCAGTGTCAATCTTTGAAATTGCTTGATAGTCCAACAAGTGCGTCTTAATCTTACCTGAACGCAGAAAACGTCGCTAGTGTTGTTCCAACAATGAACAATCGGTCCGCTTTTTCTATGGCTCGAAAGCTGTCATAGCCGTCAGTGAAGATGTCATGAAATTGAATGTGACTTGTTGCTCACGATTCATCCTTCACTTCTTTTGGTATCGATTCACCGAAGAAGATAAGATGCGGCTTGTGCTATGTAATGGCGTAAGAATACATTGAAAGATCGCTCGACTTAAGAGTGTACATGTACGAACCATGTCCACTCTCCTATTCTCTTGGATACACGCAGGGCAGTCCGGCACGATGAAGTCTTCATAGGATGCTCCTGGAATTTCGACCTAAAATACATACTGTAAGTCAAAAGCCTGGTTGAATAAACAAGATGCGGCTCACATCTCCGTCAGGGTTTGTTCTAAGCTTCTGCCCACTTCGCTCCAAGTCTTCCACGAACTGCGCCCAGCGAGGGTTTGCGTTCGCTAGCCATTCTTGAAACAAATTACGATCTACAACATGCCCATGTTTGCAGCTGACTTTCTTTGTCGATGATTTGCCTGCATCAGCTTGAACACGTTCCGAGTGGCAGACTGAGGCAAGTAGGTAGACTAACATGTAAGGTCCCGTGCAACTCCAACATTCGTGAAGAAGTTAAGAAAGGCGACCAGAATGAAGAAATGGCTTTATTGTGCAATCCATCAACGTTTTGTGTCACAATTCGTCTGACGTGCGAAGTGTATTGGAGGGCTGCGATAGCATAATGTGTTGTATTTGGAAGAGCGTCTCGTACGGGCGGGTAACCGAGATAAGAACGTAACCTAGTGAGTAGGAGATTTCAGAGTTCGCAGTACAATTCCTGTTCTGACGACTCACCAGTATCGTTGCCTAAAAGCATGACCTTTGGGCGTCTCGTCGACAAGCTCGTGGTACTAAATTTAGGAGCAAATGCACATATAAATCTGTACATCGGACGGAAATGAAGGGCACTAACAAAGATAGGTCTAACGCTCAATGAGCCACAATTCTAAGCCACATCACGATACAGCACACGTACTTGTAGTTCGGGTTCATATACCTCCCATCCTTCCCTCTATACGCGCGGATGCCTGAGTCAACGCTCACACCAGCTCCGCTCAACAGAGTGACATTTCCGGGTGCGAGGAATTCTGCTATGCGCTCGACTGCAGCTGAATGGGATAGAGTAGGTAGTGAAGCGGGAGTAAAGAGTGCTTTGGGGATGGTTGGAACGGAGACACGCATAGGCTTTGGCTTTGGTGAAGGAAGAGATGGTCCACCCGAAGGTTCCGTACGGGCGACGATCGCGATCGGCGTTCATCGATCTCTTCCTCCTCAACAGGATTTACGAATCCAGCCCACCGATCGGCCACTGGAGTAAACAAAATTCATCTCGTTTCATGTCACTACTAACAATACAGTCGACTTATGATCAAAGCTACAACCACCGTAGATTTCTGTGACGAAGAATTTCCTTCCATCGATCGTGTGCATATGTGTCGTACTAGTATTTACAAATTACAATTTCCTCATCATCAAGTTGCTTATAATTCCCCGGAACAGACGCGCTCGAGCCAGCTAGTTTCCTTGCCCACAGTAGTCAGATTTTCGTGACCGTCTGCAGTGATGAGGACGACATCCTCGATGCGGACTCCGCCGACGGCCTCGTAACGAGCTAATACAGCGTGATCGATGTGCCGCGAAGAACGCACGGGAGCAAGTAAGTGTGGGTGGAAGTATATACCTGGTTCCACGGTCTTTCGGAGAAAGATGCTTCAGAGTTCAAATAGGAAAGAAGAACTCAGTAAGACTCACGACAACCATATTCTCCTCCAGAGGAAGCCGCAACCTCAAATACGTGTAAAACTCCGGAGCACCGAGGTCAGTCCCTTTACCAATCGTGTTGTTCACACCGGGCTTGCTAGCACTCGGAACGTCATGTACGTCCAATCCGAGACTGTGGCCGACACCGTGCGGGAAGAAAGCAGCGCTAACGCCGGAGGCGAGGATTGCCTCCTCTGAGTTCCATGACCCCGAGTTGGGAGAGTCAGGAGAGAGGAAGATGCCGAGTTTCTGGAACCCGCGAACGAGGACGCGATGACAAAGGAGTTGTACGGCGTCCCAGTGTAGACCTGGTTTGATGATCTCTAGAGACGTCTGCGTACAAGCAGAAGTTACCGTTTCTCTGAGCTCTGGTCAGATGAAGCCTCACCTTCTGCATTTCAAGGACAAGTTCGTAGATGGCACGCGCCTCCGGTGTGAACTTGCCTCCGTTTCCAACTGGCATTGTCCTCGTGACTGGACGAATATCAGGAACAGTTGTAAGCACCTAGGAATGCAACCTACTATCACTCGCATAACACTTCCATTCACACCCCGCATCAATTAGGAGTACTTGAGGCAGGATGTCTTTTGCTTGGCCGTTTACAAGGGTTCCATTGTTATGACGATCATGAGGGTGGACCGGACCCCAGGCAAATTCTTTGTCGTTACAACAGTAGTGTAGGGTAGCGGCGCGAGTCGAAGCAGCTACTATAGGCAAGTATGCCTGATGTTCAGAACTGAGGCAATATAATGTGCTTGCTCTTATTTCGAGATTGACATGACTCACCCTTCACGCCGACAAGATGCAACGAAAATTGCTTCGGCCTCAGCTTCCTTCTCGATGAGCCATTCGCCAGGAAGAAGCGGTCGTTCTATTGCAGCTCCCGGCTCGCGCTTGATCAGTCCCCTCACAGCACGCCCAAGAGTACGCATAACAACTTCATGAGCCTGCGAACTGATCCCATTCGCTTTGCGTATCTGCGTTATTTCGTAGTCTGTCTTGATGAGACGCGCCCGATGTAGAGCAGCCAGTAAATATGCGTCTGTTCGAGACAGCTGCATCTGCACGAAGACTGCTTTTATCTCTGGGAATAATGGGGAGTCTGTGGGGAGCGTATGGAAGATGGCATCTGGATAAGCTTCTTGGTACGTGAGAAGAACATCGGTGAGTGTGGAAACATAGGCGAGGCGAGTCGTTTCGTATGACTTTGAGGCTTCGTCAAGCGATGGTGGCGGAACGCTCCACATCAAATCAGCGGGCTCCGCTTCAGGTATGAAGAGCTCGATAGCCGGGGCCGATGATAGGGACGTCCTGTGCTGAAAAACCAAGAGGAGATACGATCCTCTAGAACGACTTCAGGTTCTATGCAATTGCTGTGTTTCGAGATACGGCTCACGGAATGTGACATCCTGAGAGATAGCAGAAATTCGATTCCTAAATGAAAAGAGTTCGTTAATCCACCAACAGAGAATTTAAGAGGGCCCAGGGATAGCGTAGCGTATAACATCGTGCTAAACTACGATGGAATAGCAGGTAGAGGTACACGACTATCGAGAGCTCACCTGGCGGAACGGCATTTCACGATCTGTATCATTTCTGTAAGGTGTCGCTGCTCCTGCAAGAAGAGCGATTTGAGGCTGCAGTCATTCGCATATCTAGGCTTTAGTGAGGCACAGTGAACTGAATGAATGCTATGAACCTTGGCCCGTTCAGTTTCAGGTAACAGCTCAATCAGCTTTTCGAACGTTTTCGAGACATGTACACGAGCTAGTAAGTACACTGTTAGCAAGTTCCATAAGAATGACTTGAATTATTTACCTGGATGGACCATGGTTGATGATGGTGGTGAGAGTCAGAAGAAAATTGTGGTGATCTGACCAGTGTCGATCAATTCCTTCTTTCAATTCAACCATGACCATGGCTTCCTCCTCAAAATCCGAACAAACTTACATCCAAGCTTCATTGCTTGCCGATACACCTGTTCGAGCTGACGGACGAGCTCTTGATGACTTCCGGCCAATAGCCCTCGAAACGCAAGTAGTACCTCTTGCAAATGGCAGTGCACGCGTTTGCATTGGCGGAGCTGCGAGCCTCGTCGGCGTCGGAGTTGGTTCAGTAGGGACGGAGGTGCTGGCCGCTGCGAAGTTAGAAGTGGAAGATATTCCTAATGGAAATGGCGTAGAGGGAGGTCGGATGGTGTGTAGCGTTTCTTGGTTCGTCTTGTTTGTTTTACGCGTAGGCTACTGGAAAATTTATTTTATTTGCGTTCAATCTCCTCGCGTCCTTAACCAGTTCGCCTTCAGCATATCCACATCTCAACACCAACGCACTTGACGACCTGCAATATGATCTGACAACAACCGTACAAGAAGCTCTCTGCCATACATCTTTACATCCTAAGAATCTGTCTATTCTATCGGGAAAAAAGTCCTGGTTATTGCATCTTGACCTCCTCGCATTATCTGATGCTGGCAATATCCTTGATGCCCTATTCCTTGCAGCAGCCGCAGTTTTGCGCGACACACGTGTTCCTCGGACTCAGTCGGTGGAATACAGAGCCCGGAAAGAAGATGCATCTACTATTGATCGAATGGCTGTGGATGATGTGAATATGGAGGAGGAAGGAAAGACAAGCGGGCTTGATACACGGTCGATTAGAAAGGCGACGGATTTTGAGCTCGAGGATTATTGGGACGAAGGAGAGCCACTGACATGTGCTGGATCTTGGCCTGTCTGCGTCACCTTAAACTTGGTGCGTTTTCCTTGGGCGACTTGGAGTCCAGCTTACGGAGAATCTGTCCAGGTTCCTCCGATACACTACCTCGATGCAACTCCGATAGAAGAAACCGCGACATCACTCCGGCTTGTCCTCCTTTTCTCATTTCAAGATTCCCGCAGTCTGTTGCACGGGATGCGATTACTCGGCCCCGGAGAGATAGACGCACCAATGCTCAAGCCTTTATTACGTGTGAGTGCTTTGCATCTGCTTCTGTGATATTTGACAAACACTCATGATATAGAACGGCGAGAAATATGCCCGAGAGCTCCAAAATGCATTAGACTTACTATTACAAAACAAGAACTCCAAACGTCCTTCAAAGTAGAGCAATTTTCGAGACTACAGTTCCCGTCTACTTGCGAGATCCAAGCGTACAGAGTGGATAATTCATACCACACCTCTTCGGACCGAGCAAAATATCAGACTTTTCTAATCACGTTTTGCATCCTTCCGGTATTGAAGTATAAAAAGAACATTCGATTCCTCAACGAATCATATAGGCTATTGGCTAGATAACTGAATAACCTCGAATTCGATACCACGTGGTAACGCTAAGTATATCATAAGGTCACTGGAGTCTGAGAACACTCTAAACTAACTGGACTTGGCTTTCTAACACCACGATGCAAGACGGGGGCATATCCTACGGAACGTCAAACACGACAGACTCGATTCCTCGAGTTGATCTACATGGATCACCAACTGACGTCAGTACAGCAATTACAAGTCTTTGCAAGGCATAGCAATATTTCTTATCTCGTCCCGTTATCTTTCGCTCTTCTTTGAAACAGATCGGACTCCAACATGGAACATTGCTACGTACTCAGATACAGAGTCAACTATCGATCTATCGCAAGATTTTCAAAGCCCTTTCCGGACTGACATGGCCCAAAGTCCTTGAATATGCCGAGAAGTTCGAGCCGACTATTCAACAGCTTGCACCGGACTTATACTCCGAGATTCAAGGGATAGCGAAAGGAGCGGACGTCCCGATGATTGAGATCGTTGCGCTGAACGCGAGGAGTGAGATTGCACTTGGGACGCTTGATGATGGGTGCACGAGTCTCGCATGGACGCTTGAAGAAGAAGATGAGGGTGGGAAGACGAGACAAATACTTGCGCAGAATTGGGATTGGACAGAGGAAGTTGGGAAGAATCTTGTCATGGCATCAATTGATAAGCCCGGGAAATCAAAAATATGGATTGTTATGGAGGTGAGGCTTCTCGTCTGCTTTGTATTATTCTCCTTAAAATAAATAAATATCATACTTACCCTTTTTTTCTCGTGCGCCTAGCCGGGAATTGTGGGTAAAATCGGATTCAACAGCTCCTCCGTCGGAGTATGTCTCAATGCAATCCGTGCACGTTCAATGTCAACTTCCCTCCTGCCAATTCACCTCCTTCTCCGAATTGCTTTGGAAAGCACTTCAGTAGAGCACGCGATATCCGAAATTGAACGTCTAGGCGGACCTGCATCTTCGCAACACATACTGATTGCAGATGCTACGTCTGGTGGCCGTGCATTGGAAGTCTCCCCGCTTGGGAACGTCTATCTCAAGCCTGATGAAAATGGTATCGTCGTTCATACGAATCATTTCATCGAGAATCGATACGTCGAGGAAATTCCGTGGAACATCAGTTCCGAATCTCGTCTCTCTCGTATTCAAGAGCTCATCGCTCTCATCCGAAAGGATTCAGTATCCTCACCAAACTCTTCCACAAAGAATCCAAACGTCACACCCCAGCTTCTTCGAGAACGGATCTTCTCAGATAAACAAGGTGCACCACAAGCGATATGCTGTTACAGACCGGCGAACGAGACAAACGGAAGATCGGTGGGCACGCTGTTTAATATCATTATGCAATTCGTCCCCGGCGAGGAGCCGAGTGCAGAAGTGCTTTTTGGAAGGCCTGATCCGGAGAATAGGAGTCCTGTTTATAAGATGCCTTGGAAGTATGAGTCTAAATAGTTATGTTGGAGAGACCTTATTACTGAAATTTGTTTCTGAGATGGTTGATGGTGACGACGAGATCCAAGCTTATGGCTTGCAAGAATCTATCTATGTTGCTGCACGTTCTACTGTACACCTATAGCAAATTCCCTATATGGGAATGGGGATGTACATATATATCTCCCGGTCATTGTCCAGCAACAATTAATGTGCTTGTTGTGAAATCCATATGGCGTATGCGATTGAGTATTGGGCGCATCTGCATGAGACGGTCATACCTACAGATCAAGGAGATCACTTTATAGTTATAGAATAGAAAGAAATACCACTGCCTGTCCTGGGATCCAGTAGTTGTCCCGGGTGAAGTAGTTATTGGTTTCTATGAAGCTTCCCCTTCATTTGTCTTTAAAATCTGCGACGCCTTGTCTTCTCCTTACTCGAGTCCCTGTGCACGTAAAAACGGCATCTATATGTGATGTGTAAAAGTTCTGCACTGCCGAGGACCGATGAAGGTTGAATTGATGAGATCACGCTATCAGATTGATTCTGTTCCATTTCGTCTCTCAATGGACAGACCTCGAATCTCTTCTGATGCATTTCATACTCATATTCATGAATTCTGGATGGCATATCGGTAATAGTGCTAAACCTGGTCTTAGCTTTGATATCTGGTTCATTACTCTTGTTGTTCATCTTAATATGAACAGAGGCACAGGTGCGATGTCGGTTGTTATGCGAACTTACTGGCGTCTCATTACTTGGGAAACTTGCCGGTTCGTACACAGAATTAACTTTTACTCAGATGCATGAATGAAACTCCGCTCGTTTTGACAGTTCATCTGCATGGTCATTAATATAAATATTCTTTCCGCGACGAATTCGTTCGGGAAGGAGTACATGCGTAGCCGACAACGTGGTGTGGGGAGGTGCTTAATGTGCTCAGAATGAAGTGCACCAGCGCTGGCCTGCAGTTTGACTCGCGGAATTCGCTCGAGACTAATTAAGTTCGACTGGTTTGTGTTTCTTTCTTTCATATTGTTGAAATGAGGCTTAATCCCCCGAGTCCTTTCATTGTACATTGATCATGTTCCCGGTTCTTCATATATCCATTCCCCTTTGTTTGGGTGGATTATGGACCGGGAACTTGTGTACGCACATCCAGGTGACAGGCGCATGCTTACATCTCCCTATCGATCTGCGGGTTTGGGGATGCGCACTTGGCTCCCACATATATGCATTTATGGCTCTGCAACGAAGACTGCGTATCACATTCAGCATAATAATATCCTCTTCTGAATGTGTTCTAAGCTTTGACGAAACTTGACTTCATACCCAATGACCACCTTACATCCTTCCCTTTCGTCCGATGCTCGTGCTACCCACTAAATTAGCATGAGAGTTTCTGGTTTTGATGGGTTTCCCATAGTCGCGCTGCGCCCACTAGCACTGGAGTCGTGGTACCAGTGTCTTCTCGGTATGAGGCTTCTTCCGGGTATTACCTCCGGGAGTAACACGTTTCAGAAGCCTGACCCTTACAAGTCAGGGGACGACGAGATGAGATGAGGGTTGCAGGGAGGTAACGGCGCGTTGTTACTCTTGACTTCTGAAGTTCTTTTGCTGTGTGTTGTCTGCCACCTGTTGTTCGTTGTTCTCGCCCGATATCCCCTTTCAGAAATTCAGAATGAGCGCTGAAACTGCGGACTGAACGCTAGTGTGAAGTGATTCGAAGAGTCATTGGCCACAATGCCGCTGGCTGTGAATATCGGTCACTGCATTTCACTGCATTTTGAGAAACACTTGTACGACCTTGAAAGGCGTAGTCAATGTAATTAAGTCTCAATGTACTGCTAGCACTGGTGGTTGAGAAAGATGGAACTGTACGGATGCATATGATGGATCACTTCCATAACCATAACCATAACACGCCACCTTTTCCTTGGCATGTGGAGGATTGCTGAGGCTGAGATTAGGGGACTGTCGAGCGAAATATGTGGTACCAAGACCTACTTCACTACGCGTGGGGGGAATGTCAAGAACCGTATATCACACCACGAAACTCATAAGAGCGGTCGCGTCGTTCTGTCCAAATGGACCACCGGGGACCTGTTTGCGGTCGCCTACCAGTTTCAAGTTCCCGTTGATGGCTTCCCATAACTTGAACAGTGATTGCCTTATCCGATAGGGCAGAAGCAACATGCCGGAGGACAATGATGCCTTAGTGAGGTGACGCTCGTCAATGGGATGAGCAGACGGGTTGCCCCAAGGCAGCGCGGCGCCGCTGGTGCCTTCGTACTCTTCCATAAGTTGGAACATGTCGGAGTCCTCGAGAATGCTGATGGCGGTGCAGAACGTGTTGAACACCACCATTGCATTTGTGCGGTCGTACTGGCTGAAAAGAAGGGAGAGCTCCGCTCTCCTCTTCTCGTCGGGCATTGCCATGAAGTCGACACCTTGGTGACGCAGAACCTTCCACAGGAATGTCAAGTGCATGTCAAGTGGCAGTCTTATTGATTTGAACTCACCGCGTCACCATTCTCCCTTGCTATTTGCTCCATGAGGTCCTCTGCCCACATCTTTAGCTGCTGGAGAGGTTCAAGGAACTTATCCTGGCAGAGCTGGAAGATCGAAGTGGGGGCAGCACTCTGAGAAATACCCTCCTCGGAGAGAACCTTGATGCGGAAAATGTTCCACCACTGGTCGACGTTCTCACGGTAGAGGGACAGACCGCACTTGTAGCGCTCATCATAGCTTACTATGGCAAAGCGGAATGCGATGCGTGCATCATCCATCAAGCCTCGGATGCGGATAGTATCTAACGAGTAGGCACTCTGATGACGGGTAGGTCAAAGTGAGTCAGTCTCAGGTTTTTTTTCAAGGAAAAGAAAAGAAAAGAAACTTACCCCCGCGAGAGCATCATTGGCATTGGTGACAGACTCAGCCACTTTGTCGAGCCTCTCGATAAACTCTTTCTCCATCCTATCAAGCCTATCTTCCAGATACGACAGTCTGGAGTCGACCTTGTCGTTGTACTGAGTGATTGCAGCCCCAAGGCTGGGCAGTGACTCAGCTGCCTTGATGGCAGACTGCTCAATTGGCGACCTGTAAATAGGTGGCGAATCATCGGTGCCCGGATGCTCCTCGTCATCGGCCTCACCCTCAATAGCTCCAGTTCGAGGTACGCCGGAAAAGAATGACACAAATTGCTCAAAGGTAGCGTCAAGATGACCGCGCGCCTGTTCGAAATCTGTCCACCACACGTTAGGAGAGTTGGAATATGGAAGTGATCATGATCAGGACTCACCTCGAAGGGACTGGGCGGACCATAATCACAATCAAATCATCAATATTGCAACAAATGCAAGTAATGCAAAAAGAGGTATACCATTTAGTTTCGCGAGAGTCTTGTTAACGCTAACCTTCTCCTTGCATGCGTGCAGGACGAGATGATGGAGGGGTCAGATGTCAAGCAACAAGGTCTCAGCCTGGACATCCATCGGGTATACTGTACTGACTGAGAGTCAGACTGAGACACTGAGAGTGATGGCGTGTCTCACGTGAATCGGTCCATTCTAAGAAATTTTGCAAATAGCAGTAAAAAATATAAATGACAGCGAAAGGAGTGGGCGTCGCGTTGATTGAGATCGTCGTACTGAACGTGAGGAGTGAGATTGCACTTGGGACGCTTGATGATGGGTGCACGAGTCTCGCGTGGACAGTTGAAGAAGGAGAAGGTGGGAAGAGGAGACAAATACTTGCGCAGAATTGGGATTGGACAGAGGATGTTACGAAGATTCTTGTTATGGCGTTGCGTTGATCGATAAGCCCGGGAAACCAAACATTTGGTTGGTTATGGAGGTAAGGCTTCTCGTCTGCATTATATTAGCCGCGTTTGTGTACCAAGAATAATACCGACCTTTAGTAAATCCAGCCAGGAACTGTAGGCAAATCGGATTCAACAGCTCCTCCGTCGGAGTATGCCTCAATGCAATCCGCGCACGTTCAATGTCAATGGCGGACCTGCATCCTCGCAGCATAGCTTGATTGCAGATGCTACGTCCGGTGGACGTGCGTTGGAAGTCTCTCCGCTCGGGAACGTCTATCTCAAGCCAGATGAAAACGGTATCGTCGTTCATACGAACCATTTCATCGAGAATCGATACGTCGAGGAAATTCCTTGGAACATCGATTCCTAATCTCGTCTCTCGCGCGTCCAAGAACTCATTGCTCTGATCCGAAAGGACTCATTGACAAACCCGAGGACAAAAACACAACGCCAGAGCTTCTGAGCGAGCGAATCTTCTCAGATAAACAAGGTGTGCCACAAGCGATATGCCGTTAGGTAGTGTACATCGAAGAATTGAGGTTCTTTGTTAACATGAGGAATTTGAGGAGTGAGGAGAGACTTCAAGCTGTCGATCCTGAGGAACCGGTATTGAGTCGGAGTTTGATTAGCATTGTGTATGCACGTGGACCACTTGGTGTTATGGTAAGTCGGGAGCCAAACACTTTTCTTCTTCAACTTCCACCATCCACCGCAATTTGCGCCGCATCTCCTATCCACCCCTCATACACTCAGACGTCCATGCTCAAGTGTGCCAGTGCATGCGCACATCCACTCAGTCTCTTCATTGGTTGGGTTCCTCACAGTCGGAAAATGGGACGCATCATCGCCTTGCAACTGTGGCGCAGGTGTAGAATGCAAGAATATGAGGAATCTTTGTGACCGGCGTAATCTTCCAGAATCTTTCCCTATACCTCATGAGCAATGCTCATCTCGTCTTGTTTTGAGTTGGATTTCCGTTTCGCTTTTCTGCTTAAAAGGCGGGCGCTTAGTTTGCATTAACATGTGCAGTCATTTTGGCTGTCATCGTTCTGCCTGTCCTTGCGGGGTCAAAAGGGTGGACTATCAAGCCATCAAGGTTGAAGAGACCTTATTACTGAAAGTTATTCACGCGTTGGTTCATGATGACGCTTACTGGCGTCTCATTAACTTGGGAAGCTTGCCGGTTCGTATGCAGACATATGTTTTACGCAAATGCATGGATGGAACTCCGCTCGTTTTGACAGTTCATCTGCATGGACATTAATATAGTATTCTTTCCGCGACGAATGCGTTCGGGAAGGAGTACATGTGTAGCCGACAACGTGGTGTGGGGAAGTGCTTAATGTGCTGGGAATGAAGTGCAGAGCGAGCGTTGGCCTGCATAAATGCAAAATGCCGTTGGGCTTGCAGGTTGGAATGTGCCTGGCCTGAACTCAAGCCAGAGGAATGTAGACAGGCGGCTCATAAACTCCTCAAAGGTCATACGGTGCCTTGGCAGGCGTTCATGCTGGAGAGCTAGCCGAGCGTCCTGGATACATGGCTCTAGGCGTGCGTTGGCCTAAAGCTTGACCCGCGGTACTCGCTCGAGACTAACTTAGTTCGATTGGTTGTGTTTCTTTCTTTCTTGTCCCTTTCATATTGTTGAAATGAGGATTAATCTTCCTACCTTCCCGAGTTCTTTCGTTGTACATTGATCATGTTCTCTGTCTCATAGATCCATTCCCTTTGTTTGGGTGGATTATGGACCGGAAACTTGTGTACGCACATCCAGCGGATTTGGGAGTGCGCTCGTTGCTCCTGCATATACAGTATGCATTTATGCCCCTGGAACGAAGACTGCGTATCACATTCAGTATATATATATCCTCTTCTGAATGTGTTCTAAGTTTTGACGAAACTTGACTTCATACTCAATAACCACCTTACATCCTTCCTTCTTGTCCGATGCTCGTGCTACCCACTAAATCAACATGAGAGTTTCTGGTTTTGATGGGTTTCCCATGGTCGCGCTGCGCCCACTAGCACTGGAGTCGCGGTGCCAGTGCTTCTCGGTGTAAGGCTTCTTCTGGGTATTACCTCCGGGGGTAACACGTTTCAGAAGTCTGAGTCGGAGGACGACGAGATGAGATGAGGGTTGCAGGGAGGTAACGGCGTGTTGTTTCTCTTGTTGTTGTCTTTTTGTTGTGCGGTTCTTTCTTCTTGACTTCGGAAGGTCTTCTGCTGTGCTGTTCGTTGATATCCCCTTCGAGCGCTGGAACTGCGGACTGAGGTTCCAGTGAAGTGATTTGGCGCGTCGTTTACCACAACGTTGTTGGCTTTGGCTTTGGCGTTGGTTCGTGGTGGAAATTAGGTTCGAGTTCAGTCGGCCTTGCGACCTTGAAGGGACAAAAGCTTTCAAAAAACTCAGTGGCCGTTGTCTGAATGCGTATGCATGAATAACTATAAGACGCCACATTTTCCTTGGCATCTGGTTTGAGATTCGTTGAGATTAGGGGACGTCGGGCGAAATATGCGGTACCGATTTTTGTTACTATATCCACAAATGTTATTCACAGGCCAATATTACGCGGGATGAATGAACGACAGAGGTGCTTCAGAATATTAGTGGCATTATACGATATATGCGTCCGTGATGCCCGCACACTTTCCTTTCATTCATCTCAAATTCTTGCATATGGTTCGTTATATGTTCATAACGCTCAGAGGTTCCATGTGTCGTGCAGCAGCGTGCAGCGCGGAATGCATATAGCTTAAATATTAGTGACAGCGTCCGAGTCAGCGTTATTGATTGGAATATGTATACTTGGCATATGCATCACGGGAAGCAGGCTGGCCAGACGGGCTTCCATCACGTCTGCCCACAGCGCCCTCAAGCTGTCTGATTGCCCAATACCTTCCAAGGTGCTGTTGTTGTTGTTGATACGCCACGTTGAGCCAAGTCGCCGATCTATCACCATACCAACGAAAAGAAGCGCAGGTCTGGGTTGGACTATCAGGCAGGACTGATATAGGATTGGAGGATGCGAGGCAATTTGTCATGGTGCCAAATAGGGTGTAAAGGAGCCGAACGAATTTCGGTGAGGTGAATGGCATGGCATGGTGGAATGTATGCGTTGCGATGTTGCGACGGGGTGCGCGGTGCCTTTGAGACCATCAGGATGTAAGTTCTAACTTTGAGCTTATTCTGGTATGTTAACTTGTATGGGCGTATTTCGCCTTCCTTCGATTTTTTTCGTCTTTTTTCTGTTTTGTGGAGAGTGAAGATCTAGATGAGATGTTATTGGATGAGAGAGCGTTGTTGTTAGCGACACCGAGTACGGAGTGGAATACCGGAATGGAAAGAGGACCGACGACGGCAACCGATACGAGTCGAGTCGAAAGTCGGCTGAACTATTTGACTATGTAATACTATGTAATTCTATGTATTCAGCCTTGTTCCTCGTCTCGTCTCGTCTTCTACCACCATCTTCCTCCTCCCTTCATCCTTCACGCTCGTTGACTCTGAGTGAATGACTATTCTGTACTGAGAGGCGGGCGGGCTTGGCGTGCGCACCTAACGACTGCCAGTGGCGGCTCACATTCTTTTCTCGCACGAAAAAAAAAACGGACTTATCGCAATTGGCCTCTCCGTTCTTTTTTTTTTATAAACGCAGCTCACCACATCTGTGTGTTGCGCGCCGCGCGTCGAAGGGCCGGCCTTTCGACGGACTTATCCTCGTCGTCTCACGCTCATTAATAGTCAATATTGACATTGCTGATCTTTTGTGATATTTGCGTGTTTTGGCGCGTTAAAAGGGTGCCTGGGGCCTCTCGCTTTCTCTATCTTTTCTCCTGCTTGTATCTTCCAAGGCAAAGACGAACGCTGCGAACTTGTCAAGCATAACATAGCCCTTTGAGGATATGGCGTCGTCGGCGTCTGCGATGGCATACCGACGCGAAGGCGATAGCTATGGTGTCGGTAGCGGAGACGTATCCGCCCCTGCACTCGAGCTCCGCGCGTCCGTTCTGGAAGCGGCGGTCAGTCTGGGATTTCGCAACTCTGTCATGAAAAAGTGGATGGACGGAGATGACGATGAATCGGCTGAGGTGAGTTTCCTGCTAGTACGTTTTTGGTCTTCGAGCACGTTTATTCTATTTCGTGTCTTCTCCCCCTATCTTCTTCTGTTCTGTTTTTGCCGGCGTGTAAACACGAGTCGCGCTTCGCGTCCTATTGTTGGCATGGCCATGGATTCTTCGTTCTCGTTTCTTTTTTAGTACGGCCTGGGATAATTTTAATCTCACGCGACGCTGACATTCCGTGTCTGGTTTCTTGCGTACGCTCGTCTGGTTCCTTCGATGTTGCCTGCATGCCTCGTGTTTGTTGCTCAACGACGCCGTGCAACCCGACCCGCAATTCGCGATGGACGAATGGGATGTAACAGCACGGCACGCCGGCTTTAACGTCCCCATCCACGACTTCAGAGGAATCTGCCCTGTCGCCCGCTAGCTTTCTTCATTCTGCCACCTCCACCTCAGCATATCCATACCCATATCCTTTATCTTCCAGAACAAACGACATCAATCAAGGAAAACCTGGCCAGAGTTCCGGAGCTGCATTTGGAGTCGGCGTGAGAGGTAACAACGATCCTACGCTCTATATAAACCCCAACGGAAACATAATCTCGAGTACGGGTCTGGGTCTGGGCATGGGAGGACGCTTTTCGCACGACGACGACATGATGAGCGCGAACGGCTCGCAAAAGGGTCCGTTCGGCAAGCTCGCGCTAGCCGTACCGCCTCCGAAGAACAAACTCCGGAAGCAAAAGAGCGCTTTCCCCCCCGGTCTCGGCGTCGGTGCGAATGGGTACGAGAGTGATGGAGGGTACATCTCGGAGGTGTCGAAGAAGTCAAAGACCAGGAAGGGTCTTACGTGGAGGAGGAAAAATGACTTTGGTGATGCGGATGGAGAGGCTGATAGTGATACTGGATACCTCAGCGAGGCTGTTTCGAGCTCTGCTGCGAAGAAAGCGCGAGCGAAGAGGAAAGCGAAGGAAAAGGAAAAGGAAAAGGAAAAGGAAAAGGAAAAGGAAAAGGAAAAGGAAAAGGAAAAGGAAAAGGAAAAGGAAAAGGAAAAGGAAAAGGAAAAGGAAAAGGAAAAGGAAAAGGAAAAGGAAAAGGAAAAGGAGAAGGAGAAGGGAAAAGAGGGCGAGAGGGTGTATGTCCCAAGGGATGCGCCTTCGCCTATGCTTCCTCCGATGAACTTGGATAATGACCCCGGGGCGCTGCTTGCGACTATCAAGGCATCCGTCCTGCCTGACTCTAACTCAAATGGCTCTGCGATGCCATCAGGTTCTGGTTCTGGTTTGGGTAATCGTATGCCTGACCCGCCTCGTCCTTCTGCTACACGCGCGCTCACGTCGCTCTCGGACAACGGACACGGGCCCGTCAGCGTCAGATCGACAACAGGGACAGCAATAGACGGGTACCTCACCGACTCCGGCTCCTCAGAGAAACGCGGGCGCTCAAAGAAGAAAGGGAAGAACAGCGCCAAGAACAACAAATCGCGAGCTGGAAGCCCAGACGGAGATGACAATAAAAACACTGACAATGATACTCGAACGCCGACGAAGAAGAAATCGTTCTTCCGGCTGATGGGCCGATCGGTGTCGCGAGACGCGAAAGACCGGGATCGCGGTCGGGAGCGCGCGAGGTCGGAGGAGGAGGTCCCGCCGATGCCTGAGCCACCTCGCCCGCCGTTGCCGTTGCCGATTGCGGAGAGGTTCGCGAGGTCCGGGGCGGGTACGCCTGTTGGGAACGCTCCAGCGTCTTCTTCATCTTCTCCTTTGGGTTCGAATCCTACAGACGCGCAGCCGGGACTTCACTCATCGGGGAGCTTGAGCACGCTCGTCCCGCCTACGCTGCGCGATCCTACGTTCTCACGCTCCGAGAGTCCGTGGAGCTATAGGAGTGCGCCGAGTAGGTTTGGATATGCTGACCTTGAGGGGATGGAAGTTAGCAGTAGCGGTAGAAGAGACGATGGAGGAGACTCGAATTCGAACTCGAATTCGTTGGAACTTCCGAGAGAGAGGAGGAGCAGCGGCGGGTGGTCGCCCTTCGTCGTCATCCCGCGGGATAGGACGGACTCTGAGGCGAACGCTAGTGATTCGAATGATGGTGTTCGAGTACAGGTTCAGCGGGAGGCTGGACGGGCTGGCTCACCCGTACAGCTTCGCTCGGTGTCCCCAATTGTCACCTCTTCAACTACGAGTGCCAACCAAGCGAGTGCCCCTGATCCTAGCAGCCCAGTCACGAATAAGTCGCCGACAAAGCGAATCGGGAAGCTCTTCAATCCGTTCGGGCATTCCTCTAAGAGCGATGACGGGCATTCCAACGAGAGTCATACTAGCAATAATGGTAATACTTCTTCCGGCGCGGCTGCACCAGCTCCGCCTACCTCGTTCTCCTCGTCGAAGCCAGTGATTTCAGGTCCGAACCCGCATTTGAGAGGGTCGCTCTCGTTGCGCTTCCCGAGTCCGATCGAGATCGCTGCTGCGTTGACGGGTTCCGCGAGAGGGGCGGTAAACGGGAATGCGAATGGGAGTAACAACGATGCGAATGGGAACGCGAAGAGCGCGACTGTCACAGGGGAGGCAATTCGACCGAAGACGCCCGAGTCTTTCATAATTATCGACGAAGATGAGGGTGTGCCAACACCGATGAGGCAGCAGTATTTTGCGGATGCGAATGCGGGTGCACCTTCTGGCGATCCGTCCCCTTCTTCCTCACCCTACCTTTCTGTATCATCCGCCGTCCCTGGCATTAGTCCATCATCGCCAACCCGTCCAAATGGCACAAGCACGGGCCTCTCCGCACGTCGGCGCGCCCTACTAAACGGACTCGGACTCGACGTCACGCCTACGCAGAGCCGTTCTAACACGCCGACGCCGATAAACATTAACCCCGATGCTGGCCCGAATGATGATGGCGTTCCGAATGAAGATGATGTGAGAGCCGCGCGGGCGAGTGTGTTGGTGTATTATAACGTCCCGCCGCCTTCGCCGCCTCCGACGGGTCCTCTACCTGCCCCACCTCATCAGTTCCCTTCTTCGTCTTCATCTTCTGGAGCGAGGCCCGTCTCGCCTGTGCAGGAAGCTGGTAGTAATAGACAGATGCTGCTCTCGCCTGGGAGAGCGTTCGCTTCGCGTTCCCCGTCTCCTCTCGGCCTAACTCCGAATAACCGCTACTCCTCTCGCTCGCCCTCGCCTGGGTTAGGAGTCGGACAAGGCGTGAAGAGGGGGCGGGAGTCGCCCTTTCCCACTCGACCGATCCTGCCTCCGCAGAATAGACAAGAGCTCGTCGAGCGCGTGGAGCGATACAAGGCGTTGTACGCGTCTGAGGGATCCGGTTCGGATGAAAATGGTATTGGTATTGGTGGTGGTGGTAGCAGTGGATTGGACCAGAATGAATTAAGCGAGATTTTGGATCGACATAGCTCGGCGTATATCCGCCAGGCGCGTGCGAGGGGGGAGAAGAGGGTGTACTTTGATACGAAGCATTATAGTATCAAGGATGCGTATTACTATGGTGATGGGATTGCGGATGAGGGCGCGGATGAGGGTGATGGGGTTGGGTTTGAGTATGGAGATGGCTATCCGAGGGACGTTACTACCGACGGGGAGGTAGACGACGTGGACGTGGACCCTGTCATTCCGAACATCAACGTCCACGCAGAACCGGAGGCCGAGCGAGATGGGTCGGTGTACGAAGACAATTTCGACGACGAGGCCGACGAGAGGCTGCGCTACTCTAGGCAGTCGCTACGCGACGAGTTTGAAGACGTCGATGTTGACAGACTAACCGCTAAGGACAAAGAGGCAGACGGCCTGGGGGACGAGGACTCGTCGACCGACCGGCGCTCCTTCGCAGCCAGCTCGGTCTACTCGCAGTACAGCGTGCTCGACGCGGACAAGAGCGCGCGGTTCCGAGAGGGACTCGTTCGCCGTGTTGCTGCTATGTACAGCGGCGGCAGGAAGGATGAGGGGAGGCTGTTGAGAGAGGAGATACCCGAAGTGCCGAAGGTGCCTAATGAGTTTAGGATTATTGCTAGTGGAGGAGAGGGAGGTACCGCTGCTGCTGGTCAGCTTGGGTTGAAGCCTACGAGTAGTCCGTTCCGATTTTGATTTTTTTTTTTTCCTTTCGTTTCGTTTCGGGCGATTAGTTTCCTGCTGCCATTCCTTGATGGACACATTCACTTGTTACGTTCCCTCATCCTGCGTTCTCCTGTTCCAGACGTTCTTGTTATCATTCCTTTCTTAAGTACCTTTATTGACTCCCTTATTGATTTAGTATATTGAATTCTGCTTCGGCTCACTTAGTCTCATTACTCCATACTCTTCCATTTAACACATCGTCCCATCTCGTCGCACACCATCAACTCGTCTGTACACTTACCACCGCTACGTAGTCGATTCTATTCTATTATTCCGTTTCCAGCCATTTCTCGCCGGATCTTCGTTCGTTTGTGTATATAAGATGCTCCCATGTTTTCAGTTGTTCCTACATACCAATACACGTATGACCATCCTTTCTTACTCTGAGAAAAAAAGCTCACGATGAAACACATGAGAAGGTGCACATTCTTGCGTACTGTTCGTCTTTCCTCCATTTATTCAGGACCAGGAACCAGCAGCATACCATACTAGACTGAGATTGTACAATGTGTACATATCGTTGCTGTCGGAGCTTACTGTGTAACATTACGCATGCAACTATTCACACCTCCAGGCATTATTCAGAACAATATATGGGATCCCAAGTAGCTCGGCAATTCCGAATCGGTAACGCTTACCAAAATCACTGCATTTGACGTTATAGTGCTGACTGGTGTTGGGATTTGCTGATTTGATTGATTATATCCCGATCCGGAGATTTGACATCTTGTTAGCCTCTAGAAATGTCGGCGGTGCATACGAAGATGGCATGGTGGACGATATAAAAGGTGCTACTGAGACGGGATGTGTCGAATATCAGAGAACTGCATCGCACTCACAATACTAGTCTGGATTTCATACTGCTTTCGTCTTCAACGCAGAGCCCTCCCCTTTCGCTCTTTTTTTACTTTCAATAACAATGGTCGTCAAGCTATACGGATTGCCTTGGTCGACATGCACAGAGGCCGTCATCACAGTACTGAAAGAGCTCGGAGTGCAATACGAGATTGAGGTTGTCAACATCTTGGCTGGTGATAGTAGGAAGCCAGAGTATATCGCGAACTTGCACCCGTTTGGACAAATTCCTGTTCTCGTGCGTGACAACCTCCTACCACAGTTTTCTCCAGCCGATTTCGTGAAGACATTGATCAGTCGACTAACTAGCCTGACATAGATTGACGAGGACGGTTTCAAGCTCTTCGAAAGTCGTGCCATCGCGCGGTACCTAATTGCGAAGTATGGTCCGAACAGCGGGCTTATCCCAAAAGATCTCAAGAAGAACGCGCTCTTTGAGCAAGCGATGTCCATTGAGAACAATGACTTTGCGCCTCCTGCAGGTGGCCTAGCTAGCGAGAAGTACTTCAAACCGTAAGTATCATTCCCTTCATCTGTTTCCCTCATTCCATAAGCAAGGACATTGATGCGCGACGACAATACAGGATGATGGACCTTCAGCCGTCGGAAGAGAGAGTTGCGGAGCATGCTTCGACGCTCGAGAAGAAGCTGCAGGCCTACGAGAGGATCCTCAGCAAGCAAAAGTACCTCGCAGGAGACGTAAGCCCTCCTTCTCTGGGAATTACCATAGTCTTTCTTGACTGATTGCTTTCCTATCGCCTTCGAATAGGAACTCACCCTCGCGGACCTTTTGCATCTCCCATATGGAGCCATAATCACAGATCAGGTCGGATTCAAGGGATTAACGGCAGCCCCGAATGTTGCTCGCTGGTGGAAAGACATTTCATCTCGCGAGTCGTGGAAGAGTGTCCAGGCTGACGCGCAAGCCTTCCTGGCAAAAAGCTCCTAGAAGAGACCTCAATACTGTTCCGCTGTTTTCTTAGAAAATTGCGAGGTGGTGTATTATAGCAATTTCCTTCCGGCGTTGTAAACCTGTCACTTGGAAAACAAGTTTGTTCCAGGAACGTGAGCGGGAACATGCCAAGATATCGATTAAATCTGAGAAATCACATGTTTTCTGGCAAATAACACGATCACGTGTAAACTCGACCCTCTGATCGCATTTTGCCCTTTCCATCATCATCGATTGCACCTGCAAACCTAGCAACATGTATGACTTGATCAGCTGAGGGATACTAATATTCTGTCGTAAGTTCAATGACGACATTTGGAGCCTCTAGGATTAATAGAAGTACTCGGATTACCACGGTAAGTCTTCGACTCTCAGCGGGTAAACATAACTACGGGGCTAGTTCAGATGTGGGCTTCTCTACGTCAATATCGATGCGAAAATTTCAAGAATACTGCATGTCTGTACTCACGATCCATGAGTAGACATCATAAAGGGGCTGCTACTTAAGACCAGTAATCTCACTTCAGTCTGCTGCACGAACTAGAATTCATCGTTGCGGTCGTGATATCTACTCTCTTTCGATTGCAATGGTTGTGAAAGTACACGGATTTCCTATCTCTGGAGCCACACGGGCCGTCACATTGACCCTTCAGGAGCTCGGTGTTCCTTACGAGCTGGTCATCGTCGACGTGAAGGACGGCGAGCACAAAAGCGAGGAATACCTAGAGAAGATGCACCCATTCGGTCAGATTCCCGTCCTGGTAGGTTGTTCATTTAATGCAGTTGAGTGATACTTGGTGCTGAGATGAACTTATATAGGTTGACGAGGATGGATTTACCCTTTTCGAGAGTCGTGCAATCGCTCGCTATCTCGTCGCGAAGTATGGTCCAGACAGTGGGCTCGCTCCTAAAGAGTTGAAGAAGAATGCGCTCTTTGAACAAGCTATGTCAATCGAAAGCAGCGATTTCGCTCCGTATGCAGGCGGGTTGGGATCTGAGGTGATGAAACCGTATGTATTCCTCCACTCTCCCGTCTCTTGTACTTTATTTATGCTGGATTCAGGACGAGAGGTCTGGAGGTATTGCAAGAACGAGTTTCTGAATATACCTCGACTCTGGAGCAGAAACTGAAGGTGTATGACAAGATTCTTAGTAAACAAAAATACCTTGCTGGAAATGTGAGTTCTTTGCTAAACATGATGGATGGCTGTGATGACTCATGTTTTATTAGGAGATAACTCTTGCTGACTTGCTGCACCTCCCGCTCGGAAACTTCATCACGGAGCGTGCTGGATTCAAGGGCTTTACGGCGACTCCGAACGTTGCCCGTTGGTGGTCTGATATCTCTTCCCGCGAATCATGGAAGAATGTTCTAGCCGAAGGACAGGCACTCATGGCGAAACTGTCTTAACGTATACTTCGGTAGATCAAGTCAATGAATATGGCTGCCAGACATCACAGAAACACTGTGTGCAACTATTATTTGCGAAGCCGAGCTCAACTTGTCTCAAAACGTGTTCAACCTTCCGAAAAGACGACCTCAAATGACCAAAGGTCTGAATAAGGCATCAATACATTTTTCGTACGCGAGTATCATAGCCGAAAGAACTGGATGAAGCAGTATACTTGCGCTCAAAAATTATTTGTCTCCGGTCAACCGTAGTGTGAAACCCATTCCCAGAATGGATAACATTAATCAGTCCTCTTGTTCCATATTGCAATTTTACATAAACATAATTCCGTATCCAAGGGATAGCTGGTGATGCAAGCTTAACCTCCTCATCGCATAGACACAGACACCAACCATGGGTTTTTGTAGTTTTCAGGAATTCACAGTTTCGGACTTGTTCCATCTTCCGCTCGGGTATATCCGCACCGAGAAGATCGGATTCAATGGTCTGAAGGCGATGCCGAACCTTGCACGGTTGGTGGACGGAAATCCCTTCCAGTCTCGCTTGGAAGCAAATTCGAGAAGAAGTAGAGACTTTTATGGCTCAGATGATGAATAAATAGGCGCTCCTATCTCCTTCTTTCACGAAGGCTCTGGAAGCAGTTACACCGAAGGATCCCCGAAGGAAATAGGGCTTCCTGAGGCTGAACCCAGCTTTTTAGATAAGATATATAAAACATAAATTCACATGTGGCTTGAGGTGATTGCACTCCAACGCAACATCGAGTAAGATAAACGATAAAGTTTTTAACTAATAATTATCATCGGAGCTTAAAATAATACGACGCGTAACGCGATTGAAGCACGTGCTGGACTAAATCAGCACGGCACGCGCGCCTGAGCTTCTCGTGGGCCACACCACTTGTCGCCAACCTGACGCGTCTCTCCTCTCCTCTCTGCCATCATCTGCCATGGCAAAGAGATCACAAAAGAGACGTAAGATTTCGGTAGCGTCGAATGCAACGTCGGGGACAGACTCGACGGGTACCATATCGCCGTCGGTGCCAGCGTCCGACGCGTTCCTTTTTCCTTTTCCTGAAACAACCGACCTTTCTTGCGTTTCTTGCCATCGAGCTTTAGGGACTAATACTAGTATAGGCACCAAACAGAACCATTTTATTATCTGCCCAAGGTGGGTGCATAGAGATCAAATTTTCCACGTTGGACGTGGAAGATTTCTAAGACGCGCTGTCATACAGATGCCGGGCTGCAAGCTGCACAATTTGCTCTCGGACGTGTACAATCATTCCAGCCTCTCAGCCTCCAACTCCGTTGCTATCTTTCTCTCCGTCGCCTCCGGGAACACCTCTGGGTCCGACGGAAGACCAATCCTTACCCTTACCATCAGAATTTCATCTTGACGAGACTCCCAGACCCCAAGCACGGACGTACACACGCACCGAGTCGGCACGCCGGCGCAAACATAATGATATTGAAGATGATGATGAGAGAACTGTCGTCGGTACGGAAGACGATACATTTACACGCATGAAAGGCGTGGAAGACTCAGGCGCATCTCCGGGGTGCGGTCGCGTCATGTGTAAGAACTGTTGCATTGAGAATATCCAGACGTAGGTTATTCAGTCATTAGGTTTTCTAAATCTTCGTTCACTCTTATGTCTTCCAGTGGAGCAACGACCTGCTATGACTGTTATGGCCTCCCATCACCAACTCAAACCGCTGATCGACACGACTGTGCTCTTGAATCCGAATATTCTTCAACTAATCCTTCCTTGACATCCTTGCTCATTTCGTAGCTACCACGAATCCAGATGTTGCAATCCTTAGCTTGGTCATTACATTGTACACGTTCTGCTTTGTTTCCATAATACCAATCATGGCAATTGTAACCGTTCCTCGCTTTAACATTCTATATAGTACTTGCAGTCTCAAATTGGAAGAACTGAATTGGGCTCACGTTGGGAGTCTTTCTCGTTGTCCACCTTTTCAAGCCGAACACTAGGAGTCTAGTCTCGAAGTCTAGTTGCGAGGCGAACTTTTGAAAATAGGTCGATGGATTCGTCAGCAGAAAGTCGTTAGCTCGGAGTGGACGAAGCGATCGGCGTAATCAATGGTCAGTATCTTTTTCAATCATCTCTAAGTTATCTTCAACTCCTTTGAATGCTTTCCTCGAACAGCCCTGACTTTGCTAGATCTCGACGATTAACGATGAATGGTGAGCTCTCCGGGCGAGATGATCAGACGCAAAGTATGGGAATAATCATTACATTGAAAGAACGTGAAGAACAGGGCAAACGCGGCACTCAAAACTTTACTGAGTCTGTGGCCCGTATCCTCGAATCCCATCGGCGAACTTCCATTCTGTCTCGATCGTTTTCGATTCGGAGATTGTCGCACCCTCAGCAGTAATTGTGGCGATTTGATACTAGATACGATAAAATACTCGTCAGTCAGTAGCAACCAAGAGAAGACAAGCGCCGAATTGACCTTGTTCAGACTTCTCGCATCCCTGTAAAACAGTACTTTCATGCTTTGTTCCAAAATGGTCCGGGCCTGATCCTCAGTGAGGGTATCCTCCCTGCCCTCGACCGCATTGCGCAAAAGCGGCTGCGCTATGTATGCACCATAACCCGTGGCAATCGTCGACGCCGTATATGTTACGCCTAAAAGGTCTACATACGCTAGGAACCGTTGACCATCCTTGTACCCTCCTACCAGTATGGAATTCCATAATGGGATCATCTTGGAACGTCGACGATACATCACTTGGCTGAGGTATTCGTGGATTTCAGCTGGACCAAGCTTGTGTCCGTCATCCTGAGTCGTTTCTTCCTCAATGAGCAGGTCGTCCAGCGTTTCTTGTATGTACTGGAAGTCGGACATATCGCCGCTTGCGGCAAGGACGGTGTAGGATCCCACAGCTTGCAGACGCTGTACATCCTTGAATCGTGCAAGGGATCCGTAGGAAGCTGAAGAGCATAAGTCAGAAAGATTACAAGATGACGGTCAGAAGGATGTTTACGCACCAAGCGTGTCTGCGGCCATCATAATCCCGTCCTTGAACTTGATTGCGAGTACACTAGTACCAGTAACAATCGGCTGTCTAGACACCAACTCAAGAATCAGTGCCTGTGGTGTAGTAACATTTCCCTGTTTACGTACTGCGTCCGCTGAACGCTCTCCTTGAATCTGTCCACTGGTGCTCCACCATATGCTCCATGGTTCATGGGATTCACACCGAAGTCATCGAACGAGTCACTTTTCTACTTGCATTCTCAGCCATGATTTAATTCAATAGCACATCTGGTACGCACTGGTAGGCCAAAATTTGGAGAAATATAATCCATAGCGGTCTGGTGAGAGTGTGGACGAGATTCTGCGCGCGTTTGAAGCTTGCGCGTCGCGCGCTGGAGATGACGCGTCACGGGAGCGTGAGTATCAAGCTCTATATTTGATACTATGACATAATCAGAATCTTATGTTCTGAACTTCTTACTGCAATACTTATTTGAGAGAATACATGATGGATTTTCAAGCTACAATGTCTCGACATGTATAAAGACATGAATGTGTACCTGTCAATGCTAAAATGGTTAATTCTACGGATAGAATTCTTAAGAATTCTCTGAATACATCTCCGTGCAAAACTGAAGGCCAACGATATGCACATCACGTCATGAAGAAACATCACAAGAAATCGTGAGAAGTAGCAGATAAAAAGAAACCACTCAGAGTCTAAAGTTCAAAAGCTAACAACGGCATTACGATCCTCCTAATGTGCACCGGCCTTTCCGAACCGTACCCAAAGGCCGCCCTATCGCATATAAATATAAACTATATAAAAATAAAGAGGCCAGGACAAATCTCACCTTGACATACAGCGTCAGCGCAGCAGCAGGCCAACACCGCTCAATAGCTTGGCGACCCTGTTTCGTCTTCCAGGAAGTAGGCGGTAGCGATCCTTCAGGCTGGAACTCCGGTGCGAGAGTGAACGTGTCGAATTGTTGTAGAAGCCGAACGAGGAAAAATGACGCCTCGTTGTACGCGAAGTTTTGTCCGAGGCACTGGAAGAGATAATTAAGTTATCGAACTTTTTATCAAAGGAAATTTTGACTTACGATCCGAGGGCCCGCACTGAAAGGTGTAAACATCATCGGGTTTGAGGTGAGTATCGCAGTTCGTGCGGGATCTAAAAACCGATCGGGATCGAAAACGTCTGCGTCGGGGCCCCACAAGTCCGGGTTACGTTGCATCAACATAGGCATGTACATAATAGGCGTCGATCCTGGCATGTACAACGATTCTTCAGGTGTTTGGACGTATGGGGGACGCGCGTATCCAAATTTAGATGTATACGAAGGGAGGCGAGACGGTGGCAGAGCAACCGCAGCTGGTCGGGATTCCCGTACATTCAGAGGTACTGGTGGGAACAGGCGTAAAGTTTCGTTAAGCACCGCACGCACTAAATCATCAAATGAATTAGTATCCTGTGGATAAATGAGACCTTCCTGTGAAGGTGTGACGCACTGTATTTGAGCTTTCGGAGGCTTTCATAAGTCGGTAATCCATCAGGACCGTGCGTCTGAAGAACCTCCTCTCGCATACGCTTTCCGACTTCCGGATACATTGCCATAAAGTATGTGACGAAGGTTAGCAAGCATGCGGTCTAGTCAATGACTTTTTCAGCGGAGTTTGGGGGAAAAGAAATCTCCCTAAACACACCGTATCGCGGGAAGCAAGAAGGATACTGAGTAATTCGTCACGGATTAAACCGACATCTATCAAGTATACAGAAGTCAGGGTCTAGTATTCCATGTAACAGTAATCCGCTTACCTTCCGTACTCTGCGCCAGATGCTCCATGAAGGTTCTTTCAGAAATCGGAGCTTCAATACCTGAGCGTTTCGCCTTGAGCTTCTCATTGACAGCACGCTGCACCAATGGGTCAAGCCACTTCTTCGTCACTTGCCCTAGCTCTTTCATCTTATTTTTCCAAAGCTCCGCAACGGGCCAAAAATACCCAAGCCTCGCACGTTGTGTGATGATGCACTGAGCCATTTCGAACGCCTGCGCAAAGCTTCCGAACTCGTCGTTTGTCGCACTTCCCTTCGGACCCATCTTCGCTTTCCCCGGTTCAGGAAGCGAAAGTGATAGTGTATCGAGGTTGTTACCAAAGAGGAATTCCGATGCGCTGTCGAGGGTAAGGCGTGCGTATAGATCTTGTGCGTCGCATGGTGCACCTGATGCAGAGATGCGAGAAAGCATATTGAGAGTCTTGGTCGTGTGCTTATCAAATATTTGGAAGTCTGAGATGCGCTCGCGTGCGAAGAACGGTCGCGCCGTTACTCGATGCTTCCCGGGGAGCATTATTTAGTTTCAAGAACACCTGGAATAGTCGCGGACTCGTACCATTCTCCATTCCTATTGCAAGATAAGTCAAATGAGATTATCATACGGGAGATGCAACAGACAGACCTCGTCATCCCTATTAAAGATCCCGTCTCCAAGAAACTCCTCCCTGTAAAAACAGGATCTGTCAGAAACCGAAGAACAATGGACCACAGCACAGCAAAGTTGCTTGATATCCATCACGCTCCAACGCAATGACTTACATCCGTTCCTTTTGACGTCGACCTCTCCAGAAGTGATTGAAACCTGTCGCGTGCACAAATTTCACTGATTTACAGGGTCAAAATGCTAATGGAAATACTAAAACAGAAAGGTGTTCTTACTGTGCTCCTCGTCCATGGTGATAATCTTTGATGATGAACACAAGCCGATCAGTACAACGCATGATAATCAAAAATGGGCGCTAGCGGCGCGGCATACCTGATCAACCCACAGTATCCTCGTGTTAAGAGTCGTGCATTGATATTCTTGGAAGAGCTCAAGGTAGACGTCCATTAGGTATGCAGTCTTGAATGCCTTCATCATTCGCAGGAGAACATCGATGTTTCCTGGCCATTTCCCTTTAATTCTAGGAACAGGCTTGGTTCCAAGCTGTCTAGCTTCCCGCTTTTGTTTAATGCCATAGTAAGCGTTGCGGACATAGCCCCATAGGAGGATAGATGCGATATGTGCTGGCACGGTCAGGTATCTCAATCGGATGTCGTTGCTTCGACAGATCTCCAACAGAGCAACGCAAGGCAAAACGAAGATGCGTAGTACATCGAGAAATAGACGAGTTCGGTAAAGCTTAGGGTTAAGCCACATCTTTGGAGACTGTCCGGGAGGAGTGCCAGAAAGTATGGGAATGGCTGAACTTGAATCCATGGCTTTATAGACCTTTTCCTGTGTCAGGACAGGAAGTGCGTTAGGGTATAACCGGCGGAAGATTTGAAATGGCGACGGAACCAAGTCGCGGAACGAGAGGTCCAGGTCATGCAGCGGTGAAGAAGAGATATTGAAAAGCCGTGTATGAGAAGTGGGTGCCGAAGTGTGTAAAGCAGCGATTACATCTGTTGATGAATGCCAGGCCAGCCGGAACCTCGGCGTCGTCGTCGACCCATCTGATCGGCGGTCGGTCTATTCCTGCCTCCGTTTTCTTCGTAAATTCTCAGGGATAAGCCATACCAAAGTGCCATATTTGCATTCTTATCTTGTTTCGCGTATGAATCGCCACCCACAGTTGTCAAAATGGAAAGAGTAAACAGACAGAATCAAGCTGTGGCGAAGGAAACAAGAAAAGACACTTTCGCTAACATTTACAAATCGGTTATAAACTTCTCGGCAAGATAACAGCCACGTGATGCCAATGGGCCGTGAAATCACCATCCTTCTCAACTTCCTGCCAGTGAGCCTCCGGGTCAACAAATGTTTCTCAGATTCTCTCATTTTCTCCTTCATGCGGAATGTCTGCTGTTCGAACTAAAGTACATATAGCAATACGGTTTGTCTGATGCAGTTCGTTCGACAACTTCAAGCCGACGGCCTCACACGGATTCGCTTTTTTCCCGGCACCACCTCACAGCTAATGTGGTGACCCTGTCAAACCCGGAACTCTGCAGCCCGTCTGACCGGGTCCACGTATTGGCGAAATATCTGTACCGAAAATGTGAGCGCTAAATGTGCATTATCTGAGACCCTATTCGTCGAAAACGACCAGTATCAATAATGCTCAGCGCGCATCGGTCTCCTTTCAAAAGCCACTGCCTATCTGATTTGCTGGTAAAGTCGTCGTCTGCCAAGAGGTTTGCCGGCTGATCCGGTACCGCCGGTGTGTCCGAAGACAAATCTTTTTTTATATTTCACATCATTTGTAAATGACGAATAACACAGACAGAGCTTTGTTTAGAGTGATGCGTCCAAGTAACGTTTGGCAACCCCTGCGGGACGGAATGCCGATTGCGTGATTACCGGGCGTATGTGGCGAACGAAAAATCCTTTAGGACTGCGTCAGGCTGCTATAGATATCGAGAGTTGCCCGCTTCAATTCGGACATTCTTGACGTGCCTGAAATCTCTCGGGGCGCTAAGAGAGGTGAGGTTCCTGTCTGTCATAACTCTATCCGTTTCAGCAATCTCCTATGCCGTTCTTAGGGCTGCATGACTTACTCTGTCTCTCTCTGGGGTGGTCCAACTCCCTCACTTCAGCATTGGTTTCTCATTTATAATCAGGGAGTCCGATCTGACATGGAAGCCTCGCTGTATTTGAGACGCTTTTCTGATGAACAACGCTGTCTGATATCTCGGAGAATAGACTGCCCCATAGCTGTTCTATGCAGGGCAATACAAATCCGCTCTTATCCTTGTATAGCAGCGCAGCGATACTCTCAATCAACCATCCATACGGGTCGACGATAATCCTAATTTCTCGGTAACGGAAGGTGACTTTATAGATGATGATATCTATGATATGGAATCTTATACATACCATTAGTGATCTCATTCGCTCCCACAAACAAGCTCATGAACCCTCCTTTTGGGCCGGATGAAAGGTTCCTTCATTATAGATGTGCGATGGGGTATCGGAGGATGTCATTGTCCGACTTTCCGTTCCATTAAGGTTAAGACTGTCTCCAGGAAGCAATAGGAAGCAATGCACACGAGCTTCAGGGGTTAAAGAACGAATTGCGCGTGACGCTACTCAGATCAGAGAGATTGTTTATCAGCATTTTCCGGCTACGGGTGACAGCGATTCCTAAGGAGTGGATGGAAAGGAGAGTAAGGCTGATCGCGAAACTCTGACCGGCAGACGGTAGGAAACTGACTGTTTGCTACGTTCATCAGAAGCCCGGCCTAAAGGCACAACACGACAGGTGTCCGCACAAATATCCTCTCGACATCAGCACAAATTATTGACTCCAACATCGAACTCATGACCATGTGAGATAGCAAACAAGGAGTGACCTACTCCTGCACTTATTTCGCCCTCCCTTTTCTTTTCCATAACTCGAGACTGAGTGCTCTAGACAACCCAGGGCTTTGTGCCCAACACGTCGGCAGATGCATGTCTCCTGTACTTCAATCTAGCATCTCGATATGGTGGAATGCCATGGAGATGACGTTAAAAGGGAGTGCCAAGTTTGGTTCCCTGTCTGACCTCCCCCGCAATACAGATTTATGCAGATTTACTCCGTGTCTGTTAAGGTCGACAACTTATCCAAAGCTATGCAGTTCATTTGATAGTGGAGACTGAGCAAACTTTGAGGTCCCAGATCCTGTATTCTTATTTCCTCTTCCACGCTACGGGATGGTTATTTGTGATCTCATCAGGAGGGTCTGCCATACCAGTGACATTATAAATCGTGAGTATCTGAGCCGAAGCTTTCATCTTGCCATTTCTCCACACACAAAGCAATTACATAGTTTGTCACTTTCACTCAGCTGAATAGATTGGTCTTGTTCAAATGCCGGTCAAATCGCGCTCTAATAAGGTAGGGAAAGTATAAACTCGACTAAGCTATCTCTTGGGTGATAATTTCCAACATATATAAATACCAAAAATTTTCACTCTTTTACGTCATCATATTCTGTATATAGAAATTCCTCCAAATATAAGCAAAATGATTGACGGGGTTGTCATGAGCCCTACATATAGAAGGAATTGCTTTCTCTGGTATTGATAAGATTTTCCTCAAAACATGCTCTCAGTGCACAGTTTCATACTCAAAGAGTAGCGAAATTGATTCTACAGTCCTATAATACATGTATTCCGTCATAAAATGTGATAATACTTAGATGTCGACAGCATCAACGAGGAGAGTTTCACGCAGACTCGGCAACCAACCGCGCGTTCTCCGTCAGAACCTTATTCAATCCATCGCGCTTCAGGCAATTCGCGAACTTGAAGCTCTGCGCGATCTCATCGAGCTCGGCCTCGGATTTGCCGCGGAAATGTTCCGCCCATTCACTAACGAGAAACTCGGAGACGAGGATGTTACGCGCGAGGCGTCCCACGCGGTCGGAGAGCTTCCAGACTGGCCACGGGTAGAGGTGCTGCTGCTCCTCCGAGGGCGCGACTTCTTTCGTAATGAAGTCGATCAGGGGCTGGTACACCGGCCGGACGTACGTATCGTCCGCGCCCCATGCATCTGCGGCGAGACGGTGCTTCTTCGCGAGAAAGTCCTTGAGTAGCTTCATGTATGGCGTTTCGCGGGGGACGTACACCATCCCTTGGAAGCCAATATCCTTGTACAGCCAGATCGACCAACTAAGACGATCTTTGTTGTAAATTGCGAGCTGATCTTTCAAGACGAGGTAACGCGACTCGTTGATTTGCGCTGTAAGATCACCTTCGTATTCCTTCCGTGCATATACGGGTCCCCATTCTCCATTCCAGACACAGAGACCGCGTTCGTTCATCCATTGCCTCTTCTTCTCGTACGAGCGTCGCAGACGACGGCGCTGCTCGTCAGTCCCGGAGTAGAGTTCCCCAGCAGCGGGGAAGCCATACCCGGAATAATCGTGAATTCCATATGCGGAGTTCGTCCAATTCTTATGCGCGTCACCGAACTTGCTAAAGTCAGATGCGAAGGTATTTCCATCCCAGAACAGTGCATGATTCTTGTCGATTTTTCGAATGGCGTCATGTAGACGGTCAATAAGAGCAATGAGGCGGGTATGTTCCGAATCTGTGGGCTCATTCATGGGGTTGTAGCCAGCAATCCACTTATTGTCTTTGTAGTGCTCCGCAAACTGTTCCCAGAGCCAGACAAGTCGATCCTGGAAGTCTTTGTGAATCCAGAAGTTCGCAATGTGAGTACCGGCATCCGAGTGCCAATCCGTGTTTTGACCTTCAAGAGACAACTCAATAACGTCAAAGAATTCCTCCGATGAAATGAACTGACCCCCAGGCGCTGTGTGGCAATCGATGATGGTGTAAATTCCATACTTCGCACAAAGGTCGATAACGCGATCGAGATGCTTAAACCCTTCTTTCTTTAGGACTCTCGGATTCATATCATCCTCGAAGTGTCGGTAGTTAACGGCAATACGAATACAGTTTAGCCCAAGGGACTTGAAGAACTTGGCATCATCTTCCTCGAAGAAATATTGGAGAAACTGCGTAAAATTAGATTAGTATTGATTTCCTCCGATTCGACGATAGGATGAATTAGGAGAAGAATAGACGTACTTTGTCGAAGAAGAACTCGGATTTCTCTTTGCCGACGACTTTTGCGAGTTCCTGGCGAATTTGATATTCGCAGCCAGGATAACCTGACTGACTATTCAGTTCACTATTCGTTCAGAACGTCTATCACCTCGCACCAGAGATGAAGTTCTCCATGCTGTCGTTCCCATCAGCACAGAGCAAAAGACAGAAGAATGGTGCCACTCACTTCATCCATCCTCCGAGACCAGCACCACGGAGAATGACCTCTGTGCCATCGCCGTCAACGAGCTTGGTACCTTCGACTCTAAGGAACGAGGACATTGTGTGTGAGATAGTGTCCGCTGAACGTATAACGGGTATCCATGTCTACAGCGACCGTTCCTTATATGCGCCTGAGATTTCGCGGGGTCATGAGAGTCGCGTCGGAGGAATGAATAACGGAGATCGAGGGCCGGCCCGCGCACCAAGAAGCAGCAAGAAGCTGAGACGCGGAGAATACACCGATAATTCGCCGGACTTAGATATCAGCCAAGACTATTTACTTACTTGCATTCCGCTTCTCCGAGAAACATTTCTTGTATCTATTCTTCATTATAATACTAGGCTTGGGCTTCGAGCTGGGCATGCTCGGTCAGTACTTTATTCAAGCCATCGCGCTTCAGGCAATTTTCAAATTTGAAGCTCTGCGCAAGTTCGTCCAACTCCTCCTCCGTCTTCCCTCTGAAGTAATCCGCCCATTCGAGCACAAATATCTCGCTCATCATGATCACTCGAGACATCCTTGCTACGCGCTTATCGATCGTCCAGACAGGGTACGGATATAATTCGAGGTACTTCCTATCGTTCACGTTGTCCACTACGAGGTCTACAAGTGGGTCGAAGATATGTTTGACAGCAGTATCGTCAGCGCCCCAGCTATCAAGTGCTAGTCGGTGCTTCTTAGCGAGGAAAGGCGCGAGGAGCTTCATGTACGGTGTGTCTCGCGAGACGTAAACCATGCCTTGGAATCCGACATCTTTGTATAGCCAAATTGACCAACTCAAGCGATCCTACAAACGTCTCGTCAATCAATTCCAATTCGGAGAAATGAAAGCTTAAGCACAATACCTTCTGATATATGTCTAGTTGATCTTTGAGCACCATATACCGATGCTCGTTGATCTCATCCGTCTTATCACCTTCGTATTCCTTTCGCGCGTAAACCGGACCCCATTCGCCATTCCAAACACATAAGCCTCTCGCATCCATCCACTCGCGCTTCTTTTCGTAGCTGCGGCACATGCGACGCTGTTGTTCCGGAGTCCCGGTATATGGCTCCGGAGCAGCCGGGAAGCCATATAAACTATAATCATGGATGGCATACGCGCAATTTGGCCAACGCTCCTTTACGTCCTCTGGGAACTGTGTAAAATCTGTTGCGTATGTGTTCCCGTCGAGGAAGAGAATATGATTCGGGTCAATGGCTCGGATAGCTTTGATGACACGGTCATAGAATTCGACTAGCCTGGAGTGACGGGAGTCGGAAGGTTCGTTCATTGGGTTATATCCAGCGATCCATGCGTTATCCTTGTAATGCTTTGCTAGTTCTTCCCAGAGCCAAACAGCCCGGTCCTCGAAGTCCTTGTGTCTCCAGAAATTTGCAAGGTGAACCCCAGAATCGCAATGCCATCCACCGTTCTTAGTGTAAAATTAGCTTACTTATGCCGGGCGCTCCACGATCCATTGATCACGCACCTGACCACCAGGAGTCGTATGAAGGTCGATGATCGTGTATATACCATGCTTCGCACATGCATCGACAACGCGGTCGAGATGCTTGAAACCTTCGCATTTCAAGACGTGAGGATTGTCATCGTCCTCAAAGTGCCTATAATTGATTGCAATGCGAATGCAGTTCAAGCCTAGCGATTTGAAGAATTCTGCGTCTTTCTCGCTAAAGAAATACTCGAGAAACTGATATGAACAAATGACTCGAAGGTGAAAATTATTGAACTGTTAAGTTGTCGAATGCCACACCTTGTCGAAAAAGAACGCTGCTTTAGACTCGCCCAAAACATCGGCGAGAGCCTCACGAATCTGGAATTCGCATCCGGGATAACCTTTTCGTCTCAGTCAGCATCAGTTCTCAATGCCGCATCGCAAACAAGCGAGTATACCAGAAATGAAGTTTTCCATGCTAAGTAAAAAATTAATCAACGTTCACGTTACATTCAATACCACGTCAAGACTCACTTCATCCATCCTCCAAGACCTGCACCGCGAAGAATGACCTCCTTGTTATCACCATAGACAATTTTCGTCCCCCCGATCCTTAGAAAAGATGGCATGGATAGATCAGTTTCAGAACTTGTTGCTTCTCAGCTTAATGTTGTGTCTCTCGTACTGGGTAACACCTCAAGGACAGGTACAAAGCCAAGATGGCGTTACGGACAAAGCAACGAATGTCTATTCTTTGATAGTAAGGCACTATCCGTTTACCCGCGCTTCACACGTTGTGCAGTATATTTAGCAACGTGTGGTAAGGAGAAGTGAAGACTCGGAGCTATAGCGTCTTGTTGAATGCAGCTGACATCTGCGGAGTTTCGTCGGCAGGATGCAAGAGAACTTGGGAAGCACATCGGATATCGTCGGTGCCTTAGATTAGAAGTTCCTCCTATGATCTGAAGGACACGGAGGCTCACCTAGTTCCCGGAATGGAACGGATTTCGTTGAAGGGTGAAGGAGAAGCTACGTAAGAAGTCGACAAGAAGCCTTCAGCTTCGTCTCAAACCTTCCTTCAATAAAACCGGCTTCATGGCATAATTTTATTGAAGGGAACAGCGTGTTTATGAGAGTGAAGAGGGGTCCGGCTTCTTGCTTCACGGTCATGGTCAAGAGTTAGAACCAGGATGAAGATGGACAAAGTGAGTGGAAAACGATCTGCGTGTATTTCTGTTCGATTATTAGATCTCCGACTTAATTCGCACGAAGTCTCTTAAAATTCTCACGATACGAACTTCAACTGTACTGTACTATTGTTATGAATGCGAGTAGGACTGGTACTTTGTGTAACATGATTTCTCTAGCCCACTATCGTCTCAGCGTTTGTTCGCCTGTCTACTTCTGGAAGCGTGCTTAGCATTTCTTTCTGTTCTGAGTCATTTCTTCCATAAACTGGAACATCTCCCGCTTTCCGTCAGACGACTTCTGGGCCCGCTCCAAGTCTAAAACTTTCCTGTGAATCTCCTTCACGCTCTCAACTGCTTTTTGAGCTGCCTTGACATCTGCTTCTTCGACTATGCCATTCTCCGGTTTTTTGGGTTGCTTCTTCTCCCAAGAGTCAAAATCTTTTTTGAGCTCTTTCGTGTGCTTCCACCCGCGCACCTGAAGCATGACGTCTGAACAGATGCACACCCAACTCACGAGGAAGAGGGAAAAGGTCATAGAATCCAGAGACTTTTCGTTGTGTACAACGAATTTGATGTCGTCTTTGAAAGTTATTATCTAATCTTTCTCCCTCTTATCTTGTATCTGCGAGTCTTGAATTGTCTTGAGGGCTTGCTCGACGCTAGTCGCAGCTTTACGCAACTTTTCGTGTCCCTAATCGAACTGCCTCTGCGCCTCGCGTTGGCTTCAGCGGCCTTGTCCACATTTCCGCCATTGTCACTTTGCTTGATGTCCTCTTTGATCTTGTCCAGCTTGCTCTGAGCCCTATCGTGGTCTCGCATAGCGACTACAACGTCAACCATCGCATACTGAACGCTTCTAAACGCGTCGCGCCTCTGAGATAATTCGCTGCACCTTTCAAAGAGCTTATTCACGGGACTCCGAGTTTCCTCTATGGCAGCGGAGAATCCTTTGATAGCTGCTTCGAACTTCGCTTCATTGTTTTCCCCCAAGTGAGGTGTGCGTCCCGGTCCGTTCAGGACGAGTGCCGGTATTCTTCTGATGATCGCGTTTAGACGTGAACATGTCGGACAGAGGGCATGGCCAGGTACCAGTACGATTCTGAGAAGAGTGGATAAACGAAATGGCAAATAAAGGCGACTCGAATCCTCTTTGAACATTTTTTCGACACCGCATCTGACTCACTTTAGACCTTTGCACCTTTGCACCTTTCTTTCAAACTTACAGGTATCAAAATACAGACCGAATTATTCTTTGAGTGTGAATGCACCTTTACATCTCGATCAGAGTATATACATGTCCCGAGGGGATGACGACATTGAATTCGAGAATCGACTTTTTCGCGTAGCTCTGCATCACCGATAACGGGTCTGTTTTCTATGAAGGGTCAGTTCAATGATTTATAAACAATGTGCGATGACTATGATACCAGCAGTAAAATAGCGTCAAGGCCAAATATGCAAGTTCAATGAACATTTATTAGGCGATTGCAAACCTTGCTTGCATATTCAGACGAAGTAGAAAAGGAGGCTTCAATTCTTATGCGACATATTCGAATCGAATGATTACATATATTATACATATATTTTAGTTTCGCATCTTAGGTTAATTTAAATAACCCTGCGTTCAAGTGATAACGGAGAATACAAAATTAACCAGCAGTGTAGCATGTGCATCCTTCCCTTTCATATTCAAAAGCCTTATAAATCGGAATCCTTGCTGAATGTGAGTGATACGCGCGCAGAATACAGCCAAGTCGTCGTCGTCTTCATCTGTCACGAGAATCCTAGAAAACAGGAACATGTCAGCCACATATGAACGAACCATTGCTCATTTTTAAGAAACGGAGAAGGAGAAAGTAACTGGAGATATATGTACCGAACGAACGCAAGTTCGTCTGCGTCAAACGCCCATGTGCAAGATTCATTGAACATAGCATCTGAGCCTCCACCAGAATCGGGTGAGGAAGGCTTGAACTTGACGGATTTCGACTTCCACTCTTTGACCCCGGCTTCATGGAAGAGGGAAACGCGGATGTGAGCTTTGAACTTGTCTTTTTTCTCTGGATGTTGAACTACACGGAACCGGTAAAAACAGAGCGTGAGCCAAGACAGCAAAAATCGATTCAAGTGTATAACTTACGTGAGCTCAGCCCAACAATATCAGCCGCCAACCCCACCCTTTCTTCCTCTCGCTCCCCTCCAGTAACTCTCAATCTGCTCGGTTTAGGTACCCACCCTTGGCTGCCGACGAACATAGCCTCATTGATCTGCATCCCCTTATCGAACTCCTGCCGATTGAGCGCAGCGAAGTGACTCCCTGCGCGCCATGCGGCAAGAGGGTCGAGGTTACCTGACATGATTCGCGTCCCGCGGGGGTATACCCGCCGGAGGTGGCGTTGCCCGTGAGTGATGAGTGAGGATAGGGAATGCGGGAGAAGGGAGAGAAGCGCAGATTCGGAGATGTTTATTAGGATGTGGAGGTGTTCAAGTTCTGAATACGAAGGAATGATTATAAGAGGTATTCATTAGACTGGGTGAAGGGAGCAACTACCTTGCTTGAGCCAATCCTTCTTTGGCTTGATACTGAGCGCATATATACCCAGTGCAGCCAGTTCATCAGATATTCTTGTTTTCGTCTTTGTTTTCTGCGAGTCTGAGGCGCTGTCTTTTGATGAGGCCGAACTGGAGCTGGTATCTGAGTCGACATTGTCTCCTTCGGATTTCTCTTTCACCGGGTAATGCTCGATCTACGCGCAGAGGCAAGCTATCAGGATGCAGTACAAGAGAGTGGTCGGTAAGAACCTGTATACACATACCATCATGACAATTCGATTCTTCAACTCCCTCGGGCTCACATGCCTCTGACTTCCATCATCCTTATCATACCCCTCTACATGGCCACTTACCAGTGTCTCTCCCCAAGTTTCCTTCATAATCGTCACAAGTTCGCCCTGCCCTTCTGGCTCAACATGGCACTCCAAACTCACAAACACGGGCCAGTCGTCTTCCTTCTTTTCAAGACCTTCTTTGATCGCGAGACAGACGTCACGAAAGAAGATGTCGGAAGTAAGAGTCCAGCCATGAGTTACAATAGGTCCTTGGGAGGGGTTTTCCGAGGGCCAGACGTCAATCTCGACGCAGTGTGCACCGTCGGTGAGTACGTGCGTGTATGCAGAAGCAGAGGATTTACCCCAGAGTTGATCGCCGAGGAGGTAAGTATTATGAGACGTCCTTCATGTTAGAGGTGTTTCAATCAGAGAAGAACGGGATTGAAGGTTATAATTTGCGTACGAGACAAAATAATCAGCTAAAGGAAGGGAATCGTCGTACTCCGGGACGGATAGCACGGGTTTCTTGAGCACCTCGCTTGCATCCTATTTACTCGAATTCAAGCCGCGCCAATCATACTTCATCACGACGCAATTCTCGAGTGAAACATTTTCGCGACTCACTTCTCCTCGCATGGACAAGAAATATGACACCTCTGAGCTCACTTGAGGAGTCTGCTCAGCACGTTCGGGAAACAAGTTCACTTCTGTTTCAAATCTGTGATGCGGATGTTCTTTGTTACCTTCGTGATGGTCATCAGAGGGTGCGTCGGAGAAGGAGAGCTTCGAGATAAGTTTATCGAGCATAGTCAAGGAGACTGAGCCGTGAATCCTCCGGATCAAAAACGTGCTGATGGTGGAAGCGTTCTTTTCTTTTTCAACGATAGAAAGTCAGCCTAATTCCGAGATGCGGTGTACCAGACGTTTCCGATTTCAAGGCATCCTATGGGGCGAAGAAAGAAATGCGATAGGATGCAAGACCAGTTAGCATCCGAGGAGTTTATGTAAGTCGCCTACATGCTTACTGTGATCATGGGAAATTGATTCAAAAGATCAGATCAAAAGTCCGGGTTATGTAATTCAATCACTTGAAGAAATTGTAGTTACCGATCAAGTCGGATCCTTTCCAAATTTGCAAGTAAAGTCAAAAAAATCGGTTGAGGCTGATCTGATCTGTGCGATGATGCGCTTGTGAACATGCACAGTAGGACACATTTGAGCTCGGCGTGAAGCGGACTGAATGCGAGATGGCGATGGCGCAATCAGAGCACAGGCATTACAACAGCATATACTAGTATAGTCCCGTCTCTCATTCTCTTCACACTCCACTCATCTCCGTCTCTGACAATGCGCGCATACTACTACGACGACTTGCCCGGTGACCAGCGCCTCCTACACGACTCCGGCGTCTCCGTTCCAGTAGACATTCTCAAAGCCCTCGGCGTGTCATACTGGTCCATTCCTGTTGACGAGAAAACTGATGAGAAGATTGATCAAGTCGCACGGGAGAGGGTTTACAAAAATCGGGATGTTATCAACGTGACGAAGGAAGGACTGGGAGATGCGTATGAGGAAAAATTGAAGACATTTTTTGCTGAGTGAGTGTTAAGCACTTGACAAGAGGTTCGGGAGCTGATGTGGGTACGGTCAACAGACATATGCATGAGGATGAGGAGATTCGGTACATCAAGTCTGGTTCAGGTTTCTTCGACGTACGAGGTGTGTCTTTCTCCATCCCATCGCAAACACAGACCCTTACTCAAGGAATCATGCAGAGCTTGCAACAGACAAATGGATTCGCATCCACGTAACACCAGGAGATCTGCTCGTAGTCCCCGCAGGGATCTACCACCGCTTCACGCTCGATGAGGGGAATGCTATCACCGCGCTTAGGCTCTTCAAGGTAAGCGTTTTTCTGCTAAATGTAGAGAACATGCTCTAATGCAATTTTGGGTTGCAGGATGAACCGAAGTGGACACCCCACAATCGCGGAGCCGAGACAGATGTTAACCCGTTCAGACAGGCGTACGTTCAGAGTGTACGCGCGGCGGCGTAGAACTCGTGCTACCCAGAGGTTATGAAATGAACGCGGTTATGACGAAAATAAGATTACGGAATAAGGAAAGCTTCCTATGTCATGTTTGTAGCTTATCCTGTTGTGCGACAATGTTGTATGCTCAGTTTGAGTACGACAATTGTATACTGTCCCCATCTGTACGCTACAAGAGTTTGGGTTGCTTAGTGTAACGTGTACCGCGGATAGCTGCTTGCTTGCACGAAGATGAGGAGATTCGGTATACATATCAAGGTTTGTTCCAGTCTTCCTCACCTGATCATAAGCCCTTGCTCTGGGAATCATGCAGTACAGAACTTGGAACAGACAAATGGATCTGGATCCACATAACACCAGGCGACCTGCTATTTGTATTCGCAGGGATCTACTTACCACCGTCTCACGCTCGACGAGTCGCCACGCTTAGGCTCTTCAAGATAAGAAATGAAGTGGACGCCGTGCAACGAGACGGCCCATTCAGGCAGCCATATATATATAGAGCGAGCGCGGCGGTGTAGATTCATCTTACTTCTGACGAGGTTATATATTCTCTGTACTATGTTATGTAGTGTTTATATCAACATGAGGATTATTTGCTGTATTCATTCCGCGATAGAGAGAAAAACGTCACATTACAATTCCCGCCGGCTGTGCAACGTAGTACGCGCCAGTTCACGCCTCATCTCAGCACAGTGCTCTTCAGCGCAAACGTCCATGTACAAACGTCTTGATCCTCCTTTCGCTTCATTTTCCTCGTAGTTAACGAAAATAAGAATGTCTGGGGCTAGCGAAGATGGCGATGGTGGGGAAGCTGTCCCTCGAAACATTGGTGAGTAGTGGTGTTGCTAATATTTTCCAAGGTTTCCAGCCTCCTGACAAAACTCATCTGTGCGCAGTCGCAATATTCCACGCCTCATTCCACCCAACGAAAGGGAACACGCTCGACTGGTCTCTCACTCATCCATCCTCCTCCATCGACTTAACAGGAGTGGAATTCAGCGTCCTCCCATCCGGATTACACCTCGTTCCCCAAGACGTAGTCTACTTCAGCCATGGATCCCATGCCGGTTTGGCAATCTTCCGCCGCCGCCCGACAAAGAACAAGAACCACAGAGGGTTCCGGTTGGGTAGTCTCGGAGTGCTGTTGGAGGAATGTGAGAGACCGCGACCATGGATGCATTTGCAAGACTTGAAGAGGCTGGCGGATGTACTTTATAGGGAGGCGGATAGGAGGGAGAGGGAACTGGAAGATGGCAGTGGGGCGGATTTGCTTGGAGGAGCTTTGGGAGCACCTGGTGATTTGAGAGACAGTGATTTTGAACCTGCAAGAGAATGGTTTGAGAAGAGGAGGCCAAATGGTGTGTCTATTGAAAAGTACCAGCCTGTGGATGTTTGGACTGGATGGAGTGATGATCTTGATGGGGTACGTCCTCTTTCTCTACATCTTGACCTCAGCTAAGTAGCTCATTTCACTTCATAGTCGTACGCTTCTAAAGATACACCAACGCACCACCTCCCACATCTCTTACGCATTTTGGGTCTTTCCTCTCTAACACTGTACAAATTCGTTCTGTCAAGGAGGAGGATACTGATTTATACTCTCCCGCCCGTTGAAGTTGCTGGTGTTCTGGCGTGGATTGCGGCGGATTTGAGCAGGGAGCACCACATGGCACCTCGGTCGAATGATACCCTGGGTACTCCCATCCCTTCGTTATTCTCCAAGTCAGCAAACGAAGGGCAGGAACATCAGGAACCTACGGAAGACCCGCAATGTCCTACCGTATTAGGCATGATAACCCTCACAGACATTCCTCGACTCGAACAACTCAGCTCAACAGGGAAGGGTTGGATAGCATGCACTACGGACGCGATCTTCTTGGAGAAGCCTCAGTATTACGATTTAGTGCTGGATTTGACGACGAGTACACCGAGTCGGGCGAGTAGACCGGCGTTGTACATGAGTAAACTCGTGTCGAGTGCAAGCGGAAGCTCTGGGAGAAGGAAGGAGAAGTGGAGACTTGAGAGTGTGAGGTTTACGTGGAGTGATGTCAAGCTGGTCAGTCATTCCCCCTCTATGGATTCTTGTTGAATGTTTTGGAGTACTCTACAGGATACTGACGCTATTATGTACTTTAACAGTGGACAGAATTAGACAGGATCCTGAAACTCGATTCTTCCCAAATGTCTTCGCACACGCACATTCATCCAGCCGCCGGGGGACTATGTTGTTCTCCCAAGTCTTCTGCCCCAGGAAGTTCATCTCAAGGAGCAAACGCGAACATGTTGACAGATGCATTCAGACTATACGAAGACGTCTGTCTGCTATGCGCAACACTTTGGATGGGTTTGGGGACGTGGAGGTCTAATAGTCGACAGAGCTTCGCTTCGAGGGATGTTGATATCGACATCAGAAATCCCAGAGCAGAGGCAGGTGCGAAGGCGACGAAGACGTGGGGCGCTGCCCGGGCACCGGGAGACGAGGATTGGAGTATGGAGGGGACGCATATGCGTACACTGGGGACGGGAATTGAGGGCGGAACATCGTCTTCGTCCTCGTCTCCAAAGAAGAAAGGAAAGGAGAGCGCCGGGAGTGGCGAGGCGAAGATACGTGCTGTGGGGTTAGGCATTGAAGGAAAGCCAAGGAGAGCGAAGACGTCTTCCTTGTCCTATGGTCAAGGACATGGAAGGAAAGCCAGCGGATCGTCAACTCTTTCCACCCCGTCTATGAAGATACCTCAGAATACGACAGCGCACATCGAAGCGGTACACGAGGAGCAGGAACACGAGCAAAACGAATGTGAAGGTGAAGGAGGCGAGGGCTATAGATTGACAGAGGAAGAGCAGGAAGATATGAGGAGGCAGAATATCCAGACGACGTTGGCGCTCTTACAAACTTTTCATGCGAATACGGTGTTTTGGTTATCCAAGTTACGGGAGATGCTTCCGCCGCCTTCGTCGCCTTCGACTCCCTTGACCGGTGCAGGAGTCGGGCATGCAGTGGCTCGAAGAGATTCAGCGAAGGGGATCAGACTGCCTTCTGATGACGATGAGAACGCCCGGGACGGAGAAGCTGGAGAGGATGAGGATGATGAAGAGACGCTTACGATAACAGCGCGCGACCTCCTCTCGCTCGAGCTTGGTGTGCTCAGCGAACTTGATGCACGTTTCGTGGAGTGGCTCGTTGAAGCGGAGGGGTACGCGTCTATCTCAGTTTCTTCTAACGCTGCGGTGACGAGAGGAGCTACATCTGGTGTCAGTGCGAGTTCGATGGACGCGAGACAAACGAAGAGGCGGAGGGTCGTGGTGAAGAGGGGGTGGCAAGAATTGTTTGGGATTTTGCTGGGGCTGAAATGAGATGAGGTGAGGTGAGGCGGAGATATTCCCTTGGATTCATTATTTTCCGGTTCGCCCTTCATCTTTGCATAGATCTCTCCATATATCATGAAGTACTAGGCGTCTTGAGAGTACATTCTTGGATAATTCTTTCGTTCCTCGCTCGAAACCGATACGACAGAACAATTGTAACGACATGAGATTATTCATGAGACATTGATGGCGGTGCTCATAGTTGTATTAGTTGCTTCGACCTCATTTCTTAGAGTCGAGCGATTTCGCTGTTTAGTGTTTTCGTCTTTCGATCTTTCTCTTCTTTCCTGAATCTTGATACTTCGTTTCGAATTTTCTTTTCTGCTCTAGTCCAGTTCATCATGTTTATGGATTCTCGTAATGATAATACACGAAGTCTGTTCCTTAGGATCATCCTATTTCTGCTGCTCATCCAAGGTTCCAGACGTATCTAGATACTAATTATTTTAGATACACCTGGAGTACAGGGGTTGACAATGTGCATTAGATAAATGATACTAGTACAGGACTGGCTACGATTTAATAGCTAAAAACTAGTTGGCGTGAAGGGTACTTGTAACATATATTGTGATGGTAGAAATAATTACAGTGGCGGCAAATGTAAATGACGGCAAAACCAGGTGGAAAAAGCCTGGTCCGATGATCCGGCGGTAAAACCACTAATGTAACACCGACAAACAGTCCCCTCCCGGCCCAAACGGGCACACTCGACCGCATGCCGAGCCGCAGCGACGCAAGCGTCACCACTCAAGCGAGAGCCGAAGCCCAGTTGCAGGACGCAACGCCCGCAGGGGGTACTAGGGGCTGGCGTCTCGGGATGGGAAATAGAGGGCAGTGCGCGACAGCGCAGGGTGAAGGCGGGAGTGATGACCCAGATCCCTACTGGGGAAGATCACAATGACCGGGGAGTAAATGGTGCTATAACCCTACACCGAGGGGACTGTTAACCACTGGTCAATAGACGATGGCCAAGTCGTAGGGTATGATAGATGATGGTGGTAAAAAGTTAACGGGTACTTAGCTCAGTTGGTAGAGCGTACGCTTTGCAGTCTTAACCTCCTGCGTAAGGCCGCGTGTTCGATTCGCGCAGTATCCACTGACTGTGCCAAGGTGAAGTTTTTTGAGTACAGTCATTTACCAGTCCTTTGAACACCCAATACAGATGCACTCGCCCAGCTCACCACACAGAAGATTTATAACTTTCAAGTACATATCCTGATAGCCCTTGACGAGGGCAAAATTTACTAATTTTTTCAAGCTGTGTATTGTACAGGAAAAATTATTATCGATGAAAGAAAAAAGATGCAAGAATGTCACAAAAACCACTCCTTTGAACACCGTGTGACATTAGAATTTGCCGTCACGGCGGTAGTTCTCGGTACACCGCCGACCTTAGCATGTAAAGATCCCTCCTCCCATCTGTCACACTTTCTGTTTGTTTCCCCTGCATTATTTCGTAGAGTAACTGTTTTCTCTTCAAACTTCGCACAGACGCACCCATGGTGATACTTTAGTGATATGTACAGCTATCCTCTATGTAAATGGGCCAGAACAAGCTCAAGAGCAATTGTTGCAAGTTAAACTCAACCAAATACAACCAAATTAGCCAGTGCATAATTTCTCTACACTGAACGCCTCGCTCAAATCTTCTGAAAATTGGTATTATAATTGGTACATATTCTCTGCATCTGTGTGATTTTTTTCGTGACAAAGGAAGAAGACTTGAGGGAGAAAATTCGAGTGTTCAAATGACTGTAGATTATTCTGTGCTGCTCTGTCTATACAAGCACAAGCACAAGCAAGTGAGTGTCGTAGGGAAGAACTAAAAGGAGGAATGAGTTCCCACGAATGAGCTATAAACCTTAATAGTTTTTGAAGGCATGACACAAGCGCCGGCCGTTGTCCGTCCCCGTCACCCATCACAGCACAGACGCCCTTGCTCGTCATCGTCATCGTCATCGTCCGCGACAACAACAGCGACGATAGCAGCAAAGACACCTTAGAGAACTATATCTGGCGAACACGACACCGTCGACCTCAAGCCCAAGGGAACTTTTAACTCCATCGCGGACATCCGCCACAAGCACTTGCGCTGGCGCTCGACGTCCGCCATCGATAACCTTACTTTCAACGGTCAATCATGGCGCCTTTTTCGAAACCCGAGACGGTCCTCAAGCAAGCTGAGGGACTCGTCTCGGTCGGGCAGTCTCACGCTGCCCTACAATCTTTGACAGAGATGTTCTCCTCTAAGCGATTTCGCTCGACACCCTTAACCTCGCTCGAACCCATAATGCTGCGCTTCGTCGAGCTCTGCGTCGACATGCGTAAGGGGCGTACAGCCAAAGAGGGTCTGATGCAGTATAAGAATATCGCGCAGAATACGAGTGTCGCGTCGATTGAGACTGTTATTAAACGGTTTGTTGCGCTTGCGGATGCGAAAGTCCAGGAGGCTCAAGAGAAGGCTGAGAAAGCTGTTGCGCTGGTAGATGTGGATGATCTAGAGGCGAGCGAGACACCAGAGAGTATTCTACTTGGAGCGGTGTCTGGTGATCAAAATAAGGACCGTACGGATCGGGCGCTTGTCACACCCTGGCTCAAATTCCTTTGGGAGAGCTATCGTACGGCGCTCGAGACACTGAAGAATAACGCGAGACTAGAGGGGATCTATCAGGTAAAATACACTCTTTGAGCGACTACGGCATATTTCCCTGATGGTTTTTTGTGATATAGCAAATCGCTCAACAAGCTTTCAAGTTCTGCTTGAAACACGAGCGCAAGGTTGAGTTTAGGCGTCTATGTGAGACTCTGCGTCTGCACCTTGCAAACGTAGCCAAGTACTCGCATCAGCCACATTCTATCAATCTCGGAGATGCAGATACCCTGCAGCACCATCTCGATACGCGCTTCGCACAGCTGAACACCTCCGTCGAGCTCGAACTGTGGCAAGAGGCTTTCCGCTCGGTCGAAGATATCCACAACCTCCTCAACATGGCTAAAAAGGCCCCCAAACCGGCGATGATGGCTAATTACTATGAAAAGCTGACGAGGATATTTTTGACGAGTGGCAATGCCATGTTCCACGCTGCTGCTTGGGCAAGGTATTATGGAGTTGTGAGAGCTGTGGGTGGCAAGAGTGAAGATGAGCTGAGCAGACTGGCGGGACAGGTGCTGATCAGTGCGCTCGCTGTTCCTGTTGGACATGCCTCTGAGGAAGATGAGGTCAGGGGCAGGACGGCGCGTCTTACAGCCCTCCTGGGATTGACGAAAGCGCCGACGCGTACTGGTCTGTTAAAAGAAGCGGTAAGTATTCCTTCAAATGACACCTCTTCCGTTCTGATTCGGTGCTTTTTCAGTTGTCCCGCAACGTCCTCAAGCTCGCTCCACAAGTCGTCAAAGACCTCTACGAGATTCTCGAAGTGACCTTCGATCCTCTCTCTCTTTGCTCCGACGTCGTCCCGCTTCTTAAAGCGCTGTCTTCCGATGCATCATACGCGCCGTATCTACCCCTTCTTCAACGTGCCTTGCTGTCCCGCTTGCTCGCACAGCTTGCGCAGGTTTACTCGACAATGGAGATCTCACAGTTACTGAAGCTGGTCGAGCCCTTGCAGGGAAGCTTTGAGGGAGCATACGAACCGAGCCAGGTTGAAGCGTTCTTGATCGGTTGTGCGAGGAACGGAGATTTACGCATCAGACTTGATCACTCAGAAGGAACACTGACCTTCATTGATGAAGCGTTTGGATCCTCCAATACTGGTGCCGGCTCGAGTGCGACGTCTGGAACGGGATTGGACAAGAGTATTCAGCCCTCAGCACATGATCTTGTACGCACGCGTGTGAGCAGTGTCGCGACATGCCTCTACAATGCTCTCCTCGCGATTTCGCCGCCCTCGCCAGAGCAATCCGCGGCTGAAAGCCAAGAAAAACTCGCGCAACTGGTTGCCGCAGCCAACACCGAGCGCAAAGCCTTGCAAGTCCGCCGTGCCATTGTTGCAAGGCGCAGAGAGCTTGTATCTGAACTATCTGTGCGTAAGGAAAAGGAGGAAGCTAGTAGACGTGCAGAGGCGAGTAGGAGGGAGAAGGATGACGCTGCTAGGAGAGCGCTTGAGGATATGAGGAAGAAGCAGGAGGATATGCTTAGACGTAACAAAGAGAACTTTGATAAGGAGGAAGCTAGAAAGCTTGCTCAAGAATTAAAGGAGAAGAATATTCTCAAGGTCGATGTGGACGTAAGTCATAACGATTGTCCGGTCACTTTTACAGTCAGATTATTGACGTGTCTTCTTTCTCTTTTTCACAGGAACTGGGCGGGCTGAATAGGGATAACCTCGTCCGTCTCCAAGTACAGCAAATTGAAAAGGAAAAGAAAGACCAAAGCGAGCGCTTGCGTATTATTGCCAAGCGTCTTGACCATGTCGAACGTGCTTTCAGAAAGGAAGAACGTCCCTTACTTGCGAAAGATTACGAGCAACAACAACTTGATGATCGTAGAGCCTTCGAGGAGGCTCAGAAATCTCGCCTCGAGGCCGCGCGTCTGGCTCATCAGCAAGATCTTGATACGAAGAGGAGGGTGAGTAGGATGATGGATGATTATAAGAGCCGAAAGGATGTGTATATTGCGAAGCGCGGCGAGGAGTTCGCAAAGAAGAGAGCGGAAGCGACCAGGAAGATTCAGGAAGAGAAGGAAAAGAGACGGCAAGCAGTTCTTGAGGCGCGTGAGGAGGAGAGAAAGAGGGAGGAGGAGAAAGAAAGAATACTCCGCGAAAAGAAAGAGGAGGAGGAGAGGCTTGAAGAAGGTTTGTATCTCGTCCTTTCCTTTCTAACGATTGTTAATATAATTTTTTCCTCTTACAGAACGCCTCGCAGAAGAAAGACGCCGTGCCGAAGAAGAAGAAGCCGCAAAGGCTGAAGAAGAACGGCTCAAACATGAAGAAGAAGAGCGTAAGGCCGAGCTACGCAGGCAGCGCGAAGAGGAGAGACACGCAGCGGAAGAAAAGGCGCGACTCCAAAGACAGAGGGAGGAAGAAGCAGAAGCGAAGTTACGCGCGAGACGCGTTGCTGGTGCGACGCCCCTTGCTGGACCTGCTGCTACTGGTGCGAGAGGAGAGTCGCCTGCGGGAGCTTGGCGTCGGTCTACACCTGTGCAACCACCGTCGCGTCAAGCTGCAGCGACACCTCCTCCCGAAGCTCAGACTCCTGCTGCCGGTGCTGTACCTAAATACGTCCCGGGAGCGCTTCGTGGACGGGGCGGCGCGGCGGGTGGAGGATGGCGCGAGCGCGAAAAAGCTAGGCAAGGGGCCGCTTCTGGCGGTGGCGCTGCAACGGGAACAAGGACACCTGAAAGACCTGCAAGTCCTGCTGTGGCTGCCAAAGATCTAAATGAGAAGAAAGACGAGGAAGGCTTCCAGACTGTGCACAAAGCTTGGCGCCCTTCCCGGGGGAGAGGTGGTGACGCACATACTCCAGCTAGGGCGGGCAGTGGCAGGTGGTAAACGCGTCTGACCTTGCATCTACCATTCTCCTGCAACATACGATGTATGCATGCGTACACTGCTATGATTCCCGCTTCGATTTGCAACTACGTCCTTTGTTCGAATTCTCAGAGACTCGCTTTCATGTTACTGCTTTATGTGGCCAGCATGCATGTCCTATCATAGCATCCATCCATCTATTTGCATTTCCGCATTCGAGAGCATGTGCGTACTATCTGTCTAGAGTTTGCAACGAGTACTGCATGTAGGTCGACAGCTGGGTATGTTTATGTACGAAAGTAGGTACCACGGCAATTAAGTACTTAATTAATTCCACAAGTCCCTTGAAACAGCAAAGACGACGGGGTAAGGCAGGAAAGAGAACAGTAGTAAGAGAGGAGAGGAAAAGTGCAGGAGGCAGGGAGACTTCAAAGAACGAATAAAGGAAAGAGTCCAGCACGGAAAGTAATAAAGATAGACATGATCATGGGAAAAAGAGTACAATTGACAATGTAAAGAACGTGAACTAGAAGAAACGTTCGCGCGTTAGCGATGAGTGTCTGGATCTTCAACTGCTTCAGTCATCATTTCTGTTGTGAATATGTCAGGGCACTGAGTAGGATATAAGACCAGCATGATGATACTGACCTCCCCACATGGAGTTCTGCATTGAAGAGAGGACGTGCTGAGGATCTTCCTCTTCGTGCGAATCACGATTAGGAGTGGAGTCGATTCTGTAGAGAAGAATTGAAACGAGAAGAATATCAACGGCCGACCAAGACAGTAGTAATATTAAAACGCACGGATATTGGTATCCTAGATCCGCAGAAAGCATACTCGTGTCGCTCACGCGCCTATTCCTTTGCAAGCCGCGACCGCGTTTCGAAGGCGAGTCGAGTGTGATAGATATGTCAGGCGAGTGATATGGAGAGGATGGAGAGGGAGAAGATGATTCATTGAAGAATCCCATTGATTCCCGATTCGCTAATGTAATATCGCGGGTAGAGATGGGAGGAGTGGAAGGCATGTCTTCAACGATAATAGCCGGAATATCTAAAAAGCAAGGCTCAGCCGCATTCGTGAATGACTACGTTAGGATTTCCCGTACCTTGCTCAAACATTTGTTGCCGTCGCTTCTCTTCCATCATTGCACGGAACTGTCGTCGGTAGTAGATTGTCTTCAGCAGTGACCGCACGCGATCGAGGTTGACCAGGTCATTAACGAATTTATTGATCTCCGTCCGCGTGACCAGCTCCTTCAGACTTAGAGGACACGTAAGTAAGTGTACAACTCGGACGCATCAGACTATCTTATCCTTACCTTAAAGCCTCCCGATCGTCAATGAGTTTATGATGAGCCAACATAAGCAACATATTCGTGAACGATATCCCTTTTACCGGTTCCTGAGAGATCATGGCTTCGTTATACATCCTTGCATATAATGTCCTTCGCTTCCGGACTCTGGCATTGTCTAGTCCGTCCAGGATCTTGTTCAGTTTATACAGGTCTACACCTTCCACGACAGTATTGCGACCCGTCCATGAACGGGCGTCGTCATTACTAGCTTGTGTCATCGCGAGCAAGTTCGTAATGCTGAATTCTTGAGGATAAATGCGGACTTCAAAGACGCCGCTCAGTTTCTAAACCAGGATCAGATGAAGCTCTTATAATGATCGTACTCTAATTGACATACGCCAAGGAACGGAACGAGGTTTCCTTTCTCTAGGTACCCAGTACGCGGGTTTGCAAACTCAGCCCAGACCTTCTTGAAAGCACGCATTTCCTCGCGGGTAATTGCTTTGGTTCCTCCTACGAGTTGGAACACGTACGAAAAGCTCTCGACGACAACACCTGCTTTTGAATCAGTTTTTAAGCAGATACACGACCAAAATGCGTCTTACCAGTAAACATGTTGACGAAGATATACTACATCGGATGGATTAGAATGTCCTTTGAAGCGTTACGGAGACTTACCATGCTGAGAATATTCCAGGCGATGAACAGCGTAAATGCCCATCCTGTGCTGCCGCAGTCTGTCAAAGGTTCTTCTTCTGTAGGCGGTGTACACTGGGGATAACCTAGGGCACTGAATCACGAGGTCAGCAATGCCAGAGGAAACATGCCGCAAACCACCCACTAATCGTGCATGTATTGATTCCAAGCTTCTCCTGTGCTCATGAACGTGAGCATTACGAGAGCAGAGCCTAGCGATGCGTAATTCTGGTTGCGCGTCTCCGCCGAACCCCATTTGGTGAGACTAAACACCTCTACAAACAAGATTCCAAAGAAAAGGAACAGGATGAACCAAAGAGCTAACAGGCTCAGAATTATAGGAAGACTCGCTCTGTGAAATAAGTTAATGACAATTGATGATGGGAAATAACATCGCAACCCACACTGCTGTCTTGAATAGCTGATTAAGACTGTTTGTCCTCTGAACAAGCTTGAATGCAATGCTAACGAGGAAAAGCTTCTGTAATTGCTCAAGCAGAAAGCTCTCAGAACCTAGCCGATCAATGACTGAGGTCACCAGTGCACCAGTGGCCACGATAACATCAAATATGTTCCAGCCATTGGCCTTGAAACTACGGAAGCCCAGCCCGAACCAGCGCACAACTATGTCTACGACGTAGATGATCGTCATAGTCAAAAACCAAGCATCTGGTAGCACATTAGTAGTCAAATCTACAAGTAATCACGTTGACTCACTTCGCACTATATCAGCACCCCCCGCTCTTGAAACAGTCTGGGACCTTCATTTGATTGTTAGATGATGGTACGTGGAAATGTTGGGGGAAAGGCTACGCACATGAGAGCAAGAATGTGGATAATAAAAAGGAATGTCATTGTACGTGACCACCATCCATGTTTATGAACCGCTCTATCGTAACACCATGCTCTGAACGTCGATTTTGGTCTCACTTTCGGTCGCTTTGATGGTCTTTGACGCTTGATCAATTTTTGCAGATCGACCCATTCGCGTTGCTGTTTGGTCAACAGAGCAAGCCCGGCCTTTGACGAAAAGTTACCGATGATAATACTATACAAAAATCAGAGAATTGAAAATTGAATAATTGGAATAAAGCACACCTGACAAAGAGCGTTAAAACAACGACGGCACCGAGCTGGATGTAAATCATGAAAAAAAGGGAGTTAACTTCCGCAGAATTCGTCTGCGGTTGCAAGGCTGGCCCCAGAGCGCTCGTTGCAACGTTCATAGCATCTATCCAGCCTTCGAGAGAGACGATCTCGAATAAAATGAGGAGGGATGAACGGAAGTTGTCGAATGAAAACGTCGTTGAAGGAGCAGGATTATCCCAGGACCGTGGTGCAAGGAAGGCGAAATCACCGTTATCTCCTATGACCGAATTACTGAACTCATTGACACAATCGCCAACTCCCGAAGAATCGGAATCATTACATTCATTGAGCAGACCATTGAAAATGTTCAATCCCCATACCGCAAACGGAATCATGTACAAAATGGCGAGCAAGGCTGCATCCAGAATACGTATTGCGCCGGATATGATTAGCGATTGGAATGTCGAACGCATCTTCTCAATGAGCGTAATCAAACGCAAAGCTCGTAGAGCTTTCAGCGAGCGCGTGAATCGACTGAGTCCACCAACGAAGATCAATCCAGTTGTGACGTTCACTATGAGCCCGACAAGGATGATGAGATCCAGCACGTTCCATATGCTCCTAATATATGCATTCGGGGTGAAAGCGAACCCGTCTGCCACGAGCTTAATCAGAAACTCGGTGAAAAGCAGGAGACTAAAAGTCGTCTCTGCGATGTCAAACCAGGAGCCTCTTATCTTTCCATGCTCGTTATAGAAATTCTGACGATAGACTGGAGTAGCGATAGCCTCAACGATTATGCCACCGACTACAGTTAGCAGAAGAAGCAGCTGGAAAAGAGTGTGGGCCACAGGCGAATGTGGAAGACCAAATATGCGATCTCCATTCGCGGGTTGAACGAGACGTTGGCAGAATTGACGGAACTTGTTCTTCTGTGAGAAAATCCAGAAGGTCTTATCATAGGAAGGATGGGCTCGGATGAAGTCAGCCTTCTGGGCACGGCGTTCGTAAAGCACATCGTTTATGTCTTGAGCATCCTGAGCATCAGCGTTGATTGAAGCCAGTATCTCACTGTTTTTCCCTCAGTGAGCTGGTCACGATTTTCTCATTGACGACTTACAGGTGACGTTCAAGTTCTTCATGATTAGGGTCTTGTGGTCCGACCGAATCCCTTCGCGGGGCTCGAAGATTCGCAAGAGGAACATCGTTGGATCTGCTGTCACCGGCGAAGAGACGTTGAAGTGCACTGATGGACCGGCTTGCATAATGTCCTTTCAGTAGGCTTTTCCCTCTTTTCAACTGAAATAATCTCTATCGTCAGCCTCGCTCTTGGATAGTGAAGGTCTATACTCACACTTCTCGTCGAGAAATCAGGGTTAAAAGAGCTGTCCTGAATGACTGCCTTCTGCATGGGAAGGATAAGATTAGAAGGCAGGTTTTCCACAGCGATCGACCTCGGGTTCGCCTTGAACCAGCGATATGGGTTCAGTCGACGAAGCCATGCAGGTGTAGCTTGCACGGGTTGTTGTGTGGCATAATAGTCCGTTGCTTGCTTGCCTCTCTTTAGCTCTTCAGCAACATCAAAATTCTCATTAATCACAGCAATAAAAAGCTGCAAGAGGATGACTGAAGAAAACATGTCAGAAAGTTTCACCTGCCGGCGAGGGTAACGTAAAACATACAGTTCGCAAAAAGAAACCACAGTGAGATGAAGATCGCAATAAGCACCGTCTGCTCCAAAGGCTTTTCCGCGACAGCGGAATCGAAAAGAATATCTGTCCAGTTCTCGGACGAGAAAACCTAACAATAGGATGCATAAGTACAGCAAGTCTTACAAATCGATGTGGCACAACTTGCCTGATACATTGCGAGAAACGAGTTGTAAACTTCTTTAAAATTCATGTTCACATCTCCAGGTAAATCACCACGCAGCAATTGCACGGCAACGAGCGCCCCAATATAGTTGGCGAGGATAAGGAACAGAGTCATGTTGATTAGACCATATAGATTTCCAAAGACGGTGAGCTTTGGTTCAATAACGTCAGCAAAATTTGATTGCGAAAGCAACATTGAAGATGGAGCGTACCAGTAAAGGTCGCATTCTCGGCACCTCTAGAATTACACGGTAAAATCGCATGAGTTGAAAAGCCGTCAACCACGGATATACAGTCGAGTCGCGTATCGCAGGAAGTTGAATGACGGTGCATGCCACGCCAAGCAGCAAGTCAATCCAGTTGCTTGTATGGTCAAAGAATGTACGCCAGCGGGGAAGATATCCAAGGAATCGCCAAATTATGTCAATGTCAAAAAGGAATGTGAGCGCCAGCTCACTCCATTCAAGGAGCCGGAGATGCTCAGAAGATGAGTTGGTGGATCGCGTTGCTTGAAGGACCAAAGAAGTGAGAGCAAAGAGCACCCAGATCCACTTCGTACGGTCGTACCATTGCTTGATTGCACTAGCATGTGTGCGACCATGTCCATCCAGGACACTGTAATCATCATCGCCATCTAGAACAATCGGCCCTAGTCTTTCCGGATAGCAAAACGCAAGTGTCAATATCCACACAGTTACCGAGAGATGATTACTCACGGTGCAGCACCAAAAGCACTCTTCTGCGTATCTTTCCGAATAGCCGAGAACGTGTTCGTGATGACGGCAACAAAAAGATTGATGAGCCAGAAGTTCAGCACGAGGACACACACGATGAAGAAGAAGCAGGACACGAAAAACTCTGCGTCGATCATATCGTACATCATAGGTGACCACTTTAAAGGTGGTCAAAACAATTACATAAATTTGAAATACGGATGATTCGGACTGACCCCGTTTGTAGACGCTACAATGATGACCTCGAGCGCAGAGAGATATATCGTATCAAAGCTCTGGACATTGTCGTTTGGATTATCCGCTACCTGTTGGAAAATTTGTCAAAAGTAAACGGATGGGACTAGAATTATGGAATGTACCTTGCATATTTGCCCTAAGGGACAAATGTAACCCTTCGAAGTCGAACTGATTGAGCCATCTGGCATCTGGTATCCAGTTACATTCAGAGAGACAGAATCGATATATCCACCGCAGCGTTGTTCCAGCTGGATTTCGTCTCCAAAATCTGTCTGAAGGAAGCAAGAACGCCTATAGGAACCCTTGAACGACTGGATCCCAATGATGCTGTGCGTACGCATGAGTCATTTTACTAGAAAGTGAAAGAAGATACTCACGAAAACAACATCATAGCAAATAGCACGAAGTAGGCCACATTTGTCAAAAGCGGCCTGGCACGTTTCAGAGACCTCATGATAGTCTAGACGTTTGGATTTAGTGCTTAATCTTAAAACCTGAGCGATTGCTTCTACCGTTGTACCGTTCGTTACCGCTAACAACCGACTCGTCCTCAAGACGCTCAAAGCCCGAAATACGCCAATATGCCTAGACGGACTACGCTCTGCACCAATTTCCGCGAGTATAAAGGTGATCCAAAAGGCAACGATCGCAATGAAGTCGATCCGGTTCCATGAATGACGGAGATAAGGCACGTTCCTATTGACGTGATCCTGTGCTGTGTAGACCGTTAGTCGGAACGGTAGACCGAGATACTCCTTTCCGGATTTGCGACCAGCCTCCTCAGAAGTGTCATTTGCCGCGCTACGCATTGCTTGTGCGAAAAAGGTTGGTTTTGATGCATCACGGGGATCATGTACGTGGTGCGGTCCAGGCACGCTATGATCACTCTTTGGGAGCGTAGCGAATAAATCGGATGCGGATTGCGCATGATCCATGCCTTTCTCCTCGAAGAGAACCGTGGAGCGGGGCTGGCCAACGCTAGCACCTCTAGAAGAAGCTCCAAGAGAAACTGAGCTTGGAACATGCATAGATCCTGAAGGTATTCGATGATGCGCGAGCGCAAAGGGGCGCACGATATTCTCGCGCAACTGACGAAAAATCGAATTGAAACGTGGGATTCCGCTCCGCTGGGACCCGCTCCGAGTCAGGTTCGATGTGAACGAACTCGATTGTGACATCGAGAAACTCGGTTGCAAGTCGCGAGATACTACTGGCGATGGAGAATAAGGGAAAATTCCTTTATACAAGGCCGAAAGAGGCATTTCGGGGTCGAGCACAAAGCCCGTGGTAATAATTCGCGCGAACGCTTCTAACCTGCAGGAAAATCACTGTTATTCAGAATAACTCTATAAGACAGAGCTAAACTCACGTGAATATCATGAATAGGAAAAACAAAGCGTAGTCCTCCCAGGCATGAAAGTAACCGCGGACGGGAGGTGGAAGAGGGTCGTTTGACCCATCGTCAGGAAGAGTAAGCGAGCGTGCAGCCTGAATGGTGAGCACGATGGCATTGAACACGATGAGAAGGAGGACAACAGGTTCGGTCCAACTGGGAAGAGCAGCCATGAAAGATATTAGCCCTGAACCACCGTTTTAAAGTGAAAACCACGCTACAAAATACGTACGTATGAGCAAGAAACCGAAATAAAGCGAGTCGTATTCGACTTGTGGGATCAAAAAAGCCTAGCGTGCGCCCGCGTATTGGCAACCTTGCCGCAAGGTCGGGCAATTCATCTTCCTCCTCGACTGGTTCGTAATCTACCATGTCTTCGCGAGCACGTTCCCTCCCTCGCGTCCTTTTGCCTTCCATCTCATCGTCAGGTAAGCGAATGCCCCGCACTCGTTCGTCTAATCCAACACCTGCAAAGTTGACAACACGCAGTGACACACGTCTTAAGCTTCGCTTGACCGAACGAAGTCGTTCTCCAGGGCTTGGCGCGACGCTATATCGCAAGCTCTTCTGGCGACCGCGGCGGCTCATACTGCCAGGAGTGCGTTCTAGATCTGCACTAGATGATTCACTTGTGCGCGAACCAAGACCGGATGTTGTGAGGCGCCTTTCGTCGTCATCGAGGTCGATGTCGTTATAAGCGGAAGCGGCCGACTTGCTGCGGTATGGGGCAATAAGAGAAGACTGCGACGCGTTAGAAGCTTCGTGAAAGAAGCCTCCTCGTGTGAGTGCGTCATCCTCATGCGGCGTATCTGTGTCTGGACCTTCGTGGTCTTCGCGGACTTGAGCATTGCTCGTGTCGAGACGCAATGGGTCGTCAAGCATATCGACATGCTGCCTCTCCATTCTTCCCCAGCTGAGCCTCCTCCTACTGATGCTCCCTTCTCGAGGGCTGAGACTTATTGGGCTTGACGGTCCACTCGAAGCGATTCCTGCAGGTGTGCCGCTGAGGTCGATACCAGAAGTCAAAGTAAAGTCCCCCGAGTGCAGATGATCCGAGCCCGCAAGAGATGGTGAGCGATGTTCCATTAGGTGTTATGCATTCATAAGTGTCTGTCCTCGAAAGATGGTATGAGAGTAAAGCCCGCCTCCTCTCGTTGCCGTCGTTGACGGTCGTTTCTTCCGTTGTCGGCGAGAAATATCACCATGTCGCGTAGCGAATCTAGTAGATCACGTGAGAAGAGCGCCAAAATCGTTTCTTAGGTAATCATGTGTACTTACGTACTTCTCGAGTTCTTTCTCTCAACTCAACATGACCGTATTGCCTGAACTTGAAGGACCCGCGGAAGCGTTGGCATGAGCTTTATGCTTTAAAGCTCATTGAGTTAAACTGCGGATATACCTCTTCGAACCAGACCCGAATTGTGCATGCGACTCTGCTCACATCGGTGGCGTTGGCTAGGACGGAAAGTAACCTGGGTGGGCCAAATCAAGTGGTACTGTGCTGCTTGATGAGAGTTCTAGTCTTTTGCGTGATATGGGCAAGGAGCCTTTCCGTAGAGGGAATCCCAACATATTCCACTGTATCTGCACCTCCTAGTAAACGGATGACCTTGAAGACCAGAATGAGTCTTAATAAGAATCTCAGAAGCGCAACCTCGATACAAGATGTTCTGTTCCCTCCGAAGCCACCAATAGACTGGAGACCTGTCTTCTACTCCCTGAGGCTATACTGATTTTCTCTCTTCCCAGAGATATGTGGATCCTAAAGGAACTTGCTGAGCAAGGTCGTATACGAAAACTCGAGGACATTACAAGGCGCGCAAGAGAGAATTGGACTACAACATGCAGCAGTGAGTACCACGCACTAAAATTCCGTGTAAAAGTGCTAAAGACCTGGCTCTAGCTTCAGGTGCAGAGTATGCATGCTCTACGCAAGATAGCGAAACCCAAGCAGAAAGTGTCGCAGTGCGCCTGGCATTGATTAAGCTACGTAAGTATGCAACAGAACTCACGTCCGAAAAGAAATCTAAGCTGGTCTGGAAGGTCATGAACACCCTACTCTCGCCAGGCACTTCAAATTATACCTAGCAGAATTCACCCACTATATAGAGACGAGTGGTTTTACTGAGAGGATAAAAGTGGATTACGCTAGCCGTTCCGGTTCATTATGGAGGTGTTAGACCTCCTGTGAGTAATATTATACAGAATCGTGCGTGCTTAGTTTGTTTCTTGCATAAAAGCAGTGTGTGCCGATATGCTATAGCAACGGATGGGAGGCTGGAAATGGCTGGAGAGATGGCAACAATTAAAGCTGTACTTATGTGGGGAGGGGGGGGGGGAGCTTGATGGCAAACAGAGGAAACATCTCTAGCGGCATTTCCAGCAATGTTCAGGCGGTTCCAAGTCACCAGGCGTCAACCCGAAGCAAATATTGTCATTTAGGACTTTTGTGGAACTGTTCAAGTAGAACATACGTGTACAATAATAATATCACCCTCCTGCATATACAATAAAACAGGATAGTCACAGGGAAAACACACAAGCTTGACGATCAGAACGTACCGGGCGATTGAGAAACCATACGTAACATAACCAAATTTATGATAAGAAAACGATGAAAGTTGTGGCTGCACCGCATGTATGAAACGCGACCACCGCTTGCAAACTTTATCAAGTCATGTCCGCACAACTCACACGAGGCCCAGACATCCAAAGTTATATTATGTTAGTCCCTGCAGGCTGTGCTTAAGATAGCTGTGTGAGGGGAGAAGTATTCAACTTCGATCGCCAGAGACCATGAAAGGACGATGGATGGGAGTGAAAATGGGGTTGTGAGTCCAGACTAAATTTTCGGATACTCTATCCCAACCCGAATCGGTGACTCATTCTGCCCTTTTGAACGTTGAGGAATATGAACTCGGACACGAGGAATATGTCAACAAAAGGAGACTCACTGATTCTTTGGACCATAGGACCTCGTCACCTAAACGAGGAACTGAGACGTTGTACGAAACTGTTAAAAGCTTGCCTCGTCATCTTCAGATCGCGCTCATGACTATGGATCTAGCTTCTCCCCTCGAGCAAGTACACGGATTGGCTTGCTAAGCTGCATCATACTCGCATTCATTGCGATGGTCGCTGCAGGTCGCTCGACTAATGCACCTCCACCACGTCCAGGGCCATATACTTTCCCCTTGTCGCCAATAAAGGGGGCCGTGCCCCTATTCCTGCCATTGGCAGATTTTGGACGTGCTGAGGGGTTTGTTCCGGTCGAAGTTGCACGCCATTCTTCATCTGACGGCGTGCGTGCGTGCCGAGCGCCCGATGGCTGTGGCAGAGGAGTCGCTTTGCACTCCAGTATCGGTATGCCCGCTTGCTTCGCCCAATGGGCGACCAGAGCGCCCGAAGATCGTTGCTCGTACTTCGAAGTCGGTGGAGGTGGCAGAGGAACCGGGGATGTGGCTGCAGCTGCTGACATATCAGGCAACTGCGCCGTCTCGAGGCAGGCAGCGACCATCACTGGTGGGGATGCTCCTTCCACATCATCAGGCACAGCATGATCTACTTCCCACTGTGCACACGAAATTGTCCTACGGAGCCATTCTGGTGGGCCGGGAGATGTTGTTTCCTCATCAGCTTGCTCATCTTTCTGAAAGGGAATTTTATCCCACAGAACGTACGCCTCGTCGCGCTGGACTCTGATGCGCGGATTTGTGCCTACTTGAGCTTCCAAAATGCGAGATGCGGCGCGAGCGCGGTGCGCAAGAGGGGTTGACCCCTTCTTGAGTAGGTCCAATGTGTTCAGAGCTATGTGACTTACGAGTGAGCGATTTAAGTAATAAATCGAGCCGATTGTGCGTACCCTCAAGAGGAACGATAAGAATCTCTTCTCTGTTATTCCGACACCAAGCCTTCAGTTGCCCGAGAGCATGGACAAGGACGCTGGCATCGACAACGATGACATTTGCATCCTTCTTGCCCGCAGGTCTGTCTTCACGTTCACTGCTGTGCTCTCCATCAGGACTGCGGAATCTCCTTTGCTCATCAGTTTGTTGATGCCTTGCGTTGCGCGGAGACGAGCGCTGCAAACCACCACGAGATCCTCGTCGTTCCCGAGGTTTCTGCAATTCCATAGCTATGGTCTTCTTGGAAAGTTCTTCAACCTGATGGTTCAGGAATGCTGCGCCGAGAGTTCGCGCCATTGCAGCGTTCTTGTCTTGCTGAGTGGCACATCGCCTCTATCAATATATATCTTACTGAATACGATGAGCTCACACGCACCTTTGCGTCAGCCATATCTAAGTCGTCGTTGCTTGCGTTCGCAATGATGGTAGGTAGCAGAGATGAACAGACGCGGGCCAAGTGGACTTGAAATTAGATGGCTGTGTGAATGCATAATGCCTCTCTCGACTTGGTCAAACATTCTCACGCTGACTCGGAATCCACGCCACGCCACAAACTGAAAAATACATAAAAAAATCCAATAATTCCGAGTCGTTCATAATAAAGTACCTATCCGATGATATACAAAGGACATGCTTTCTGATAGAGCGCATTAATTCGTAAGAAAAGTAGTTCAAACATACAGAGAGGCTCAAAAGGCCAGAAGTGAAAAGGAGAATGGAAGCATATCATGGAATAAAAGGGTATCGTAGGTGGCTCGATTAGATGGAGAAGAACGGCTGTTCGCCCTGTTGTTGATGTTGATGTTGTTGTTGCTGCTGTTGCTGAGCAGCAAATGGATTTTGTCCGGTCTTCTGAACCAACAAACGGCCCGCTTGGGTGTGTCCATATCTGCAATAAAAATATTAAACTGAGTATTGCGATACAATAATGCCTTATTGGCTAATGCAGCATACCTGAGCTGTCCAATGTTACCGAACGTATCCAATCCATCCTCTCGGTTGGCCAAAATGTTTGCAAGGTGCGCATGCTCACCATCACTGCGCGTCGTGCGTGGACCGGAAGATGGCGCGGGAGATACTGAACTCGGTGACTGAGCTGGAGGCGAGGTCGAAGGTGCAGGAGAGTTTGCAAATGTAGATGGCAGTGAGAATGAATCCAGTCCAGAGCCGTTGCTGCTCGGTACAGGGGGAGGTGACTGCCCAAATGAAGGAGCAAAAGGATTATTCGACCCGAAACCTGTGGGTTGAGTGAGGAGAGGCTGTTGCAGGGCCTGGAACTGTTGCTGCTGCTGCTGTTGCTGCTGAAGCAGAAGCAACTGCTGCTGCCGATTCCAGTCCTCCTGTTGCGCCTGTTGTTGAGCTTGGAGAAGCGCTGCCTGTTGGGCTTCCTGCTGCTGACGCATCCATTCTTGCTGTTGCAGCATATATTGGGCCTTCCAATTGAGATCAATAATGATACAAGGCAAAGAATAAGTTAAAACCGACCTGCATCGCCTCTTGCTCGGCTTGCTGCTGATATGGGTTAAACGAGGTGAACTGTGGGGCCATCGCAGTGAACTGTGGCTGAAGCTGTTGAGCGAATTGTCCCGACGTATCAACAAGTGGGAAAGGATTGGTCGAGGACGTTGATCTGTGCGGAATATTAGCGGCAGTGGCGGCAAACATTATAAAAATGTACGCACGGTTGAGCTTGTTCATCGAATAGGGATCTCGAGTTCGAATCTACAAGAGACTGGGTGCGCTTCTTCTCCTCTTCTTCACTTAGCTTGATCGCTCGAGCCAAGTCGTCATCCTCCTTCTTTTTTGCCTGCTCTTCGGCAAGAGACCTCTTGCTCTCTTCAATCGCCTTGCGCAGCTCGTCATCTTCACCATTCCTCTTTCGCGGCGGTGGTTGGGTTCGGCGGACCTCGTTCTCGTCAAAGTCACTCGGCCCATTTGTTCCGTTCGACATTCTGTCTCGCATACTCGCACGGTTCCTGCGCTCTTCGCGCATCCTCGACTCATCCTGCAGGAGATTCGTGATGTCCTTTGCCTTCTGTCGAACGTTCGCCCCCTGATCTTTTGCGTACTCATCGACATACTGGAACTCCTTGAGTGTCTTGATGATGTATAAATTATCCCGGAAATATATAATGACGTTTTCTGATCCGTTATGAAGAAGGTAATCGAGGACAGTCAGGGCCTGCGTGGTACGTAAAGCATCAGGGGATGTGTACAGCATGAGTCGATAATGAGCTTCAGACCTTGAAAACATGCCGCCAATTCTTTCCTTTATCGTTCAGCCTTTTGTCAAGCATCTCCATAATCTCGACAAAGTCATTTCTAGATGATATATCCTGCATTAAGCTCATCACCGTCTGAAGAGCAAGAAGTGTAACGCACTGGTTGTAAGTCATCTGTGCGATCTCATTCATCTGCTGTCCCGTCGGACCCCATGGGTCGTTCGATGTGGCATCCCGCACTTTTGTCTGCACATCCGAGTAACCCTTTGTGTAGTTCTTTGCTGCGCGTAAGGTCGCCTTTCCGAAGTGTTGCAGCGACATTTGGGTGAGGTGCTCAGTCCCAAGTCTCGTCACTGGCACAGCGTAAGTACTGCGCGTAAGTCCAAATTTGGAAGTTCATTCTCACCTTCAACCTTCTTGTTCCCGACCCAAAGTTTATTTCAATTTCAACTTACCGCCGCCCACTAGCTAGCATCACTGCTGCTTCCCGTCCTTGTAGTCCGGATCCTCGCATTTTTCTTGAATGACTCTTGAAAATGGATCCCCTTGTTCATCTTCGGGCAGCTCGGAAATTGACCTGATTGGCGGACCCTTTTCTGTCGTCGAATCCGATCCGGGTTGGTATCTTGACGTATAAATACAAGAAATCCGTGACTAACGCTGATGCAGGAGTATTTACCACATTGATCCGCAAGCTTGGAATCAGAGGTATCGAGGTGGACGAAGTGTATGACATACAGCCCTGGGGTCTTGATTCTCTCAAACCAAAAGGTCTCATCTTGTGCTTCAACTGGAAAGACGACAAACATCATCCTCGAGATTTTCTTGATCCGGCAGCAAAGGACGTCTGGTTCGCTAACCAACTCATCGACGATGCTTGCGCTTCTCTTGCTATCCTGAATGTTCTCTTTAATTGTCCGGATGTTGAGCTAGGCGAGGAGCTCAACGCGTTCAAACTTGAGACGTCTGATATGAGTCCGAAGGTATATAAAACGGATTGATTGTAGGATAAAAGTTTACGCTAATGTAGATGAAAGGACTGGCTATCTCCAACTCTCGTCTGCTAAGAGAGACACAGAACTCTCTGGCTAGGTACATCTTTACTGTCTCTCTTTCGTTTCTCATCGAAGCTGAAAATAACGACACTCGCAGGCCAGCAGACATGTGGGGCTCCCTAAGCGCCGCCGCAGAAGCAACTCAGGAAATGTACGCAGAACTCGAAAAACACGCAAAGAAAAAAGCAAGGACAGACCGTAGCTCTCCAAACAAAAAGCGTAAAACACTTACGTTACGGAAGCGCAAGACAACAGAAACAGAAACGGAATCATACCATTTCATTGGCTACGTCCCAGCTTACGGCAAAGTCTGGGAGCTCGATGGATTGAAAGCAGGTCCGCTAGAAGTAGGAGAATTACCATGTCCAGACAGCACTGAAGGATGGGAGAATGTCGTCAGACCGGCGTTGCGACTGAAGATGCAGAAGTATGGCGCTTTTGGAAGCGCAAGTGGGAATATCCAATTCAACCTCCTTGCTCTCGTGCAGGATCGATATGAAATCAAGAGCGACGAGCTGGAATTTCTGAAGAGAGAAAGGACGGCCATTGAAGAGAGGCTAAACGAGCATTACCACGAATCGTGGCGTATTACTGTAAGTTCCCCTTTTCCACCCTGAGAATTACCGCCATATCCTGACATACCTGATGTCAAGGTCGATGAGGACCTGCTAGCCAGTTCCGAGGAAGCCTTCACGACACGAGCACAACCATCAAACCCGACATTTGCTAAGGACTTCGGGTGGCGCTGGATGGACAAGAAACGCGCTATCCTGGATATGAAAGTGGATGACCTAGAACGTGCCTGGGAGTCATGCGTCATTCGAGCGCTGCCTGCAAAAATCGCTGTAGATGAGGAGGTGCAAAAAGCCGTCAATGCCAGGGTAAGTTGGTTTATTCTTTTAACGAGGGCGATGGAATTGACACAGGACAGATTGAAACAGCGAAGAGAACTCATGACTACACCCCTTTCATACGGGAGTTTCTTACCTCTCTGCACAACGAAGGATTATTAGCGCAGTACCTAGACAGTAGCCAATAACGAGGGTCAAAGTCACCGCTTTTCTGCATGATTAAGTGCGCCGCAGAGGCATCGGAACTGTTATCACTGGAGACCAACTATACCGCGTTTCGTAGACTAGATCGATCTTTAAAATAAAAATGTACATAAAAATGCTATGCAACTTCCTATCGTATCTCACTCAGCTTTCCACCAGCAGCACGCGTGATTTCTTTCATATAGTTCGAAAGCACCTTGTCGCGCTCTTCGTCGGTCATCCTCTGCCCTCCTTCCTCATCACCATCCTTCTCGTATTCCCTGATGACTCGCTCCGCCATGAACTCTGCGATAAACTCTGCGACAGCGTGCTCGCCAATCTCCGCGTGAGCTCGTGGACCCCAGCGCCATTCATAAGTAGCACTTTCGTCATCTAGGTCGGCGCCTCGTCCTCTCTTGCCTTTTATTTACGATGATAAGTAGCATGCTAAGACCTGCAGAAGAGAAATTAACTGACCTTGAGTCTGACGAGGAGCACCTCCAGCGCCCAGTTTCACTTTATCGAGCTGACCTTGCTTGACGAGGGAGGCGAGATATGACTCAATTGTCGTGATCCTCTGCGTGGCATGGGGCACAAACTCAATGGATGTGTTCATCGAAAGGCGGAAAGTCTTAAGATGCTGCTTTAACTCGGCTACATAGAAGTCAAATCAAAAACATTTTCCCTTAAAGTAGACGAAGAATTCACGATCACTCATAGTATGGCCATTCACGAGGATTAGCGACAGGATGACGTACAGCAACCCCAGTCCTCCGAGTTGGTCAGAGCTCGTCCAGTTGAGTATGCTACCATATGTCGTCGGGGTGTCTTCGTCTTCGTCTTCCTCGCCTTCTTCGTTGAATTCCAGGTCAAGCAACTCCTCATTTGCTTCATTCGCAATTTGAACAAGCTCGGACGCCAATGTAGAACGTAAGATGTAGGACTTGGATCCAGATGCGGTAGCTAATTCCGTCAAGAATTCAGTCAGAATGTATAATAGAGCAGCAGCACAATCAAGTCTGACCTTTCTTCTTCAATCCTGTTGCGTTTGCGTCATCTTGGATTTCATCATTGGCATTTTGCTCTCGGTTGAGAACTGCACGGCTCATGAGCTCAACGAGTTCAAATCCGAAAGTTGATTGTAGAGACCGTTGGGCCATCGCGAAAACGGTACTGAATTGCCTTGTATTCTCTCCAAGAACTGGATGGTTTATTAGAGTTACTTACGGCGTTACGAAAGGACGAGACTTGGGACGCACACCTCTTTTGTTTATCTCGTCTCTTCTTAATGGCATATGTCGGCTTTCGTTGAACAAAGCAAGGCGTACAAGCGCGTTTGACTTACGCGTAAGTTCCTTAACTCCAGTCAGAATTCATGAAAGGGGGAAGGTCAGGTCACTAACGTCTTGAGCACTGTCTTTTTCCTCAGCGTCCTCTTCCTGTTCCTCTTCAGCTGCATCTTCTTCTTCTTCTTCTTCCTCTTCTTCTTCCTCTTCGTGTCGTCTTCTGTTCTGAGACTGACTCGGCTGAGACCGCCCTGCGCGTTGCGTACTGCCTGGTCGAGTGAGCCCATTTGTTCTCACTGTAGAATGGACCATGGCTGAAAGACGCGAAGAGTCGAAGACGCGTTGTTTGGCGCGAAACGCGTCCTTTGAGCGTGAGACAATTCCTTGTCCATTCTGGGTATGTGATCATCGCCACACAAGAAACGCGTCAGTGCTTCTTGCTCAAGACCACATCGTTCAGCCATGTCTGATCAAAACAACGGCCGGAATTCAAGGCCTGGCAACACACCAAGACCATCAAACCCTGGACCAAGGATCGGAAGAATCGGTCAATGGGGCAGTTCAGGTAGCACGCCAAGCAATAGTCGTTCATCCAGTGCACCACGCTTTGAAACGTTGGGAGATCTCAATTCATCAAGCGGTAGACCAAGTCATCCACCAGGTCACTTCCCCACGGATGACGACAATAATAGTGGCGACGATAATAGAGAAGGTCAGACTTGGTTCACTGGTGGCGCGAGGAGGTATACCTAACATTTGGTTTCTGATTCATGTTGACTGATTACTCTTTCATTTTAGTGGATTGTCTGTCCAAAACCCAAATCGTGGTCCAGGTGGCTCGGGAGGACCAATGGGAGAGTCAGTACAGAGCCTTATTAGAAAGGCAATAGAGTCAGTGCAGTATCAATGTCTGTCCGAATCTTGTAATGACTTTGACCGTATGATTATTCATGTCAGGCGTGGTCATGCTCCCAGCCGTGCAGCTGAATCCGGAATTCGCAGAGCCTTCGGCGGGACAGGTCATACTCTCGGTAGCGATGGCGTTGAAAGCCAAGTCGTGCCGGATCCGAACAGACCCCCTGAGTCGGCAGAAGACGAGCGTGCAATTCGCCACATCGCTTTCTGGCGTAATGGATTTACGATTGAAAATGGACCTCTACTAAGCTATGATGATCCAATGAATGCAGAGATATTGCGCGCATTGGATACTGGGTAAGCATTGCCATGTAATCCTGCTTTGATTAATGAAGGCTTATGGTGATCTCTAGCGAAGCACCGACGAGCATTCTGAATGTACGCTACGGACAAGCTGTAGATCTTCATGTTGATCGTCGAATGCATGAAGACTATGTGGCTCCGCAGCGCTCTCACCAAGTCTTTGAAGGTGCCGGTCAACGTCTCGGTGCTCCTACGCCTCCCATTGTTGGTGCAGGAGCACCTTCCAGTCCCACTGCCCCTGCTGCATCCACGTCTGCAGGCACTAGTCGAGCAGATGAAGCAGACAGTCTGCAGACGAAGTTCGAAGTAGATCAGTCTCAGCCCACGACGAGCATTCAAATCCGTCTCGCTGATGGCACTCGGCAAGTTCTCGGTTCTGGTTGTCCATGATCAAGCGCGCGCTGAACTTGAACTTGTAGAATGATTTGTCGGGTGAATCTAACGCACACCGTCAGAGATATTCGGAACTTCATCAATGCGTATGTCGGACTTGCGCTTTCTTGGTGCCCCGTACTAACTCAAATACCCTCTAGATCGCGGCCAGAAAACTTGACTCGTCCGTATTCGATCTCAACGGTCTCCACCTTCCCGAATCGCGTGCTCGATGACGACGCTCAGACGATTGAAGCTGCGAAGCTGCAGAATAGTGTTGTCGTCCAGAGATGGGTATGATCCCATCGGCCACTACGACTCTCTGCACGCTTGCAGTTCAGCCGGTGAATTTTTAGTATCCTAGAAGCGAATGTACGTTATCTTGGCAAGTGTAACGATGGACTACAATGTGATACTGTGAGAGATATACTCATGATGAGAGTGGACGAACTCCGAGCCTAGCATATTTTCAACCCGAATCTGGCATTTGATCTCTCTGGTAGGATCTGCGCTTCGACACGAGAATCTTCGTCCTAGGAGACGAAAGAAATTATGCGGTGCATCCTGTATTGCAATGGCATCGCTTTGGTCTCTTGGTCCATTCCTATAAGCGCCTTCTTCCTTGCCCGGGTGTTCCGTTCAGGCATCACCATGTTTTTGGGTGATCGAAGCTGACCACTCTTCTTTATTTTCCCTATCTTAAGCACTGCATACAAAAGCCACCTGTACTTGCGAATAAGCTATCATCTGATTATTGCCTCGATATGCAGTCTGACTGAACAAGCAGATCCACTCTCTTCAAGCAGCTTCCCAGTTATATGCTGCGTCTATTGCTGCATTCTCTGCTGCAATTTTCTTTTTTGAGCCTCTCCCTTTGCCAATTTGTTTGCCGTTACCTGTATATAGAAGCAATGTGTCAGCAACAGTTTTCAAACGCGTAATCATGAAACTACGTCCGCCAGATACTACACTGCCATCCCTGGGGCTTTGTCTCTTGATGCCTCAGTTCAACCGTCTCAGTCAGCCCGTAATAAGCCAGATACCTGGTAAATCTTGACAAGTAAGGGCGGCTATCGCTAAACTCGTCTGGAGGTTCGTCGCCTGTCATTGCAAAGTTGGGAACTGACCCACATAAAAAAGTTCATATATAGAACTTACAGAGCTTCTTCAATGTTTGGCGTGCCGCTTCATGAGCTGAAAGTTTTTTCTTCGACGCCGTAGAGTGACCGTACTCTACGCCATCAACTAAAGAACAAAGTTCAGCATGAGTGCTATAAAGTCGAACTGCAGTAAATCGTGCTAACTCTTGCAAATTGTTGTCCATTCCGGTTTATGATAAGGACCTTCGCATTTATGTACGAACTCAAGGTTTGAGATTTTCTTGCACGCCTTGTAGTTATGCAAGGTCGTGATGGCAGCTGAAAAGAATAATCGATAAATCTGCGTTTCGCAAAAATATAGATCCCTACATCTTGCAGCATGTTGCGACGGTTTTGGCGGAGGTGGAGGACTACCAGACAACGTTTCTTGGTGTTGTAGGTTGTCCTTAGGTGTAATCTCTAGAGAGCCCTTATTGATGATGCCGAACTGCACATCCCCTTCAGACTTCTCGCTCTGAGATAAGTCTTCGTCTGCAATTTCCAAGAGCTTCATGTTCTCATCAAGTAATACGAGTTCGTTGCTGAGTCCTTCATCACTTGACCACGACAATCTAGCAACTAGGAAGGTATGAGGATAGCTCAAGTGAAAGAGAATAGATCTGATCTTGTTACCTGTTTCTCCAAGTGCATCCTTGGTCACCTTGATTGTCGGATCATCAGTACCCAAGTTAAGCAGAAACTCGCATATATCATCAACAGTATCAGCGCGATGCTGCTTTTGCTTGGTGAGTCTGATCATGGCTTCATGGTTGTGTGGGCTCACCATCTTTAGAAAGTATATGTCTCTCTCATTTATCACTGCATACTGCGCGTCGGAATTCTGCTTATATGTCAGCACACGATTTAGAGAAATTTGATTTGATAGAATTACCTCGAATAAGTAAATTGCTAGAGCATCGTACACATTCCTGACCTATGGAACGTATCAGACAGTCCACATACCCGAAACTATAACAACTTACTGACGGTGAATAGGAGCCAAGGTCTCCAACTAATTTTACTGTGAAATCCTTGTCCGAAAGAGCTCTCAGGATTGACCGCTCTGTATCCTTCCTTCCTTCGCTCCAAGATGTCTTGAGAAGATAGGACAGCTTGTTATACCATGCTCTCTCCGCTACTCTAATGCCCTTCATAAACGTGCATTGGTCAAAATTGGGGACCTCTCCGAGAGGAATTGGCGCTTCGCGATCTGGACCTTGTCGTTTAGGAACCTCTATATGGTGTTGCCACTGCCCCCAGAATGAAACTTCAAGACTTGCTAGAGTAGGAAAACCAACACTGAATCCGACGTCAGACTCGCAGCTTGTGCTGTTCCATGATATGTTTGCCCAATCACCCGTCAGAACGCATTCTTTGACAAAGATCAGGTCGTGCATTTGAACAGGCCGTCCCAGGGTTTGCGCAAGTCGAACCCAAGATGAAACATTGGACTTCATATAACTTTCCATGGCAGCAGAAGCCAGCGCCTTGTGACGTTTCCCTTTGTATTTCGTTATAAGAGCTGCACCAGTGCCGCTGATACAGGACAAAGTCAAAGATCCTCCTGCAACGAACTCTGCGACGGGCCTTCTAAGAGTTAGCAAGGAACGATTTGAAGGGTAGAATCGGAAGCCTCCTCACCCAGATATGGAGAGGCTACCTCCGATCATCCTGACACTTTGTGAGCGTCTGCACCCAGGTGAAACGGGTTCTAATCGGTCTTGCTCTCGATGCATCAGCTCCATTGGCTCGAATTCCTCTGGAAAGTGTGCACCTGCATTTGTTTGGGAATTGCGATCACTGAATGCATTAAATAGCTTCATGAACTTCCCGTCCTCTGAGATGTAACCCGCGTCTCCGATGCGAACAAAGTCATATGAGCCATTAGGGTTTGGCTCAAAGAGCGCATAGCCAAGATCCAAACACTGGAGTTTCAATGCGTAGAGCTCATGGGGAGGAAGGTTTCGCATTTTCTCGTGCAGCTCGTGGGGCCTAGAAAGGATGCTGATGGTCAGCTAGTCGTGCTAGTCAAGTAACCTGGCTTTATATCGTTGAATCTCATCACAAGGAGTGTTACATGAGGCTTACAAGAATGACTGAATAGCACTGCACGCCGGTACACAGTGATATGGCATGATGATCATAATCACAATTTAGGAATGGCTGTCTGGACTATTCGGACTCCTTGCCTTGAAGTCGTAATGATAAGAGATCGCAACCAGTTAGTGTGGCAATGCCTGTATTTGTTGTAGGAATCCAGGGCCTTACAACACCATGATAGATACCGCCTCTTGACTTCTCCCACAAACCTTATATTCCCAGGCCCAGAGATTCTATACCGATCTGCTGAAAGCTCCCATTATTCGAGCCCGGTGACACTTAATTAGTTACCCTGTAGGTTTAAACAACAAGTTACAACCGTTCTCACTGCAAGAACTTGTATTTTACGAGGATCGACGTAAATGTAAGTGTGGATTGGTATATCTTCTCCCAGGCCCAGATTCCGGATTCTGGACCACGTTACTTTGTGACACTCGTGTGACATTTTCTATCTCGGTTGGCGAGCGAAACAGACGGTTCCGCCTTTCGTCGTCGCTCTCGTCGTTGACGCCGTCTCCGCCTCTTTTTCTCCTTCTTTCACGTTCCTTCGCGCTTGCCTGACTGTCCAAGATGGCTGCCCCTGCACCTCCTCCGTCTGATGGAATCGGTATCGCCAACCTGCCCAACCAGGTGCGCTTTTGCATTACTTGACCACGCGTCTCAAATTACTCCATTTTTGTCCGTATTTTTCACTTTGCTAAAACCCGATTTCTGCATTTGTAGAGGCACAAAATCGTCGCCAAGCGCGGCGCACACTTCACTGTGATGGTCGTCGGCGAGTCAGGACTGGGAAAAACGACCCTCATCAACACGCTCTTCGCGACGGAGCTCTCGTCTGCCAAGAACTACGCGCGTCGCCACCAGAAGCAGCTCGACAAGCTCACGGAGATCGAGATCATCAAGGCAGAGCTCGAAGAAAAGCAGTTCAAGGTTAAGTTGACTGTCATTGACACACCGGGCTTTGGCGACTACGTGAACAACCGCGACTCTTGGGTGCCGATCATCGACTTTGCCGATGACCAGCATGAGACGTATATGAGGCAGGAGCAGCAGCCTCAGCGTACGGAGAAGAGTGATCTCCGTGTCCATGCGTGCATTTATTTCATTAGGCCGACGGGGCATACGTACGTTACAGTCAAGTTTTTTTTCATGGACTTCTACTTTGTCTTTTGCTGGTAAAGTTCGGAGCTGATTGCGTTACTTAGGCTTAAGCCTCTTGATATCGAGGTGATGAAGCGTCTTGGTACTCGTGTCAACCTTATACCGGTCATCGCGAAGGCCGATACACTCACGCAGCATGACCTAGCCGTTTTCAAACAGCGCGTGAGTATCTGGTCATATCCTGTCAAACTCAACCCCTTATATTTTTCATTAGATTCGCGAGGTCATCAGAGTGCAGGGTATCCGTATCTACCAGCCTCCGATTGACCCTGAGGATGAGGCGAGCGCTGAGCACGCACGTATCCTCGCTGACGCGGTGCCATTCTCTATCATCGGTAGCACCGAAGACGTCAAGACACCCGACGGCCGCATCGTTAAGGGACGCGAGTATCTCTGGGGTGTCGCTGAAGGTTTGTACCTCTCCACTTCTGTTCGCTTCCACATCTCTTCTAACACGTTTCTCGCTTCTCGTCACAACAATCAATCGAATTGTTTGAACCCATGCAGTCGAGAACGAAAACCACTGCGACTTCCGTAAACTGCGTTCTCTCCTCATCCGTACGCACATGCTGGACCTGATCAGCACGACCGAGGAGCTGCACTACGAGAACTACCGCCAGCAGCAGATGGAGACGCGCAAGTTCGGCGAGCCGAAGGTCAAGAAGCTCGATAACCCCAAATTCAAGGAAGAGGAAGAAGCCTTGCGGAAGCGCTTCACTGAACAAGTCAAATCTGAGGAATCGAGGTTCAGGCAGTGGGAACAACACGTGCGTCTTCTTATTTTCCCTCTGCTTATTTGCGTCTTTGTGCCTCCTGAAGTGAAAATGTTTTACTGACGACCGTTTTGCCATTTTCAGCTCATCGCTGAGCGCGACAGACTCAACAAGGATCTCGAATCCGCACACGCGGAAATCAAGCGCCTCGAAGCGGAGCTGGATAATCTCCAGGTCGGCTATAGCCGAAGCTCCACCAGGAGGTAAACGCCACATCTCGCGTCGGGAGGCTCCAGACCTACTCGGCTCGGAATGCTTCCTCCTCTATATGCTGTTGATGGCGGCGTGGATCTTGAGCTTGTTTGCGGTCGAGGTCCTTTGTTTTTCTGAGCACGAGGTTAGGATTGATTGTTTGGGAGGACGCTTTTCCTTATTCCGAGAGTATCGTGCCTTTTTTATTGCGAGAACCTCGTATATGTATACCCCCATTCCCTCATTTTCCCTTTTTATGCCTCCTTGCGAAGATTATGGCTTATCCTTACCGTACGTTCCCTCATTTCCTTTTTTTCTTGTCGTTTTGCCGTTTTATCGTTGTCCTTGGCTTTTCGTATGGAACACTTTACCTCGTCGATGTTTACTATCGAGTCTCGTCAACTCGATTCGATGTTTGTTGATCGACCCTTGTCAATCAGTCGTTCCTTACTTACATAACATCCTGCGCGTGTGACCTCTGTCAGTGTCAAACTTTATTTCTGACCAAAAAGATTAACCGCGTTCCCGGTCTGATAAGTGTAGTATATTAATAGTAAGTTAGACGGGTGGAGGGAGAGATGTAGAGTACCTTATCCTTAGCAGTCAGTTTACTTTTTTTCTGTACGACCCAGACTTATCTAAACAAAATGTCACACTTTAACAGTGAAGATCATGTGCCACTGCTGGCTGCATTGCGAAATACAGATGATCTTTTCAATACAATACAATACAAATTGACAAGCAAGGAAAACGAAAAGCTTCATCTTTCATGGTAAATACTGTAAAGCCCATCTTGAAGAAAAGTCTAGTACTAGTCTCATATTTTACCATATTATCTGGACTTGTAGGAGGTAAGTATAAACAGATTTAAACAGACACATATAGATACAAATAGATACAAATAGATATCGGAACAACGTCATCTTTTCGGATAATGTGAGACAATCATCCTTCGTTAATCGTCACAGATGAAGAAAAAAACACCTATCATATCTATCCGTAAGGTTCACCGAAAACACAACGATATTGCGTTATGGCGCCCTCTGATTGACTTTTGCCATATACATATATTTTACATAAGCGCTGGAATCTGAAACTGATCGGGAAAGGGATGTCGGAGTTGTACAGGGCAAGGATAACAACGTTGCGTTCATTACTACACAGTCAGGACGGAGGGAATGAAAGGGAAATGGATATGTACTATAAGAAAGAAGTAGGAGTAAGACCGAATGATAGGTATACAACACGGCGGTCTAGTGAGAAAGGATGAATGGATCAAAAGAAGGTCGGGAAAGGGTAGGGACAGTGCTATTTCGCTTGTCTTCTCTTCGTTTCGTGTACATGCGCCGCGTGCACGAACCTATATTCCATTCGTCCACATGCCAAAAAAACTTTTCAGTAAGAATCGAAATCGGAATCAGGATCCCACGTGAAACACTTTTGCTCTTGAAATTCCTCTGCCCACCTCCTCAGTTGTGCAGGTCAACAGCAGGCTTGTACGCTTCTGCACCCTTGACTTCCTGCATAGCAGGGTGCTGAGGAGTAGGAGGGATGAACCCACTCGGGTGCTCGACTCGGCCTTCGCCGATTCTGACCTCCTGTGGGACCTTTTCGCTCCTCGTCCATTGCTCAGTAGTAGCCATTTCTTTCAAGTCGGCGAAGGAAAGGACGCTCTCGGCTACACCCTTTGTGGGCAGCTTATCAGCTGCGCGGAGACGAAGGTCCGTTGCGAACGTCGTTGGTGCAGGTCCTGGACTGGGAACGACGAATCCGGACGGGTGACGAGTCAAGCCGTCAGGAGTGGATGACTCATACGGGACCTTGCCAGACGGGCGACGGGACTGGAGGGGAGACCGAGTGACGGATTTCAGAGCGAACTCTTCCTCGACGCGGCGCTTGACCGCAGCGAGCTCCTTAGGGGAGAATTGGTAAGAACCGTGTTCTTCGGACTGGGCCGGGGTGGAGGTGTGGAATGCACGAGCACCGGATGAGTTGAGGGTGGAAGAGTTGCGGCGGGAGGAAAGCGCAGCGCCTGAGGCAAGGGAAGAGCGGCGCGAACTCAGCGGGGTCCCGCTCATCGGGGATGCCTCACCGTCGTCGAACCTACATCCTTTTCCTCAGCATCGCTCATCACGGCATTAAGTACGAGATGACCACTCACGTTTTGGTGGCATAGCTGACATCCTCAACGTCAAGTCCATTCTGAGCCGCCTCTGAGTTGGTGAAGAGGAGGCTTTTGATGTTCGCCCTAGCCGAGGCGGAGTTGGACGAGGAGTAGCGTTTGAGAGTGCGGGGGATGTTATGCATGATGGTGGGTAAACGGGGGTGCGTTGTGGTGTCTAGTTCTCTAAGTAGCGTGTCTATATGCTTTTGAGATGATGGGAGAAGGGAAGAAAGATAAGCTGTTCCTAACTAGGCCGTCGTTCTCAACCATGGATGGAGGCATGCGATGGACGGATTCGGCAAGTGGAGTTGTTGCCTGTTGCAAAAGAATACCCGCTTATTGTTTTCTGGGGTCAGAATTTGACTCATCACCACCCTCAAAATGCGGATAACAACAATCCAACGTAGATTACCCGTAAAAGTAAACCTGAGAGCTGCCGCAGTGGTTCGTCATTTCAAAATCTTGGCATGCCGACACACTCCAATCCGGAAATAGCGGATTTCCGTCGCTAGCCGCCCCGTTCATTCTCCATTTTGGTCTGATTTTGCCTCCGTGAAGTGCTCAGAGTGGTCAGCTGAGTAGATGCGGGAGTTTCAAAGCGCTGATCACGATTAGAAAACAAGGGCTGGCTCAAGTGCCGAATATATTAGTCTTCCCTGCTTTCTCACGCGAGAGCCACTTGCCTATCTGCGCCATTCATCCCAAATCACTAGCGGAAAGCACTCGTATGTCCACGGGTTTATATCCCTGGTAGCTAGCTCTTTCCTCGGTGACCCCTGTCGTCTTATAGCTCGTCCTCAAATACTGCACAGTAGTCTGCTCAAGCTGCACATCGTCTTTCTGCCGGCACTAACGTGAACTCTGAAACAACTAGAGCTACTCAGTTCACACTTCATCGATAACAACATATCTTCTTCACCCCAATTCTCGCTGAGTACTAGTGTCTCAGCCCCACCTGACCTTCGATTGCACGGCCATTAGTGGGTTCAATCTGATGGTGTGTGTTGATTTGTTGTCGGACTTCGTGCTCCGCAAAGTTACCCCCGAATGCGCTCTAGTCAAGGCGAAGCCATCCAATTCTTATGGAAGGTTTTATCACAGCTTTATGCTTGAAAAAGCAGACACGGGGCATTCGCGCTTGATAGCAACGCGCGTCGCTCGTTGAGCATGCATTTCCTCCCTGGAGAGTCTTGGTATTGTAGGACATCTGGAATTAATCAACGCTTTGCACTGGTTAACGCTAACTTCCTGCTGCCACACCTAACTAAACGCCAATGACATTCTTATCTACCCGAGTGTGTTCGCTTCGCTTCGATTCTATCGCATCACGTTCGTTGAATATCTCGATGGTAGTGACAAGTGACACCATGACAAACGCGGAAAGATTGTTCGAACGCAAGACCACGATGAAGCCCACGAGCTGAGTTTCACAAGGCAAGCTGTTTCTTTTTTATTCGCACCGGAATCGGCATACACCAACACCGCAATGGGCCCGACTGTTCCAATTCTTCGTCCTTATGTGTTTATAGCTGCCATGTCAAACAGTTGGGAGCCTCTTGCCGCCCATATTGAGCGCAAAGTGGATTTGGTAATCGCAATATACTTATTACCATCCTTTGCATTTACAGCTAGGGAATTACGCCGGTTGAACAAGAACACCAGGAATTCTTCTACTTATGCTGACCTCGTCGACAAGCACCTCTCAAGCAGACGTCTTTCAAGTAGTTGACAGATGTTTCGTCAACTAGTCTGGTGTCGCTATTTTGAAATACCTCTGGCTCGTGATCTATTATTCACTACTTTGACTATCATTATACTACACGCAATATCCTTGCGCAAAGGACCATCTTTGGGTCTCTCATGATTCTCATAAGTTGGCACCCATGTCCGCCAGCCAGCCAGCATACCATCTTAACGTCTTGAGAATAAGGTAGTATAGCTCAAACTTTCCGCTCCTTTCCTCACATTCCTTAATAATCGTTGTATGAGCGCAACGGTTACATTCGCGCCTCTCCCGGACAGCGAGCATCAGTTCGAATCGACAAGCATCGACTTGCGCGGAAGGGATCAGGTCTATGTCATTGGTTTCCCGCGCCATTCTCTCGTGCCTACCCCCCGTTCTTCCTCGTCGCTCGACTCGCCTTCCGCATCCGAATGTGATTCAGAGTGTACCCGCGATGGAGACCATTACCACCGTGGAAGGTCTGCAAGACGGTCCAACAAAGCTGCGAAGAAGGACACTTCAAAAGTGAAAGGCGGGATCGTAGTGAACGCGCTGGGCTTTTCTAATGAATTAGTGGAAGATAAGCTATGTGTTGTGCAGGCCGATCCGGACATCCCGCTGAAGATGCGGATCGTGTTTGCAGCGATTTGGCTAGCCCCTGGATACAAGGTCAGTTTTTTGACTTTTATAGGTCTCAAGTACCACTGAGCTGATGAAGTATTGTCCTCGCCACAGGTGATGATCCTTCCGTCAGAAGGAACAAAAATCTACTACCAACGCGCGATACCGGGTAACGCAATGTGGACGCGGATAAACCAAGGCTACGGTGTCGAACTTTCCGATCGGTTCATGACAGTTCTGGACGAGGGCATTCATATCGTGCGTCTTGCTCCTGGCATGCATTTTATTCATAATAACTAACTAATGGTGCGCCTAGAAAATCGACACTCGTCCTAATAAGCATTCCCGCAATATGCATGGCAAGGAACTCCTTCGCAGGGTCCTTCGTTACCTTCGCCGTTCCGCTTCTACTATGGGCTCGTTGTCTCAGCAATCACCATCCCGTGCTAGCACCTTCCCTCTCCACCCTCACCCACTCGTTCGGCAAATTCACACAGAGATAGAAGGAACAGAAAGGCACGATGGTGTACGTCCTTACCAAATCGCCGCGTGTGTGCGCGTGAGCTGGACCGACGGACTGGGTGAGAAGATGCGCTTTGAGCCTGAGAAAGGATTACTGGAGACGTTGCGGAAGGAACGCGAGGAGAAGTGGAGAGAAAAGGAGAAGGAAGACAGAGAGAGAGCGGATCTGCAGGCGGAAATGATGGATGAGAAGGATATTGATAATATGGAGGTAGAGGCCAATCTGTTCTCGGATGATGCGAAGGGCATGAAGGAAAACGACCAGAAGAAAAAGGATGCAATCTTAGCAGATGTTTCATCACTTGCTGCCTCGACTCCATCCGCGAGTGGAACCCAAGGAGCTGAACGAGGACGTGCCCGCGAACGAGTCCTGCCTCCCATTCCTGAAGCCGAGCATGAGCATGAGCACGAGCAAGAAGTCGTCCAGGCATCGAGTACCTCTTCAACCGCTAGCTCCTCATCTCGTCCAAGCCGACCTCAACGCACAAAATCAAACACAACAAGACTGCCCAGCCGGCCTCGCGACTCACTGCCGGAGTGTGGCCCTCAGTCACAATCTAAGGTCGAATCCAAAGGCTCCAAGGAGTCAGAGGATTACCCCTTGAAGCCTACTAGATCTAAGGAATCAAATGGTCGTTCGAGTGAACGCCGAAGTGATCGTGCCGCCAGTCCACGCAGGGTAGCATCTAGGAGCATGTGAGCCGTTTGGGTGCGAGTGATCATGTTGACTCCGTGTGAGGTCCCGACGAGCAAAGTAGAATGGATTGCGTACGGTTGCAAAGTAATAGATGTTTCAGATGCCGCAGCTTAACTTTTGCCGAATGTCAGAAGTATTTTCTTAGGTTGTAGTAACAGTAGTGTTAGCTATTTACTGCTCAGTTGCGACAAGGTTACATCTAAGCTGAGGTGGCACGATACTAGTGAGCAAGAGGCGGTTTTATATTTCCAAAATTGATACTGCAGTCCGGACTGAAACCTACACGTACAACACAGAAATACAGAAATAGAAATACAGTATATAGAAACTAACTTTGCTGCACTCCAAAGAGTTGGTAGTAAGGGAAAAAGGAAAAGTACTTGTCGTGCATGATAATGTCCAAAGTTGACATTTCATTCAGTTCGGTAGTCCTTTGAATTAGGTTGCAAGCAAGGGAAAATGTCAGCAGGACCATCATTACACTGCTTGCTTGGACTTCGTGGTGTAGCTAGTGTCTCATCGCTTCCATGCTCGAAACCCGTGAGATCTATGGTTCTGCAGGGCTTCACACCTTCGTACGAAGCATCATGATGATGACTATGACGACGGTCCTGACCGTCCCGACGGAAGATACTTCTTGTGATGAATTTCACATGCATCCTGGTGAATCCATTGGACGGAATGTCATTTTTGTCTGTCTCAACTGGTCTTTGGTTTTATCTTGCTGTGGAGAGTTCAGTACATATCGATGCGGCTCCTATCATTCGTGCTCCTCATCCCTGGATTCGTAAGTCGATATAACTGATACACATATCCTTTTAGTGCCTTACATGAGATACGTCTTCCGAGAAATGGATCATCTCCAACAGGAAGTTGTCCTACTCGGTTGTGATGCATCTCCGATTACAAGCCCTGCGCAAATCGAGACCTTGTCTCAGAGACACCCTGAATTTTTTATTAAATAACCACTTAACATTTTAACATGAATATTTGCATAGACGTACTTTTAATAGGATAGTCCACTGTTAAAATATGTTTCGAATTATTGGACCGAATGTCAAGATGATGCAGATCACCACCAAAAAGGCAGTATCTAAGCTATATCTCCACAACTGCACCACAGAAATACGTGAGTAAACTATGGGATTTGCAGTCCACACAGGCACCTTTTAGATCATAGAAGAGATATTTTGTGGTTGAGTTAAATCACAAGTGTATCAAGGACCAGTGATGCTCAACACTGGTGGTGAAACGGTTATCATTCTTGCCTTCCATAGTGTCAGAAGTTCTGATTATGTAAGCAAGAGGCATGGGTTCGACTCCCATCCAGTGTATCATTTTTAAACCAGTCAGATTGAATATGTGTAGGAAAGCAAGGATAGGGACTGAATGAATTCGATATGACTTACAGTTTTTGAAGAGAACTTGATCTCGTATGAACACTAACTAGCCGAAAGCCCTCTCCCGAAATTGGAAAGACAGTCTCCAATGCCGCTGCGATGAATCCCAGCAAGATCAATCCGTATTACATGGATATGGATTGTGTTCGGGCCTATCCAACCACATCCAGCAAATCAAAGATGCTCCGCAATACAATGCTGCAATTGATGCCGACCAGACACACCATAAGCACAGCGGACAACGTAACTTGTAGCCTGAGAAACAGGCAATTGGACAGTTCCGAACCAATCACCTTCACAGCTGTCTCAGCTCGCTCCCGTTGGGACATCGACCATACAAGCCCACTAGAATAAATCTTGATTTCTATCCATCAGACTGAGCCTTTACTTTCCAAACTTTGTTTGCGGCCCATGTCATTCTGATAGATATCATAATAAGTCAGAAAATCAACAAATCAAATTGATTTGCACACCTCTTCAAACTCGATGTCACTGACGCTCTTCGGAGTATACTTTGTTCTACTAATCTCGCCTCTCTGTGCTTCCTTCAGATTGATCTAGAGAAGATCTCCAAGGACGCAGAGAAAAATCGGACTTTCTGCAGTTCAGCACACCTGCAACGAACAGGCTACTTTCTATGGTACTATAAGCCACGATCTGACAAATGCAGCAGAAAATGAAACTCCGGCAGGTTAGAATCAAAACGATTAAATTAATTTTAGGGTATCTTACAAGCCGTAGTATAGGACCTAGTCCTGTATGACAACACGAATTAAATGGAATCCCTTAAGCCCGGATGTCATTTCCCGATATTCCACTGCCTTGCGTAGCGCGAGGCACAAAAGAATCAACGCGTACATCGATGGGACCATCCTGCAATAAATTAAGGAAAGCCTTGACACAATATTATATATTTACCATGAAACGATGGACAGAGTTCGTGGAGGACTCCTTCTTGGTAAGCAAAATGACAATCCCTCCGCAAGACTGCTAACGTCGACTGCGGAGTTCAGTCGAGGCAGAGCATGTAAAGCTAATAAAACGTCTCACCGTCTTCAAAGGATATGGCATAAATGAGAAGGCAGGAGCTGATGCATACTTCCAAGACCAGGAGAACTTTCGAGATGATGGACAGTGTCTCGTCTGTAGAAAATTAGGACGAAATGACTCGCATAAAGACTGATGAAAGAGTGCCAATGTGCGAGTAAGTAGGATATCTATGTAATACGGCAAGTCATCGTCTGCGTCAACTCGAGCTTGCTCCGCTTACAGTCAATTAAGAGAACGATAGTCAGATCTAACATTCAGTTGAGCATGGGACTGATATCCGAGCTGCAATTTGTATGTACTGTCTAGATATGAGGTCCAAGTTGAAAGCAAACCTAACACGCTAAGTTATTCGAAAAGTACAACCTTGGAGACAACACGCACAGCTAGATTAAATAGTCATCAGAGTTTCCGGTGACATGTCATTCACACTGAATGCGCATACCTTACATGACCTTCTGAGGAAAGGTAAACTACCAAATGCACAAGTTTCAGAGTCGAACGTAATACAGGGTGATCAATGATTTACAAGTAATGTTACAAACAGCCGCCAATAGGCCTATGTAACGATTCTATGTTATGATCAAGGGTCTATTCAATTACCATCCACAATTGTCACTTACTGCAAAGTAGATTATACTGACAGAGCTCCGCGGTTTTCGCGGGCTCTTTATTAGATGATGACACGTGAAGCGGATTGATGTAATTCGCCCAGAAATATTTGACCTAGAAGAAAGAGCCGATAAGGACTCGAGCTTGAACATGATAAGTTGGTAGAAAATTACCTCCTTTCTCAATGTGAGGACTCTGTAGAAAGATGATGTATAAGGGTGCTAGCTAAAGCAGACAAACTGGTAAGTAGAATGGTAGACCAGGGCAATCGTGCGAGCCACAGCGCAGTACTGTTGGGTCATGACCGTCCAAACTATCAGCCAAACAGCTTCACTCGGATCTGCGAGCTCGATATTTACACGAGTCTCCAAAGAACGAGAGTCCTTAAGGACAGACATTTCCGAGACGATTCGAAAGTAGATGTGGGGAGTAACGTGAACTTATACCTGATTAGAACAGAAGTGCATCACCCCGTTTCAGTAGAAGCCGGGGAGCTTCGGAATCGTCTGATGACTGATGCCCTTTCAAATCCGCAAGGCAGCAGAAAAATTCTTTATCGGGTGTAATGTATCACAGAGTAGCCATCTGGGGATTGAAGTTCAAGTTCAATAAACTTCGATGGATCAGACAGCGACTATGCTTCCGTTGTTAAAAAAAGACATGTGTGTGGGGATAGAGAAGAAAGTATCTTTCCCTTCTTACAGTCATGTAAAAAAAGTATTCAAGCGACAGAATGATGTAATTGGTGTACTGTACGGATTATAACTTCGCCCTTGACCTGCCCTTATTATTTAGTTTCAATCTCCGCGCCCATTCCCGTCTTACGCGTTTCCGCAGGTCGGTTTTCACGATTTTACCGTTTGCATTGCGTTCTGTAGACAGCTCAGAAAGCTCGGAGTGTCGGTTTATAGAACTGTACTGACCGATTAACTCATCCTGTACGAGGACCAAAACTGGTACGGCGTGCGCAGGTAGTCTACAAAGTTTTGTCATTTCCTTCTCTCCTTCTCGAGCAACATGTCCATGAGATATAGAAGTACTTACAGCTTCCTTACATTCTCGATGACATCTTCCTCTGCGACCTGTCCTTTGTAATGCGGCTTGGTGGCGACTACGGCTGCAACGAGTTCGCCTAGTCGTGGATCTGGAACGCTGACAGCCGCAGCGTCAAGGATGTGTTCGTCCGCGTAGAGTGCATTTTCTACTTCTGTTGAGTGCTGATCGCGGAAGCAGAAGTCAGATAGAGACCTCGAATGGTCGATGTGATTTTACTCACAATATTCTCTCCGCCTAAAAAAGATGATACAGTGTGATAAGCGAAATCATTTTTTGTGCAATTTCGTCCAGACAGACCTCTAATAATGATATCCTTAACTACAGAAAGGTGATACCATCAGCTTGGTTGCGTACATTGTATTTAAGGAACAGACGGCTTACTTCGATCCTTGATATACACGAATCCTTCCTCATCTATGTACGCCGAGTCACCGGACTTGAACCATCCGTCTCGCGTAACGGCTTTCCTTGTCGCCTCTGAAGCATCGAGTCAACAATGTACCACAGGAATCGCAATGCTTAATGAGGGGTTACCTTTGTCACCCCAATATCCCCTCATCACATTCGCCCCTTTACTAAACATCACGATGCGCTTAGCTAATCCACATAGACGAACGGAGAACGCAGACGTACATCCATAGTTCTCCGACCTCTCCTGGAGGTAGAACTTTTAATGTTACGGGATCGACGACAAGCAGGTCGGTCACCGGTGTTGGAAGACCGCTTTAATTTTCATGTCAGTTTCGTCAATTCAACGATGAAATGTAAGGCGAAAGGGGCTTACGTGCTCGTCGGTCGGGCTATGAAGTCTTTGCAAACAAGTCACAAAAACCATAAGATTTGCACGATGTATCGTATGTCAAGTGCGTGTGTACATACCTTCGCCTGTAGAAATCAAAGAAAAGTAAGATTTATCAGTGGGTCGAAGAAAGGCGCTGGGGAAGTCGGCGAACCTTGTATGCTAACAGCGATAGCATTCGTCTCACTAAGCCCATATCCTTGGCCACTAACGTCCAGAGAAAAGAGGATACCGACACAAACAGGTCATGAATAAGATCAATATATCAGCTTATACAACAAGGCTACAATACACGTACGAGTCGACTTCGGCACCAAATCTCCTGACGACCTCCCTAGGCATGGTCTCCGCGCTGGGAGCACCACCGCAGGAAAGGGACTCCAAAGAGCTGTTACCCGCCTTGTCCAGAGAGGATTCAATAAGGTCCATTATCATGGAAGGTACACCACCAGCACTTGTCAAACGCTCGCGCTTAATTATTAGAGCGGCTGTGTAATCATAGAATTGACATATTAAAATGGCACGAAAGTGACAACGAAGGGCCCAGACTGACCTTCTTCCTTGTCCCATTTGTGCATGAAAGCGATCTTGCCACCTAGAGCAGTCGATGACATCTGAGCATTCAGGTCAGAGTATATCTAAACCAAACTTATCATCTACTCACAGCAGCACTCGTCAAACCAGTAACATGGAATAGTGGCACACTAATCAGAACTCCTCTCTGAGGCTCACTCGCCGCCGCACCTAAATCAGGTAAGTCCTCGCCTCTACGCAGCATGGCACGGAACTTGGCAAGGAACGTGTTGAAGGTGTTCGTAAGGAAACTGCGTTGAGTGGATAAGACACCTTTGGGAAGGCCGGTTGTGCCAGAGGTAAAGAATATTGTTGCGTTGTCGTCTGGTAGAGGTCCGGCTGAGGATCCAGACTGAGTCTGACCTTGAGTCGATGAGCCGGAGGAAGAATGTGGAGGTGAGTTCCAGGCATCGATAGGTCCCGTATAAGCATCGAGAGCAGTCTCAAGTGGAGTTATGCCTGCGCTCTTCCATTTTGCTCTTACACCTGGATTCTGGCCAACGCCTCCGATTCTGGTCGAACGAACAACGAAAACCTTATATAAGCCTCTTGACTTCAGTCTCGCCTCATCCAATAGTCCATCGGTGCAAAGTTGTACCGCGCGTTCCGGGTCGACTATGATGACCTTTGGGTCGGTTAATACTATACAGTGAAGGAGGGGTGCACGAGGAGCCCAGGCATTTATCATCGTTGAAACTGCTCCCAGAAGATGGATTGCCCAGAAAGAAATCATGAATTCAGGATAGTTTCGCATGATGATTGCCACTATATTCGTACAATTGAGAAATCCAAACAGTATGAGAATAAAACCAAAGAGACACACCTCGGTCACCCTTCCGAACACCATACTTAGTATAAAGCAAGCTGGCCAGCTTGGATGCTCGTTCGGCGACCTGACCATACGTGTACCGTTCATTCTCGAAGACGATGTAATCCCGATCTTGCCATGCTGCCGCACGACTCAGCCAGAATGTGCGGACGTTCTGATCGTTATGGCAATCGGTGTCCACAACCATTTTCAGTCAACCAACAATAATTTATCAAAGACTCATTAGATTCAGGACCGAATGATCACGTTTTGGTGGCCACTCACAGGAGGTAAATGCTTGTACACCTTCACGACGCGATCGTCGAGTATTACATGTTCCGTTTCGTGCATGCGTCCCGGAGCGGTCAAGATACGATTGCATTCCTCGACGCTGCGCTTTGGTTTCCATACGAACTCATGTGCGTGTACGTTCACACTCGAGTCTCTCACACCGTCATTCGTACTCAGCGAGTTCTCGTTCTGACTGCTATCCTGAAGGGACATATCTCGTATCTCCAGGATACAAACACCGGGTTGCAAGAAGGGAGCAAAGGAGTGATGAATCCATGAGATAGCTGTTTAAATACCAGGTCGTGGTAAGTAACTTGTGATCAAGCGATGGATGCGATTGGTGGGAAAGAAGGCACGGGATCACGAGAGACACAGAAACGGTTACAGAACTTGGCCGGTCCACCCGAGATTCACAAGCACATTATGTATATATAATTGTTTATACACAGATAAAAAAATCCGGATGGTGATTGGATTTTGTTCCGGCTTGCACTCAGATCACCTCTTTACTTTCGGTCGGCCTATGTTCTATCAGATCCGGCCATGAGTTTGAGGTGAAAAAGTTAAGGAAGGTATACACGAGTTGAATCAGACTATATGAAGCCCTGCAACTTCCGTCAGTTCGCCATTTTCTTGCACTCCTTCCCGCGCCGCCGCCTTTACTCGGTGATCAAGTGATAAGTGAAAGGACATAGTCGAGGAACATCCTCTTTGAACGTTTTCAAATTCGGACTTCGGAGCGAAACAACATCGACGGGAATTGGAAAAGAACACTCCGTGAGCTTCTAACTTCCTCGTGAATGCCTCCATGCATCGGTGGTAGACAAGGAGCGACCTCCTGCGAACTCTTGAATAAATTGCTCGCAAGCGTTCACCACGTCGGAGTTTGGTGCGACTCATCTAATGTACCTGAGGAGGAATACAGTTGAAATTGTCATAATGCATCGTATCATAATGCATATATTTCATAACGCATCACTTTTTGGTGTCTCCCATGTCGGGAGGCGGGAAATTATGCAAAAATGTCATATGGAATAATGCATTGAAATTTTGAGCAATATTATGCATTATGGTGATCAAGGGAGTGATAAGGCTACTATAAATTCATGTAAATTATGAGTTCTGAGGCAACCAGAGAGCACAACTGGCCTTGTAAAGTCCACTAGTCAAGAAAATCATGTAATTAAATGAAAATACAAGTAGTGCAGATTGATCGACACTGGCAACTACCATAAATAGCATGACGATCACCTTCCAAATCCAGGACGTCAAGGACTTACAATATCTTTATTCCCCCTCTGTTAAGTCAATAAGAGTGTTTTTTTGAGAATCCATACTTTATTCTGGTATCTAATCAGGCTCATGCTATTAACGTAGGGGTCAGACCATGAGGAAGCTACCTTTTTCACCTTTTTCCAAAGGCGGAAATATTTTCTCACTTATCTCCTAATGAATAAATCTAATAATGCATTACAAAAAGTAGTCTCCCGACATTATGCGTTATGACAATTTCAACTGTAGCACAATAGTATGAATGAAATTTTATAGACTGTGTCAGTTCTAGACCATGCCTCATGACAATCAATTGATGTCGAGCACCCTCGAGTAGCCTAGACGAGAATACTGATATAACAAATCATCTGTCTCAAATTGCGATGCTAGTCGAACCACTGTACAGGATGATATAGTTTTGTAGTCTATCGAGATGCACTGTGATTGTCTATCAAAATGTGGCTAAGATATTACTAAATGCACTTATGTATGAGATCGAAGACATTCAATCTACAATACATAGGTTCCATGATACCAAAGCAATGCAGAGCAAGATGAAGATAGAGATGAAGATCAAAGCAGATGAACAGCAGAATACGCATGCATGCATGTACGAAACAATCTCAACGGATTATGCTGAGCAAGGGGAAACTCGAAAATATTCATTCAAAGCCAAGATGCTCCAACTCATCTAGCTCGCGTTGAATCTGGGCTTGTCGTTGCTAAAGATGGTCAGCGGTCTTTGAGTAACGTGTTCTAAGAGCTTTGCAAATAATACGAACTTTTAATTGCCGTAGCTCCTCGAGCTCCCTCACCTCACGCTCGATTTGTTCCCTTTGTTCCTAAAGCCGGATGAAGATACGTATAAGATTATCATACGGAAGGAGTTTCCTTAAGGAATAAGAGGCATTACCCTTAACCTTCGAATAGCCTCTTCCCTTCCTTCACGCCTCGGTGTTCCTGGTCCCAAAGCCGGTCCCGTAACAGGCTCCACGCTTCCTATACTCCGTATGCTTGGGGAATACGGAGATTCAAGGTGTACTGCCGGTTCCGGCTCCGGTTCGTGCGTCTGTTCGAGGTGTTCGACGAAGCGCGGTATGTAAGTTGGGATTATTCCTTGGGAGAGCAGCATGGCTGTATTTTCCAATGAACTGGGCGAGGCAAGGGAAGTCAAATCTGAAGAGACGTACAACGAGGTCGGTAAATGTATTTGAAAATCGCCACAGGACCAGGATTGGCTGAATCAAAAGGCATGCTCGTCATCTTCTTCGTCCGAAACACCTGCTGTTGTCCCAACCTTCATTCCATTGCATTCGTATACACACCGACGACGGGCACCCAAGAATAATCGTTTAAAATGTCGGCAAAAGAGGGATCGGACGGAAAGAGGTACGAAAGCATCCGTACCGAATTCCACGCGCGCCATTTATACAACTACATTTGTGTAAGGGATCGTTTGAGAGCGATGGGACAATATATTTCGGATGTCGGGATTCTGTGAACACTACTTGCAAGACCTCGATCCGGATGATGCCTACATCGCCCATGCCATTGTGGTCGAAGACACCGTCCTCCTCTGCAATACAAGTCCGAAAATTCGCGAGATTAGCCGGTTAGTGTGGAAAAGACCAATGATCCATTAGCGTTGAAGTTGGGGACGTACCCGGAAACACGATATCGGAGAACAGGAATGGCTTGACTGTATCCGCATCCATACTGACACCCTTGCACACAATCTCTCTGCCCATCTTACGCTCTCGATCATATCCTCGGTTTACGAGCTCGATACCATCGACGAAAATCACGAGTTGTAAGGAACTTGGATAATTATTTGCTTTGAAGACAATTTCAAACTCCTGTATGTGTATGGAAAAAAAGTCAAATCAAGCATATTCTGAGAGACTCGATTTGACAATTTTGAAGGAAGAAAGAATAACAGGAACCGAACCAGCTTGTCATGATTGGTATTTGAACGCTCACCTTCCCTAACTCACTCGCAACCCACGTTGTCACTGTCCTCTCAACGATCTGCGCTCCATATTCCTCAAGCAAAACTCCGGTATCAGAAAGCCGTATGCCAACCGTGCAATCCGCAAATTGCGGCATTCGATTGAATCGATTCTCCCAAACTAGTTCAAACAGGAAGTTTTCGAGTCCAGAGTCAGATCTAACAGGTGGCGAACCTAATGAACCACGAAGCCAAGCACGAGGTCTACCACAAGGCCTTCAGTGATCTTGCAGATTAAAACGAGAGGACGCGAAGCCGCCGCAGATGCCGCCGCATTTATTTTTCGAGGTGAATCCAGGACGCCACGAGGACACGCGTCAGCGGACGTGACGGATGTGTGTGTGTGACGTTACCACGTGATGCGACACTACACGCGCTGCTTGCAATTACACACCGGGCAAAAACTCATTCCGCGCCCTTAGAAATTTTGATCGGAACGGGTGAGCTCTCATCCGATTGGCTCTTTTTCCATTCTGGGTAACATTTTCACGGTTCGAAAATGAGTTTTTGCCCGGTGTGTTATCCAGTCCAATAAAAAACGCAACGATATGGCCCGGATGGCTGAGAAGAGTCTCAGGCTGGTGTGTAAGGCGCGAGATCTGTGAATCGCATCGGCGCATCGGGAGTACAGCGGGCGCACTTCACAGTATACACAACCGCGATACGGCTATTAATTACACTTGCTTGATCTCTCTAATGTTCCCGGGCCCCCAACCGCGCCAACCCTTCCTTCGTGATACTAAGGTCATAACTTGTATTAGTAGTCCAGTCAACGTCATTTAATGTATACCAATCTTCGTCTCAAAGCCAGAATAGAATAGGTCAACCAATTCTTCTCGTAGAATGCATCTTCCAGCTCCAGTAACCAGCTTATCCAATCGAAAGTTAAAGCAGCGGCGCCAGAGTACTCCATTGTAATGAAACACAAAATGACTTACAATAAAGGTCACTGGCAGTCTGGTGCTGCATCAGGATGAGCCTCAGGACAGTCGTACCGTGTTCAAAAATGATTGGATTCACCAGTTCAGTCAAGTGTGATGGGCTCCTGTTCGGAATCATGCTGGTTAAAAACTGTCAAATATCATCAGAAGAGTCAGAAGAGAATTGTCCGGCTTGCACATGGATGGCTGAAAATCCGGGAAATTTTTCATGGCTTCGCCAGAAGCATTCCTATTTCTGTCAAAGGGTATTGCTGACCTCGTTAAATGCGTTCCGAAGGACTGCAACGATCACGATATTCACGTTTATAGAAAGGTCTAGATAATACGTGATGTAGTAGCCCGGTTCTAGCTTTAGTCGAGTCGTCAAAATCCCTAATAATCAAGCTGACATCAGCTTTACGCGCGAAAGTGAACGCGTTCAGAGCACGTGCAGTCAGCCAAATGTGGCAGGAGCTGTGAGTCACTGGAAACTATTTCCTCAAAATATATGCTCACCAGAAGAGCATGCTATCGATTCTTCCATCTTTCCATCTATACATCATCCCGTCCGCGAGCTCTTAGCACCCATCTATTTGCTAGATATATGGCTGATACACCGAATGATTCGACGGTGTCGACACCCTCGATCCAGGAAAATGATATTGCGAACCCTAATTCAAAGAACGCAGGTGAGTGGTTGACGGAAGAAGTGAATGGTAACAACGGGTATATCTCAATTCAGACTGGGATGAAGATGGCATGAAGGAGATTTATAAATCTCTGGCTTTATGGGTCCTCCAGATTTCGTTGTTGCCAAACACATCTGAAGCGAAGCATTCATATTCGACTCGTACTGACTTATTCCGCAGCAAAGAAAATAGCCAAACGATTAGAAAAAGAGGCAAAGCTAGCTGCGAAGGCCGCAAAAGTCAATGCCTCTGTCGTCGTATCCGAAAAGAAACAGAAAGAGAAGAAGGAGAAGAAAGATGAGGATGCGCCATTCGTCAACACCACGCCGAGAGGACATAAGAAAGGTGAGAGGGTCATACTTGATGTCGAATAGCCTTTACTAACTATTTGTAGATATGTCGCAACCAATGCCAAGTGGATACGACCCTATTGCGGTCGAGGCAGCATGGTACGACTGGTGGGAATCCCGAGGTTTCTTCTCGCCACAAACTCTTCCCGACGGATCACCGAAGCCTGAGGGTAAATTCGTCATACCAGCACCCCCGCCGAATGTTACGGGGAGTCTTCACATCGGCCATGCTCTCACTGTGGCAATCCAAGATACTCTCATTCGGTGGAATCGCATGCTTGGAAAGACAACGCTTTTCGTTCCCGGATTCGATCATGCTGGTATCTCGACGCAATCTGTCGTTGAGAAAAGACTGTACAAGAGTTCTGGGCGGACAAGGCATGATCTTGGAAGAGAAAAGTTCTTAGAAACTGTTTGGGCTTGGAAGAACGAGTAAGTATGGTTAGGTGTTTGAGCTGTATTTACATTTTGCTGATCGTCGGAAGCTATCAAACGCGAATCACGAGTCAGCTAAAGCGATTGGGAGGAAGCTATGACTGGAATCGTGTAGCATTCACGATGGACGAGGTGATTATGCTCTCCTAGAAATCAACATAATTCAAGTATTTGACTGAGCAAATGCCAGAACCTGTCAAAAGCCGTTGTCGAGACATTTTGCAGACTACGAGAGGACGGCATCATCTACCGAGCAAATCGGCTTGTGAACTGGTGTGTCCGACTGAACACGACTCTCTCCAATCTGGAGGTTGATCAAAAGCAATTGACGGGTCGGACGTTGTTGAACGTTCCTGGGTACGATGCGAAGGAGAAGTTCGAGTTTGGTGTGATCACGTCATTTGCATACCCGATTGAGGACACAGATGAGAAAATCATCGTGGCGACGACACGTCCCGAAACGATGCTGGGTGATACTGCTATAGCTGTACATCCGGACGATCCACGGTACAAGGTACATCTCTTGACTCTGTGTTTATTTATCGTTCCTCATCCTAATTTCACAGCACCTACGTGGAAAATTTGCCCGACATCCCTTCGTCAATCGCCGCCTACCAATTGTCACTGACGCAGAAGCTGTCGACATGGACTTTGGGACAGGTGCCGTAAAGATCACACCAGCACACGATCCTAACGACTACGAAGTTGGAAAACGGCACGGATTGGAATTCATCAACATCCTGAATGATGATGGGACATTCAATGCAAATGCGGGCGAGCGATTCGCCGGAGTGAAGCGATTCCATGCACGTGTTCAGGTGGTTCAAGCCCTCAAAGACGCTGGGTTGTACATCGAGACGAAGGACAACCCGATGCAGATTCCGTTATGCGCCAAATCAGGTGATATCATTGAGCCGGTACTGAAGGCGCAATGGTGGGTAGATTGCAAACCTCTCGCTGAGGAGGCCATAAGACGCACGAAGGCAGGCGAACTCGTTATTAATCCAAAAACGTCTGAGGCAGAGTGGTATCGCTGGCTTGAAGGTATCCAGGATTGGTGCATCTCCCGCCAATTATGGTGGGGACATCGTTGTCCGGCGTACTTCGTGAGCATTGATGGTCAGGGGCAAGATCGCAATGATGATGATAAGAACTGGGTTGTCGGACGAACGCTACAAGAGGCGACAGAGCGCGCCACCAAGCTTGCTGCTGGCGCAAAATTCTCTCTCGAACAGGACGAAGATGTGTTGGACACCTGGTTCTCATCCGGTCTCTGGCCCTTCTCTATCCTCGGCTGGCCGAAAGAGACAGACGACCTGAGACATTACTATCCCGCATCCATGCTTGAGACTGGATGGGACATCATCTTTTTCTGGGTTGCACGGATGGTGCTTCTTGGAATCAAGCTCACAGGAAAGATGCCATTTAAGGAGGTGTTCTGCCACGCCATGATTCGAGACGCGCAGGGGCGTAAGATGAGCAAATCTCTTGGAAACGTGATCGACCCAGTCGATGTCATTCAGGGTGTTTCTCTCGAAAAGCTGCACGAACAACTTCTTGAAGGTAATCTCGACGAGAAGGAGATCGCTAAGGCGAAGACGGGGCAGAAGAAGGACTTCCCGAAGGGTATACCTCAGTGCGGCACAGATGCGCTGCGATTCGCTTTGTGTGCATACACAAGTGGTAATCGCGACATCAACCTCGAGATCTTACGTGTTGAAGGCTATCGGAAGTTCTGCAATAAAATCTTTAACGCGACTAAATTCGCTTTGCTCAAGATAGATGAGACATTCGTGCCGGAATCCCAAGCTAAGGTACGCTATTGATCTGCTGTTTTAAGGAGCATTAAAGCAAATCGTTTTCTCAGCCCACAGGTAAAGAAACGCTCGTCGAGAAGTGGATTTTCCACAAACTCAACATCGCAGCCAGCGAGGTGAACAAATACCTCACAGAGCGGAACTTCATGCTAGCCACCACCTCCATCTACAACTTCTGGCTCTATGAACTATGCGATGTTTACATCGTATGTCACTTACCTCAGTTTTATGGGAGAAATCTACTGATTTCCACTGCTAGGAAGCGATGAAGCCGATGACCGACGAGAATGCCTCACTCGAGATGCGTCGTTCTGCGCAAAATACGCTCTACACATGCTTGGATTATGGTCTGCGGCTTTTGCATCCCTTCATGCCATTCGTCACAGAAGAACTATGGCAGCGTCTTCCAAGGCGACCGAATGATCCGACTCCATCTATCATGGTGTCCTCATTCCCGATCTTCGATGATGCGTTCGTATCTGAGAAAGAAGACAGGGACTTTGATCTCGTTTTCAGTGCAATTCGTACCGGCCGCTCCCTTGCTGCGCAGTATAACATACAGAGTGACGTGAAACGTATGTCACTGATACCTTGCTTGGTTCTGTTGGAATGTCTTAGTGATTCTTTTGTGTTGTCTTTCAGTTTTCTTCCTCGCACAGAACGACGAAGAGACGAAGCTGTTTGAATCACAGCTTCCGACGATTCATACGCTCACGAAAGGATGCAAGGGCGCCGAAGTAGTTAGGCGAATACAGGACATTCCTGCAGGGTGCGGATCTGCTGTCTTAACGCCAACCGTCGCCGTGCATATCCTGGTCCGGGTTGGTATCTTTCCGATCTTCAGCATCCCAATCTTCTGACTATTTTTTTACGCAATTGAATCTTCAGGGTCTCGTGGACCTCGATGCTGAGATAGCGAAGATCGACAAAAAACTTGACGTTACCAACCTCGCCGCCGACAAACTCCGGAAACAAATGGCAGGTCCGGACTACGAAACGGCCGTTCCTGAGAACGTTCGTGTGACGAATGCGGAGAGGTTGAAGACTTGTGAGGCTGAGATAGTCACGCTAAAACTTTCAAAGGAATCTTTTGCGAAATTGAAGTGATATTTGTAGATGGCAAAATAGCTGATGTTATGTTGCTTTTGCAGTACATTGTATAGAAATTTTTCTTTGGCACTCGGTTTGTCGGCGAATGGATCACAATGGGATTTCTCCGGTGTTGTTTACTGATTTCCTTCCGCGTTGATGTTGGACAGTTCTGATGGCAGTTTTCAACCCGATCGACGGGAGAAGCTGAAAGAACTGGGATTGAAATAGACTCTGCTTAGCTTGAAAGAAGCTCTCGTGGACAAACGCCGTCTCTTCGTGACTGATCAATATCCTTTGCATACCACGCCGAATGACGCATCTTGTTTTCGGCCATTATTGTACATGGTTATCGTCCTGAGCCATTTGTCGCCTCACTATGTCTCTCCGACAACGACATGGACGGTTTGACGCATGGATCAAAATTGACGGCAAGCGCGCTGAAGAATTCGGAAGTGGCATTCACGGACGTACGGTAAAATGCCTTGTAAAAAGTAGGGTAGACGCGGTGAGCATGTCGTTCGCTCCGAGACAGTACGTCTCTTGACCCTCTCTCGCTATTTTAAACAGGAAGTTTCAATATTCGTGCAAGAATTCCCAAGTACGACTTCTGCTTCCGCCCGCGCGGATGTCTTCATTGACGGAATACACGTGGGAAAATCTGTGTTGTCTCCGTCAAAGCGTCCATGTTGTTTCGCAGGTTCGTGGATCGACGATGAATCACTCAGACCTTTCATATTTTCTCTTGCGAAGAAGAATGGTGCGCTCAATAAGCAGAAACAAAGTAATGCAAGTTGACGCTCCGACTTTCATCAGACAGACAATGCCTCTCAGAAGATGCAGGAAAAATAGAGATCAGGATCAGTGAAATCATTGTTCTATATGGTGTTGATGAAGATGAGGATATTTACATACGACCGGAGCCAATGCAGGAATGGGAACCACCCTCTGTTGTTGAACAAGATGAGGAGATGGAATGCCACACCGTCGTGTAAGTCCATCGGTTGAGTCCCATTCAGAAACTTGCCGAAGTAAGTTTCCATATCTAGGCTCGCTAATTTTACGAAGGAGAAGAAGTACAATCCTCAGCGGCAGTTCCAACACTTTCATAGCGAGCCGTTTGATTGCTTGAAGCCAGAACCGGTTGCAATCTTTGAATTTATCTATGGTCCTGAAGGTTCGCCAGGATTTTACTTATAGAACTCATGACTAACCTCACCCAAGAATTTGTATCTAGAGAGGTTAATAAATTAGATGCAAAAGATCTCGGAACATGCAGTTCGGATGGACTCAGAGAGCCTGAATGTTCGATATCTCATAGCAGCCCGGATGAAGTAGGCCTTTTGTCTACCATTAGATCGATGTATTAAACATATTCTCTTTCAGAACGCTAGTCAGAGATCCTCCATTGGAACTCCTACAAGATGCAGGCGATCAAAAAAGCGTGCTCGCAGCTGTGACACGTATGATGGATGGTCATCTTCCGATTCCGATGAAGAGTGTACACGGTGCGCAGACGCCGGAGTGGACTGTGTGCCGAGAGGTGGTAGATCAAAGGTTTGCCAGAGATGTGCAAGATGGAGAAGGGGCTGTGATTTGCGTTGGGTGGTTCAAATCGCCTCAGGAAAAAAGAGACCAGGAGATGTGGGCCGGACATACACAGAGAAGAACAAACTGAAACGTCGCAATCAGCCCCGCCTCGCAAGAGCTAACGATAAGAGGGTTTGGTGTGAGAGCTCCGACTCAGATACTGAATCAGAAGGTACGCCTTGCTCTGTTATCCTCATTTCTGATCCTGATCCAGTCGATAAAGCACGTGAAGTTCATGACACGCCCGATGTCTTCAACGTTGAGACGCCGAACCGGATTCAATCTGCTCATTTTCAACAAGACCATTCACAGAATTCCGGTCCCTCGAATGAAGCAGATAATCAAGAAGGCGCATCTGCAGCAACAGCAGTACCAGTGTCCGCAGAGAATAGGGACTCGCGAGAAGCGGAAGGAGATCCTTTTCACATAGAGACATCGCCGGACCGCACGGAATGCGACAGAGAGCCCGGCTCAACTAAGAGATACTCTGAAGCTGAACCAACTCAGGCAGCTGAAGTGAACCACGTATCTGGGATCCTCCGATCGTATCACTCATTCGCCAGCCAGCTCATGGAACTCACGACCCAGAACGGACAAACAGAGATGACCACTGACGCTATCATGAACCTTGTTTCCAAACGCGATAGGTTCTCCAGGCGCCTTCGAGGCTCTATTTCTCAGGTCAAGAAAGAAGGGAAGCGCGAATGAGTGCGCTCGTGCATTACGTATAGCGCCTAAACCGTGGTGTCGTTCACGTAGCCACTCTTTGAGAAGTCTGTTCATTAGTTGCGAGAGTAGTAAGTGGAGACTCTTTAGATCTTGTTGTTGCTTTCATCAGTTTCGTTCGTTTGAAAACGATTCCTCCGCGTATCAAACTCGTGGTAGATGGTGAATACTTGAATTTAATACAGACCAATATGTGCGAGATAGGGGAGATGCTGAAGAGCTGGACCTGTGAACATTTAACCTCCGCTTAGTTAGAAATTCGCATGAAACGCCTTCTGCATTCGTAATGTTCTTTCCAACTTACGCCCACTAACGTATCGCTTGTCCTCTTCGCGTGATCCTTTGAAAACATATCAGTTTGTCATGGTTCGCGAGAGTCGTCATGGTAGGTTTGATGCCTGGGTCGAGATTGACGGAGAACGTGCTAAGCAATACGGAGACGGTGTGAACGGTCGAACATCGACGTGTTTCATTGTGAGTAGGACCGGCGCCGTGAGTAGCCTTTTCGTCATACCAGTCATTATTAATATTTCTCTGAACCTCACTCCTACTACGTTACTAGGAGCTTGCTGTATTTGTACAAGAATATCCGAGTATGACTTCTGCGTGCGCTAGAGCAGATGTTTATATTGAAGGAGTGCATATCGGAAAAGCTATCCTCTCTCCTTCAGACGGTCCTCGCTGCTTCTCTGGTTCTTGGATAGATGGAAACTCCGTCATACCGTTAAAATTTATTCCAGCGCGGAAGATGGGAGGTACGCTTTGCCATGCTGATTACACGAGTAAAGAGAGCAATTGCGACCTCAGTTTTATTCAAAGACGACTCTCCTAATAAGCAATACATCTCTTCGGGTGCCGGGAAGATCATAGTTAAAATAACCGAGATCGTTTTGCTTCAGGAATTAAAAGGCCTACCTCGTCCGCTGAAGGAATGGCAGGTGTCTCCGATCATAGAGAATGATGAGGACATTGAACGACACAGTGTAGTGTAAGTATTTCTGCTTGCCTTCGTTAGACCTCAATGATTTGAATGCACTGTATGATTAGTCTGGCCGAGACCGTAAAATGGCAGAAACATAATCTGCAGCACAACTCTTTCTTTCGCAGCCGGCAATTTGACACTAGCGATCCTGAACCAGTTGCTATATTCGAGTTCGTGTACGGATCCGAGGGTGCGTTGAATATGCTTGGTTTTGTATTGTCCTGAGGAAATCTTCTTCAGCGTTCTTACAAAAAAAACTTGGTCAATTAGGGTCTTCTGGATCATCTTTCAGCGACGTACAGGTGGGCTCATTTTTTTTGGCCCAGTTGACTCTTTACTCGGTATTTGCACTTACAACTTGTATTGTTTTATTTATAGCAGAATCACCCGAATATTAATCCTTCCAAGGGAATCATAACATATGGGTCTCCGACAAAACGTTCGCGTGATTGCGACACTTCAGCAACTTCTGCTGAATGCTGGCGTTGTAAAGACGCAGGAGTAGCTTGCATTCCGAATGGCGGCACATCGAATACTTGTCAGCGCTGCACGAAACTCAGAAAGGGTTGCAATCTTCCTCGGATAGTTCGGCAAGCGGAAGTAAAACGGCAAAAACTAACGAACTGCACCAAGATCACTGAGTTTGGTCACAAGTCTCAATCTGATTTTACCATAAGGAATGACTCTGAAGCAGTTATTAAAGGTTTGCATGCATACCTGCTTTCTAATGGAGCATCATATTCATAAATAGTTAGATTCCGACACATCCAGTTCCTCGGAACCTGGTTCTGAGATTGATCCTCGATATCCCAAGTGCGCAGACACAATGGCGTGTGAGATCAACGATTCCTCTGAACCTTCCGATCACTCGTCAGTAGAGACGCGAGATTGTCACCCAACATCTCGTCGTCTGAGAAAACACGCCGGTTCCATCGCCGAAGCTAGTGCCAATAAGCGCAAGCTTCACGACACTACACCAAAAGTGACTTGGGCTTCTGGGAATGATAAGAAGACTTCACATACGGCAGAAGCTTCCTGCAAACCCACCACCGAAACGAAGGTCCCGTCCAAGAAACCATCCCAAACGGTACAAATCGAGAGAACTGATACTCAGCAACTCTTGCAGTCGATAAAGGCCTTTTCTGAACAGCTGATGGAGCTGGTCACCCGCAGCGAACAAGATGAAATCATCACAGACGTCGTCTTGGAACTCGTTAACAAATGTGATGCCTCATTTCGGAGTCTTCAGATGTCTGCACTGAAGAAAATTAAGGAGAAACATAGCGACAACTGTGATATGCAGAGTAAAGCTTGAACTTCGAACGTGCGGCACACGGAGGATGTGGACGAAAGCCAAGTACTTTATAATGTCTTTAGAATGTATCCTGATAGTCAGCTTCAGTGGTGTGCTTTGTCATGACATCTCAATTATTTCCGTGGTCCCTTTTGAAAGCATCTAAGTCATTCGCTTCGAGACAGTTCCGTTCCAATGTGATCCAATTATGCGCTGACCGTTAGCGTAAGTTGCCTTGCTTTCAAGTTGCTTCGGCGCAGTTGTTTGTGGTCAAATCATTCGAGCCTAAATTTTGGAGTTTATCCATCCATCGATCAAGTGATCCGGATCCGAGCCGAGCCGAACCTGAAAAGGAAATGACTCAAAACCGTCGAACTATCAGTAAGTCTCCGATGCTCCATCCCGAGGTACAAGAAGCTCTGAAGTGCTTTCTGAAGCCAGTTTTAAGTGATTGTCCTGAGAGATATTCACCTATCTCCCCGTTTCTCGTTCGAAGATCTGATGAAGAATGCATTTGACCATCAAAGAACACATTCCCGGTGAAGTACACCAGAAGAACACATAGGTCCGAAATGATTCAGATGCTCTGTATTTATATCTAATTATCGATAAACCTCATTTGCCAGCTTCGAGATTTCCAAGAAGGTTCGGCCAAAGCATTATTGAATTTATTCGATATTCTCATGACAGACATCTGAAACAGGGTGCATTATTGAAGGAATCATAAGATTCTTGAAAGGCGGTCCAGAAGCTCTTGTGGAACATTTCTTGCCATCTCTTAAACGAAGCTCCTTCTGAACAACGTCCACTGCCGCATCTGAAGTGCCACAATTCGTCAGTTAAGGTAAAGGCTGCACACTGCATGTCACCCAGGTCTCGTCAAAGCCGACTTGGCAGATTTGACGCTTGGGTCGACATTGATGCTAAACGCGCTCAACAAATTGGAGATGGCGTTGAAGGACGGACATCGAGCTGTTTTATTTTCAGTAAGGTTGCTGCAGTAAGTAATCAACCTCACTAACACTCTAGAATAACTTTTGACTGTTTCCTCTCAACAAAGGAGCTTTCAGTGCATGTCCAAGAGTATCAGACGAGATCCACTGCTCGTGCTCGTGCAGATGTCTATATAGAAGGACAACATGTTGGAAAAGCAATCCTGTCTCCGTCAAAGGGTCCAACCTGTTTTGCAGGATCATGGTTCAACGAAAGTTTACTCAGATCCTTTGTTTTTACTTTGGCAGACAGGAACGGTATTCTTTGCCAGTCATTGCTCTGTAATGAAACAAGGATTCGCACTTTTTCAAGGTTCTGCATCAAATCATGGTGTAAATGGCTCTGGTACAGGAAAGATCACCGTCAGAATTAGTGAAGTTGTTCTGCTTTCCCAAGAAGGCGAAGAAGAGGAATCCAAACTACCTCCTCGTCCCTTGAAGGAATGGAATACGCCTTCTGCTAATGAAGATGATGAATCCATTGAGCGTCATAGCATTGTGTAAGTGGTTGATTCACGTGTTTACATTTGTATGCTGAGAAATAGCGCAAATACTATTCTCAACAAGTCTGTCCGAGTCTATACTACGCAAAAAATATGTGCCACAGCATGAGAATTTCTGTAGCAGGCCATTTGATACTTTTCATCCGGAACCGATTGCAATGTTTGAGTTCATATATGGCCCTCAAGTCTGTTTGTCCCTAACTATCTAGCAAATAAATCTGCATGCCTACTAATTATTTATCAGAATTTACCTTTCGAGAACTTAGACGATTGGAAGCAGGGGCTTCGGAAGGAAACGACGCGTCGATGAACGTAAGTTGTTCATTTGCGTTGTTCTCGTAGTCAGTGTCCCTGAGTGCATGCTAATCGCGAAATCCTCCCTATGTTTTAGACTAGTGATGCAAATATTATCGAGACACCAATTAGATATAGTCACCCACACAAGCACGCCCGTAGCTGCGAAATGCCCGATGGACGCTTGTCTCAGCAACGAACAAAGCGGTCGAAGCTAGCAAATAAGATCAAACTTAGTGAATGTATCCTGGATCATCTCCCTCATCCGACCGTCATTAGAGCACATAGCCAAAAGAACCGGGTGGGAATGACTCCTATACTGGCAACAACTTCGAAAGGTCTGCACTCTCATTCGCATATAACGAACCGCCATTCTCACGCTTCTGTATATTATGCTCTGCTGAATTAGGTCGTTCAGAATCTGTTTGTAAACCCCGTCTTCAATATTCCAAGCGGGCGAATGTTGAGGTCCTCGAAGTAGAAGACTCCTCTGATTCTTCTCTCTCTTCTACTCCAAGTCGCCTAAACAGGTCGAAACCCGGCGTATCAGAGCACGATGGTAAGAAAGTTTCAGATCCTGCGGGAGCTTCCCGTATGACCACACTAGCTGTGGAACGCAAGAACGTTGTCGAGACGACATTTCCGCCCCGAACCCCGTCTTCAGCAGAACAAGCCCAGAAGACCAGCGCCCACCAAGTCCTTGAGTTGATCCGTTTGTTCTCCGAACAATTAATGCAAGCTGTCGCTCATAATGAAGAAGACTGGCTTCTTGCGGACGTTGCTTTTGACCTTGTCAACAAATGCGATACCTCATCCAGGCGTCTTCAGGCATCTATCATGCAGAGCCCACTAGATTGAAAAGCGGCAGTAGTAACCAGTTGCGCGATTTAGACTGAGAGCGGCTATGAAGTCCCTGGCTTATAGAATATTTATGTCGTTCAGTGCGTTCAATGCAGCACAATCAAATGATCTGGGTTTGAACGAATCGCACAATCATTTAAAGACAGACCTGCAAACCTTCCTAATCTATAAGTAAGAAAAGGGACAAATGCTGAAGAAATCTAATCTTAACTCGCACTATTCAAAGGATGTCAGATGCATAATGAATTACTACACAACAAATGCTAGCATTCATGACTTCTTCTGCTTCTTCTTCGCTCGCTGGTCCTGGCCATCAATCGCGCGAGGCAGCTTGCCCATCTTCTTGTTCTGGACACGAACGAGAGCTCGTTTCGTCTCGCCATCAGGGAAAGTCGTCAGGTCGAAATATGTAGGAGCCAATTCAAGAAGCCTTACGTAAAGGAAAAGTAAGTTAGATCACCGACGTTGCCTTGAATCCTCGAATGAATATACACGTACCATTCTGGTCGCACCTCAGTTACTGTACGTAGATATGGTCGCGTTGTCAAAGCAAATTCGTTGAAGATGACCCATTCGGGCTGAGTCTCTAGACCGCACGAAGGATGAAGCGCGACGACCTGGATAAAGTAAACTGCAATTAGCTCCTGTGAAACCGGCATGGCATCTTAAGCAAGAAACGCACCTGATTATCCTTCACGGTCAAGTAGCTTCCCTTCTCGCCCTCCTTGTGGGCCACCTGCATGAAGTAGCCGCAGACAAGTGCCTTCCTAATGTTCTCGTAGAATTTGCGTTGGTCCTGCGTTGACAGAAGCTCTATCTCGAAGCGTTCCATAATCCGCTCTAGCTGCGTCCGTACATTGTCCGCCTGAGCAAGTGCTCTGGCTGAAAGGTAGTTTGACCAAGCCCAGTTCTTATCATGCATATCTGCATTATTGAGAATAAGCATCATATGCGGGATTTAAATGGGGACGTCAGACGTACTTTGCTTGTAACTGTTGAATACGTTTAGCAGTGTCAAATGATCTCCATCCGGGACGGTCAGTGCCGCTTTCGCAAGATCAGCCTCACGGCGAGCATTAGGAGGTCGTATGAAAACATTGGGAACTATTCGTCTTAGTCAGCTCTTATATGTCGCTACGTTGCTGTATTGCTCACCAGATAACATGGCGACGATGGTCAAGATTTCGTTGCTGCAGTTGAATTCAGGGCTTACGATAAGCATCTTGGACATCTGTCCAACATCGTCAGAAATCTGTAGACAGTGTTATTTTTGAGACTATACCTGAGGATCTAATGGGAACTCCGCCATAATTGACCCGAGAGCAGTGAGATTTCCTTCATCGTCCAATGCAGCAATGTAGTTTAGGATCTCAAGAGCCCGCATGAGCGTCTCCGGCGCTGGGGCATCCACGTAGTCAAAGTGAACTAGATCCTTGATTCCTAGCTTGACGAGTTCGAGCACGGTATTCGCCAAATTGCTTCGCAAAATCTCCGGGTGTGTTTGTTCTTCGAGCTCCGTCATGAAGTCCTTCTCTGTGTACAGTCGGAAGCATTTACCCGGGCGCGTGCGTCCAGCGCGACCAGCACGTTGCTGTGCAGAGGCCTTTGAGATAGGAGATACGAGCAGTGACTCGACTCGAATACGCGGATTGTAAACCTTCTGCTTCGAGAAGCCCGGGTCAACGACGTAGACAATCCCATCTATGGTAAGAGAAGTCTCGGCAATGTTCGTGGACACAACGACCTTGCGACCAGGTGCACCACCTTCTACGCGAGGCGGAGGAGCGGGGTCGAAGATACGTTGTTGCTGTTGCGGTGGAAGTGACGAGTACAAAGGGATGCACGTCAACGGACCAACTGCCTCAGGATCTTGATTCATCAGGTCATCCGCTTCCACTTTGATCTTTCGGCACGCATCCTCGATCTCTTCTTCACCAGTAAGGAACAACAGGATGTCCCCAGGATCTTCAGCGCGGTGAATCATCAGCACCGTTCGAATAGCCGCCTCGACATAATCTGGCTCAGGCTCCTGAGTGTAGAACACTTCGACAGGGTGGGTCCGACCAGGCACCTTGAACAGTGGCGCAGCGCCTGAATCCTTCGAACTGACATTGCCAAAGTATTTTTGGAACTTCATCGCATCGAGAGTCGCAGACATGACAATGAGTTTAAGGTCCTTTCTCCGCTTGGCGACGTCCTTCAGCAGACCCATGAGAATGTCCGTCGCAAGAGTCCGCTCGTGAGCTTCGTCAAGGATAATCGTAGAGTATCGCTGAAGGTCCGGATCATTCATCGCTTCTCGGAGCAGCATACCATCCGTCATGTATTTAAGGAATGTCGTCCCGGGTTCGGTCATATCTTCAAATCGAATCGAATAACCGACATGCCTCCCAAGTTGGACTATCACATATGTCAGTAATGTGAACTATGATGAATCAGTGGAGAGCGCACCATCCATCTCGTCTGCAACGCGCTTAGCGACAGACATTGCAGCTACTCGCCTCGGCTGTGTGCAAGCAATTAATTTGCCCTTTGTATGTGGCAGATCTGAATAGGCCACGAACTGCGGTATTCTGCACAATCACAGTGAGTAAGCTCAGGCCCTTGAGGAGCGGCAAGCGCCGATAGAATGAACGCACTGAGTCGTTCTGCGACAAATGCGTCAGCACATAACATATCACACGGAGACTTGAGACTCACTTTCCGCTTCCAGTCTCACCGACCATGACGATGACCTGATTTTCGCTGAACTACGATAACTGAAATATCAGTCAAATGGATCCAAGACGAAACATACACAAGTTTGGAACAAAGACAAACCATGTTGTAGAATTCATCCATCTGAGTAAACACAGGCAACTTCTTTCGAGCGTCGAGAATCTTTTTGTATTGAACCGAGAGCGGCTGCTTTGTGAATGGGTTCACATCTCCTTCCTGACATAGCTCGCGATAAATAACGGTCTTATGTACAGCAAGCCATCACTCACCATTGCTCGCCGGACTTGGTCTCCCTTCACCTTCCTGGGTAAAAACCCGAACAACGGCTCCTTCACAGTTGGAGTCGAAGAACCAGTACGGCGTTGATCTGGAGGGAGATGCGCCAAATACGGGTTATCCTTCGTGCCATTGAGAGCTTTCGCCATACTGACTGATTAGAACTGAAGATGAGTGCGCAGACTTCAAAGGTTCAGTGTGCACTACGAGCAGCGTTAAACCAAAAGTTTGTTCGTCACATGATTAACATATCTATAATAGGTACATGAGTCCCACATAAATTTGCTCGGTCACTGGCGAGTCATCTTTCTCGTTCTGTATTCTTCACTTTCTGCGTTGCAAAAATATTAGCGAATCTCGTTTATTTCGCGGCAGAAGCCATTCTTTCCCTTCGAAACGGAAGACACTCCGACATGATCTGGATTGCTGGAATCTTGAGCGGACTCGCTTAGCATTTCAATTGTTTCCTAGTGTGTTCTCACCAGACGAGTCAGTTTATCTATTGTCCATTGTCACAATCAGCATCATAAAAGGAATTGGCATGGCCTCAGATGCGGTCGCATCTTCGCACCATGATATGTCTATGTATAAGGCTGGCGCAGTTAGCATCGAGATGGGAGCTCCGCGCAATCCCCTGCTTTAACTCCCTTCTGGACTCGAACAAACTGGTATGCCTGACCATTCAAAGTATCCTTTTGCTGTCTGGCTTCAGCATGACTACGAGACTGTAGAGGAGCACGAGATTCAATATTCAAGGGACGGACGTACTGTCATCTGCTGGATCTGTGACGAATTCTTGCAAGTGCGCCAATCTCGTCATAGCTGTTGTCCGCCGTCCACGCTAACCTCATCCAAAGAGCGCTGACAATGTGCGATGGGAGAGCGATGGCATGGGGCATCCTAACAAGATTCGTATCTTGACGGAGCGCTCTCACGTTGCTTCTCGTCGAAGCCGTACTGACGAACTTGGGGTCACTGGACTACGCCCGACCGTATCAGAACCATACATAAAGCACAGAATGAGCACTGAACGCTCTAGTCTTCGGAGACATTATAGCGGTGAGTCCACAGTCTTCGACAAACATCACTTACCGATAGTGTTTCGCATTTCAGATCATGAAGGATTAGCTATCCCTATGAATGATCGTATTCTGACCATCAAAATTGAAGTGACCATGCCTCGGAGAGTATCTGTGAGCCATGCATCTGGTTCGCTACCACTCAACAGGGACAAACTGCGAGCTCGTGGTAGACATAGCAAGCCAGAGTACGTGGACGCATCTAGTAAACCTCAATTCCCTAACCAATCCTATGTTTCTGATAAGATGGTCTTCAAGCGTTCGATCACACCCGTATCGTTCCTCTCGCCGATTGGTGACTTCTGTCGAACCTCGGAACATCATGACCTCAGACTCGTCAGAAGCTCAACCTACATCTATGACATTCTGCTTTCGAGCTCGACCAAAGAGTGCGTTCCTTTACTCTTCTTTTGGCCTGTTTCGGAGGATTTATCGTATCATCCGAATGAAGCCTTACAGCCCGGATTTTTAATTCATCCTGGATTGTCTCCGTATATCCCTCCCCTGTTGATGTCTCTTCCAGAGCGACAAACTGAGGGAGGTAAGGATGGTACGGGCGAACGAAATTGCGGGGACTCGTCGTGCAGTGACTCAAGTCTGTCTGCCAGCGAGGCTTCTACCAAATTTGCTACATGCTTGACAATTAAACCTAAACTCCATTGGCCCAGTGGACTTATTTCAAAGACTCGTGTGGACGGGAGTTCTATGGACGTCTCTCCTGACCAGGATCTTTGCTTGCTGCCCGGCAAACACTGTGATCGGTGTGGTACAGAAAGCGTGCAACCCAACTATATCAGCTGCAAGACGGCTTACGAACTCGAGGGACATTTGACGAAAATCGAGGTAAGGGTTTTCATACAAGACGATAGTAAAGACGCATGTTTATGTGACTATTGTTAACCATATAGCAAAGCTTGGAGGAGACCCAATTAATGCTTTCGCGGGTCCGAAAGCTGCTACACGAGTCAACTTGCGACCGGGTTCACTATCCGAAACGAGTGCTCTAACGGTTCTGTCTTTTCCATTATCCATTTACGTTCGTTCAGTTTGAACTCGTTATTCTGTTTATCTTTCTTTTCTCATGACTGTACGGTGACTATATGCGCTTCTTGGCTCTAAAAGTGGGTATCCATTTGTAAGCTTACAAGAATAATTATCTACTGGAATGAATCGACAGATTGTCAAAGATGATATGACCGGGATGTCAGCATCATGGAACTGTCGCGGATGAAAGTTACTTACAGACGATATATGTGTATAATGACCAGACTGACACAGTCTGCTCCAGTTTACCAGGCTGTCATGGTTCAAGGTGAGCAAAGTACCAGTCGGAACTTTTGCTTGGGAGCAAACTCAGTATTTCATACGCAAAATGAGTGCCGGAGCCCTTTTGTTCATGGAAGTCCGAGATTACAATACAAGCATTCAGACATTGTGCAGTTTGTCTACGAATCCAGAAGAAACTCTATAAATAAATAACTTATAAGCTATACGCCCAGACTACTATTCCAAGACGAAAGTCCATGAGGAGTCAAGAATAATAAAAATTTATGTCCAATGACGCAAACCATTGCATCCCGTGTCAATCTACATTTAATCATACACCCATTCACAAGTACCAGCCCCAACACCTTGCAGCGATGCCCAATAGAAACCCGGTGCATGTGCAAGCAAGCGGCCAATGACAGGCAGGTCCTGCAGAGCGCGCAATGCCGTCCTCAAGGGCGTCTCCTGAGCCTTGGCAACGTCGAGGTGGAACTCGGATTCAACAACTACGTGTGTACCTGGAGTGACGTGCGACCCACTGACTTCGCAACGCCCAGGTGCATCGCGGAGCTTGATCTCGCAGCCGAGATGAGCATCTAAACATCTACGATGAAAAATAGGATCTATTGAGAGCGTTAATGAACGAACGTACAAGAGAATAGGTTCCAGGGTGAGAGTGACCATTCGACGTTATCGCCTGCATCAGGCAGACTCGTTGCGACACAATCTTTGCCCTGGTACGGCAAACGTCAGACTCGGGTCGTGAACCATCGAGAAGAATAACATACATTCGTGATCCGCCACATAGTCCTAGGGAAGTCCGAGAAGTGGTTCATTCTTCCATTGAACGCTGAGAAGCAGTTAAGCATATCATTGAAGGAACGCAATTCACAGCAGCAGCTTACCGTTGGCAGACTCGACGTCGCAAAGAATAGGAGACGCGAAGAGGTAAGCATCTCGGATAACAATGTTCTCTCCATACTCGTGGGGTTCGCTAACGAGACGGGAGTATACGAGCGACGCAAGAGCGCATCCGAGCGAATGGCCCGTTATCCACTGTAGAGTGATGAGCACCGTGTAACTACAAACGAGAAACGACTTACCACGTTGATCTTCTTGCCGGGAGATTGCTTGAGAAGACAAGCAGAGATCGCCTTTATGGACTCAATTATGGTCGCTGCAAATGAGAACAATGTCTGTTAGATTATGTCCTCAGTAGTCTTTGAGAGCTTACAGTAGGGCATCCTAGAACCGGGCGGAATCCTTTTCGGGAATATTTTGTCCATGAACCCGTCATGAACTAAGGCACTCGGAGTCAGCTTGATAATTTCTTTACGAAGTCCGTCCTTACAAACCTTTTCCGAAACCTCGAAGCCAAAGGCCTGCCTCGCGCAACTGGAAAGTGAAATCCGTCGTCCATTCTGCGAAGTCACTCGGAGTTGTTCCCTTGAACACGACGACGATGAACGTATCGTGTGGATCCCAGAACAAGCCGCAAAACGCGCTACCGATGCAGTTAAGTTCCGAGATCGTCGTATAACTCAGTCCAAGCTTGTCATGGGCGATGGAGCAAATGGTGTTCTCTTCCTTACTATGGCCGTGTAACTCCTCCATCACGGCATCTGCACCAGCATCTCCGCAAAATTGAGCGATGTGTGCACCCGGTCGTGCCTCGGAAAGTCCCCATTCCGTTTGTCGACGACGAGGGCCTGTGGAGTGCGCTAAAGCTGTTGCCGCTGCTCGATGCGTGGTGGAAGAAGTGCGCTCATATATGAGAGCCGCGCATTGTAGGCTTTTAATCATTTTTAGCATTGTTCGTAAACATATCATTACGCGGCTTACAGGAGTTTTGATGCATCAAGATTAAATACACGTCTGTGTACGCGGCTCGGAGACTCTTCAATAGGTTGAGATAGGTGGATTTTTGCCGCACGGATTTGCTCGTATGTCAGATCTTCAAACATCGATGGATACGCTATAAGGATACCGAGTACATTTATTAAGCTTCATGTTCGGATGGAGGCGTAGCTACGCACATGCATTGACGATGCTCAATCCATTGAAAAATCTGCGGGAACAGTAATCAAAGATCTTGCCAGACAATGGCACCTTGCATAGAATACACCATGGCAAGAGAAGTGCCATGATAACAGTTGCCACGGAAGTTAGAAGAATCAGAGCAACGCGATCCATTAGCGCTATGAAGTTTACAGGGATGAGTCGGTCAAAGTTTGGTTAATGACGAAAACGAGCACTCACTCGTAGGGAAGAAGATAAATGCCCAAGCTGCTTTGACCCACGCTTTTGCCACGAAGTAGACAAACTGCTTGGCCATAGCGTAAGAACGATAAGTCCATGACTCTTCGCACCTGCGCTCGAAGTCGGTCAACCTTTGGCTGAGGTATGCAAACTCGTCGGCATGCAAAGCATGTAAGTCCATAAGAAGGTCTGTCTGACCGTCCACGCCATTGGGAGAAGGAGCACGTTGACTCGTGTACCCATCCATGTGCTGCACTGCTGGTTTGGTTTGTGGTGAAGGTGGACACCGCACCATCTTGGAATGCCACGTGGCCGTGATACTAGAGGCTGAGTACAAGTTGGCTGCGCAGATGGGATCAAGTATCACAGGCGGATGAAGTTGAGGAACAGGAAGGATGCGGTGGCAATACAATCATAGCCAGTGTATCAAACTGTATATACACATGAGGCTGACAGTCCTTTCCCGGCATGGTTGGTCTCAACTAGAACTCTCCTCCCAAGACCGGGTAATCTCAGGATGAGTGAATGGGAGGAATGAATGTAGGAATAACGAGACTGTGGCTGCAACAAGAAAAATATGCGATCTATAAAATTCGAGTCAACTGAAAATGCAACAACTGGATCGTGCAAAGCAGACAAAGCAGGACAGATCATCGGCATCGGAGATGTCCGAAACTCCGATCCAAATTTCGCCGTGTCCGCTGATCGAGATTTGTTGTTTCGGTGAGGTTATCGATGTGCAATATCCGCCTCCATGGCCTAAGAGCTGTCCAGTGATGCAAACGTCCAGAATAAGGAAACTGGACATTGCCAGACAAGAAGAGGCGCCTTCAACAAGCATGTTGAGGCAGTGTCATCCTCCAGAAAGTCCCTGTTACGCAGTAAACCTGACATGCCCATACCTCCGCTGTCCTTGCTTACTCAGATCGGATGGTTCCTGGCATTGTTCAAACTCGAACCAGCAAGCCATCAAACCAGTCTGTCGTTTGGAAGATTCTGATGTGGCTTGTTGCTTTGCATGATAGCGGATGATGAAAGCATAGCCGAGTCCTTGAACGCAAACCATGTCGAATGTAGGACGAACTGCGATGCGGTATCCCGAGACGCTTGTTTTCCCGGACTGTTTGATGTACCCATTGCATTACATCAACAAGAAGTGGAATTATGAATACAGCCTCGACGAGATTGGAGGCGGTATGTTGGTTTGGTGTAATCAATCAAACATCTATTCTCACAATCATATTGTGTATGCTTCCATGTCACTGCGCCCCAGAATCAAAGCATAGCCTATCGACCAACGTGCCGCTCAGCTTTTGAAAGCGGCCCTCAAGTCGCATATCTGGTCGATGATAGGATCACAGTGAAGCTATGGTATAAATGTTATCCTGGACAGCCTGGACAGTCTTGTCAACTGGTTCTGATCTCATTCAGTGTCTATCATGCCTGTTGTTCACCTGACCATCTATATAGTGGTTAGAGCCGTGTCTGGGTACAGGGTGCAGGCCAGGGAACCTCCCCTTCACTCCTTATCACCATGTCCACTAACTATCGTCTTCGAGGTACGATTTTCTTCCGACCTTTCACTTCTTCCGTTGGCATTGATCCCGTCTTTTGTCACAGTTTTACGTGTGGAAGACTTGAACTGGGAGCATGTTCCACACAGCGAGGCGTCAAATATTTTCGTAAAAGTGAAGCTTGGGGATCACAAGAAAGAGACCCGGCCCATTGTCATTTCATTACCAATTTGGAACATATCCCTTCCATTGTCAGTACTCTCCAAAAAGCGGTGTTAGTACTCGTCTATCACGACCATATAGTTCTTCTCCAGACGATTCCACAATGCTGGAAATAAAAGTAAAAGTCAAGCACGGGTCTACGTGGTCGAAAAAAGATCCTTGTATCGGATTTGCAAGTATAACGGTCATCGATTTACTAGGGAAATGTGCTGACGGAGAAGGTACCGAATCATTGACTTCTCTCTTACCCAACTTCTGACCAGGGTGCATTTCAAGCCTCACTTTCTCTTGCACCGAATAGTAAATCGTCGACAGCATCTGCGGGGCGAATTGTGCTGAGCCTGGAAGTCATTGATACAATGACGAGTGCCGATATGAGCCTTACGGCGGCATCGGAGGACATCCGTCGACGTAAAATCATGCGCTCAGAACGGACCTCGGACGTGACGCAGTCGATTAGTGACCAAGCGTCCGAGCTGAACAGCCAACGTGATCTCTATCAAGCCCTCGGGGAACTACTATCTAGACTAGGAGCCTTTCAGCAAGTCATAAATTCCTTGTCCGAGGTACGTTACCAGACAAAATTAAGCACTCCAGTACTGAACCTGTCTAGATACACCCCTTCCTCACCATAGCATGGAAATTAGTCTCTGGTCTTTACTCGGTGCGTCATCTCATTTAACATGTAGCAGTGCTGACCTGACTCATCCATCAGGCTGTCGTCAAAGTGTTCAAGACCGACAAGAAAGTTATCGATCTCGTTCGTAGCATGATCAATGCATTCGACTTCGTTCGCGATGTTCAGGCACTTTCGGACAAATCCGACAGAATACAGCAAGCTATTGTCGGGCTTCTGAAGCAGACAATCGAGTGTTGTCTCTTTGTGTCCCGATACACTAGTCGTAACTTTCTGGGTAAGTTCGTGCCTTCGACTATTGCAAAGTCCATATCATTGTTGTACTCCAGGACGAATGCTTGACGTTGGTAGCAGCCAGAAGGTCGATGAATTTGAACGAAGTTTGGCGAGCTTTGTGCAGGAAATCGAATCCGACGTGGCTCTCCATACTGCATTTGTTTCAATGCGGGTACCACAAAGGATTGACGAACTCTGTTCGTATTTAACTTACTTATGTATGCGGATACAACTCAATTCTTCTTTCAGTATTGCAACAGCGACTCAGTCCAAGTCGATATGATGCGTTCGACCGACCACTTTGTCTCCCTGAAACCCGTGTGGAAATAAAGAGGGAGATCGTCGAATGGGCCTTTTCAGACTCCAAACAGAACATCTTCTGGCTGCACGGTGTTGCAGGCTCTGGCAAGAGCACTGTCAGCGCAACCATCGCGAAATACTTTCGCGAGATGTCTCGACTCGGTGCATTCCTATTCTTCTAGAGAGGGAAGAGTGAACCGTCGTCAGTGATCAGAACAATCGCCTACAAATTGGCGTTGTTCGACTCCTCCATTGCATCAAGCATCCTCTGCGAAGTTGAAAACGATAAAGACATTGGTTCGGCATCTTCAGAAGAACAGTCTAGAAAGCTACTTCTACAGCCACTACTCGATGCAGCATCCGCGATGACGGGACCGGTGGTTGTCGTGCTCGACGCTCTGGACGAATGCGGAATGGCGGACTCTCGGCGTGGACTCATGAAACTTTTCCGGGAGGAGTTTTCAAAACTTCCGAAGACCTTCCGGTTTCTCATCACAAGTCGTCGCGAGACTGACATTAATAATGCACTTTCCACGCAACCAGAAAGCGTGCGGATGATGGAACTGGACTATTCTTCGCCTGCTAGTCAGAAGGACGTTCTTTCCTATCTCCGTGTCGAGATGCATAATGTCGTTAGAAGCCAGGTCGAAATTCCGGCTGATTGTCCATGGAATGAGAACATCGCGCAGCTTGGCAAGGCTGCAGGAGGTCTATTCGTTTGGGCCTCCACGGCTGTGAAAATGATCAGGGGTAGTGACGATCCTTTCTACGACCTCGATTGCCTCGTATCGGACTCAAAATCAGTCTCAGGCTTTGGCCTGGATGAGTTGTATGGGACTGTGCTTCGCGGATCGGGAATTCAATGGGAGAGTGAACGATCGAAACAGCGATTTAGAAAGGTGATGGCGCTACTTCTTCTGAGCAAGGTGCCAATCTCGTCCAAGACAATAGACGGTCTTCTCGGATTGCGACCGCGTGAAAGTTGTGCTCTCATTTTGTCGAGACTTCAGAGTCTGGTTTCATATACCAATGAGGGACCCATTAGCCTATTCCACGCGTCGTTCTCAGACTACCTCACGTCACCTAAGCACTCTAGCGAGCCGTGGTCCATCGATGTCTCTGATGCAAACCAGCTCGTTGTTGACCGGTGCCTCTCTGTGATGGAGAACATGTTATATTTTAACATGTGCAATCTCGAGACGTCGTTCGTCCGAAATAGCGATGTTCCCGGCCTTGCGGAGCGCGTTGGATCATGCATACCATCGCATCTGGAATACGCATGCATCCATTGGGTTCAACATCTCTGCGATGTGTCTTATTCACCCTATCTGCTCGACAAACTTTCAGACTTCGCCCATAAACGTATCTTGTTCTGGTTCGAGGTGTTGAGTTTAATCAAAGTGTTTGGTCGTGTTGCGAGCCGTTCTCTTCTCCAAGCCGTTATGTGGATCGAGGTATGAACTTGTCGCTGACTTTTTCTGTGCACCGGTCTAACAGCTGTACAGTCCACAGGGATCGACGTCGAGTCATTCTTGCAGGATGCCAGTGAACTTGCAACCATATTTGCTATGCCGATCATGGAGAGCACCCCTCACATCTACGTGACGATGATTCCGTTTTCGAAGGATGAGTCAATGGTGTCAGCCCATTACTCGAAGCAGATGTCCTCGATGGTCAAGGTTCAGACGATTGGCTCCAAAATGCCTCTGAAGTACATGAGGGTGTTGGAAGGGCACAAGGATGAAGTCCGGTCCGTCACCGTCTCATCGAACGGAAGGCTCATTGCTTCTGCTTCTTGTGATCGCACCATTAAAGTTTGGGACTTTCACAGTGGAGAAGAAATTATGATTTTAGCGGATAACTCGGAAAGTGTTAGCTTCTTTCCAGATGGAAGACGTCTTGCATCGGTTTCATACCTCGACGGAGGATGGAGGATTTGGGATGTCCAGACCGGTGAAGTGATTCTGGGCCCTCTTCACGGACAAGATCAGATGTACTCGGTAGCCATTTCACCTGATGGAGCGAGGGTTGCTTCGGGACACTCCGATGGATCGATCGTACTTTGGGACATGTCAGTTGGGACGGAGTTGAAACGATTTGTTGGACATACAGACCTCGTCTTTTCTATTGCCTTTTCTCCTGACAGCACGCTCCTTGCCTCTGGTTTGTCAGATGGTTCAGCAAGCATATGGGAAATCGACAGCGGAGAGCCGACCTTCAGAACCCTCGCTGGAAACCCCAATGAATACCACCCTACTGTGTACCGGTGTCGCTTGGTTTCATTTACACCGGACGGGGAGTATATTGTGTCCTCCTGTATAACACACATCAGAATACATGAAGTGGAAAGTGGGAGCGTTGCGTTCGTTTTCGACGGATTCAGAGCACTTTCGTGTTTTCCTTGTGGCACACGCGCCGTCGTCTTTCGCAGGGCTAGCAATGATTTTTCGGTCTTGGATTTGACAAACGGAAAGGTAATTTCTGGACCTTTCGAGGGTCACACGGGATATATCAATTCTGTTGCCATTACTCCTGATGGACGACACATCATCTCCGGTTCCAGCGACGAGACCGTCAGAATCTGGGACGCCGCTGCCGCAAACGACGGATCGAAGACATTTGAGGCATATAACGTCGGAAATGTCACGATTTCTGACGATGGAAGTCGAATTGCGTCTCGTTCGGGGAAGTCGATCATCATTTGGGATGCGAAGACCGGTGACGTCATATCAGGACCTCTTGACGCGGGGCTTTACATTCGCATGGTCTTCTCTCCGGATAACTCGCATCTCGTCTCGGGTTTTGACAGAATCAGTATCTGGGATGTCGCGACCGGTCAGTTGACCATCAGCCCCAGAAAAGGGCATAGCAAGATCGACTTCATAGCTATATCTCCAGACGGTACTATGATTGCATCCGGACATGATGACGGAACACTCGGAATATGGGGAATGGCGACAGGTCAACCCATCGCCGGACCGCTCGACGTATTTACTGACGAAGTCATCTCGCTCGAATTCTCGCCCAATGGAAGCCGTCTTGCATCGGATCTTCATAATGGCAGGATTAGAATCTGGAATACTGTAACCTGGCAGGTCATATCCGAACTTTCAACCGGGTACAGGGAGTATGTCGGCACCATCCGCTTTTCACCTGATAGCACCCAAATCGCTCTTGAGTCAGAGTTCGAATGGAATACTACCACCGTTAATATACTGGACGTGGAAGAAGGCCATCTCGTTGCCGGCCCTTTTGGACTACCCAAAGGTGATACGAGTTCGCTTGTGTTCGATTTAGATGGACTGTACTATGTCGTGGTCGAGAACTACTATGACATCAATATATCGGTCCGAAAATTGTTGGATGCGGACGGCGCACGTTCGACATGCGATCCACTCGTACTCCCTTGCCTTGAGGAATGTAGAGGCAAATGTGGGCTGGTCTTCTGTCGTAACGGCTCGCGGATCGTTTCATGCTTTGACCAAGAAACGATTAGAGTGTGGGATGTGTCTGACCTTCTCCCTTCCAAACGTTGCGATTACAGGTCAAACGCCCTTTCAGAGTGGATACTGGCTGACGATGGGTGGATTGTGGCCCGAAACGATAATGAAAACCGAAATCTGGTTGTGTGGGTTCCCCATGATCTTCGACCGACGCTCTGCCAAGCTCGAAACACGGCCGTCTTCAATTGCAGGTTTTCTACCAAGCTTGAATTCCTCGGCGCAGCTCTCGGCGATCGGTGGTCTGAATGTTTTGTGCCCTCGCACCGAAGAGCTCTGGCATGAAGTCTAGAATTGTTAATATTATCTTCCTGCATCTCACACCTTCCCATCAATATAATATATGTAAATCAGCAGATGTATTTACTACGAGTGTTTACAAATAAACGGACTGTGGTTTGGTTCCTTACTTTCAACAGAGGTTGGCAATATTTCCACTTCAGATATTCGATACGGATTGCCGAGTCTAGTGCGACTTATCAGTCGGTACCAAGGGAGAATGGCATCAATCGTTCATAACATTATTCAATTTCATGCAAACTTTGCGATGGCCATTGATGTACACTGTAGCAAACACACACCATGTCTGATACAACATGATATATTGCCATACGACAGGAAAAGCTACACAGGTTACAAGTAATCCTTTGATATTCCGATACTTTCCTTTCCGTCGCAACAACACCAGACTCCTTCCCAAGTCATCAGAAGACTAGCACTGACTTAACAATCCTACACCGCTGTGCGTACGCTCCGAGCGTATGTCTAACCAGACGGTTTCGCTCCTGCTTCAGGCCCACGATTATACGGCGCCTGCCCAATGACCGCATGGGAACCTTCTGTAGAAGGAAGAGAACTGCTGATACTGAAAAGTCTTTGAGCGGTGATAGCGTTCCCCTTGTTCAAGCGCGAGGTGGCGCTACATCCCGGCGGATACGACGGGCAGGCAGCTAGATGTTACGTGGATGCAGGTACATTTGTCTGTTGCCAGCTCTGAATACTTCCATTGAGTAAGAGATTGTGATGAGGCGAGGAAGGTACTGTAAGCAACTTTGAAGTTGATAAAACCCGGACCAGACTTGATGTATCAAGTCTCCTTATCTCCATCCATGTCTGTTAACCATGCCCAAATCAGATCCCAAACCTCTTCTTGAATACTGCGCACTCATTCAGCAAACAACATTTTCGGCTTCTCGTACGCGTCCCTCGGTCCTTCCTTCGTCACATTAACTACATTCTGATTCTTGTAATTCCTCCCTTGCATAGCTTGATCGACCTTCTCATCACTTTTCTCGTCAACAAAAACAGACCATTGTGTTATGCTGGGAAATTTGAGAATGTCTACGGGGACAGAGAAGCGGAGTCCTGTAGGAGCCGCTCATCTCGAGAACGTCTCGTCGTCGTCGTACTTATGCATACATTGTCATAGCTGAGAAGAGGAAGAGTGAGAGATATGTTGTCGTAAGGCTTGTGCTCTGATTGGCCCATACTCGCCTTACCATGATGTTCAACCTGAACTCAGACGTGTTCTGCAATATTCCCTCTTGGCCACCACAAATTCTGCCAACTAGTTCTCCGATTTTGGCAAATACGAGCCAATGACGAGCCGAACTACTCTGCGACCAGTCGGGTAGCGACATCATCAAACTTGCGAACCATCTTCCTCAAGAGACATTCCACTACAGTACTTCCGTTAACGAACGACGCAAGAGTGCATCCGAACGAATACTAATGTCCTGTTATCCACTGTAGAATAATGAGCCCTGTGCAACGATGAACGAGAGGGAGAACGAAGGCAGACCATAGCGGAAACTTCCGAAACTCCGACTTCACTCAAGTCGTCGCTTGTATGCTAAGTACGAAGCCATTGGCCTATCAATCTGTTGAAAATGCTTCATGTTTTCAATCCTCGTGGTAATTCTCGCTCCATTGCTTCTTCAAAGGCTGTGGATCCAACCAACATGCGAAATCACGAGGTTCGCGGGGTGTCATCTCCTCACCTGGCAAGAATTTGAGGTGAATCTGTTGGCCAGACGAGTCGTCGGTGTGCGGATCTAAGCGAATCGACTTTTTGTCTATCATTCGGGTGACATCAAACTCGTAAGTCGTCTTTGTACATGATCAGGATAACTTTGCATCCTCACTTCGCCAATTTGAATCTCTCAGAAACTGAATATTGACCCGCAGTGAGACCACGATGGTGGATCAAAGCTTTGCTTCATGACTTTTTGCAAACACAGCTTTGCAATTATGCATTCTACAAAGTCTGTACCTTTTAAAACTGATATTACTGTGCAAGTGCTCACTTGCTCACTTTCTCTCAGGTTTTAGCATGTCTCTCAATGATGGAAACAAGGATGGCTCGAGCAAACCACGTAAGGGCAGCATACCTGCGCTAGATGACGGAGCAGATCGAGGTTCAGGCCACAAGTTTCCTCATCTGCCGGGACCCGCTGTACCTTTGGGGGCGATCCTGGACTCGCACCCGCCTGTGTCGAGTTCTCTTCAAAAAGCGACCCCGACTTCTCTAATTACGGGGAAGCCTGTTTCCGCAGATGCTGCGGGTAAGTCACATCAGCGGGATCTGCCTAATAAAGGAACTGCGGGGCAGACGAAGACTAGGTAGGTGCAAAGTGCCACTCCGCCTCTTCCTGAAGGACATTAACCAGTGTCAGCAGCGGCTCCGGTATCCACGCCCAAAGTCGTGAATCGAAATCCAAAGAAAGCATTTGAGAGGTGACAATGTAAGCCATTACAATCTTCGACTTCGTGTAATAATGCAGACAAAAGAAGTTTGAAAAAAGGATACAGCTTTGTAGACATGACTCGCAGAAACAGATAACATATTATGAACCGCAGTTCTCATTGTCCACAATAATAGCGATGGTATCCTATTCTAGACAATACATTTGTTGCCATGATTATATCGAGCTCGAAAACAAAATCCGCTAAATGTCAGAAGAACCAAGCATGGTCCCGTATCTATTCTGAGGACTTCTGGTTTCGAGATACTTGCTTTTTAATGTCCTGTGTGGTTTCATTCTATCCTGACGTCGGGATTCAGCTTCTATGTCCTTAGCATTTTCAAAACCGGATAACTCGCGTCTCGTCTCGGGTAACTCGGATTCTGACACAATCAGCGTCTGGGATGTTGTGACAGGTCAGTTGGCCTTCAGCCCCATAGCGAAATCTTTTGCAAAGCTATATCTCCAGACGGTCGGACATGATGATGGAACACTCAATATTCTCCTTGTACCCATGGATTCGCTGATGAGACGGGAGTATACGAGCGACGCAAGTGCGCAACCGAGCGAATGACCTGTTGTCGACTATCGAGAGATGAGTTCCGTGTAAAGATGAACAGAAGAGGACTTACCAGGTTGTCCTTTCTGACAGAAAATGCTCCAGAAGACAAGTACAGGCGGTCTGTGGTCACTGTTTGAACACACGGTGACGAACGTATCGTGTGCGTCCCAAAATAAACCGCATAATGCGCTACCGATGCAGTTAAATTTCAAGATCTCTTAGTCCAAGCTTGTCATGGGCGATGGAGTAAACGGCGCTCCCTCCATGCCCGTAGTCCTGAAACGCCTCCATCACGGTACTTACCTGCGACAGCGTCTGTGAACGCCCGGACGTGCTTCGGAAAGTTCCCATTCCAGTTGTCGAGTGCGAGGGCCTACAGAGAGTGTCAAAACTATTTCTGTCGTCGGTCTACAGAGCATGGATGCACATAAGAAGGTTTGACCGGCTACCCAGGTCATTGAGACTACCCGTTGATGTGCTGAACGGCTGGATTTGTTGGCAAAAATGGCCACCGTACCATCTGAGTACGAGTCTGCTGTGTCGATCGAAGGAAGCTGAGACACCAGTTCAGGAATAGGAAGAGCGCGGTGGTAGTACAATCATAGCCAGTGCATCAAACTGTACGTACATAAGTATGAGGCTGACAGTCCTTATGGTTGATGATCTCGACTAGAACTCTCTTTCCATGACCAGGCAGATGAGCAAACGGAAGGGATAAATATAGGAAAACCTAGAATGTGGCTGTAACAAGAAAAATATGCGATTCATCAGATTCGAGCAGGGGAAAACGCAACAACTGGATAGTCGACACACACATCATCCTGCAAAAATAGGATAGCGTAGAATCATCGACGGATCTCAGAATCTGGTGCCTCCTCATCGACCACAAGAAAAAGGCTGCCTTTGGAGACGCCTTTTCCGTCATCGTCGACCCCGACGCACGCATTGAAGACTTGAAAAATAAGGTCAAGGAGAAGAGACTAGTTGTCCTCGGAAACGTCGATCTCCCATTTTTCACCGTGTGGAGATGCATGAACCCCCTTCTGCTTGTAGAGGTGGAGTAGGCACAGTTGGAGAAGGACTTGGGTAACGTCGACTTCACTGACAGGACCAAAATCAAAAGGCTTGGCGTTGGACAAAAGATCGACACTCGGCGCTTCCGAAGAGATTCTGCTTATCGAGGTTCCCGGTTCGTCGCATGGGAGCATGCTCTCTCCAGAAAGCAGAGCAATGCTGACTGAGAAGAATTTAGAGCAGTGATAGTGATCCCATCGTCCAAGCGTGAAGTGGCGCTACATCCCGGCGGATTACGACGGGCAGGTTGCTAGATGTTACATGGATGCACATCCATTCGTCTGTTGCCAGCTCTGCATGCTTCCGTTGAGTAAGAGATTGTGATGAGGCGAGGAAGGTACTGTAAGTAACCTTGAACTCGAGAAAACCAGGACCAGACTTGATGTACCGAATCTCCTCATTTTCATGGATGTCTGTCAACCATGCCCAAATCAACCCCCAAACCTTTTCTCAAGCACTTCATACTCACTCAGCAAAAACAATTTCAGCTTATTCGCACACGCGTTCCGCGGTCCTTCATTCGTCCCAGTAATGAAATCCGGCTCATATAACACCTCGCTCGCGCTTGCCAGCAGGAACAGGCCAGCAGATACGCCGAGGGATTTGAGCGTGTTCATGGGGACGAATACGAAGAAATCGCGCAGGAGGCGCTGATCTCGAGACGGTCGTCTTCGTACCTATGCGCACGTTGTCACAGCTGGGAAGAGGAAGAGTGAGAGATATGTTGTTGTAAGGCTTGTGCTCTGATTGTCCCATCCTCGTCTTACCGTGATGTTCAACCCGAACTCAGACGTGTTCTGCAACAGTCCCTCTTGGCCACTACAAATCCCGCCAACTAGTTCTCCGAGTCTGGCAAATACGAGCCAATGACGAGCCGGTCTACTTAATCGGCGACCAGTCGGGTAGCGACATCATCAAACTTGCGAACCATCTTCCTCAAGAGACATTCCACTATAGTATACTACCGTTGACGAACGACGCAAGAGTGCATCCGAGCGAATATTAATGCCCTGTAAGTGTTATCCACTATAGTATACTACCGTTGACGAACGACGCAAGAGTGCATCCGAGCGAATATTAATGCCCTGTAAGTGTTATCCACTGTAGAATAATGAGCCCCGTGCAAGAGAGTTACCGAGGGCTCACTGTAACGGAACATTCCGAGACTCGGACTTCGGCGTCACTCAAGTCGACGCTTGTATGCTTTCCAGGCAACGAAGCCATTAGCCTATCAATCCGTTTAATGCTCCATGCTTTTTAGTCCTCGCGCGGTAATCCTCGCTCCATTGCTTCTTCAAAGGCCGTGGTTCCAACCAACATGCGAAAACACGAGGTTCGCGGGGTGTCCTCCCCTCATCTGACAAGAATTTGAGGTGAATCTGTTGGCCAGACGAGTCGTCGGTGTGCGGATCTAAGCGAATCGACTTTGTCTATTATTTGGGTGACATTAAACTCGTGATTTGTCTTTGTACGTGATCAGGATAACTTTGCATCCTCACTTCGCCAATTTGAATCTCTCAGAAACTGAATATTGACCCGCAGTGAGACCATGATGGTGGACCAAAGCTTTGCTTCATGACTTTTCGCAAACATAACTTTGTAATCATGCATTCTACAGAGCCTGTACCTTTTAAAACCGATATTACTGTGCAAGTGCTCCCTTGCTCACTGTCTCTCAGTTTTCAGCATGTCTCTCAACGACGGAAACAAGGATGGCTCGAGCAAACCTACAGCGGAGTACCCGGGGTTGGAGCTTAATATTAACAGAGCAAAAAACACTTTTTATCGTCGTCGTGAGAGACCGACGCGAGGTAGAGCCCAAGATGTTACAAGAATGAATGCTGTAGATAACAACGGAACTGGTAATAGCTCGCCTCGAGAGCGGTCTGCGGATAGCCATACTCGCCGGGACAGCACACACACACATGAAGTAAGCGATACAGGTCATCGAGACTCGCACCGAGAACATACTCGTGCACCGAGCCCAAGGCCCAGCACGCGGCCACTCTCGCCCAGTCCACTTCGCGACGGAAGTTCAGTACATTCAAAGGCAGCCGAAAGGCAGTCTGAAGGTACTGGAAGTGTTGTATCGCATCGCGGAAGACAAATGGATAACGCGTACGACGGAGGCGGTTTCAGCTCGCGGCGACAGCTATCTCCAGGCCGTTTTGTAGAGAGTCCGGTCAGCTTGCCGCGCAAGGGCAGCATACCTGCGCTAGATGACGGAGTAGATCGAGGTTCAAACCACAAGTTTCCTCATCTGCCGGCACCCGCTGTACCTTCGGGGACAAGCGTGGACTCGCGTCCGTCTGTATCGAGTCCACTTCGAAAAGCGACTCCGACTTCTCTAATTACGGGGAAGCCTGTTTCCGCAGACACTACGGATAAGTCACATCAGCGGGATCTGCCTAATAAAGGGACTGCAGGGCAGACGAAAACTAGGTCGGTGCAAAGTGCCCCTCCGCCTCTTCCTAAAAGACGTGAACCAGCATCATCAGCGGCTCCGGCATCCACGCCAACACGTCATACAAGGAGATTCTATGAAGAATTTGATTATAAAAGTGAGGACTCCATGAGCTCAAATGTGCCTACGAGTGCATCGGGAGCAGAGAAGAAGAAGAAACGTCCAATCTGGGAAAGAATTGGTTTTGAACATGCTAAGGATGAGGAAACTGAATCCCGACGTCAGGATAGAATGAAACCACACAGGGCGTTTAAAAAAAGCAAGTATCTCGAAACCAGGAAGCCTAGTGATAGATACGAGACCATGCTTGGTTCTTCTGACATTTAGTGGATTTTTGTTTCGAGATCAATTTAATTATGGCAACAAATGTATTGTATAGAAGAGGATACCGTCGCTATTATTGTGGACAATGTAGAAGAACTGCGTTTCATAATATGTTATCTGTTTTTGCGAGTCATGTCTACAAAGCCACATCGACCGACCGATAGGTTACCCTTCTAATGTTCTATTGCTCTGTCCCAATACAGGAAGACTACAAAAGCGTCCCCTTCTTTCAAACTTCTTTTTGTGTGCATATTTACACGAAGTCGAAGACTGTAATGGCTTACATTGTCACCTCTCAAATATGGAATCAATTTCTGCATAAGTCGGCCTCCAGATCCCGGATGAAGTTCACCAGTTGCGAGGGTCCTGATAATAAAGGTCTGGATCCAGTATTTGAGGCACCAATGAACTGTATTGACTGATTTATTTGCTCTGCTTCTTCAATTTGACCTGGAGAAGCGAAAGCTACGGTTGGAAGTGGTCAAGTATTCCTGGATCACATTATAGCACGGATGAACCAGGGAGCTTTGTGCCGATCGATGAGAAAGGTTGAAGTAGAGGGATAAGAGGCTGCAGTCTGGGAAGATAGTATACGCGCCACTGCAGTGATGTCCGCCGTCGAGCATGCTTTTGTCACGACGTGCTCTATCACCTCACGGACTTCGGGGGCGTTCATGTTGAAGGTCATGACCTTCTTTCTTTCGTCGACTTGGTGTCTCGTAATATACTATAATATTGTTAGTGGCCAATAATACTTACTTATAAGTCGGATATGGTGTAACGGCTAACATTGCCGCCTCTCAAGGATGTTGTGAAACGCGGCAGCTCGGGGTTCGATTCCCCGTATCCGAAGCCTTTTTCCATCCATTTATTGTTGTATAAAGCTGTGAAATGCACAGCACGAATTTTTTTGGGAGTTGTGGGGGATTTAAAGGGAATTCAATCGAATAAAGCGCTCTCTTCGGATGCACGAAGAGTTATAAGCTTCTGCGGCAATTGAAAAGTCACATTTGACAACTTCTGCCTTTCCAATTGCTTTCAACTGACTCCAGGATCTCAAGTAGGACGCATTTTCAGAATACTAGCGTCTCATTGATGTTGAAAATGTTGAGTGTGTTTTGATCTGGACTGCGTTATGATCTGGACTGCACTGTTTCCTTTTCTGTCCCCTTTATATCCCGCCTACTGCTCGCTGTAACACCTCAGTCTTCTACTTCTATTCATAGACCTGGGTGAAGTGTCATTCCTTTCAGTATATGCACTGCTTCGTTCTTATATTCCTTTGAAGGTTTGAAAACAGCATATGAGTGTACAAGTCCATTGTAAGTAAATGCAAGTGCATGCAACAGAGGCTTGACGTCGTATCTGAACTCCCTGCGATGTGTTCTCCACTGGACATTCGTGCAAAAAATGTACGAGTGCTGTTATCATCTAGGCAGGTTGAGATAATAGTTGAGATAACAGGAAAGGGTGTGACAAAAAGGCGGATGCGAACCGTGGAGAAAAAAGTAGGATCTCGAAAGACGAATATCGTGCCCTCTTAGTTTAGTCAGGGTAATGAGTCTCTTCAATGACGTGCGCCTTGAAGCTCGGTCAAGCTAGATGCAATCAGAAGCTGAATGCAATCACCTAGTCGACATCAGAATCCAGAGATTATCCCGTGGGGGCAGAAAAATCCGGAGCAACATGGGGTTCTGGTTGAGCTGAGCGAACATTGGCTTCCTGACCCACGTAAGGATCGTCTGGTAGATGGACTGGACCAACGGAAGATTCTTTACGGCATGAACAGCAACTCTGCGGGCAGCAAACGCAGGAAGAGTATGGCCAAATGCATTGTGTGCAAGAATGTCCTGCGATAGTACATTTAAGTTATGTAGAGAGATAAACTTGCAGGTCAAACACACGAATTGAAGCGATATCATAACAGATCCCGGTCATGACTTCTAAGCATGAAAGCGCGAGGACAGAGCAAACGTCGGCGAGTGGATTCGACATGGTATTAGTCCAAAAGCGCCGGGAACGGAGCGACATCATAATGACGGCGGTCAGCGTGGCCAGCCTGAGGAGTGGGCTGATTACCGAGTCACGTCCAAGCACATTACTAAATCAGGGAATGCAGGCTATTGTTTATGTAAGACGTGATATGCCAAAAATGGAGACCCTCTTGTGGCGGTCACTCATTCACATCCAAGGTTGTTGCGACTGCGACGACGGCCTTTCATTCCTCTCCCTCCCACCATGTCCATCTCAGATAGGCTGCGCAGGTCATCGTCAATCGATGAACCCCTCAGCGTATCCAACGTCAATGCTGTCGACGACGGCGACGCTCGTGTCGTAACAGGTGCAGTTGACTCGTTATCGAATAGGGGATCGTTCATTTTACTGATACACTTGCTTTGCGTTTGCTACAGGCGTCACTCTCTCCTGCGACGATATGTCGTCTGAAGGAGACATACACAGGGAGTATAAACTGATTCGTGGGGTGCATCAGGCGGTCGACTTCTTCCGCACCAGCAACGCAAGTAGATCAGGTCGCATATATATCGCCGCGGGCGGCGCTGCGCGTGCGGCGTTCAGCAGCCCCGTAATGAGTCGAAGACATGCTCGGATAAGTTTTGCGGTGGATGGCTCGGTAAGTTCTGCCTCATTCTTGCAAGTCCATCCATTTTGCGGTAGGCTCGTTTTGGTGGCGTTGATCATCGCGTTCTTCTCTCCGATAATCGCTCAAATCGCACTCTATTTGTAACACACTCTCGTACATTCACGCTGACATGATACTTCTCGACCTTCGTAGGTCACCGTTATGGACCTTGGCTCAATGCACGGGACGTATCTGGGAGGAGTTGACTTCGATGGTCTGCTACCGGAAAAGCTGAAACCACGTAGGCATTACACCCTACGCGCAGGCGACACCATCCTTCTTGGCAAACCGGTTAACCGAGACGAGAAGGTACTTCCCGTTTGATCATCTTTTTGTATTAGATTTTGGCTAATAGTCGCTTCGTAGGACTGGAAACCTGTTGCTATAAGGGTTACGTTCCTGTACGACACTGGCGCCCGACCTACCACTCCCCCACCCAACCGTTATGGATTATTCATCGAGTCCGCTGGAGCATCGGATACGGAAGATGATGCTTACTCCATTTCATCATCGGGCGATGATGAGGAAGAGGATGACGCCCGGAGCCAAACTAGGACTTCCCCGGCAAACTCGCCAGTAGTTTCTCACGTTCCTCTTCGACTTGACGGAATGATCTCTGCTTCTGCGTCGCGCGAGAGCCTGGTTGTAGGCAGCCGGATCGCCGACGATGTCGGGTCTGCTTCAGGTGTGTTCGACCTGAATCGAACATTAACTGCCACGACTGCCTTGCGCTCTATTCTGCCACCAATACCCAGCATCCGGTCTGCTATCTTCCGGTTACCGTCTCTTCGTGAGCTCGGCATCTTTAATAATACGAGCCCGAGCTGCTCAGGTACAAGCGAATATAAGGTGGCTATAGACGAGGATGTCCGGGTGGTTGACGCCGACCGTAGGAATGGTTCTGATGAGGCTAATATGCCGGCTCCCACACCGGTTGGACCTGAGCCCTTGAGTACTTCCCTAGGTTCCTCGGCGATTGCTGAGTTACTGCGGTCCACTGGCGGTGAAGAAGATGGAGCTTCTTGTTCCATGTTCCCATGGCAGGAGCCATCTCATCCACAAAACCAACTCGGACTCGAACTGAGTGAGCTGGACGGCTTTACCACAGAGCTGCATGATGAAGCCAGGAACGAGACTCAGCTTTGCAATACTACGGACAGCTCTAATAATCTGCCGGCACCGGAAAGTGGTTCTGCGGAGCACAGTGTCAAGGCGAAGGCTGCAGAAGAAGATGACATCAAGTCAATGGACATCTCTCCAACTACTAGCCGTGCCGCAAGTCCTGCCTTCCGTGCGAGTGGCGCGATCGACGGGTTTGGACACGATACCGGACTACAATCAGCGCCTCAAGAGGAGCAATACTGCCGTTGTCATGAACGAGAGGATGAACAACTTCAAGAAGGCGAACAGCAAGATAATGACGCTTTTCAGCACCATGATTCTCAGCAAGACGCTGAAGTTCAAGTATCTCCATTACCGTCAATGCCTGTGACACCAGACAACAAACGTACGATGGGCGGCCTTACTACACCTTCTGCCTCAGACGCCCACTCTGAGCGGAGGCACGCAAAAATGGCCCGATTGGAGCTTGCGTACGGTCCGATACCGAGCCCTGTGAGCATCGGAAGACGCACAAAGCGATCCGGAGCACGTCTTGGACCTACCCTCATGTCGCCTACACCCAATCCTCCAGGGCCTTTCGGACGATCAGGACGTTCACATGCCGATAAGGTATGTGTGCATACTTATCGCATCTGCTTATAACTAAGTTTGTCTCCTTTAGTACGTTGATGCGAGGCACACGCCGACCGTGGGTGCGCTCCGAGCCAGAGTACGCTCTCTTGAGACTCGTATGAAAGAGATTCAGGGGAGCGCTCTCATGGCAGCTTCTATGGCTACTGCTTCTGCTAGTGCTTCTTCCTCCGCGTCTGCTGCGTCGATCGATGAAGCCAGAAAGGAGATGGAGTCGATGAGAGAGGGTAAGCGCTTTATATCCTTTAGGTGGCCCGAATAGCAGTTGATCTTTGTTATTGTGTTCCCAGAGATGCGCCGCTTGTCGGGTCTCATGGAGGCCTTAGTCGCAAAAATGGACGTACGAGAAACCGATCCACATCACACCGAATGTGGCGTTCAAGCAGCCCAGCCATCCAAAGAGCCCATCATCGATCACTCCGAGACTTCTTCACAAACGGGTGGCAAGCGAAAACGTACGGATGACCTCTGCACGCTCGGGAAGGACGATCTAGAATGCATTGGTCTCGCAGAGGGTCTTGACCTGCAAGTCCGTCGAGCCGCGGCGAAGGAGAGGATTCGTTCGTTCTACGAGACGTCTGTGAGACCGGATGTGCGTCCAGCAAAGCGACTGAGGACGGGTGATGATGCAAGGAAGAGCAAGGCAGTGATGACGGTAGCTGCCGCTGCAGGGTACACGAGCCTCGGTGCAGCGCTGACGTGGATTACACTCGCGTATGTGCTGTGAGCAATCGTCATCCGAGTCGCTTACACTTCCGCCAACATCTTGTCTGTTGCTTTCGCCTTGGATTATTCTTGAGGAACATACTCGTCGGCGCTCTGAATGTAATTCGTCCATCCCATCTTCTGCTTTCAATCACAAACACATTTCAATATAAAATATATTCTGTTCTCGTTTCTCTCTCCATCTCCTGCTCGTCGTATCGTCGTATCGTCCTTGCTATTATCGCTTCGCTGTATATCGTGCTCCGTTGTCTGCTTTGCTTGCGTCACAAAGTCATCCCAAGTTCATTCAAATTTCTCCGCCTGTCTTCCTTTTTCCTTCCCGCCTTCAATCCCATCTCAAGAAAGAACTCTTTGTTGCGACGCTCTACTCGCACAGTACTTTCCGCTTTCACCTTGTCTTACATTACCCCTTATTTTACTCTGTTCCTCCCCTTTCCTTGGACTTGTGTGAATTGAGAGATCGCGTGTACAGTATTACAAAGTTTTGTTGCTGATGTCAATAGTTTATACGTAGCCGATTTGGTGACTTCTGGGTGTTTGATGTTCGTGAAGTATTGATTCCTTCTTTTTCGGTCATTGTAAATTATATTTAGGGATTGCTCTTGTGCATATATAGCTCGTGAGTGTTTGTCATCAGAATTTGGCCGAATGAAGTGGTGAAGAAGCGCGGTATGAGCTCGACACATTTGCTGCCGTATCCTGGTTCGTATCATCGCGTCAGCTTTGGCGATATTTATATTTCCCTTTGGTGAACCGCATGTCTACTGATGGTACATTGTGACATGATTTTTACCTTCTATCCTCAATGCTGCATGACAAGGCATCTCTGAAACTCGAGCCTGACCAAGGCTTACTCTCTCATATTGTGGAATGAGATACGCAATGAATCAGGTCTCATAGGTAAGTTTGCGACAATGCATCTCCCGGATTCGTAGCACATATCCTCACTTCAAGTCGTGGAGCAAAAAGTATTGTTTGCACATATCTGAGTCCGGACACATTGATTCGTAACATCCGCTACCCATATGATAACTCAATACATTCTTGGTTTTGGCGCCTCCTGCTCGGTAATTCTGCTACTTTGATCTGTCGATTTTCATCTGACAATGGAAGCCGGTTTACTCCGTGAGCCGCCCGTTGAAGCAAACTCGGTGGGTTCTACACTACGGCGGGACAGGAGAAAGTATAAATACAATGTGCAAAACAAGTTGTATTTATAAGACCGAGACATTTGTTATTTCCCGGCTCAACTAGTTTTTGAACGTCGTGTTAATACTCGATTTCTCTTAGATATGCCTAGTAACCCGTACAGAAGAAAGGGGCCGGGACGAATCCCAGGAAGAACAAGCCGGACTTCGGAGCAAAAATGTGTTTTTTTGATAAAAAAAGAATATGAATTTACAAGCATAATTTTTCTTTGTTTTATACCACGAGGAATTGACCACCGCTATTGAGGCCGATACTCCCTTTGAAAAATGCAGAACGCAAGCTGAAAAAGCGAAGCATTTAAGATCATCCGCTATGCGATGGTCGACGTTGTCGTCGCTTTGCGAGATTGCGAGAGGGCCACAGAAGTTTTGGAAGAGGTCGGAAACAATGGGAAATTCGACAGCTCAGAAGAGGCCGCCGCAGATAAACAGAGAGAGTCTCAGAAGCACGTAGGTGAAGGACGTGAAGAGTTGCATAGAGCGGTGGAAAATGACAAGAAAAGCCCTCGAGCCGCCGAGAGTCTATTCAGAAGGAAAAGCAGGCCACAAAGGCCTTCGTTGATGACACGAACACTATCGTCAACATTGCAAAATCTTTGGATTCTATGGTCTTTGCTCTTTACCTTACGGGAAACATATCCAGTGTCTCGAGATCCAGCTCCAAATGTACGGATGGAAACAAGCCAAGGAGCTCGAGAGTGACCTTGAGTGGTGGAAGGATAACCCGCCCAAGAATGAAGGTCATGGCTTGGATATTCGAGCAGCTGAAAGAGCAGTGGAGGCGGTGAAATGGATTCGTCGTAAAGCTTTGGGTTGGGAGGTCGCCTATGATAAGGCTATGAAAGCATCCGACCCAACACGCGAGATGAACAAGTCGATGGCAGAGATGGCTCAGCTCAAGAAGAAGCTGCAAAAGCGCTCAAAGAATAAATCTCCGAATTAGAATGCACTTGAGAAAACCAGTGATAAAGGCATTCGAATCATGATGGTCGACTACAAATCTCAGATAGCTTGGGCTTGGAGATTAGTTAGAAAAAAAGTGCTCCGAGAGAAATTTTACTGATATCCACGAGGAGTAGAATGAGCACCACAGTCTCGGAGCAGTCCGTGACTAATGCCAGTAAGTAGTAATAGCTAGCAGAAAGCGTCGCAGATTCAACGCATTCCATAGGATCCAGAACGATGCACCAAACTCTTTTCATCATTCTCCATAAGTAGTACACGGCATCGTGCAGCATGAGCAAAGAACGATCCAGCTTCGGATAAGGCTAGTAGCAAAGGTGAGATGTTGAGGTACTGCATCTTGAAATCTGTGTGATAGTATAATTCTCAATCTGTGAATAGTAAAAGACTGTATAACCGAATGTACCTGTGTGATAGTATAATTCTATTAAGAATGAGAAACCAGTGTAACAAGGAAAATAATCCGCTCACCTCAGTCTGTGAATTGAATAGTAAGTAAGAGACCGAGGTGGCGAACGGCGGGCTGATGCGACTATATGGTACCAGAAAAGGAAGTGGCTGACGAAAACCCTCAAAATTCAACACTGCAAAATTGCTGGACTAACAAAATCTATGTCGAAATTCGCAGCTCCTTTGCCTCTCTGCCACTTCGCCCCTTTTCAAGGAAACGTATTTGTCAACATCGCAAAGCATTCATCTCCTCACAACTTGTTTGCTTTGCAGGCAGCCTGCATATTTGAGACTGACACACATTGTACATACGAAAGACCTCCCGACGTTTAATACTTGGTCTTCTATATATCTGTCTATCTTACTCGCGAACAGCAGAAGATTGTCCCTGAGAACTGTTGGACTGCGCAATCACTCTGTAAAGCAAAGTTTTATAATTATGCGGAGTGGCAGTCGTACTGAATCGCGCAAGACCAGTGTCAGTTCCAGCGCTACCAGGCCCGGGGACGCCACGTCTTCTGCCATTGGAACGATTTTCAAAACACACAGGAAAGAACCTAGCGGAGGATCGAAGGAACAGGAGAATAATGAAAAGAGGCCTAATTCCCAGCCCAAAGTCATTCCGCTGAGGGATGCAAGAGACCGATTGGGCGAACACTTCAAGACTCTCCGAATTCAACTTGTCCATCCTCTATTCGCGAACGCCATTATTCCTGTGAAGAAATATCAAGCAATAGAGCGTATGAAGCTCGCTTTGGAAGACTTCGCTGCGAAATTGAAGATAATGGATGTAACTGATAAAAATTTTGAGCAGGTCTTGGCGATTCATGAAAAGGCTAAAGTGGAAGAAAAGGAGAACCTCCGCCAATCGGAACGAAACCTCCTTGCTGCAACCGGAAAAATGAAGCAACGTACAGAAGAGTGGGAGGAATCCATGAACAAGTTCTGCGAAGAGTCTGGGAAAGTCTCTATTGCCGGTGCTGGCAGCTTCGGCGCCAGGGGCTGCCTCGATGAAGAACAAGACAATAAGAACAAGGAATTCGTTCGTTTCTGCGGAACTGTCACAGACTACGTCATTTCGAGATGCGAGAACTTGGGCGATATCACGGTGGCACTTTGCCTTGTAGACAATGCATGTTCAGCTTTGAAAGATTGGAGCGAGATATACGATTGGAGGGCAATTCAGAAAGTTAAACAAGATCTAGACGAATACGGGAGGCGATGGTTCTGGGAGAAACTCAACGGAAACTGGAGAGACAGAAGCGTTACCGTCAGGGAAAACATTATTGAAGAAGCAAAAGCGGAATCGGTGAAGATTCAGGAAGAGGCTGAGAAGCTGAAGGTTCAAGGAAAGGGAAAGGACAAGCACAGTGATGCGGAGAGGAGATTGAATAACGCGATGCAAGAGATGCAGAAAATCTATGAAGCGAGTCAGAAAGCGTCAGAAAAGAAGACTTCGAGATGGCACAGGTACTTGAAGCCAGGTACAGTGCAACAGGCGCAGAGATAACCAGCATTTGGAAGGGCCCAGGACCGCGATAAGTCATCGTGAGAGAGAGAAGCAGCTTGGAACGCTACGGCTAGCTGTATTTCCAGACACTTGTGATATACTTAGATAAAAAGAAATAGATCTCGCGAGTTACTGACATTTTTACTTCGGACCCGTTGAGGTAACGAGGCCAAACGCACTTACACAGCATCTTCTCACGCACGACGATGAATGATTACGTACGTAGATTGCAGAGCGAAAATCTCGGGATGCATAACCTTTTTCTATCAAGTCGCCAATATAATATATCTTTGCAAAAGCTCCTCCGAATGCAAAAGGATTAAATTCCTTCTCACTAGTACTGTTGATCTAGAAACTTGGTACTAGGGAACTATTGGACTCAGACTCACCAATCTTTCCACCGATTCAGTGTCCAGTAGTGTCAAGGGTTTTGTTTTCCGAACGTCAAGCCCAGTGGCATGCTCAGACCCTACCCAATGGTGATGATACATCTGGATGGACAATCACACAAGTTCTAGTACCACGAGTGGTCCGAGCTTGATCAACGTCACCCCAATGCCCGCGTTTTCTCTAGTATCAGATACAAATGCTTAGATGGAATGCAAGCGACTTTGCTGGATTGTAGAGACAACAGTGCGTCCTTGAGAAAACCATGCATGCACATTACCAGATGGATTAGTATGCTTCACAAGGTGTTTTGCATATAAGACACGCATACCAAATATATGTATATGAAAGAAAGTAGACATCCAGTATTCAGCTATCTGAAGAAGTGGGGCACATTGATTCATTCCCTCTCGCTTCTAGACAAGAATTGACTCTGGAACTCTCTGGATATAAAATTTTTTCCCTGAATAGACATGGGAAGTAACAACAGCGGTCATCAGCATAGGGATCACAAGCAATCCGAGCACCGAAAAACCACGATCTCAGGAACCGATAGGCATGAAAGTGCGAAGAGCGAGGACAAACGGCCTAAACTCGTCAAGCTGGAAAAAGCAAAAAAAGAAATTCATGAACGCGCCGATTCAATCCGCAAGGATCATATAATTCCTCTAATGACGAGAGTCCTGATCTATGTTCACCAAGGCGATGCGATCGGCCAGTTGGGACAAGCACTGCAAGACGTTGCGCAGAAACTGATGGTCATGCATGATGCTGAAGAACGTGTCCGGCAGATTTCGAACGAACTTAAAGATAGAAACAACGCAGAGCAAAACAGAAGCCAAGACCGACATCTTCCCGATCCAGAGTTCATTCGGGCAGAAAACGTCAGGATGGATCGTGAAGACGATTGGCGATCGTCCGTAGACAAACTCTACGGAGTATATGAACAAGCGAAGAAGAGCGTCAAAACCGGCCACCGCACCGAATACAGCAATTTCACTTCGAAACAAGACCAAGAGAACAAGGAAGTTCTTCGCTTCCTTGAGAACGCCACGTATCACGCTGCTAATAAGTGCGATAACCTTGAGAATATCAAGAAAGTGCTTGACATCGTCAACAGGGCGTCTGGAGCTTTAGATGAATTGCTCGATATTTCCGATTGGCCAGCAACTCAACAACTCAGAGCAGATTTAGATGAGCATCAGGCGAACTGGAGGGGCAGACTCGCAGGCAACGAAGGCGGTGTTATCGAGAAAGGTCTACTTGATGAGGCAAAAAAAGAATTTGCAAATCTTCAGAGCAGGGCCGAAAAAATAAAAGCTCAAGTGAAGGAGGAGGAGAACTTGAAGAGGAAGAGCGCTGCGAAGGAGAGTTTGAAAACGGAGATGAGAGAGATTCGGAAGCTCAGCGAGCCGCTGAAGAAAGAAGTAAAGAAGTAGAGATCGAGTTGGCAACTTTTGAAGCACAGTATATAGATAGAAAAAGACTGCCAGGAGATCCTAGTCTACCTAGCAATTTGATCATCGAAGCGAAGAGAAAATCTAGGACGTGCTCACAGCAGACTATCGCCATGCCGCGTTACCGTGACGATGAAATGATCTGCATTGCAGGTGCCGACGAAGAATATCGAGCTTTGCAGCTGTGAAACAACATTACAATGACTAGGATACATTGATTCAGGATCAGATTGTTCCTCACGAATGTATGTGCATGCATAGAAACAGATGAACGAATGAGCGAACGAGAAAGAAAAGGAGTACTGGGCCTTGCTACGTCCTTTTCCTTCTCTTTGCAAAATTCTCATTTGATCGATTTGGATTTCTGCCCTTTGGACCCGATGGTTCGACTACTACTACTGTCCAGCTGACGATTGAACAGATCATGACGGGAGATGCTCATTATCACCAAGGCAAACAAAACGGATTTCGAAGTACCAGCACAAGTTCCGCCGCTGTCTGGAACGATACGAAGACTGTCTGGAGTATTGGATCCAGAAGGAGTCTCGGAACCACTAGCAGATCGAAGGCTGAAACCGATATCAGTGGAGGGAAGCACCACGCTCGAAGGGAGAGTCATTCGGATAGGCATGGTACGCACGCGGCTCAATTAATTCCAGTCTGAGCAGCCTCCTCTTCAGCACCACCTCTTTCAAAGACGTTTCCAACAAAGACATTTCTCCGTTTTAGGTACATAACGCCGTAGATGAAAGAGCAAGCGACTTTGCGGAACCAGACAGATATCATTGCGTCCTTTTTTTGAGCAAACTCATGTATGCACATCTCAAAGAAGTAATTTGCTTCACAAAGTAGTTTGCACACCAGACACACATACTAAACACACGAAAGGGAGTAGACATTTGATATTTAGTTGCCTGTAAGTGAATACACATTGATACGTTACCGCCCTTTTCGCATCTGAACAGAAGACCGAATTTCGACTCGAGAACCTTCGTCTTGACCTTGAATAGCTATGACGGGCAGAAGCGAGAGTAATCACCACCACCAAAAGCACCACGGGCAGCCCGAGCACCTCAGGAGCGCAGCGCCCCAAACCGTCAGGCAAGAAGGCTCGAGGGATAAGGGCAAACGGCCAAAAACCGTCAAGGCGAAGGATGCGAAAGCACAGGTATTCCGACGCATTTCGTCGCTCTGGAAAGACCACATCGATCCTCTATACGCGAAAGCTGTGATCTACCAGAGTGAACTCGCTTTTATCAACAGAATAGGCGAACTGTTGCAATTTCTCGAAAAAGCATGGAAGGAGGAAGACGCTGCTGAAGAACGCGCTCAACAGACTAAGAAAGAGCTTCAGAAGCTTCGGAGTGAGGTTGCAGGGAGAAAGGGAGAAGACAGAAAAGAGACAGAACAAAAAAGTGATCCAGATCTCGTTCGTCTCGAGGAGAAATACTGGTCTGACCTGACACAGAGCGAGGAATACGGTGAAAATTCGGTGGAAAGCTTGAAGACGTTTCTCATGGAATACCGGAAAGCGAACAAGGCTTTCCTCGACGGATTCAAGTCCATAACCTCGATCATCTCGAAACAAGACGAAGAGAAGAAGAATCAGTTCCTTAATTTTTGTCAGAATGTCGGGAACTACGTTACTGAAACAGAGGGTAAGAAACCGCAAGATATCCAAGCCACGCTCGACATTGTCAATAAGGCACGCACGGCTTTGGAAGAATTGTATGCTATGTGCGACGCGCAAGGAATTCAGGCAGCAAAGAAAGATCTGGAAGAGCAAGAGGCGTTCTGGAACAGACTCAGAGGCGATGAAGCCGGATACATCGAGAAAAGCGTATTCGAAGAGGCGGAACAGAAATTGGGTGACTTGAGTAACAGGGCTAAGGAAATAGAGAAGAAGCAGAAGCAGAAGAAGGGTGATGCAAAGAAGAAATTGGAAATTGCGATGACAGATATGCAGAAGCTTCGCCATCCCAGTCAAAAAGGATCAAAGAAGCGGTGAATAGTAGCCAGTACACGAGAAAAATGTAGGCACCATTGCATAGGACAGTGATAGCCATTAGTATAAGCATTCTTTCGCTCGTCGAAAGTGAGTAGATTCGCGTATGAAAAGAAAAGAAAAGAAATCGAATATGAAATGATTGGGCATTGCAAACAGGCCCGTGCGTGTCACGGTGGCGCAGGAAATTCATGCTGTACTTAGAGTGTATCATTGTGGAAAATTGCGTAAGTATGAAATACACGGACACTGCAGCACCGCCATTGCCAAGAACTTTTCTGCGCACGCGGACTGCGCAAAAAGTAAATTGAGAACTCGAAAACCGCCCAAAATACATTGAACAGGTTTCTATAGCATCAGAGGATTTTAGGGTGCTGATAGACAGATGGATCAAGATGCTTCCGTCGACGACCGAGTTGGCTCAGCCGCCATGCCGAGGAGCTGAGATAGGCTGTGTGCTGAGAGAATGAAGGACAATGACAAGGCTTGGCCGCTAGAGTCTTGGTCTTGAGACCTGGGTTGGACTTCTGGGTCAGTGGTATGCAATTTTATCAGGTAATGAAACGAATGAAGGTGCAATGGTGAGCCGAGATGTTGCTCGACCCGGAGCAACGAGTTGGTGACGACCCGGTCTCCCAGGAACTGGGGCTTGAGAAACAGGGTCTGAAGGAGTTCTGAACCACCCAAAACCGTGAGTGAAGCTGAGGGGACTGGAAAGCTGAGGGAGAGTTGGGAGTGTATAGAAGCGTAGAAGGGACTGTGCAATCATCCACTGTAAGCAAGTGAGCACAGCCACGATGACAGCGAACGAAAGCAGACAGAAGTGATCGGCGATCAATCATCTCAACTCAATATAACCATGTAGCACTCACTCCTTCGTTGCTCCACTACCACCATCATCAAAGTGGGCTTAGCCGTACTACTTTGCTCAGAACTAGTGGCGTATTTCGTATTTCAGCAAAAGTAGTCTTTCTTTCTCTGAGCAGCAAATCACATCAGCAATGACTTCTTGGTACGTGCATCAAGTTTCGTTTTCGAGCTGATTTGCTGAATCGCTATGCGAAGGTTCGACTTGCTTGCACTCACTTTGGTACGTCTCGGGTACATGTAGAGCAGTCATGTTCATCGCTGATTTCGTGGACGTAAGATCTTCGCAGCGTTCGTGGGCGCAATCATCGGCGTGCGTTTCATAGCGAACCAGATATCTTCCGCCATGGCTGCGACGAAGGAATCGTACGTTCCCTACTCATCTCCTATCTGTCTCTGTGTCTGACGTGCTTCCGTCCTGTCTTGCACCACCCTCGTAATGATACCACGTATACCTCTCGGATCCTCTTTCTCCCAACACCCGTCATCTATCGTGTGCAACGCGCTTTCATTCCCACCTCATGATCTCGGATAAAAGTCTCAAAGACCGAGGACTGATAATATCCGACAAAGGTGTCTCAGTGCGCACCTCCTCTCGGTACTCGCGCGAAGACTACGTCGACGCGACGCAGCGCGGGTTCATCAAAGCTATGAACGCAGCCACTTTTAACAAACCCGGTGCCTCCTCGGCCTCTTTATCGTCGGATAAAGAGAAGGAGAAGAGAGGGAGCTTGGGCAGTACTGTACCGCCCTCGCTCTCTCGCCATGCGTCTAGTACGAGTGTGAACACGACTGGAAGTACCAGTGGGAGCGCGAGCGTGAACGCAGGCGCAAGTGGAAATGGGGGGAAGAAGAAGAGGCTGGGGCTGTTGAGGAGGGGTTCGGGGTCATGAGTATTTCGCTGATGGCACGTATCTGTCTACTCTCAATGCCCCTCATCTCTGGTCCCCGACCGGCCAAAACAAGACGAAAAACGACCCGATGTCGTCCGATTTACTCAAGGCAGTGCCTACTCTCGATTTCTCCTTATTTCTTTCCCTTTCTGAGCGGACATTCTATTCCATGTCTACGCCCACGGCATCAGGACCGTGGTGTGTAGTAGTGTATGTATCTTGACCGCAACTCTTATAGTCATCGCCGTGTTCTGGTCCAAACGTATTCGCTTTTGGACGTTGATATCTCTCTGTCTCTCTGTCTCCTATCCTTCGCTGTCTGTCATTCACCTTTGTTTTATCTTACCTTTTCCCTTATGGTTTTTTGATTTGATCTGATCTGACTTGACTTGATTTGATTGCCGAATGTAGCCTACTCCCACGGGTGTTGTCCGTGGTATTTCTACTACTTGTTAACTTAAATTATTGGGTGTAGAATCAGAGTTGCTCCCGTTTTGTTTTGTTTGTTCTGTTCTGTTTGTTGTGTGTAATGTAAAGGTAGGATAAACTCAGAGTCATGGTTGCATCACACCACATCAAACGTACTTAGGCTGTTGCTAATTTAAATTGCACGCCTCGAGAGCAACGAGCATGCTGCATGTACCCCCAGACCGGGACCCCAGTGAATACAAGTTGAGGTTTACTTGTGCAGTCTACGCCGTACAGACTCCCCAGACTCCCCAGACCCCCAGTCTAATTTCTCTGAATCCAATGAAAAGATCAGATCATGCCTTCTTAGATCCCTGGGAGTTTTTTTTTTTCTTTTCAAAACGCCAGATCACAACCCAGCTAACTCTAACCCTTCGCCCTCCTCAATGAAAGGCTCAGGGCTCAAGTCCAAAGCGATCAAACTCCGTTTCCGACCTCCTGGGAAATGCAAGAAAGCTATTGTGCGATAGCACCGTGAACGTCGGCCATGAACGTGAACTCTAGTGCATGCCCGCCCTCGTCGTCTATTTCCATTCCTCCTCCCCCTCCGCCGCTTGTGGGCACTCGACGATGAGCGCGCCGGGCGGCCTTCCGAGCACGCTTTGCGTCTCGTTTTAGTGTGCGTCGGGAGAGGGGGTTGTTTGATGATATGCCTGGGGTATTGGAAGGTGTTTGAGTCTGAAGTTGGGATTGGGATTGGGATTGGGATTGAAGGAGGTGGTGGTGGGTTTGTGAGCGCGTGAGACGTTGACGCTTTGGTGGAGGCGGGGAGGACGCTGGGTCTTGCTCGTGGTTCTGAGACTGAGGATGTGAGGGTGAAAGTGAGAGGATGGGTGAGTGTTGAGGAGATGCGAGAGCGAGTGGTGAGGGGGAGCGAGAGCGTTTTCGGGGGATCTTGTGTGCTAGGTCGTCTGATTCCATCTCTACTCTAGAAGCGGAAAAAAACTCGTTAGTAATCTCTCTTCAAGTACATACAGACCCGGAACGAGTGGATTGGTAGAGACTGGGAAAGGGCAATGAATACTTACACTCCGTCCTCTCGCTGCACTTCATCATCTTTCATCTCATAATCAAACGCGCCAGCATCCGCCTGGGAGAACAATCCTCCCAGATCAAACGCAGGAGCAAAGTCCTTCACGATCTGCATGTCTCCAACGTCTTCCGCTCCGGGTGCAATCACCGCTGCTTCTCCCCCTTCGCCCAGGCCATACTTCACAGCAACACCGCCACTAACGACACTCGGAAGCGAACTGGGATGTACACTCGGAGGTTCGCTGAAGAAGGGTATTTTATGCGCGTTCCAGTCGTGGATGACTTGTCGCGCAGAGGCGAGGATGTCGGGCGTCCCGCCCTTGTGCAGCCGCCCGCTGCTGAGCGCGAGCATGGTGAGGAACTCGAGGGACGAGCTGAATGGGAGTAGGTTGTAGATTTTTTGGAGCGTAGTGTGCGGCGATTTGGAGAGGATTTGATCGACTGGGATGTGAATGTCGGATTAGTTATGTGCGTACAATGATATAAGTAGTGAATAGGTGAAAGGATCAGATTTTTTAACGAGTGACTTACCGACTGCGATAGGGTCATTTATATCCTCCACCTTGAGAACGTTCCTCAGGAGGACATTACTCTCCTTCGCCCCGTCGATATCATCATCATCGAAGATCACACCAGGGCAATCAAGCACGCGGATCCCCCTCTCGACCTGAACGGCCTGCATCTCCTTGGTGAAGCCCGCCTCAGCGGAGACGCCGCAGACTTTGGCGCGCCGGAGGGAGTTGATGAGGCTGCTCTTGCCGACGTTGGGGTACCCGACGACGCCGACGGTTATACTGCCGCCTTTGCCTTTGGAGTTTGGGAGATGATGCGCTTTGTAGGACTTGAGCAGGTTGAGAAGTGCCGGGGAAGTCCGGGAGTGCAGGTTGGAACGTTGGGATTGGGTGGAGGATTTGAAGGGGAGTGTTGGTGTTGTGTGGCGGAGGTAGCGGAGCCAGGTTTCTGCATTCTCTCGTGGTACGAGGTCTGAACGAAGAGAGGTATACAAATTTATATGTGATTTTCAAATTGGTCAATAGATGTAATACTCACCGATTTTATTCAACACGAAGACAAGTCTCTTCCCTTCGTACTCCCGTCTCCTCACCTCCTCTTCGACGAGCCGGCTCCTACACCCCTCCGGATCACGCGCGTCGAGAACGAGGATGATAATATCGCTCTCTTCAATGACTTTGTGCAGTGTACGGATGTGTTGCCTGCGTAGTTGCATTTTGTATTGATCTGCATCTGTGGCGGCCGTAGGAGAGGATGGGTCGTTAGTGGCAGAAGCATACAGTCGGCTCGCAGCTTCTGATTGTTCTGCGAGCTCTGCGAGAGAGGAGAGGGTAGGCTCGGACGCCATGGGTGCGTCTGGGTCGAGCCGAACGGGGTGCATTGAGCGCTACACAGTGATTAGGCGAAAAGGATTGAAAGATATGTACGAGGAACACACCTGAGCCGCTTTTTGTCGTTCTACATTTTTCTTTGCTTTCAAGTCTGGTAGTTTTGGTACCCCAGGATCTTTCTTGAGTTCTGAGATGTCTTTGATGACTTGAAATTTTCTCGAGCAAATTTATGGAGACGTACTAGATTTCGCTGGGACGTCTTTCTTTGTATGTTCTAAGAGTCCTTTTAAGTATTAGAATGACGAATAATAAAATGAAGAAACACGAACTATTTCTTCCCATTTCTTCAAGTGAACGAAGTAGGACTTTAAGATCAAAGATCGAATCGCGAACACGTGCGTGAGGCTAAACGTAATCATCTCCTTTTATGGCAAACCAAGGGCTGAATTGCTCCATCCTTCTGTTCCCTCATGTGCCGTCTTCACTTTCACTTCACGCTAGGTCAGCGAAGAATTCCTGTTTCTTTTTCACAAAATATTAGTTTCTGATTTGTTGGTGTGACCTTAGAATAACGATGCCGTATTCCGAATCCGAACTTGCGAACTGGGACGGATCACTGGATCGACTCACCGCCGCCCAGACTGCTGAAGTTAATGCTTTTATTATACCGCAGCAGGAGATTGACGAATTCGTCACTGCGGATGACTGCGCGTCGGGAGAACGTGACGATTCAGGCGTGGGTGTGAATGTGAATGGCCATGCGACAGTGGAAACGAGTGAAAGCGAACGAGAGAGTGACTCGGAGGGCGAAAGTGGTGCTCACGGTTGGGACACTCTTGACCGACACGCGAGAGGGCTGATGGATGCCTCGACGCCAATTCGCGTACACAAGAAGAAAAGAAGAAGATCTGGTGATGGAAACGCAAAGGAGACACAAGAGGAGGTGTGTGTTTGGTTACACCAATCGTATTGATCATGTATTGGACGCGTTTCGAAGACGCGTATTTTCCCTCAATATTGATGTTTTTTGTCTCTATTGTGTGCACGGACTGACTTCTATTCCGGCTGTGTCGCTTCAGATCGTGACCACGCCGCACAGGGAACCGCGTCCTTTGACGCGGAGGCCTAAATCACCAGCTGCTGAGCGGATCACTGTACGTCCTGCTCACACTGTCGCACAACTCGGTTTTTGTATCGACAGCTGACCTGGGTGCGTCTTCCTCCTGTCAGGTCTCATCTTCTCATGGTCAGATCGGATCCTCAAACGAAACCACCCAAATAGTAAGTGCATGTTTTATTATGTGTCCTCATATGCATCGACGCTGAATGGCACCTTCTCTCAGAATACCCGTCTTAAATCAGGTTCTGTGAAAAGAACCTATGCAGGACCAAGGAAGATAAAAGACGCGCCTGAGCCTTCTATATCTGCTTCTAGCATCGCCGGTCCTAGTACCGATTTACTTCGTTTGTCAGGGCTCACTCGATGTCTTGAGGATGATGAGGTTGTAGGTCCGGAAGGACGTGATGCCATCGATCTGCTTCGAACGGAGACAAGCTCTTCTCGTACACCTTCCCGCAAAGTGACCGCGACATATGGCTCTTCTGTGCGTTCTTCTGGTACTGTCCGTCTTGTGAATTAATTCGAGAATTATTTTCAGAACTCTCGTCCCGCAGATGGGCCATCTCAGATAAGCAATGCAACATCTCAGCAAAGAAAACATGAGGAGTATGCGAAGAACACCTTCTATGCAAACCTCTCGAAGGCCATTAATGGCCAGAGGCGCCAGGCCTTAAATCACGCGACGCTTCTGGGCAAAAGCAGACCTCAGCTTCCTTCTTCCTCAAGTCATCATACTCTCCGACCAGAGCCTACCGATCAGCGTCGTAGACCTAGAGAACGCGCGCGTCATAGTTCGTCCTTTTGTGTGCTTATCCCTCCTTGTAAGCTTCCCGTTCCTCGGGAGATGTTCAAGTCTATCGACGAGCATATAGCTGAAGAGGAGCAGGAGCAGGAGCAGGAGCGGAGGAAGAGAGAAAGGAGGAAACAGGTGGAACGGGAACATGAGAGTGAGCGGAACGTAGATGTGCGCCCGAAATATGGTCCGGCTGTGGTGAGGACTTACGGCAAGCAAGACAAGTCCAGAGGTCCGCCGAAGCAAAAACAGTCTCTGAAAGACGCCATTTACGTTTCGTCTGGTAGCGAAGCTCCGATCGCTGGTCCGTCCAGACTAGTGGACAAGTCGAAGAGACGTACTTCGAGTTCGACTGACGAGCTTGCTAGGCAGGTGGAGGACGAGCACGCCGTGCCAACTCCCGTTAAGTTAACCTCGAAAAATAAGTCTTTGCCCTCTAACCACGTTTCCCCGCGAAAAGTGCCGTCACGATCACCAACGTCCACAAAACCGAAAACAACGGCGAAAAGTCTGAAGAAGAAAAGAGAAGAGATCGTAGTGTCTTCTGGTTCCGAATCGGATGTGATACTCATCGAGAACGCTCTTGATCCTTCGCTTTCTCCGTTCCGTCATGCTTCCTCTTCGGCTTCTCTGCAAGCGCCGCCAAGCTTACCACCCACGCAAAGTCGATCAACCGGACGGTGCAGAAGAGAAGCTGATGCTAGACATGCCATTGAGCAAGATCCAGAAGAGCTCGGCGAATCTGTGCCGTTGGTGGAAGGAGAGGTGACTCGAACAGATGAAGATCGTGCTTCTAATGTGTCTCGCAAAGATTCATCTACGTCGTCTTCGATTACTAGGAAGAAGGACTCCAGTATGGCTGCGAAGGCGACAGCGTCAAGAAAACCTGAATTGCCTGAAATCGTCGTTACACCCAAAGCAGCGACACTGCCTGTTCATGATCGTTCAACGCAACCAATGTCACCGACAGTCTGCCTTTCAAGAAGTCCATCTCATGTTACATCGCGCTCCCCTTCTTCGAGGTCGACGACACTGGCTGTCCCAGAAGAGCCTCCGCTCAGTCAAGCCGTAGACTCTTCTGATGAGAAAAGCAAAGCGCGGGCTATCCCGAAGCACAAGAGGGAGGTCGTCCAGAAGGACGCTACGCAGGAAGAAGGGCATTCCGAAGATGCCGATGAAGGTGGGATTCTGAGCACGAGTGAAGAAGAAAGCGATCATGGGAGCGAGACAGGTAGCGAAAGCAGTTCTAGTGCTGAAGAACTAGACGATGTCTGCCATCGTTGTCGGAATCGAAACGTTTATGCGAAGATGAAGTGTCGGAAAGTCAAGAAGAACGGGGTGGTCTGCCCGCTGCATTATTGTCATCGCTGCATCGTTGTCTTGTAAGTCTGTCAAAAGCCTTCATGATCTCACAGACGAACAGAATACATATCAATGAAATATCCATCCTTAGCTTTCCGAAAATCGAGTTTGATCCCTTTTCGGTGGTGTTTGCGTGCCCGTCGTGCGCAGGGACGTGCGATTGCATTTCTTGTTGCAAGAAAAGAGGAGATATTGAACAACACCAGCTGTGCCGAACGCGGTGGGATGAGCTAGGCGTGACTCTGCTCCTTTCGCAGCAGGAGACTCGTCGGCGCGAGCAGCAGGCAAAGAAAAAGGCTGCGGGTCCTAAAAGGGATAAAGCGAGATATCCAAAAAGGACTAAACGGGCGCATGGTGGGGATGCAGCGAAGGCGAAAGAGAAAAAAGAAGTGAATATTGGTAAGGAGGCAGAGGGCTGGATCAGGAGGCAGAGTGTCGGGAAACGGAATGTGCGTGCGTTTGTAGGCGCATGGCAGGATACGTGGGGTCCGACGCCGTTTTGCGTTCACGAGATGGGTGGTGTTGATTTCGACGCGCACGCGATAACGGGAGCGGGAAAGGGGAAAGGGAAGGCTGTCGACCCGGATGCTCGGCTGTATGTAGGCGATAGGAAAGCGTTGAATCGCCCGTTTGTGCGAGCAGAGGACATAATGATATCCGTTCGCGATCCCGAGTCTGTTCCTGCACGATCCCCGTCTCCGCCGCGGAAGAAACGACCTGGGAGGCCTAAGAAGCGCAAGCAGGATACGAGCGACGTCATCTACGTTACGCCTGCCGAGATACCGAACAGGAAGAAGAGGCGCACGACGGATCCGATCACCATTCCCGAGTTTACGATGAACCATTATCAAGATGCAGCATCATCGAATGCTACATCTCCCTTCTACCACCCTACACCAGATGACTTAACGCCGTTCCACAGTCTCGAGGTGAACAGCCATATGAAGTATCCTGGTATCGTAAACGACCCTATGCTCGGCGCTGTTAATGGTCCGTACAGCTCCGACGCACTCGGCGTGGATATGTACGCACCAGATTGGGATAGCGTCGCGACAGGAAAGCCGCTTGCGACTGAGGCCTTTAGTGAAACGGATTTCTCGTACCAGGGGATGTATAATTCGTATGCCGCGGCATTGGGCGGCGTTGAGGGTGTTGGAGTGGAGCAGTATGACTACGTCGATGCGTTGCGTTTCTCTCCCGAGAAGATAAGCAAATCGGACGAACATGAGGGGTTGCCGGGCTCGGAGCAGCCCGCTCTCCTGCAGTCTCAAGAGGCAGAGAAAGATCTGACACAACTAATCGATCCGGCTCTCATCGAGCACGACCCAAAAGCTCCTAATGAAGTTCCGGATCTTGACTCAGACCCAACAAGATTCCTGACTCCGCACGCACAAGCATCATCGACGCTTCTGTCGGTGCCGATGATCTATGGTGTTCCCTCATCGACCGGTCTATCGTTATCTGATCTGCAACGGACTATGCGGGAATCGCTAAGTGCGTTGCGCTTGCTCGCTTAGTTGATTCGTCTATTTTTACTTACTAAATATTTTTTTGGCATTTTGCATTTTTTTCCCTCTCAAGTTTCGTGAAGACTTCAATTTCTATTACTTTTATTGCTGTAACTATTCTCTTTTCTCTTCTCTATTACTTGGTTTCTTGACTTTGCTGTTTCTTCTCGATGATCGTTTTGCTTTTAGGCTACCTTTTATTTTTACGCTATGCTTCGCATAAATCCTCTCGTTGTAAGTTATGTTATCAACTCTAACTATGCATTGTCAACCTGACTCCTTATATCCGTACCCCTAGTCTCTTCTAGTTCTTTCTTGAATCGTACTCGTACTACGTAGTGAAGTTATTCCCAACGCTGCATATCGATCACAATGTTCCGGAATCCAGATGTTTCTACACACTCAACACTGCCTCGTAACATTTCGATTAATTATAATCAGAAACAATCGAGTGGTCACATTCTAATCCATTTCCTCTTCCCGTCTGATTTGATCTATTTGCTAATTCACGCATAGTATTTTTCGCCGTACGCCACTTGCCTTCTTCCTTTGCCATCCATCTACTTGCGTCCTTTACTTACTATTTCTTCGCTTCTTGATAGATATTATGTATCTCTTCGATAGCTTCTTCGGTCCATTTGATACTATTTTCTATGTCGTTGACTTGCCTCTTTTTCTCATATTCGATCCTTTCAAGTTTTTCTAGTTGTCTTGCCAGTCTCTTGATTGCCCGCCATTTGTATATGTCGCGCAGGTTCTTGAACGCGACGCAGGCGTCATTCATCATGAGAGCAAATACCTTGATCGTATCTTATCGCTCCCCTTTCAAGACCGTCTGAGCATTGTCAGAGAACTCTATTATAGAGTCTTCTTCCATTCGATCCTTGACTTTGACGAGGTTGTTGTGCTCCTATTTGACCTTTGTTAGGGCTTTCTTCCACTCGACATCTCGTTTCATTTCCTCTTGCTGTGCCTCCTGAGATTTACAGGTAGCTTCGTTTTCAAGATTAACAGTGATTCCATAAACTGGCCAGACACTGCCTCTTTCGTTCGCTCTTCTTCTGATAACATCCAAGTGATCTGATCTTGCACATTGCCCACTCGCTCGTCGGCGCGTTCCACTTCCTCCAGAGCAAGTTGTACCTCAACTATCGCTGCTCGGACCTGCCTGAGTGACTCGTACTTCTTGGCCGGCATGATACTCTCGCGAAGGAGCGGAACTACCAGTTGGTTAACAATACTGCTATCCCTGTGCAACTCCATGTTCTTGTCTTTGAGCTGCGTGCTGAGACTCCTTTGGTTGGTCCCGATCGTTGACAACCTGTGATGTTTATGCGGCGCGTCATGAGCGAATAGCTTTGCAGACGCGCAAACATCGATCTCCTCGAAGTGCGAGTCACTTGATATTTGCAACAATTAATCGTGTGACGGTGATATGACATCAGATGAGCGAAGAAGACGGGGCTAAGATTGCTGACCAGTTCCGAACAAAGTCGTAAAGACATACCATACCGGTGGTATATGCAAAGTAAGAAGGGGCTGGCCCAAGGATCAAAACAACCCGATGTACTATGAGATAGCCTGAGAAACACAAGTCGTACTGGTTAGGCATCGTTGTTTTCCTGCGTACGTACAATAGCAATAATCGGGCACCGGTATACCGTCAAAGTCTCGTTGTCGCGAAAATGTTTGATACGGCCGCACTATTCACTGGACTCATTTTGATACGAAATTCAAGGCGCTATAGGCGTTCAAGTCCGATAGGTCATAGAGAGGTTTTCTCGGCCTTCCTACTACAAGTAGGTAGCTAGTACAGAAAGTCAGCAGCGCATTGGTGAGCCGACATACTTGCAGCTCAATAGATGCACAAGTATGGCCGTCCAATAGGTAGTCGATAACGCATCACGATATACATATGTCTAAGATATTATATGAGAGCCGCTTTACCGCGATGGTAGATATTCAGCTTGCTACATGCTGAAATGTATGGAAAATGTGGTAACTCGCGACGAATGTAAAGTTTGTGTATCGAGTCTCGATTGTAGACGAGACCGACGGCTTCTTGTACATACATGTAATGGACCGCCGATCAGTATTGTAATCGTGAGAACCCTGATTCTGCTTCAATTACCTTGATTGGAACTCTCGATTTTGTAACAAAACCGTGACGAGCCTGTGCCGCTCTCCCGACCACGCAACCACAATTCACTGTTCAACGACTTTCTACGAATGGCAGACGCGCCGGTGAAGCAGAGCGGCGCGCCTGCGCCTCGAAAGGTCGGGGCGACAGTTGTGCGTGGTGGCCGAGGCGGAACCACACTTTCTCATTCAAAGAACAAGACCTGGGTGAGCGATGCAAGACGCCCGTCGCCTGCACCGGACGGGAGGTGGGAGAGAGGGAGAGGTGGAAGCTCAGCGAGAGTGAGGGGTGGACGGGGAGCGAATGCGGGTGTGAATGGACACGGTTCATATAGCGCTGTGCCTCCGACAAATGCAACGGAGGACGAAGATGACGGTGCTGCTTCAGCTTCCGAGGCAGGTCCTTCGCGTTTGTCAACACCTGCTCCTCCTACGTCGAACGGTACTGGAAGGACTTGGGAAGAAGTGCGTGCTACACGTTTCTTCTTTGATTATTATGTTTGCTGAATTCTACTTTCGTGAACTGTAGCTTGTCAAAGCGCGGGAAGAAGAACGTGCTCGAGCCATACGTGAAGGCAAGATGGACGACCCGACGAAGCCGAAGCGACTCGAGGAAGCTATCACGATGCTTGGAACTTGTCAAGACATGTGTCCCGAATTCGAACGCTATCGGCGAGAAAGGGAGAACAACCTCGATAAATGGGAATGCGTGCGTCCATGCTAACTCCTGAGTGATGTTGACTTTAAGCTGCACTTATGACTTTGCTATTTTGTTTGTGGGTGTTAGATTATTGGTCTGGATGGGAAACCAACCAAGAAGGTCGATCATGCTCGTGCTGTTAAAATCTATGAACGTGGCCAGGGAGACAAGATTATCCCTTCGGATTTGCGACCTCCTCCTGTCTTAAAGGTACATTCCTAATCCATTCTTCTTTCCCCACGTCAATTCAAAGATGCTGTAGAGAACTCTCGACTACCTCTTCCGCGACCTCATCACAAGAGGTGGCTTCGCGGAGACTCAGGCATTTGTCCGGGATCGGTCTCGAGCTGTACGCAACGATTTCACGATTCAGCAAGACAGCGGACCAATAGCTATCGAGTGTCACGAACGATGTACACGTTTTCATATCCTTTCGCTGCATCTCATGTACGACGTACCTTCGTTCGATCGAGCTTTGGAGATCCAGCAGCTTATGAACTGTGAGTCCTCGACCTTGCCATCAAGTTGTTGTCTGGATCTTTACGCCTGCAAAAGCTCTGCTGTCTCTGAAAGAGTTCTATGACGATCAAAGAGGAAAGGTCGAATCACCTAACGAATTGGAGATGCGTATATACCACCGTCTCGGCCTCATTCGCGATCAGCACGAACGAAACGATAGACCTCCACCGCATATCGCCGCCGACCCAGCCTTCCAGCTTATATCTCGTTTCCGCAGTGAAGTCCAGGCTGCCAGTAGTCCGATCACGAAGACATCGAAGCTCAGAGTCAATGGGGCTGCCATGCAAAGGTTTGCCGAACTAGCAAATGTCCTGCGGGAGCGACAGAATGTTGTCATGATTTATCTCATGGCATGCTTTCTCGAGCATATTTTTGGGAAAGATACCATTGATGACATTGAAAGCATCAGAGGGGCTTTGTCGATACAGGATATCATTGATGGTAATTCGAAGGGAGGCGTTTATATTGAAGAGGTGGATGGTATACAGGATGCAGAAATGGATGACGAGATGGCACAAGAGGTGGCGGAAGAGCAAGCGGAAGAGAAAGATGAGCTAAGCGCTTTCATTCAGGAAGACGAACTAGTGGCAGAAGCGGATGATGTTCTTGACTCATATCAGCCCGATGATGGTACTGCAAGTACTCAAAAACAGACGTTATCTCAGTCTAGGTCTGCTCCAGGTCCAGGTATCTACCCGATGATCTACGTATCCTAGGTGTCTCATAGCTCACTTCATTCTCAGAACTTTCTTCAGCATCTCCCTTTCGACGTTCGACAACTCAGGCGGCTTTCGTGCCGGTTCCCGCGGGTGAATCTATATTCGGCAAGATTGTTAGCTCCTCATCCACTCCTGCGGTTATCGAAAAACAGGGCTCTTCATCAGTTTTCGGTACTGCATTCAATGCCTTCCAACCTGCTCCGAACGTATTCGGTGGCCCTGTCTTCGGCGTCCCTGCAGCCTCTAGCTCTGCATCTCCCAAGATAGTCGAGCCTCCGAAACCACCTATTTCCGCATTTCCACCTCGACCTCCCTCCACCAGCAAACCGGCAATCTCCATCACACCCTCTACATCGACTATTCTACAAGAGACGAAACCATTGCGAAGTCTTTCAGATGCAGGACCTCTATTGTCAGAGGGTGAAGAAGACCGAATGTCTTCTTCTGAAGCCGTCCGAACACCCGCGCCCTCTCCGTTCCCATCCTCACAAAGCGCGCCGACCCTCAATCCTTTTGCACCAAGCTTTGAACCTAACCTCTTCAGAGCATCAAAGTCTGCGACATCATTTCCTCCTGCTTCAAGAACCAGTCTCCCTCCTTTGAGGATGGACTCGCCGTTGAGTAGGTCCGTGGACCCTACGCGTGGCTTTACAACTCCTGTAGACTCGCCATCGCAATCATTCCCCTCACCCTTGAAGCATCCGAGTGGGTCGGCTCTGTCGTTAGACACCGGCCCGGTCTTGCAATTCAATGACGAGTCTAATAAAGTCTCTGCGCTCGATTCACCCGTTGCGCCTCCGGTCTTGGCCCGCAGGGCCAATATTTCTTTACCCGGAACACCCACATCTGCTTTCCCATCTTCTGCTGTACCTCCTGTAGAACCTACGACTCCTTCAACGCCTTACCATTTTCCCGCTCTCCGAGTAAACATATCTGCAACGATGACTAGCACGCCACATCCTCAACCATCATCAAGCCCCCGCATTGCAGAAATCTCTGAAATTCCGTCTCCCGACCATGCTGCACCCTCTTCATCAACATCTATCGCCAATGGAAAGGAACCACAGAGGGAACCACCCTCTCCCGGCACCAAAATACGGTTACGGGAACAGGCGATGTCCTTCAAACGAACTCATGGTCTCGTTCCTGAAATATACAGGCGATGGAAGCAAAAGATGTTGAATACAAAGGAATGGAAAGAGGCTTGCCGAAGAAGCGATGAGTATAAACAAAGGATTCACGAGAGTTCGACGAACGGCTCGATAGGATCAACTGGCTCGATACCCTCATCCTCGTCCGTCAAGAGGCAAAGGAGCGATCCTGAACTTGACACAGAGCAGCCTAAGCGTCCGCGACGGAGCCTCAGGAAAGTCTCAAATCCGGAGGAACAACGTACAGACGAGGAGCTCGCTGAAAAACTCATGCAGGTGCGATACATAGTCCCATGTTACTGGGTGTGTCATTGAAGAAAACATATTAGAATTGTGAGAAAAACGAACGTAGATGGGCGAAAGGCCAGTTCGTCAAGGTCATACAGGAGTACGTGCGGTCTCGGGTTGATGAGATCCCGTCAGACTGGGGTACGTGGCTGTGCATGAACTCCAGCAATGATAAGACGGCCATCTGGCTCGAACAGAAGTTCGACGTGCCCCAGTCAGGGAGTTGGGAATCTGAAAGCGTCTTCGCTATCCCTATATCCACGGAGCCTTCATCAACTGTATATCCTGGAATGATCGTGTTTGAGTGCACGCCTCTTGAAGAAGTTGATGATGAGATTGAGCGGTACGTAGGGATTGTGTTTTGTTCACCACAAGAACTCACCTTTCTGCAGGAAATATCGTGTTCTCGACGACTGTTCTCGACTACGAGATGTCATCTCGATGTTACCCGAGGATCGTTATTACACACCCTCCCTTCTATTCATCAATTGGGATACCAAACCGGGAGACGACGTTCATCCAGATATTTCAGACATGGTACATCGACACTCTTCACTTCACCGTTGATCCTTCCCTGATCTGTCAATTAGGCCACGAAGTATGTTGATGGTGGGCTATTGCGAAACGCAGCAAGAGTTTCCATGACTTCCGATGACACCGATGAAGTTTTCGTCAAATCTCTACCGAGACTGAATGTCGACCTCAAGGGCGACAATATCACAAAGCTGACTCTATCGGGTGAGTATCTGCTGCAGATATCCCAATGCTTACCTACTTACAACTCTACACAGATCTATTCAAGCTGTTAAGCTGGGATTGGAAAGAGACTGTGAAAGTTTGGGTAGAGGTTTGTTCCTCTGACGAAGCTTGTGAGCCTCTTTTTTCTGGTTGGTCTTTCTCAGGGCTTACAAGAACCTTCAGTCAATTGGTTGTTGCTCAGTTATGTTGTCGAGCATCTCGTGGAGAGCATGGATATTCTTTTGCGCATGTTGCTGTCTACATGGAACCAGAAAACCTTGAGAGGGTCGTTACTATCTTCACCATCTTTCGGCGCAGACAGAGACGACGAGTATGTTTTTTTCTCACGCAATGATAATCTTCTCGGTAACAACTGCGATAGGTCGGTTCTTTACAGCAGTTATGAATGGCTCCGATCATTTGGCGTACCGGTTGACGATGATGGTAAATACATTCTTTACTTCGAATCAATCCAACATAGGATCATTGACTTGTTTTCGCTATCCAGACGATAATCCGATCCATTTCTTCTCCGAGTTGCTCCGTATTGCCCTCGCTTACGCTGAACAATTTACAAAGGACCCATCTGTACAACGTGTCTTTTTGTCATCCGCCATAACACAAGTCACCTCAGAGTTTAAAGAGGCGTTTGATCAGTCGGTGGACAAATTGCGCGCTGTTGACAAGGCACTTCCTCGTCCGTCCCCGAAACGGAAGGCGAATGGCATTGCTACCAATGGCGTTGAACCTCATGACTCTGTTTCCCAAGCTTCCAGGTGAGCTTCGCGATTTCTTCTATTTTTGCGTCGCACTGGAGATTGATCACTTCTGTCCAGTCCCTCTCCTCCACGGTATTCAACAGGTCCAAAAAGAGCGCGTCTCTCTGAGTCATTCGATTCGCTCCCTGATACTCAAGATACCGAGTATGACCAGTCGTTCGTCGCTCCAACGTCTCCCACGCCGAGCATAGCCACGTCTATCGCCACCTCGATGTCGGCAAGCGTTTCTGCAAAGATGCTGCGAGAATTATCACGCGACGTGCTCAAGAAATACGGACGCCCTAAGCGTGCAAGCTTGAGCTGACGTCATCGACTCGTAACTTTTTCCTTTCTCTTTCCAACCTATTCGGTTTTCCCTCTTTGTCTTCGGAGTAAATTGTCGTCTCTGGTTTGAGGAGCATGTCCTTGCATAATGCATTATCTGTTATATCAAATACCGCTTTGTTTTACGATCTATTTATCCCGTTCGTGCCGATTGATTGCATGTATCATTGTCAATGGCGCGTGATTGTCATCCATCAATAACTACTTCTGCATACACAGCACATCCTTCCCTTTTGCTGCTCGGTTCGATATTCATAGCACAGAATGACTAAGAGGTATAGGCTAGCGAAATTGCGGTTTTAATACAAACGATGTGAGCAAGCCCACTTCAGGATCGGAAGTCAGAAAAACAAATGAATTGAACTGATGTTGATGTCAATGCTGAATTCCTGCGAACTCCAGATCGTAGAAGCAGAGCCCGAGGAGCTCCGTTACTCCGGGAGCTCGACCTCCTGCTCACTTCGTACGTTGTTTGCCATAGCACGGAATGCATCGAAATCATCCTCCAGTTGTGCGCAAGCGCTGCTTGCTGCTCGCAGCGCAAATGCTTCTGGCAATGCATCTTTGAGTAGCTGTGAAAACGAAGGCAGAAGTCAGCAAGGAAGGATCAATGATCAGAGCAGGTTTTGAAAAAGGGAACGTTGATGAAATGGAAAAGATTGCGCAGAACAATTTGTCAAACTCATTACCTTGACACGAGTCACTCCAGCTGGATGCGTACGCAAGAAAGACAAGTTTAGCCTGGAATTGTGTTGGGATTCGAGCTTCGCCAAACGTGTCTGCATTCTGAGACAGCAGTTAGCCATCAATTTAGGTCAAGCAACACAGCGTTAAAGAAGAGTAGGAAACGCACGACACAGCACCTCGAGGGTCAAAGCAAGCACGTGAGGCCAATTGGAGCCCAATTTTATCGGCTAAGAAAACGCCGACACACACTGTTAGCTACGAAGTCTTGGTGCCTTATAGTCTCGCACCCTCAAGTTCCATGGCTCGAGAATTGGGAAGATGATACACGAAGTCTACGATGATGGGCCCTAATCCTAAATCGAAACCCAAAAACCGCAGCGCATAAAAGACACCTTCGATTAGTACGCTAGCCGAGAGTTTCTCTGAAAGGTGTCGGGCAACTGTTTTGCAAGATGTTGAGATGTTAGAAGGCAGTTTAATTTATAATCGCGTCAAACGGGCTGACCTACGTGGGCGACCTCTGCCAGCAAGTTTGGCGTGAACAAGACATCTTCGCTCGTTGTAATCAAACCAGTTACGGCTCACCGTGGCTTAGAACTGCTGCAAGTCCATCTTTATCATGAGCTACGGGAAGGATGCCAGTGAAAACAACGATATTGCCTTGCAGTGCATACATCAGATGATTACAAACGAAGAGAACGAAGCATACTTGCAACGAACCATTTACGACCATCGCATTTACAACATTGTCATCTGCAACGACAAGCAGGTTCCATTTTCTCCGTTTCTTAGCATCGTAGGTATCAAAAGCGCTTGAATCATCTGTCACCAAATCCGTTTCAGTTTGGGATGAGTCAGGATTCCAGATCTCCACATCAGGACCGGGACCATCGACAACTTTCTGATTCAGACTTTCTGGATATGTACTGGACAGGATTCCGAGTCCGTTCGCTTCGAGGATTGTCGATACTACGCTTTCGATCTGCCGCGTTAAGGGATGATCCGGAGGAAGGATTCGACCTCGGAATTCCTTGAGCAAGTCTTTATACTGATCGTCTTGTAGTTGGACTTCCACCTCCTCGGAGACGGCCATGAACCTCCAGCGGCCCGTCTCAGGAACTCTTTCTAAACTTTATCAAGAAATCAGATAACCGCGAAACAAACAAAGTACATGTAATTCAAGAAGACAAGGAGGGCGGGGACTTACTGAGATACATAATATAATGCAGCAAGTACAAGCAAGAATGCAGCTAATTGAGCCCGAGGATCAAGCTGCGACCACAGGCTAGGTTCAGCTTGTTCGGGGCTTGGTTTGTCACGGAATTCGCTGAAAAATCTCCATTGGATTGGATATAGAGAGCCCAGTATGAGCCTATTGTGTGGATTATGCGTTCGGATAGAGGGTATCTTTCTCAGGACGGATCTGTTAGGATATGGGACGGAAGTGCGCGGGACTATTCCGTGCAAGTCGCGCTTATTAGATTGAAACGGAGCGTTCTTCCGAAGTGCAGTCAATGGCCTTCCTAGTGTCGGCAACACTGGATGCCTAGTATATCGCGCTAAAGGAAAGAGATGTCGGGCGATGGGTCGCAGGATAGTGGTCATGATGGTCGAGTGCAACTTTGAAGTCAGTGCGCGTAGAGACGCGTTTCATCCACGTGACCAGAGAACACCGCCAGCCAATGAGGTCACTGACTGAGATCTGTCGGTGCCCTCTTCCCTCTGACCTTCGTCGTCCATGTTGCCATGCCGCTTTCAACCGCGCAGAATGCGGCACTGTCCAATCGCTTGATTCTGGATTCCGTATTCTCTGCATGTAATAAATCGGATAACGCAAGATGTTCGTATGTATGCTCGACATGGATGAACGTTGCCTCGAATTACGTCTGGGGGAGGTGGATCCTCCTCTAACCGCTTTATTCGGTCTTTTGGCTCCCCTAGTCTTACTGTCACCCGGCTTATCCATAGGTGTCAATTTCGTGGTGAGTGGAAAGGTTGTTTATAGGCATCTCTGAATATGAATGGTGACGAAGGTTCGTCACCACCCAGGTATTCTCGCAATCCATCGAGCACGAAAGATGGGAAAGATTCAGTTTTTATGCTGCGAAGGTCAAATACCTTTCAGTCCTTTATCCCAAATTCTCCGACGAAGCGTTTCCCGATGAATCTGTCTTCGTTGACGTGGCAATTGGTCGCACTATGCTTGTGCTGTTCCCGAACATTAAATCATTGCGTGTTGAACAGCTGCCTCCCAGATTCATGGGTTTCTGCAGGTTGATGTATCATAGAACGCTTACTACGGTAGCCCTTTCCTTCAGAGGGTCGAGACACGCTTCGATGGAGGTAGAACCTGCCATTCGAGAGTTATCGCTTCGGGCCCCGTTCAATAGGGACCTCAGGGTGGGACACGAGGACTACGGTTCAGACGATCCGGTTTCTTTCATTTCCAATGAGCTTAGTCGGTTTCAATGTCTCGAACGTATCGAACTTCCACCTGTTATGGTCACAAACCATGTCTTTGAATTGCTGGCGGCTCTTCCGAGCTTGCAGAGGATCGACTTACTTTCTCGGGATTGGGAAGAAGGCCACGTAGAGGCGACAAATAACGACTCCCATGTGACGAAGGACGCGTTTCCGAGATTACGGATTCTGCGTATTACTTGCGACTGCTTTGAATTCGACTCATTATTCCTATCGAGTGCCTTTTCAAGACTTGTCTCTCTTCATCTCGACCTGCGCCATTACGAATTTCGAGAACATCTACAGTATTGCCTCCAGACTTTGTCCAAGAGCTGCAAAGAGCTGAGACATCTGATGGTTTCTTTCGGTACATTGGAGCTTGGTGACGAGCCGGTGATAGCAGAGCTCGTCGACTTAATCGTTGGGTGCCCAAAGCTGCACAGTCTTTATCTCAATGCGGTTCATCTCACGGAGCCAAAGTCAACGCTTACGATTGGGTGTCTCCAGCTTCTCGCAAAACGGAAAGAAAGCGAACGAGTAGAGAGACTTGGTATATATGTCGACGCAGCACGAAACTATGAATCTCTGCCAGATCCTATTCCACTGGCAAACTTGAAGTATATTTTCTTCGGCACCTCTCCTGTTAGTCCAAGAAGCGACATGGTCAAGTACCTTGACAAAGCTCTTCCACCATCGTGCAAAATGATCACCTTTCCGGATCTGCCGCTGTGTCAGTATGCTGCCGACATCACCCCTAAAGACATCCTCAGAAAAACAGGAGTCAAATTTGCAATTTGGGATGAGATTAACAAAGCTATTTGCTGGAACCGAAGATCAAGCGGAGAACAGACCATCGTCACTCCCCGTCAATGCCAGTTATTTCCGCTTCATGATGAGATATTCTCTTGGTAAGTTATCTGGCCAATTCGTCACTGCATTTGGCTGATCTCGTGTTCAGGTGGATGACATTCCATTCAGCTTATGTTTAAAGAAATGACTCGTGCCCCGATAAACAAGACAAGATAGCCTTCTCAGTAGACAAATGCCACATCTTTGACGAATCACCAAGGCAACTTCGCATGCATGCCCTTTACGATTCCTAATTATTCCTACTTACACTAAATTGACGTGTGTAGAACGTCGAACATATGTAACGAGTAATTACACGAAAATATCCAAGAAGAAACCGTGATAATAGTGTTATGGTGCCCGTACAATTCGTTTGATATAAAAATATCTTTTTGATTAGGGGTGAAGTTTAGATGCGAGATTCTGAAGCACTTCAGGCGGAGATTGAAACGAAGTTTGTCGCGCGTTTGGATCACGTGCGAATGTAGAGACGTGTACGCCGATAGTGGTCTTTGGGGATCCTCCAACATACCATTTCCCAGCAATCACCATGGTGAGTTCCTGCGCAATGAAGTGCGAAGTAAGCTGAAAATTGCTTCTTTCAGTCAGCGCTGTTTTATTTTCCGTCGTTACTACTCGTGATTTTGCTTCTCATTTGCTCTTGTACGTACGTTCGGTCAGTCACGCCTGGCCTCATCGACCGGAATAAGTCTGGATTTCTTGGGTTTTTCTGGATGTGCGCGCGAATAGGTGCGGATCCTTTTCGTTTCCGAATGAAACGATACAAATATTGACCTACGTGCGCTCTCCTTTTGCTTGTAGGCGAACGATTATCGCCCTACGTTGCACTAGCGTGTATTGCCATGGCTATTTCGATTATCGTCTGATAACACTCTGCGTCTTTCGATGTCGTTCATGTTCTATCACTCCTTCCTCGACCCGACGCTGTGACGACGAATGTTACCTTGCCTCTGTCATTCTTGTTGGGGATACCTTCGGACTTTTCATGCTCTGCAGTTCAGCTTCCGCCGACCGTACTGAGTAGTATTGATTCTGAGTGCGCCCTCTCATTTGTATCATTACTATATACATATATAAGTTATATCATTACAAGTTTGACTTCTTTGGACCTTCCAATCGCAAGCCATCCAGCCACTTCTTCAGTTCTTCATTTACCTCTGCCGGACGTTCGTGCAAGACCCAATGGCCTGTCTCGAAAGACCTGATCGTATGGTTGGGGCATAGTGCTTTGACAACGCCAATGTACTCTGCAGGGATGCTCGTGGGATCGCGCAATGTTGCACCGAAGAAGACCGGCAGCTTAACGAAAAACGCCTCTTGTGGAATATCTGTTCGTGTCGTGTTAGAGAAGACGGGTAAGATTAAGAGAGGACGGTCATTACGTGCCTGCTTCGTCAGCAGCATTGAGGTTGAATACTGTTGCCTTGTACCAGCAGAAGGGTCCCGCGAAACCATTCTTCGAGAAAAAGTCGATATAGAAACGCTTCTCCTACGACTGCGAGTCAGTATATCTTGTAAACAAGATATGTAGTCAGAATATACTTCTTCGCTGATGATGGGTTGCGATGACTTCTTGTCTGCGAGAAGCCATTCTTCGAGAGCGCCCTCGGGGCACCAATGCTGCGTCAAGCGGTCATCGCTGGAATACAGCAAAGTAAAGAAGCTTTCTAACTATCGAGAAATGACGTCAAGTGTAATCACTCCAGACTTCGAGGGAAGGGACTTACATGGTCCAAAGCGACCTTGTCTGCACCGTCCTTACAGAAAAATTTCCAATATCCGAACTTTGCATATCCATTATTTGCGACACTTGCTGCATTGAGCGCGTCTAGATCGAAACTTCCGGACGGTGGGTAGTATCCCACCGCGAAGAATGCGGATGCCAGGATGCGTTCGGGATGATAAGTTAGAAGCCGAGAGTTGAGACCGCCTCCCCAGTCATGCGAAGTTGAAACGACTTTTTCCAGCTTCTCTGTATCCAGGATCTCGACTATGTCCTTGGCCATTTTCTTCAGGCGGTACGCGTCCGGATCAGTCGGTTTGTCCGTGCCACCGTAACCCAGTAAATCCGGAACAAGGATACCGTAGCCTTCTTTCAAGAAAAACACGACGACGCGAGTCCAGTCGGCTGATGTAGAAGGAAAACCATGAAGCAACAGGAGAGTCGGTTTGTTCATTTTCGACGCGGAATGGTAGTAGTAACAATATCTGTAGCCTCGGGAAGTCGTAAAATTTCTGTAGAGACTAGGATCCATGATTCAAAACAGTTCAAATAAAGCCTGAAAGTGTTGAGACAGAATGCGTAAGTACAGTTTGGCAACACTATTACCAAGTTTTATGGACTTACTTGCGCCTCATGCTGTGCGCTCACTGCGCTGAACGATTGATTGGATTCAGAAAAAATCACGTGTAAATAGTAATCGCAGAGGCAGACAGCAACGCAAGTGAAGTCATGATGGTACAAGTACATGTGTCAATATTCTAATAGTTTAATAGGCTTGTGCAGAGTGGGGATACGTTTACCATGAAAAATATCTACAATAATGTGTCAACATTCTAATAGTTTAATAGACTTGTATAGAATGGGGATACGTTTATGAAAAATACATACAATACAGAGAAGGGGAGAATGTGTTATTAGTCTGTAACGCGGAGGGAGAGGGTCCGGAAGTCGACATCAAAACGTCATCCTTGCATCTACCTCTGGCTCCGTCAAAAAATACGTTCCTTCGATTGCCGCCTGCAATCGCCAGTCCTCTACGAATTGCGCGGCATCCCCACTGAACTCTGGGGGCTTATTTGACCCATCGTCGTTGATCCAAGTCATGTCGTAAGAGGGCGCCGCTGTGGTAACATTAGGAGCAGATTCGAAAGGCACCTGCAGTCCCCCATAAGTGCTGGAAATGATAGCCTCGAGTTGCGCTGCTTCCGGAACCCAAGGACTGTCCGATGCCACGAAGGACGAGCTTGTATCAAAGGCATTGCCGGGCGCCGACGGGAACTGCTGACCGGTCGGTTGAGTTTGTGATTGTGGCCCTGAAAATTTTCGGTTGAATTCGAATGGTGAGGCGGTTGCATCGGAACCCGATACATTGGTAGAGGGACCGTAGATCAGACTGAAGAGAGACGCGATGTCTTGGTCAAGGGAAGTTGATGTTGATGTCGATGGAGCGGAGTACTGCGCCTGGCTAGGGCGCGCCGCGGAAGTATCCAACTTGGTAGCAGAGCTTGTACCGGCTAAGGCAAGCGACATTTCATCACCTGTAACTTGCTGCTTTGGCTGTGAGGAGAAAGAAGTCTCCGGGGTAGGCACCGATAGAGACGAATCTGTATTGCTGGTCGCGCTGGACTTCGGCGTGGAAGCACCGTCGGTTGAGCCCCTTCTTGCCGCAGAGCCAGGACCGCAGATCCCCGCCTTCGCCGTGTTCATTCGGTGCACCAAGCGTGCTGATCCATGAAGTATGCTAAGCTCCTCTGTTTCATCTGTCTCGACTTTCGGTATCGTCACGCCAGGAGAAACTCCGGTCTCGTTCGCCTTATTCTGTAAAGCAGTTAGGGCTCTCTCGCGAAGGCGGAGTAGGATAGGCTACGGGAACAGATGAGTATATGGGGATGAGTATATGGGAATGGGGTTGAGGAAAAAAGGACAGACCAGGCCTTTCCTCGCGACCGGGTGGGAACTACCCTCTCGGAATAGGTTGACAGCTAGATCAAGGTCACGGAAGGCAGCATTTGCTAGTGCCAGCTGATTTACGTTTGAGGCAACCGAACCAATAACAACCTGTTCATGTTATCCCGTTAGCGATGCGTAATCTCCATAAGCTTGATCTCAACATACGGCTGATGTTAGGCAATGAGTCCAAAGAGGCCATAAACGGAGAATAATCCCTGTAAGATGTTCAAAGCACATGCGTACGTCACGCAGAAGCTTGATCGAGCAAGCATACGCAGCCAAAAAGGATGGCGCAAATGGACTCCTAAGCGGATTTTCCGAATCTTTGATCATAGCTCTCGCGAAAAAGTTTTTGTGGATAGTGAGAAGCGCTGTGGCGGATACAATTCAGTCCTTTGAAACAATGAAGCAAAAAAACCGCTTTACTTAATTCTTTCTGCATTGCCCACATACGTGGTCGTAACTCCGCGGCTGGCCCAGAATCCGTGAGATTTGGAAGTATTGGCGGGTCTTCAAACTCTCGTATCCTTCTATCAAAGTCCAAGATCTCAGAGTATTTGATGGGTCTGGTCAGGCATAGGTGTTCTGAGATTGGTCCAACGACTTCCTTGACAAAGCGATGCCTCCACCTAGTTACTGCATCTTTGCGGTAAGAAGTTATAAATGGACAATCGAAACAGTCACACATACATCCTTGCTGTTCAGTTTCATGGTCGTCAACAATCGCGTCCTGGTCTTCTGGAAATTCGCAATCTATCTCCTGCAGACGAAAAATCGATGGTCTCCCTGTTCCGAGACTCTGGAGATAAAAAGGAGCGATGGTTAGTTTCACAATTCATGGTGTGAGGCATACACTTACCTTAAACTTGTCAAGGCAGAAGATTTCCCAAAACACGGATCTTCTGCGCTGGATATATCTCGGCTCCAAATTCCAATGAGCCGGATCGCGATCTACATCAGCCATTAATAATGGACTGAATAGAGATAGATAAAAACTCACGTAGTCCAATCTGGGAATCAACACAAACGAGTCAATTAAGATGGCTTAGTTGTTATAAAGAATGACATACGCTAGCGGCGACGATGAGTCCGAATGACACGATTTTCCATCCGGCCTCTAGAGTTAACTTGTCACCAGAAAAAAAATCATACTGTGCTATGAGAACAATGGTCTGGACCGTCTCCAGGGAAGCACCGCCAGGACTTATCACGGAATGTGTATTCAGGGCAGCTAAAGCAAGACTATGATACGTCTTGCCCTCTAAGTTGCTGGGCGGTAGAGTCAGGTCACTCGCTGCGCCGCAAGCAAAAAGTGCTAAGGCAAGCGCTAGGTTATGCATTTTGTGCTTTCCGTCGTATTTACCCTTGTCGTCCTTTCGCGTTGATAGATCTAACCATCCCCCTTTGTAAATCATCGGTAAAAGTTCTTCCATTATTTGATCTCGCTGTATCGGACGCGGTAGCCAGCCTACATTCTCAAGAAAGGCTTCAGCCAGTGCCGTGGCCCGTTCATAGGTGGGAAGATGTTCCGCGAGAAGTGCTAACAACTCCTCCTTAGGCAGTTGCGGCTGAGATAATGGAAAGCCTTTCGCTGCATGCATCAAGCTTTCCGGTACTTTGCGTTCCAAGCTCGAATCCGGACCAGCGTTCATAAAGGAGTGTTCATATCCATCGTTGTCAGGCTCGTTCTGGAAGCATTGTGTTAGCTATTTCGCAGAAATACAGGTCGGTGAATGCTAAAATTACCATGAGTAATGTCTAAGAAGAAGAACGAAATGATGTCACTGTGTGACGTTCTAAGAGCATGAGTATTCACGCACCTCAGCCGCGACACGTCCAACAAAACGGGACGCTCCGCAGTCCGCAACGGTCAGAGTTCCAAAAGCTGTGGCCATTTCTTCCTCTTCATCCGCTACCTCGGTCTCCTCCTTTTCTTTCTCTTCACTAGTCAGACCATCTACACCCGACTTTATGGCCAACAATGGATCTGAAAGGAGCGGATGAGGCATCCCTGAGACGTTTGAATGAGAGATTTGAAGGGCATCCTCGAGTTGACTGCAGAAAAGTTATAAATGTGCTAGCATTCGATGTAAGGCGAGAACAAGATGTACCGTATGCGTTGGCTCATCTGAATCAGCTTATTATGAAGCTTGTCAGTGTTCGCGAGGACAAACCTACCAAGCGACAATAAGGACAAGACCTAGACACTCAGCAAGCTGACGCCACGTACCTTGATCCTTGTCCCGTTGTAAGCACTCCTGTACGCAATTCAATACTTAGCTTCAAAGGATGTAGACGCTAAGACCGCACCGTTTGGACATATCGAATGGCATCCCCTGCGTATACACGAATTGCACGGAACCTGATGATGCAGAAGAAAAGTCTCATCCTTACAGAACTTAAAGACTTCCTCTCTCTTTCACACCTTTTTGTTGCATTTTAATTTCAGTCTATAATTATATCAGCGACCATCTTCACATGACGTGCGAGTTACAAACCTTCGGCATTCCGCACACGATATCTCACCTCGAGCCCGTTTCCGCTCCAGCTCCCTTTCGCGAGCTCTACGTGCCGAGGCTTGGTGTTTCAGCTTGGCATAGGTTTCCCCGTTATCGCCGTCCTTATCCGATTGCATCTTTCTTGGTCACTCCGCCTTTACAGGACAGGAAAACACGCGTCGTAATACCTGTGTCTCGTTTCCCCAGTCAAAATGTGCACGTAGAAATGTGATGATGGCAAGAGCAAAGTGCGGACCATCATCTCATGGGCGCCCGCTGCGGTTAAGACACTGGCGACCTTGGATGACTCAGTATACGCGTCCCTCCGGCAGCGGAGCACGTGATATGATTGCTGCAAAGCGCTCCAATGACGATCGTACCCGGCCCGGAGATCGACGTCAAATGGCAGGGCTATTGAATTGAATTATAACTGAGCATCTGCTTTGGTGCAGGCACGCCAGGTGCTACTGAAGGGTACGGGGAGCCGTAAAAAACAGGAGGGAGATTCGTAGTCCGAGAACCCAGGATGGCCAAAAAGGAATCTCGCCTATTACTGTATTTCTGCCCGAAATGCACAGTCTAAGGGTTTTTCCCTTCCTCAAATTCTCCCTTCGTATTTTTCATTGCAAAAACTCGGTTATGAGATAATTTTGCATATCAGAATTACATTTCAGTTATTTTTAAAGCAAAAAAATGTGTTGTAAATATTTTATTGAATTTATGAGAGGAGGAGGTCAAAATGTGGGTCACTGCTCTGTGCCCGAAACGCACACACCGTGGGAGCAACCCCTGTCGGCTCTCACTCACGTCGTCTCCTCTCTCTCACTCACTTATTCTCATCTTTGCTGGTAAACAGCTCGAGAATGGTCGCACTATGCCCTATTTCAGTGCCCAGAAGAAATTCCCGGATGGCCATGCATACATGTAGGCTTCAATAATGGTTTATTTCAAGGTGGGACATGTGTAGTTGTGCTGACTTGAACGAGACGGTGCAGAATAAGATCCAGGACAAGGATTGGTGCGTAACACAGTGTATCTTCAATACCTCACCTAACTGACGTGTTCTTTATCTGTATGAGTAGATCTCTGTGCTTAAGACGTCCGTTCCATGTCAGACTACAACATTCAGAAGGAATCATCGAGTATCTCTGCACTGGTGGGTATAGTAATGCTATGATGAATGGGATTTTGTGATGCAACTTCAGTCTCTCTGCATGGTGGAATACAGATCTTTGTGAAGACACTTACAGGAAAGACAACTTTCATGCTAGATTAGTTGCGATCCGACTCGAGGCTTGTCCGAGGGCGCTTCAGAATAAGAATTCCGATGTTTTTTAAGCATTACAATTGCAATTACAATAATAATTCACCACCATGGATTACCAGGCTCATATTTCATATTTTGCTTTTTCTGATATATTGTTGATTGTGTCTCGGAAAGCCATGGAAAAAAATTATGAAGTAAGTTGATGCTGATTTCTTACATAGTCATACTCTGAAAATGAGTGCATTACCCCGGGAGCTCTGGAATTCCTCGGAACGACTTTCAGATCTTCAAGCTTCATACACAGCTTACAACAACCATTTTACACCTTCTCACTAAGTTTCATCTCGAACAAACAGAGACTGGACAAAATTTATAGCAAGGATATATAGCGTGGGAATAATTTTGGTTCACTCAATTTGCTCAATTTACTGAAAAGGTGAGATTGCGCGCATGATAACTCAACTTGTACTGAATATTTTCCCGCCATTTTTGAATATATTGTAGATAAGATGCTACACTATCCATGTACAAATTTTCATGAATTTTGAGTAAGAATTGAGTGAGAAACGACAAGAGTGTGCGTTAGGGGGTCAGTGTGCGTAAGGGGCAGAAACACAGTAACTCGATGCGTAATCTTTAGACTCCGAGTCGGCATCTTTTGTGACGGATCATGAAGAACTCTAGACGGATACTTCCATAACTGTCAGCCATTTCTTTGAGATATGAGTATGCGAGGGCGCAAAGCAGCAAACGATTCAGCCTGAGGGGGAACGGTAACAACTTCTTTTGCCCTCCGAAGCGAGCGCGCGAGATGATTGCAAGGATAATTTTCATTCCGCATCAGTACCTACAAAAGATCTTACAAGAGTAGGTTCTTGAAGAGACAAGCCGAGTACTCGCAGGAATTACCGAAAGCTTGGCGAGAGGACTTCATCCATGGACCTGGCCTACCGATAGCTGGCTTCGAAAGGATTGCATTCAGTCAGCGAAATAGAACGCCTGCAGGTGGGTACAAAAAGTGTTCGTCGTCACCTCTGCTTTAGGAAGGTGGATTCGCGTGCTAATATGGTACTATAAGCGTCGGGTACCACCTCGCCAACTTCCTCATAACGGCAAAGATAAGGGATCACCTCGACTACTTCGTGTGAGAAGGCATACAAACCACCTTCCGAATTCGGGGGTGACGAACACTTTTTGTACCCATGTCCGTAGCTTTTTCAGCTCTGGTATCGACGACTAAAGAAGTACCAAGACGATTTCGGTTCTATGAGATAGCTTTAAAAAATAATTAATTAATGGAATACTCCACAAAACTAATGCCTCGCCGCCGAAATTGCCTTGGCGGAAAAAGTCCGCAATGAAACGGTTTTAAGAAAGACTCCTCGATCTCGTAACTAAATTTTTTTGGCCTTGATGAAAGCCCGAAAGCCGTATACGGAGAGTCGTTTATTGTGAGTATGTGCGATGATCTCTCAATCCTTTGTCCAGGAGCTTCAGGAACTTGACTAGGGAGAATATGGATGTACACCCAAGTAGTTGTTTTACAGAAGCGGAAGATGAGGGTATCACGGCAAGACGTCTCAAACACTTTGCGGATCTGACGATGGCGATAGGTCTGCGGGAAGGAAAATCAGGGACCGACGAAGTCCTGGTAAACGGCAAAACGTTCCTGATTTTCTTTGGCTGGGCTGGGAGAGAAGATTGAAATTGGCTGGACGGATTGGGATCTAGAATGCCCGATGTTTGGACACGTTTTCATTTTGCCAGATCGATCGGTCAAGTCAATTGCGTTTTCAATAGCGATTTGGATTCACGACTCCGAAGATAGCGGCGGATTCTGCGAAAAGACGCCCGGCAGTCATACCGTTCAACTGTACGGCTTGCTGATAAAATTACCCTTCTGTACCAAGTATAAACCGTATCTTCGCAGACCGGCCACAGGCGTCAAGTTGTTCGCGGGAAGATATTTTTAACACATACATGCAGAAACTGCATACTCACCTGCCTACTGACGGAAGAAGTTTTGCTTGCCATTACAAGCGAGACCGATTGAGTGTGCCTGCGTGTGATAAGACACATGATACACTAGCGGAGAGAACGCAGTTGCGGCGCGAAGATTTCTATTCAAGGGACGTATGATGTGCGGTGATAGTAACCAAAACCGGATCTTGCCAGTCTGCAAACAGCATCGAAAATATCCAGCGAACGTTCTAGGATTTTTTGTGTTTCCTTATGGATAGAGTTGAAATTTCCCACGTCTCAAACTATGTAGGAGGCAACCACGTGAGGCTTGTAACTTCTTTTCATGCCACCACCTTGCTTAGCGTGCCGACAGTGGCTCTTTTTATCGTTTCATAAGACAACTATGAAGCGGCATCCCCTGCCGCGCAGAATATCTTCCTGAAGCACAGAGCTTTCTGTGCCGATTGAATTCACTTCTATCGGATGCTTCTACTACCAGAAGACCAAACAGGTTAGGATGCTGCATATCACCTAGGTTAGCTGATAATGGCCGAGTGCACACGCAGCAGTCTATAACTGATTTTCTATTAGTATTGGCAATTCGAGTTGCTAATTTGGGTCTTCCATGCATAAGCTAAATTGGTTCTTTGGCGCTCAAAAGTGTCACATACTATGGCCAACTCAATTTATACCTCATCCGAATCGGTCTTGAGCGCCGTTCCAGCAGACCGCCACAATCAAGATGGTAGATTCTCCTGAACTCTCTTAATGGATTTCTCAAAGTCCCATCGAAGACGCTTGTTCCCCTTTATGGAGAAAACTTCGGATCTATCTTCCGCCTCACTCACCTGAGATCGCCGCGTACCTTGCTCCGAACAATCTGTCAGTTTCAAGCTGTCGCTGTTGTGCTCTGCTTCTCCTCAATCTCAATGAATAGCGAACATCCAGAATTGTACAAGCTTCCGAAAATTCTGACTTCCCTGCATGTACGTATACTCTCCGCCCAGCTGTGCTCGGACCATTGCCTAATCAGTTTTCCATCTGTGCACACCGTACTGTGCGATCTGCGTCGTTGTAGTACTTAATGCCTTTGGACGGCAAGTTAACGTTCTTCATACGTCCCCTGTCCCGCCGAAGAAGCGACGCACAGTGGGCTCTTATACCCCAGACTCCTAACTGCGATGCAGTGGTTCCCTCACTCTCATTACAAATTTCATTCTCTGTCCCTCCCTTTGCCCTCCCGGATGAGTTCGCTCACCGCATTGCTGGTGGTGGTGCGTTTCCATTGCTCTGCGTTTTGATGTGAATGCTGATATTTTCTATGCTCACATTCTTTCCACGTGCTGTGTACGTCATGGCTATTCTCACTCCCTTCCACTAGCTCGCTCCAGTTACATACTCCTTCCCTCACGCAGATATAGGTCCTCTGTTCAATCCCCACATACGTGTTGCTCATGCAAAGCGCCAAAGTATTCCCACATCACTCCCTGGAAGTTGGACTAGCCAAGGATGTTTTACGTATGTCGTTGTCTATTCTCGGAACTGACATCTAGACCGACTTCTATCCATTATTGCAGAGACGATCCCGCTTCTCGAACTCTCACTGGTGCTACTTATGCTGATACTACCGGCATGACCGTGGAGAATTGCATCACTTTCTGTTCCGGTTCAAATACAGGGGCAAATGGCATCCCAGTTCAGAGCTCTAGCTTCATTTTTGCGGGCGTAGAATTCGGACAAGAATGTTGTATGTGCTCCTACACCTCATACACCTTTCAGTTTTGTTTATTCTTGTATTCCACCAAAGACTGTGATAATTTCATTGAGAATAGTGGTACAAATGCGTCGCTTGCGGACTGCAATATGGCATGCACCGGAGACGCGTCTGAATCCTGCGGCGGACCCAACCGTCTGAACCTTTTCTTTTCTGGCGGTACCCCTCCTGCACCTCCGATTGAAGTACCCAGTGTAGGTCAATGGGAGTCTTTGGGATGCTATTCGTAGGTCGCTTACTTACTTAAATTGCATTGTTACAACTGATGCTTCCCGCTAACAGCGATGACGTTAATAACCGTACTCTCTCCACACCGATCGGCGTAAATGGCGACATGACGGTTCCTGCCTGTTTGGCAGCCTGTCAGTCCAGCAATTTCCCTCTTGCTGGACTTGAGTTTGCGACGCAATGCTTTTGTGGAACTGAAATCCAAGGTGAAGGTGCCCCGGCATCGTCAGGCTGCAACATGGTCTGCCAAGGCAATTCCTCGACATTTTGCGGAGGTGCGGACCGACTCAATTTGTATAACTTCACTGGAACTATTACTGGTCCACCAACCGTAAACCCACCGGCGGGCGGCGGAGGCGGAGCACCAAATCCTGATGTCCATCCAGTTCTCACCGGGTTGCCAGCACCCTGGAACTACAGCGGATGTTATGTGTGAGTATTTTTTTTGAGACTTGCGACTTTTTGACCTATTCTTTTTTTTTGCCAGGGACAACGCTCACGGACGCATTTTGGGAACACAACAGCCAGATAACAGTGCTCTTACCGTGGAATCTTGCGTCGACTTTTGCCAGAGTCAGAACTTTACTCTGGCCGGCATGGAATTCGGTGTCCAGTGCTGTAAGTTGATCTCCAAACTTCTATTCGTTCTATCTCTCCGCTGGAGCTCGGCATCCCAAATTCTTCTGACTTCGGCCGACGAACAAGAAAACTTACTGATGCGAACTTCCTTGATTGTAGTCTGTGACAACAACGTGATCAATGGAGGTGTTCTAGCCGCTGAGGATACCGATTGCAACATGGCATGCGGTGGTGGCTCAACGTGAGTTTTTTGCTTTTTATATCATGCTTCTTGCTTCCGGCAATGGGAAGTAGATGCCCAGGTTGCCGAGTTGCACTCCTTTCTCAGACTCGGCCTGATCTCATGCTGATCATGCTTCTTCCCTTACTCCTGCTACCGTGTAATCCTCGGCATCCGTCATGATTCGCTGATCGACATGATCTATCTATCTTGTATTTGGCGCGATGGTTTCATCTTTTCCCCTGTATGAACTAATTTCGGGACTCAATCGCCTGATCTTCTGGCGCGAATCGTGGCTACTCTGGCTTCCTCGTACTTCTTTCGAACCTTATGGGAAATTCTTTCGCGTCCTTCCAGAGAGGCATGCGGCGGTCCGAATCGCATGTCCATCTACTCGACGTCGAGTAACGTGACCCTCTTGCCAGTACCAGTTCCCCAGAACACAAACCTACCGGGCAATTGGAAATATGTTGGCTGTCTAGCGTAAGTGTCTGTGTTATTCTCAAGGATCTTCTTCGCTCATGTCGGTTCATCAGTGAACCGGGCGCGGACCGTGTCTTCCCATATCAGATTATATTTGAGAAAAACAACTCAGCGACCAACTGCCTTTCTCTTTGTTCCACGTATGGATACCCTGCCGCTGGAATGGAATTCGGCGACGAGTGTTGTATGTATCTTCTCTATCGGGCATCGGTCTCTCAGAGTCTTTGCTGATGCGTTATGAAAAGGGTGTGGTGACGTAGAGGACATCGTGAACAATGGAGGTACGAATGCATCCGAGGCCGATTGTGCGATGGCATGCTCAGGAGACCCCATTCACCTTTGCGGTGGTGCTGAACGCTTGAGTCTTTATGAATGGGAGGGCGGTCTGAACATGTGGCACACTCCTGAAAACACTGGTCACTATGAAGTATGTCTGGTAACTTGAATGCATTGCTGAGCTAATCATGGTATCATTTCTTTTCGCGCAGTTCTTGATCGGAGGACTTGTTATTCCCTTAATTGCTAATGTCGGCGTGAACAACAAGGTCCAATTCCTTGAGAAGTTCGGCACTGGACCACCAAATTCAACAGGTCATTCTCGTCCTTATGATTCTGGAGAAGCAACTGACTGGTTATGACACAGGTGCATACGAGCTAGATCTTTCTCTTACCGACGACTTCACCAAAGCATGGCGTGAGATGCACGTGAAGACTGATGTCTTCTGCGCTGCTACTGTGATACTTCCGGACAAAGCTGGCCGATTGATCGATGTTGGTGGATGGTCCTTGGATTCGACATTCGGTATACGCCTATACACGCCTAGTGGCTCTGCTGGTGTTAACGGAACCACCGATTGGGAAGAAAATGTCGATGAGTTAAGTCTGCAGGTGCGCTCCGTGACCGTTTCTTATCCGCTTTACTTTACTAATACTCTATAAGAATGGCCGATGGTATCCTGGTGCTATGATCATGGCTAACGGTAGTGTTCTGGTGGTCGGTGGCGAGAGTGGCAGCAATGGACCCCCGGTGCCAACGCTTGAGATTCTTCCGAAGCCAGAAGGTGGCCCGACGGTGCTCACTATGGACTGGCTACAGCGCACCGACCCGAATAATCTCTATCCGTTCCTTTTCGTCCTTCCCTCCGGAGGTGTCTTCGTCATTTACTATAACGAGGCGCGCATTCTTGATGAAGTTACATTTGACACGATTAGACAACTTCCGAATGTACCTGGTGCAGTGAACAACTTCTTGGGAGGCCGTACTTATCCGATGGAGGGCACAGCCGTGGTGCTTCCTCAATCGGCGCCGTATACAGATCCTGTCGAAGTTCTTGTTTGTGGTGGATCGACTCCAGGACCTGCCATTGCTTTAGATAACTGCGTTACTATCCAGCCAGAAGTGGAAAGCGCTACATGGACTATCGAACGCATGGTAAGTCGAGGCACCTAAGCGAAGTGACTTGCTTATTATTCATTGTTGCTCTCCCAGCCGTCGAAGCGCGTGATGACCTGCATGGTCCCGATGCCGGATGGAACATATATGATCATGAATGGGGCTCAGCAAGGTGTTGCAGGATTCGGACTGGCAACTGATCCGAACTTACAGGCACTATTGTACGATCCCAGTCAGCCGCTCGGCTCGAGGATTTCAATTTTGAACACGACCATCGTCGGCCGATTGTACCATTCCGAAGCAATATTGCTTCCGGATGGACGTGTACTCGTATCAGGATCAGATCCTGAGGACACGAGGTTCCCTCAAGAGTATCGTGTGGAAGTTTACATCCCTCCATACTTGTCGTCTGGTCTAACTCAGCCGTCGTTTACGATTGAGGACACGGATTGGAGCTACGGCGAACAAGTTCCGATTTCTGTGACGCTTCATCAAGGAAGCACGAGCACTATGCGTGTCTCGCTTATTGGAGGTATGACGAGGGACATTAATCAGAATTGAAGCAAGATAATAATCAAATATCTTCTGCCCAGCTGTTGCGAGTACCCATGGGAACAGTATGGGCGCTCGCACGATCTTCCCAGAGTTTAGCTGCTCCGGGAACACATGTACAATCACCGCACCTCCAAATGCTCACATCAGCCCACCTGGTTGGTTCCAGCTCTTCGTACTCGATGGCCCGACACCATCGCATTCAACATGGATACGCATCGGAGGCGATCCCTCGGACCTCGGTAAGTGTAGTGATTACTTCGCATTGATCGTCGTTTCATTCTTTGACCTTCAGGCAACTGGCCGCCTTTCGACGACTTCACTCGTCCCGGCGTTTGAAAGCAGATTGATAGCGAGAAGCTAGTCTTGAGTGGATAATGCTGCCGTCGGTCCGTCGGCTGCATTGCGACTGCTTTCGGTAAACAGTTGTTATTGGACAATACTTTTCGTTCGCTCTTTATGTTGTTTCGGGACTTTCGTCATTCTTTTGCTTGGCTTAGGCGTTCATCTGTCTGTACCAGAAATTGAATCTTTTTTTTTGGAAGTTGATCGCTCTCCTTTATGTCTACTCCGACATTGAACCAAATGCTCCTTGGATTGTCTAATCTCAACTCGGATGTGTGAGGGTTGGATCAATTGAATATGAAAACAACAATGTCCAAAATATGATTCTTCAAACATCTACGGATACAGTTTTGTCCGAGTACAAATGAGCGTGAGCGATACGTCAAGTTCAGGGGAATGAAGGAGCGTGCTACAAGTTGTGTGATTCAGAGTCAAATAAAGCAGATGGGAAGGAATGAAGGTGACAGGAAGGTGAGTGATTTTATTTCGGACATTTGGAAATACGGAATGCCAGCATTCCAGTAGCATTGTGAACTAGTCACAACGCTGAGACTTACTTTAATGCCCCTGGGTGGGATTGATCTACCGGTTTTTGAGACGAGTGAGATATCCCTCCACGGTACTCGCGGCGAAGCGCACTGATTGCTTCTCCTTTGGATCAATGATGCGAGGGAGAATGCTCTTCGTAAACTTGTCCAAGCACCATCTCTTGAGAAGTTCATAATGCACTATCTTCTTCAGGCGCGCAAGAGGCTGTGATATAAATCCTATATCCCCGGAGAACCTTATGAATTGAATAAAATCGTCAATCCTGTCCTCTGTGACATCCTCCGGAGAATTGACAATTGGAAAGATTGGCCAAGGAATATCCGCGAAGGTCAACGTCTGCTCCGGATCATCATTCATTTGCTTCCACCTGAGCTCGTAATTGGAGAAGTGATCAACAAAAGGATCGGTCGAAGTTGTCCTAGACTCCTTATTGGAATGAGATCCTGCTGAACGAGCGTACGGATGAAAGCGCCTCCGGGCCTTGGTGGGTTTGTCACTCGCCCTGAGCAACGCCTTCTTTGGTTCCAGGACATCAACTGCCTTCAGACAGCGTTTCGCGATGTCCCAGGTGCCCACGACCGTGCCATGTACAAGATAGTCGTACAGGCGCTCCTCGAAATCATCTTCAAGCATGTTCACGTCGTCCTCATAGTCCAGTTCATGACAACCGAATCCGTCAATTTCCATGAGGGCTTCACCTGACTGAACAAGAGTCCTATGTGGTTGATCCTCGAGTCCCTCTAGCTGGTCGAGGATCGCTGCCTCCTTCGAATTTGTAATGCCAGTTCGTTGTATGTCGTCCGAAACCAAAGCTAAAGCCCTGTTAGGATCGTAGATGATTACGGATCCCGATAAATCGGTAGGACTCTCGGTAGAATGGAACTCTTCCACAGAGCTATTTGTGCTCTCTTTGTGCTCCTCCGTGGTTCCCAAGAACTCTATCTTGGAATCCAGCCCAGTTAGATGACGCCGCATCGAAAGAGGAGAATGCGTGTTCTCCGGTTCGACTTTGGTATGCGCTTCGTCCCTGTCATTTTTGCCGTTGAAGTCCCAAGAATCCATGCCGCATAACCATCCAATGATCCTCGCCTTATCGACCTCGAAGATTTTCGCTTCCTCTTCAGAGTCAAAAGCGGCGTCAGCAATTCTGTCCGATTCACTGGCATCGGACAGTTCAGTTGAGATACTGCTTACGTCGGCAGAATAGTCAGAAGAGGCGTCTGAAGCGCCACTCAGAGGTTGATCTATTATTGGAACCGAAGAATGCCTAAGAATAAATATGGCGGACGGTATACGTGCAATTGGCTTTTTGCTTTTTGCGTCCCTGGACTCGAGTGAATGGCGTGATGAAAGAGATTCCGGGAGAGATGTCCTGAAAATCTCTTGTAGAGCGAGTCTGATGCGGCTTGAAGTAGGATGTGACGACAGTTGAATGGAGCGGGATTCACAAACAGTGTGCCTGGTCCGTACCTCCTGGGGTTTCAGAGGAACTTTAAGAAATTCTCGGGGAAAATATTTGACCGTCTGATTATCTTTCTGTCCTTTCTTTGAAGTTTGATTACGATTCCTGCGAGGGGCCGTCACCTGGACGCGGGAATGAGAGATTCCGGTAGAGCGAGCGAGACACATAATATAGTATATAAGAAAGGCCTGGAGGAACTGAAGCACGTCAGGATTGAGCAACAATATCGAGGGAATGAGGCAAAAGAAGATGCATACTCACCTTGAAGGAGAAAAAAAAAGACGTACAACTCGGGAGAATTTGGACGCAAAGGAAAGGAAGGAACGGTTACGGGCAACGAACCCGTTATAACGACCGTGGCCCGATAACCATCACGTGCTCGTGTCATTTTCCTTTTCTGAGACGACGAAATTCAGAACGTCCCTAGACCACTTTACCTTCCGACCACAAACTTGGGAACCTATGGCGCAGTCATCTATGTCCACAATGGTATCTCCCGATTTGCCTGAGTTTTTTCTATCTTGATGTGCTGTAGGAACATACTATACCATGGTTCGGTCGTCTGGTAGCGATCTGAGATCGCTTGGTAAAGAAGTCGTCGACGAGATTCCTTCAGATCAGGCTGCATAGCGGGCCTTCTTTGACGCGGAGGAAAAGAGGATGGATCAGCTGCACCGAGAGTATGAAGCGGAAGGTCAGGACGAAGAAGAAAGATTTTACGAGACATACGTCGAGAAACCTAATCGTTTACCGTATGAGTATCGAGGGTATGAGTACGAATACACGGTGAACCTCGACGTGCTAGTCTTTTTAGTTGGTCTGGGCGCATGCTTTTCTCTTAGGGATATTCCTCGAGGCACGGACGGCGATCTCTGGCGTCACCTCTTAGTCTGCGACATTTTCTTGGATTGAATTATCAGATCCGACGCCCCCAAAAGATGTCGAAAACTCTCTCTCGATAACTCACCGCCTCCGATCCAGATGGACCACGGTCTTCGTTTATACCAAAGACTTAGGCACAGGATCAAGATCATCGATGAATTCACCTGGATGTCAGAAAAGCATGTGCGGGATCAATCAGCCAGACACGTTCTCGTCAGCGATCACAAAAGCGCTCTCATGTCTTCTCACAATGGCAGTCTGCAAATCTTTCGACAGGGCACGCTTGAGACGGAACGTTTTCAAGTCAAGGCCGAACTTATTCTGCGTGCCACACCTCCTGCGAGCTTTTCCCTAAGTGAACGTCGCAGGCGCTAGCGATACACTTCGAACTTACCAGACAATATTCTGAGCTTTCTGGATAACTTCCCAGTGAAATTCTATGAATATCGAGGATGCGTCATCTTCCTTACGCAGAGATGTTCGTCGTCCGAACGTCCGCGGGCACATGCAGGGCTCGCAGTAGAACACGCTTGTGATACAGGCCGGGACAAGTGTCGTACCGTCATCATTTTCTCGATAAATCATGTCGCAGTTGTCGTTATCTCGGATGCCATCCCGAAGTGCCTCATAGCAAGTTTTACCCTTTGTTAGACTCCTTCTGTTCGGAGCAGTTCGAGAAGAGCCTCGGACTGCTTGCTTACTATCTTCGCCCTCATTGCATCGATGGCGGTGTTATTGTGAGCGGTGCAGGCAACATGCGTTCTTCCAAGCTACTTCCTTGGGATATTCTTCAGCAGATCATGCAATCGGTGGACAGTGTGACTTACGACGAGTTCCGCCTCGTCTGTAAAGGCACCCGAAGTTACTGGTTCTTCCACCCACGCATTGACAATTTCACGGTCAATCGTGTGCAGAGCGCCCATTTCACGACCTCCAAGCATCTCCCAAGGATGATACTATCCGCCATCGACAGGGATGGACGAGCGAGGACTCTATACTTCTTCAAGCAGACATCTTGTGCATATGGCGACGGCGAAAATGAATGCAACTGTGAGAAATGTTCAAAATACAGGATGTGCTGTCCGTGCGAAAATCTATGCTTTCTCAAACGCTGCGGCTGTGACCTGGAACTTCGCTTGCCACCCGCTCAAGGCCCTAAGCTAAGGAGAGAACTGGATTTTGAAGACAGTTTCATGCTGCGGAGCAAAGCCCGACGTTGAAGTTTCTTTGAAGGCGGGAAAGTTTTCCATACCAACCTACGTCTTACCGACCAGAAGGATAGTTGCAGAAGTTGCTCGAGGGACAACTTTGCGTCACCTTGCACGGAACCATGCGTAAAAAGGGCTTGTAAGGAGGAAATGGTTGATTATAGGATGCGTTGCTGATAGCAACGACCTCTCTTGGATGTATGTTCACTTATAATCATTCAGACCGTTAGATTCCATTTCAGCCTATGTGAATTTTATCCATTCTACTTTGAAGGAACGGTACTGCAATATATTTGCATAATCATGACTCCATGATTGAAATTCAGTTCACAAGAAAATACATAAACAATTAGTGTGCACAAAGCCCAAATTTAAAACGACACGAACCCAGGAATAAAAGGCAACAATAGACCGATGATACAGAGAAAGGTAATTATTTTAGTCAAGAACGGCATGCATACAGGGAAGTGACATCACAGACAGAACTGAGATAGAGACAGATGCCGGTATCATGAAGGACACCAGGCTCCACGCGGAGCCAGAAATGGAATGTGAGGAGAAAAACTGTCGTCTAGCAAAGCTGCCACATCTTTACATAGTCACTACGAAGACAGAGATTAACGGGAAGCTTCAAGATGGAGGTAGAAGATAGCTTACACTGCCATTCCACGTTGCTTGACGTCGGTTGGCCAATTGGAATACCATTGGCCTTGGGCTTTGGCAAAGTCATACATAGCAGCTGTTTGACAGGCGCAATTAGCGACGGCAATCCACACGCGGAAGTAATAGAAACTGACAGTCTGACTGATCGAGCCATGGTTTGTCGCCAACATTGTCCGGAAACCAACCGTTGGTGCCGCCAACAGCGACATTCATGATTAGATAGAATGCTAGGCAAGTGATGAGCGCCAGGTACAGAAACAAATAAGAAAGAACGTACCTTGGTCGAATGGAGCGGAGAAGCTATCTTCTCCCCATGGGTTCGGGACAGGAATTTCTGAGGTACCATTAAAGACTGTTGGCGGGAATTGACCACGATCAAAGAACGGGCGATCAAAAGAAAGGTCGAGCATGAGATGAAGTCTCGAATCAACGTAGGAGCGACTACGCGGAAAGTATTAGAACTTGAAGCGGTGATAATATGAAGGAACATACATGAACTTGTCCGACCACTCAAGCGTGTATATATGGAAGCCTTCGTTGAAAGTAGACCGACGAGCCTCCCAAAAGCCGAAAGTCCTAAATCCCTCGTTGAGCCAGGAGAGTGGACCCCAGTTGAGACTGGCGCGGACGAAGTTTACACCCTGCGCCAAATAGCTCCTGTCATTCCCACGAGATTCCATGATGTCGATCTCACCAGAGAGTGGCCAAGGTCCATACGTGTTGTCAACGGGAAGCATCCAAATTGCAGGCCAGAGCCAGTCACCAGTGGATATCTTTGCACGGACTTCGACCTTACCGTATTGGATCGACGTGCTGTTGACCGTGGTGAGGCGAGCAGATTGTACAGGGTTAATAACAGTCTTCGTGGTTTGGTTGGAGACAGCTCCACAGGCCGACGAATTGGCCACCGTGCATCCCGTAATGTTGAAAGTGAAGCCGTCGAAGATTGCATTGGATCCGATAACATCAGACGTGAGGGTCGGGACGATGTAGAGAATGCCGTCCTCGATAAACGAATTATTTGGAGAGTTAGTCATCATCTCGAACTCGCCGTTCCTAAAGGGTAATATAAGGTTAGCTCGAGATGCATACGGACGCAGATCCAGATAAGAGATCTGCTGCGACGAAACGGAGACACGACGATCATCAAGTTTGTAGTCTAAAACGTAAATCGGGCAGTGGATTAACGTGAGATCACGGACGTGGCCCATAGGGGCCTGGACTTCTGAGAGAGGTGCACGGATGAAAGAAGATCAGAAACCACGAGTTCATTGTCAGAAGGTCAATGAATGACCCGCTGACGTCAGACACGTGTTCATGTATATCGGTCCCATAAAGAATGCAAAATGCCAAACAAGAATAAAACATTGGGGCAGTGCAAGTAGCACACCACAAACGAATCGAAAATCCTGAGAAGCAGCAACATGAGAAATGTTACTCACCCGAAGCCATCCATTGCGACATCCCAAGACCACTTGCTCGTGTCGATGCTATTGCCATCGAAATTATCCTCGAGTACCATGCAAAGATTACCCTTGAGAAGCTGGACAGTCTTTGCTCCATACCATGTACGCAAGAAACTTGCAACAATGCCAAACGTTGAAAACAGAACCGTAAGCCAGTAAGCCATGCGAGCACGACGGTCTGGCTTTATCAACCAAGGCTTTTCAATAACCGCATCAGGTTCGAGCATTTTGCACTCCTGACGTTTCGGCGGACAACTCTTGTACCGCTCCTCGTTTCTTTGAAATGCGATGCCAAGGGCCGCTTTCTCTGATAGAGAATGTGCGGACCCCGGTGGTGTGAGGTGCATAGACGAGCCTTGTGTTCCGGCCGTTCCAGGACGCTGAGAGAGACGGCGATGATGTGCTCCGATGGAAATACCTGACGGTGGGCGGGCCAACTTCGGCGGTGCGGCGAAAGATTCACGCTTACCATGAGTCGGAGTGTTGGTTGTTGTGACTGCAAACTCAACGCTGCCAGACACTCGAGAACCGCGACCGTGCGAAGAAGGCAGAGATGGAGCGGGAGGTGGAGAAGAAGAGCTGGTCTCAGAGGAGGGACCAGCTTTACGATTTCCTTGAGTTGCTGAGGCACCTTGGCCATTCGCGAGACTCGCAAATCCATAAACAGGACTATGAATGGAGAGCCGCGAGGCAGTCGCCCCAGCGAGCTGAACAGAACCCAGATTATGAGTTGAACCGGGAGCTGAAGGTACTGGACTGTGAGTTGGGGTCATAAAGGGATCACGCGGAGTCGGTGGACATGTATCGATAATGTCGTCAGTAGCCTCGCCTTCAGTATTTTCAAGGATAGCAGACTGGGCACTAGAAATATGGGCGCGCGTGTGTGTCGTTACGGACCGAACACTAGCTGAATGACGGACTGAACCCTGCGGCAGAGTGAAGTACTCATCGGAGCTTTCGGAGTTAGGCGGAGCATCTTGTGGAAGGTGTACGGTCGAGTTGGACATGATGGACAGCGTGGAGAAGGGGAAGGACGAGCAGAGAGCGGTATAGATTAAGAAAGGAAGGACGATGAAAGCGGAGGCACCGGGCAAGGCGAAAACGGAGAGGGACTCGTCTGTACACAATGGAAACGCGGTGACTTCCACGAACATAATATAGCCATTTCCTTTGTCTCCTATGGGAGTGGGAGAGCAAACTCGTCAGGGCGGTGCTCAAACGCAAACTCGGGAGGGACATTCGCGTCTTCCCATTCATTCCGCCGTTGATTGAGCGCGCCGTAACTGATTTCCGATTTGGGCTATCGTCTGAAAATATTCATTCTTCTCCCGTCTCTAGGCTTCCCGTCTCGCCTCACCTGAACCCTGCCGTCATCTGAACTTCCGCCGCAGGTGATCGCCGTAGTCATCGCATGTATGATGAGAAGATTTCCTTCCCGTTGAACTTTAATTTGTATTGGAGCAAGAGACTTCTTCGCACCGCTTCACCGTACGGCCTTCCGAGGTGCGATAGACACCGCATCGGCAAAGTAGAAGGTACTGAAAACAAGTCCTGAGTTCTTGCGATGTCTTCGTTTTGCTATCATCGGATGCTGACTGAAGGAACGGACCAGACGACAGGGCCGGAAATTCGGAAGTACGTATGCGAGGTCTGCTTCTCGGGACTTGCTCAGCGCCATGCGGTTGTAGTTGGCCATGCCTAGCAGTTGACAAGCACAGCACAGAGCAAAACTGCATCAGTTCGGCCAAATCATGTTCAAATCTGAGTCTCCTTGGCGCAATCGGAATACCACGTCCGGCGGCATCAATACCCAAACGCGGCTGGAAAAAGACCCTGAGTAAAACAGTAGAAATGGAGGTTATCACGTACCAATTAGGACAAAGGGTCTTTGGCTTTTTCTCCGCAAGAAGTTGACAGGCAGATCGGAGGTTTCAGCTCTTAATGGCACAATCATCACCGCGAGAGATTTTTTTCCAAAGGAAAGACTAGAATAAACTACCTCTGAACCACGCAGATGAGCTGACTACGCTGTTTCAGCACAGTGGTAGAGAGCACACTTCCTGAAGTCGCCTAGTAAATGTGTTGAGTCATTATACTCATGCTGGTCGTGGTGGAAGTAACAGGAAGTTTGTCGTTCGTGTGTGTGGTACTGTGACCGTGACTTGCTCCTTGTACGTGACGGACTCATAAAGAACATACCAGATCATGATACGGAAATTCATAAGCCTAAAAAAAGAGAACTTGGACCTGGTAATTCAAATGACATTACATTTACAAATCGAATACAGTCCAAGGAGCAATCGTGACTGGAGGACCAGAGTTCCTCCTATCGCGCCGATATGTGCGTGTGAAGCATATGTTCGAAGCCCGCTTTAACGAAGTTATCTCAGTACCATGCATCACGTCATTGAGAAAATTCAAATATAACGAGACTGGTGTACTTGGACATACCAAGAAGGACACATGCAGGAACAAATGATAGCCGATATAAACAGTACAATGACACTCAAGTTGCGCTCTAAACCCATGCGCGAGCCGTTGATCGCGACGATCTATCATCTAATTCCGGAGAATTGCCACCGTCTGGATACTTAGAATAGGCTTCCTTCACTGGAGCCGGATGTGAAGCCGGAGGCTGTCCAGCTGGAAGAAAGATCATGATCATTAAACTTCTAAACAAGTAACACAAATACGTCCTACAGGTACCTCAACTGTAAAGCTCAGCCTTACTGCAGACAGTTCACATTGAGAATAACGAGGCACTGGTGCCTCTGCAAGCATAATTCGGAGAACGCCGAGGAAGTGAGTGATCCGAAAGCAGGCGAGATGATCTGACTGATTTGCGTCGCTCGGCATGCTCGGCTTCACACTTCGCAAGAAGAGAGAAAAGGCCCCGTGCCTGTGCTAAACGGGCGGGCTGGTTTCACTCCGAGATGCTTAGCGCCGCTGACGCGTCGGGGAGTGCAACGTGTCTTGAGGCGAAGATCTTAAGCTGACGGGTCAGTAACGTACGCTGGGAAGAAGCTTATCCAGAGATATGACGCTCGGAACGCAAGGAGTGCCTTGCGTTCTTCTCTGAAACCATGTTCGCAAGCGCACGGCGCCATGCGCAGTCTTTCTTCTTTCCAGCCTCCGATGTCGCGGGTACAGAATAATAATGGTTCACCTTTACGTCTGTTAGTTCTGGAAGTCTCTGTTTCTCTAATTCCTGTTGTAATGTCAAGCACCTGCCAATTTGTTTCCTCGCTCTGACCGTCGTTCCCGCGAGGACAAATAAGAGTGGTCAAATGTGATAAAAGAATTCCACAGATCAGTGCATGGATGAAGAGCTTAGGCATACGAGAACCACAAACGGTAGAATGCTAACGCCGCTGACGCTCAAGGCTTTCTGCCTATACATCTCGCAGGTCCTCTTGCCCAATATTGATCAGTCACACCGATTCTGACTCCGACGCCAATTTCCCGCTGCCTGGCCAGTCGAGAGAAGCCGGTACATCTTATGCTCAGGCAACACTAGCTTTAATTCGCGTCTCGGGTCTAGTGGACAAGTTACTTTGCGCCCTGACCAGCTGTGATCGGGACTTTGTGCGATGGCTCCCGCGCCGGACAATGCATTGAAGGCACCCGGCTCCGAAGAGTGGCGTGGTTATCTATAATTCAAAAGCAATAAAAACTGTGAGTAAAAATTCTTGAGATGCTATGCAGATAACAAAAGCAAACTGACCAGAGCGTCGTGTCGCGTGAGATGGTTAAAACTAATGATAGCGGCCTGTGAAGGAATTACGCAAGTAGAAGTGAACATGCCCAGTTGAGAAGAACGTCTGAAAAGTATGCGAAATGGTCCAAGATTGAGACGTCGGTGTGGTGCGATCGCCCAGCGAGTGGTCCATCTTCCTTCCTGCTCCTGCAACAACTCCGTTCTTCTAGTCTACGTGGCCTGTATACAGTTTGAACCTTGTTCAGAAGGAAAGCAAGAATATCTTCGATGTACGGCGCCAGTCGGCAAACAATTGACAACACACGGCCTAGGATCATTCGCCAGAACTCTATGATAAGCGACATTGTTCTCCAAGGAAGACCCCGAGCACTTATTTCAAAATAAATGTGAGAATGTCCGAGATGCTTTGGAGGAATCGCTCCTCGTAAATATTGTGCGCCCCTCGCGGCAGCAAGTACAGAAAAATCGAGATGTTGCTGAGACATTTTCCTGGACTGATTCATTGGAACAGAGAATAGTTGCTTCGAAGGTATATTTCAGAGTTGGGAAGATGACGGGAGATTGATGCGTCACAAAGCCACAAAGAACTGAGTTTCTGTAATTACTTGCGAATGGTATTGTTTCATAATAGTTTGTTACACGCTCAAGTATCTCACACCGAAAACAAACTGTCTTTCAAGTAACAAGTCATTGATAGGGGCTGTCAGAACCAAAATATAGAAGAACCTTATCGACTCGGAAGAATTGATCCCATGAAAAGCAGGAACTGAGAAGTACTCGTTGGGATATTGGGGTGCAGCGCCTCTGAGTAACCAATTTCGCGGCGTATTTTAGACACAGGTCAAGCCCTATGGTCGTCTTCAGCGCTCATAGGAGCAGCATACCGCCTTGTCAACAGTTCGTTCTTCATGGAAGATTCTTGCATTCCGCACATCGTTATTCCAAGAAATATATAATTGTGCACGTCGGAAACATATCGGACATAATGCTTTTCGATACATGATAAGGATCAAGTCAGAAAAGGAATGAGAAGTAGATTGACAGTCGAACAAACTTCTCTGGTCTCGTTAAGTCCGAGACACAAAGAAGATAGTTTGGGCCGTATTGCACCATGAAGTTGGCGAATGCGAACAAGTCAGCGATAGAATGATCCATTCCTGGTCATTGGCGTAGCTTGTCCCCGCTGTGACGCCGACTGTTGTAGTCATGACTCTGTAGTAAGTTGAACCGGCCTACCTCTTCAATGAGGTAGAGACGATAGAGATTTATTCGAAAAAAGTGGTGAAGTATTAAGTTCTTTATATCTAATAAGTTTACGAGATTGAATTGGGTGCCAGGACGCCTGTGGGAAGATCTAAGTAAGTGAGAACCCCTAAATTACCAGAGGAGGAGGGCCGCCTACTATCCTTTCATAGCTAACCATGATAGTCTTTTACCAGACATTAATTCATGACGATATTTGCATGCGTATATGCATGGAAGATGGGGTGAAAAACCCATAACAGCGGTATGGAAGATGCGCCTGCAGAACCGGCGCGCATACCTCATAGGTCTCTTCCTGCGACACCCACGCGATGACGACGTTTTGGGCGATGTGATACAGCCACTCGAGACAGCGAGCCGCGGGTCTTCTGTGGATATGCTCTTTCAGGTGAACTGAGATGAACTGGTTGTTTCCGTGACGCGAGACGCGACTCGACTCGCTAAATTTAGCCGGAGACGCAATATGCGCAGCACGTGACTGGGTCATATTCACCTGGTCACATCAGGAAGGAAAAAAAACTTATAAAAACATATGTAGAACTTTGGCTATGAATATTCTATCGACTTTAAGGAAGCAATAAAATACTTCTGTTGAGATTCTTCGGATAAGACTTAATAGATACGGAGCTATTCTGAATTACTGCTCGCGTCCTCTTCATTATATCATCTTTCGATGAAGTTTTTCAATTCGTTCCGGTATAACTGGATTATATATTTAACGATTCTAGACGCTACTATGGGTGCATGGATGAGTGAAGCGACAAGTTATTGGCATTCGTCGATTTCTCGAATTGTTCGGCTGAGACCTTGTTTCCCCTTGTAGACGAAGGTCGTTAAACATGATTACTTCTCTGTGTGCAAAATTTTGAGTTCAACTCGAATGAGTATTAGATTAGAAGTCGTGCCGAAGCGATGCATCCTCCATGCCGGCTTATCAGTGAATCCTCTTGCACAAGCGCTTCTTTGAGAAATGGTAAACTAAAAAACTCCGACTACTAACTCTAATGTTCATTCATTTTATTTACCTCCATTTCTTCGTAGAACATTTTCGTGCTTACCGTTCACCTTCGCGGCTTCCTCTTCACACCGATCAGGATGAACAAGCCTTCCTTTTCACGTCGATCCCGTCGCACTTCGTTTCTTAATCTTCGGCTCTGAACGCTTCTTTACTCTTCTTTCGATGTGCGGCAAACCGAAGGTTACAAGCTGCAACCAGCTGTAGGACGCATACCTCCGGTACCCTGATGCTAATCCAGAAAGCCACACGTCCTTGATGCTTCCATACAATCAATTTGTAGCATAAGATTCCCGTCACGAAAATCTTCGTCCCTTAGACATCCGCTTACGGACTAATCCAATGACAGGTTATTAACAGCGAACAACATCGTGTCTTTAAGGCAATACAAATACTGCTCAATCTTCTCATACTTGCTTATCTGATGCCGGCTTGCGTGTATCGTAAACGCTTCATCGACATCGATGCCATCAATAACCCTTTCTATTGGTTTGATAGATAGAACAAAATGGTAATGAATAGGTGTGATTTTCTTCTTATAATGAAGCTTGATTGTGGTATGGCGCTCATCTTGACGTTTATATAGGGCCTTGAATCTATTTTTCGAGTTTGATAGACGCCCTATCCGTTTGCCATGTTGCCGCTTTTTCAATGCCACACAGTAATTGACTGGAATCGGAGTGGCAGGAAGGCGGAGGCGTAAGGAACGGTTCAGACTAACGTTTGCGGGAAAGACAAACAATTCAACATGTTCAAAACCAGGGGTAAATCAGGTACAGTTTCGAGAGAGATTTTCTGAATTTGCAGGCCAGTGACACCGGCGGAAACCGATATCTTGTGGCGCAGAAAAGGGTGGTGCGGTCCGAACCATCTGAACGGTGATTAAATCCGGAGGATTTACGGCTGACGAAAAATGAAACACGAGATGGCGAGGAGATAGAGCGTATCGACACAACAACGTGTGCAGGGCAACGCGATTCACGCATGCGCAGATCGGCGGATAGGGAGAAAGCAAAGGCCGAGCGGAGACGGGGAGGTAATCGCCTGCGCTGGTACTCATACCGAGAAACTGATAGTGACCAGTCGAAGGACGTGCCAAAGCGGACAGTCTAGACAGTGGCCTCAATAGAAAGCAGCTACAACACTCGACTCGATTGAATGCGATTGAATACTAAGAAGTTGAGATCGCATCTCCGTTGGGACCGCAGGCGCAGGGATCGAGGCGCCATAGTTGGCTAGCGTCGACCTGGTAATGGCGCGAATAGGAACCAGGTCGATCATGCGCAAATCCGTAAATGTCATTCGGTGCATCAATTGCATCAGCGCGGAGGAGTAAACCTTATGATTTCTCAATAAATAAAATTAGGTATGCGTTCCGGGCGGAGGATGAAAAGACCGCTCGCGGATGTGGCGGTGATGAGACAAACAGAAGGGAAGACGAAAGGGCAAAAGGCAAAGGCACCCGAGCTAGCCGGGGCGTTGAGATGTTTTCGAGATGGGATGAGGAAGATAAAGAAAAAGGAAGAGGAGAGAAGTAAGGTGCCTGAGAGAAAACACGGTGTCGCGCCGAGAACGGAACTGCCTTGATTGGCCCTTGGGGCAGCCCGATCAAGCTTCAGGCTGTGCTCTGTCTAGGTCGTAAGCTCGCACGTGCATCCATATTTGTGGTGTAAAAGATTTCATCGGACGAAGTGCGCTGTAGACGCGTATTTGTTTATTCCGTTTGTTTGGCCCGTTATTTGTCCCTTACGCGCGCGGCTGGTAATGATCGACCGTTAAGTACTCCCCGAGTGGCATTCACTTTCTGTTCTTTGTCGTCCTCTCTCTCCTCATCCCGCTCTTTCTTCCCCCCTCTTCCTCTCTATTCACTTTCCACGATACGACCATTTCTTTTCCAGCTTCTTAGGCAACACACTTGAACTCTATCTTCTCAAGTCCGACTCCTTTCTCCTACTTCCTCACGCTCTTTTTCAAATCTCTCGGTCTGTAGACTACCGAGATGGATTACGACGCATATGATGCCATCCTTCATCACGTCTTCAAGCAGACACAAGGCGATGCCTGGTTCAAGCCCTCCGAAGAGAATGTAGCCGCAGGAGTCTGTCTGCGCGTTGACCCTGGTCACTTCCGTGTATTCCCCTACGAAAATCGATTTCTTGCTCCCTTCGAGGCTGCTGTTCGTGCTCTCAACCCAGTTGTTGCCGTCAAGATCCGTAGCGCATCAGTACATGCTGCGCTCGCCACTGTGTACGTGCTTTCCACCTCTTGGCAGATTTGATAAATTGTGAGGCTGACGAAGCCTGGTCATAGGTCGGATAATGACGCTGCGCTCTATGTGGATCAGAACACTCGCATACAGATTCTCGAAACTATGAGCCGTCTTCCTCGAGCCGATAAGGAGCAATGTGGCGCTTTTATTGTACGTGCCACCCTTTATTCACTCTTCACGGTGTACTTATACGAATTTCACTCGCAGCGCGATGAACGCGTTCTTATCGTCTGGGCTGACAATTTGGACCATATCATTCCTATCGTCCGTGATTTCGAGGATAAACTTATCAAGCTCGTTTGGCGTGCCCGTCAGACGTTGCCTTCTTCTGCCTCAGCTATCACTGCTGGTTCGCTCGGGACTCTTTCTCCCTCCAGCGCACCATCCCAGCAGAATCTGAATGAGAAGCCGAGGAGCGGGAGCGAAGCCGATTCGGAAGAGCAAGAGAGACTAACCCAGGAGCGCATGAAAGCCGCCGCCGAAGCGAAGCGGGGATTTTCCTGGTTCGGCTGGCGCACCACGAAGGGCAAGCGCGGTCTGACCTCAGGTGACCGTACGGAGAAATTAGACATTGAGTCCGGCAATGACACACCCGAACCCCGTCCTATTCGTCTCTTCGCCCCGGTCTATGGTGGTCTGGGCGCGGGAATGTCCTTGTTCTTCATTGGTTCCGGTTTAAACATCCTTGTCAACGAATGGATGCTTGATGGCAATTCGACGCGCTTTGCTCTGCTGGCTACGGCTCCATTTCTGTTCTGCGTCTCGCTCTTCTTCTCACTACAGGTTATCACGAACATCTCGTATGTGCTTGGTCCCGTCGCTCAGTTCCACGAGAACAGCAGATACTACAGTGCGATAGCGCCGAAACCTAATAAACGTGTCGATAACAATCTTCCGCACGTCACAATCCAGATGCCTGTCTACAAGGAATCACTCAAGGAAACCATGTAAGTTTGTTAGTTTGCAGAGTCGGGTCCTGTACTAACTTTCTTCCTAGCACCCCTTCGGTTGAATCGCTCAAGAAGGCAATGCAGACGTACGCTCGTCAGGGTGGAACATCATCGATCTTCATTTGTGATGATGGTCTGCAACTGATTAAGCCGGAAGAACGCGAGACTCGTCTTGAATTCTATGCGAACCACGGCATCGGTTTCGTCGCCCGTCCTCCACATGACAGCGTTAACCCCGACGGGTTCAAGCGTGCGGGACGATTCAAGAAGGCGAGTAACATGAATTACGGTCTGGCCCTTTCATTGAAGATGGAGAAATGTATCAAACGCCTCGAAGCGGAACTCGAGCAGCGCCGAGCAGAGACCCGTGCAAGCAGGGCTGCGAGCCGAGCTGCGAGCCGGGACGATTTACAGGTGATAGATGAAGACGACGACGACTTCGACGAAGAGGACGATGAAGACGAGAAGCTCGAGGAGCGTGCCCTGCAGATGGCTGTCGAAGAGACGTTTGCAGAAACAGGCAATCGTTTCCGACCTTGGGCTGCACATGCTCGTCCTCTGCGCGTCGGCGACATCATTCTCATTGTCGACTCAGATACCGTCGTTCCGGAAGACTGTCTCCGAGACGCCGCTCGCGAACTCGCAGAGTGTCCTGAAGTCGCGATTATTCAACACGAGTCGGATGTCATGCAGGTCGCGCATCACTACTTCGAGAACGGTATCGCTCACTTCACCCGCCGGATTAACCGCTGCATTTCCATGGCTTGCGCAAACGGTGAAGTTGCTCCTTTCGTTGGACACAATGCCTTCCTCCGCTGGTCTGCCCTCCAAGACGCCGCGTTTATCGATGAGGCCGATGGTGTGAGGAAGATCTGGTCAGAGGCTAACGTCAGTGAAGACTTCGACATGGCTCTTCGCTTGCAACTGAGGGGTTACATTATCCGCTGGGCTAGCTACAGCAACGGTGGCTTCAAGGAAGGAGTCAGTTTGACTTGTGACGATGAGCTGAACCGATGGCAGAAGTATGCTTACGGATGCAACGAGCTTATTTTCAACCCACTCATCCAATGGTGGCGTAAGGGACCGATCACGAAGCAGCTGCACACATTCATATGGAGTAGTGCACCGATTCACTACAAGATCTCCATGTTGAGTTACATGTTCAGTTACTACGGGATTGCAGCAGCGGTTACGCTCTCGTTGCTCAACTACTTGATCCTTGGTTTCGCACTCGAGATCGACGGGTTCTACATGCACAGTTTCGAAATCTGGCTTGCGTGTACAGTCGTCTTCCCCGGTGCCGGTAACATTGGTTACACGCTGCTCGAATATCGTCTGGGATCGAGGAGTCTGTTGGATGCGTTGATTGAGAACCTGACTTGGGTGCCGTTCTTGTGAGTGTGGTGTGGAACTCAGTTACTCTTTTGGACATATGCTTACTAATACTTTCCCATAGCTTCTTTTTCTTCGGCGGCCTTTCCGTCCATCTCACTCAAGCTCTGCTTGCTCATTTGTTCTCCTATAACATTACTTGGGGTGCCACCAAGAAAGAAGTCGAACGCTCAAACTTCTTCATTGAAGTTCCGAAGATATTGCGCCGCTTCTGGCTGAGCATCATCGTTTCTGCCATGATCATTGCCAGCATGGTCATCCTGAGCACCACTATAATTCCTATCGAGTGGCGCGTGCCGATTTGGGACTGGGCAGTAATCTTTCCGATTGGAATCACCGTCGGATGTCACTTGTTGTATCCAGTGATCTTGAATCCGTGGTTGATGATCTTTAGTTATTGATATTCGCGACTGTATCTACACCACTCTCTTTCTTGTCTCTTTAGCGTATCTGTTTTGGGTATTGAGTCGAATATGTATTGGGCTTGCGTATTCTTACACTCCAACTATCTTTCTTTATTCACTCTCCGTATTTGGATCGGACTCTCCCTCTCAACAATGGGATTATCTTTCTTGGTGTATCGATTTATGGCACATACTATATAGACTATCTGTACGTACATTATTTGCATGCTTCACAACACATGACATTGTCTACGCTCTTTCTTTCATTTTGGGCAATGCGTATCTTCTGTGTATATCAGAAGATTACAAAGTTAAGGTAGGGAAATAAACTCGACTAGCTGTGACGCGCGTCGCGCGACCCTGACCTTCCTCATTTGGCACAACAACACAACTCTTTAATTCTGCCTCCCACACCTCAGAAGCATACATTTGTCCTGCGTACATGTCTTTGGATTGTAGATACCTACAGATATATGTTTTTAAATTTCCGAAATACTAAGATTTGGCCGACCAATTAAGGAAACAAGTTTTTTTGCACCAAATGGCTCAGAATTCATTTTCAATCATCCTGGCGAAGTTTCAGAAATTTTTGAAATTTTGACCTCTGGATTTTTGCCGCTTCCCGGAAAACTCCGAATGACTAATACAGCCTATATATAGTAATTTTATGCTTAGTTAACCGTTATTAGTAAGAGTCATTTCTTATGGATTCCATGGGTACTTGGAACTCAGCATAGACTTGCTTAAACATCATAAAAAGCATTCTATCATACATTAAGACACATTGGCAGGCTGACGCTATGATATTTTGGTGTTCAACAACTACTGGGATATCTGACCTCGAGATTTTTGCCGCTAGGGTCCTTCCTAATTGGGCTAGATCAGGGACTTTCAGGGTCATCAGTCACATGTGACAGCTAGTCGAGTTTATACTTTCCCTACCTTATGTTCTTTGCCTTCTCTTCTATGCGTTGATTTGTAACATGTGAAGGTGTGAGGAGTTAAGATATCGCGGGTGACGTATGGTGTTTTAAACTTCTGGTATTCCCACGTTCCGATGTTTTGGTGGTGACATACGGTAGTTGATGACCATGTAGTCGATGAATATTGTGCAAATCCTCATGCTCGGTTCTATTCAATTCTTGACGAGCTACTTCGTCTTCGTCTTTACGTTGATGAGAATGATCTCGAAAGGAACAAGGATGAGCAGAAGCGGAACGATGCGTTGCATGTGGTCGGAAAGGACAGAATTTGCGGGTAGTCGAAGGAGAATTTCGAGAAATTTGGAGTTTGGATATGGTGGGATACGTATCTGCCGTGAAGGATAAGGCAGTTCATAAAGTCTTGAGAATAAGAATGAAAATGATAGAAGAGAAATGGTTGCAATGGTTGATCTGCAGGTTCTTCCAGAAGTATTCGCGAATCAGAAGGCCGAAAAGACTGGAAATATGGTGACCAAATTACCATCATACCTTTGGAAGCTGAACTCAAGACCATAAAAGTATGTGGTTCAATCAACCTTCCAGGATGTTGTGGAGCTGATGCGAAGGCTGAATACTATCGCTTCTTGTTCTTGAATTTGAATACGAAGTTTTGTCTCTCAGTCTTCTTCCGCGGGGTACTTTTCTCAGAGTACGTCTTGTTCACGTAGTCAAAGAATCAGAAGTTAGGCAACATGCACGCGAGAAGATGGTCCAGCGGGACGGCGTAAGAATCCATAGCAATGACAGAGCTGCAGCCCGGTAATCGAAGGCGAAGGCCTAGGATGCTAAAATAAGCTATCAGAAATACAGATTTTCTTGAAGCCTAGATTCTCAGGAGAATCCGGATTGCCTGGAACTAAAGAAGTATGCTGGTATTGCAATTTCAGAAGATTTAGTCCTAGCTATCATTGAAATGCTATTAGATGGACTACCTCCTCGGCGGAAATTGAAAAAGGTTGTGCAAAGTATTTGATTAATTTGATTAATTGCGGAGAATAAGATAAGACAGTGGGAAACTGAAATAGAAAGAGTTCCTCTCTACGCTGGCGCATGTGAAGATTGTGCTGATAATACTTGTTGCAGACTCGTCTGATAGAATCATACAGTACGAGTTCAAGTTGAATCCGGGTAGTGATGTAAGGAGGTCGGAGTCAGAGCTAGATGATATTATTAGCTCAGTGAAAAGTTTCAGCGAACGATTCTATACTGCGTTTCCTTCAAATTCCTTTCGCTCCATGGGTATAATTCTTATTTGAGGTGCTCAGGAATGGAAGAGATGCATGCTGAAGAGCACTCTGAAATTAGCACGACGTGCGTGGTAATCCATGTTGGACTGGACGACGGGGACCTGAGCGGGGTGGAGACAACCGGTAGTCTTGTCAAGGCTATTAGACGGTTAGAAAGGTGGCTGACTCTGGCATGAGAGCGATTAGGGAGGTGAGTATGGCACAGACTTTTCAAATTCGCAATTGCGGTGTTTCCGTTGTGGTTTTTACGTGTTTGGGCAGAATACGAAGTGGACGCCACCACTGTAATTGGCAAGAAGGCCACAGTTATATTATGAAACTCTGAAATCATAAGCCAGTCAGTAGTCATAAAACGGAAAATTGAGAGCAGCCTCGTTTCACGCAGCACGGAAAGCTCTACATATGAGGTAAATAGTGAAGTAGGAACATTAGCTGTATACCCATCGAGGCGCGCCTCAAAACGAGTGGGCCGGAGCCATGGGCGATGCACAGGTACTGAGAGCAGCAAGGAAGTGTCTCGTACATAGAATGCATCTAAGTTCGAGGTGAGATTTTCATGCTCAGGCTGGCGGCCGGGGCGCCCGAGCGCAGTCGGCCGAGATAAACTAGAGAATGAAAATGAAGAAGAAGAGGCACGAAAGGGGCTGACGAATTCGTCGAGACATGGCTGTCAGAAGCGAAGATAGACCGTACAGTTCCTCCAAGCCGATTTCAGCTTCACAGGCACACGGGTAGAGGGGTGCATGGTAAGCTCCTGCGTTTCTCCGGAAAGGGTACGAGAAGAAGAGTGTGCTCGAATAGACCTACGATGGTAGATGTCTCACCTTATCGCCCTGGACTGCCGATGTCGTACAGCTTGGCAAAGCTCACAAGAAGACACTCACATGAATAGCTTAGCCTCCTGTACAGCGAGTCGCATCGTGCGGGAGAAGCGTACGGAGGAGAGAGTAAGAGCTAGACCAATTCTCTTCCTTGTTGAGGAGAATTAGATCTTGGGGAGAGACATAAGGATATTGAAGAGACATATCTCAAGTCAGCTCTGTACGCTATGGAAGGCCGAGTAGATGCAGTACGTTGCTTCTTCCCTTTCCGCGACTACGAACCATCGTTATGGTAAGTGATTGCGCTACGGTGTCTATTCCCGGAATAATTGCACCCTGTGAATGGAGTTCGCTTGATCTTCGCGGCAAACTCTATCGACAAGCGTCCAGAGTTTCGAATCTTCTTAATGGCAGAGGTGCCAATCGAAGCCTCGGATTAACCGATCATTGCGAGACTATTGCCATTCGGCGAAAGGCTATGTGTAAGCGAAAGGAATTCGATGGAGGGAAAATGGAAGGTAAGAATCTGGAGTGCACTGCAGCACTGAGCTACGAAATCATTAATAAAATCAGGAGTAAAGACAAGAATTAGCCCCGATATGTTCGGAAGATGCACATAGTAGAAGACAAGGGTGACTTGATTAGTGATCAAAATCAGTTCAGGGCTTTTGGAGACCGAGGCTGCTCCAAAACATGGTGGCTGCCTCCTTAGTGTAACTGGATAAGTATGAGGTACATTTGATTTCGGGTCAGTCGACCGCTTCAACACAAAGCAGCACCACAGGGCAAGCGTTTGATCCGCCGAGACAAGCATCTTTTGGAAAGCCCAGGGCCAAGGTCCACTTTATTTGAATATGTCTACAGCGCCTTTCGACACCAGCGCGATGGCGCGGCACATCTGCCCGACGTCCGCAATGACCATCCGCTTTTACGACGACCCAGACGTTGGCTTCCCAAGCCAGACATTGCTATCCAGTGATCCAGTGATCGAGGGGTTGTCAAGAAAGGACGGAAATTAGCAAGGCCCGTACAGTTGCAGTAAACTATCGCACAGTCTCCGTGTATAGCGCAGGCCGGCATGCTCCTTCAGATGACAATATGGGCAAAAGGCATCGCGGTCTGGCCTCCCAAATGCCACGATGACCGCCCCCTCTCCATCGCTACGGTGTGTTGTGACGATGCCGAGGCTAGAAGCTGCAGTTGAGAGAAGAAAACCCGGGAGAGTCAGTAATCATGATACCGACGATAGAAAACCAGCTCCTAGCCTTCTGCCTATTCCTATGAGCCCAGAACACTAACAGATCAAACTCAATTTTTTATGTACGTCTAATGTGGACGACGGGTTCCAGCGGTATAAGGTATTAGCAAGTTGCTCGCAAAGACGCAAACAGATGCAGGTCATGCTGTAGTCCCTAATTACATGTCACACCGGGCAAAACTCATTCCGAGCCCTTAGAAATTTTGATCGGAACGGGTGAGCTCTCGTCCGATTTTTTGTCTCTTTTTCCATTCTGGGTAACATTTTCACAATTTTTGCCCGGTGTTTAACAAATATTAATAATCTTAGCCATTCTAGTGCACGTGATATCGGCACGGCATGATCCGAACGGGCGATGGCCAGGCCGGGCCGTGCGATCGAAGGCACAACGAGCTCAGCAAGTCCGAGTCGTAGCGTTCATCACACGTAGGCTACCGCAAGGAGCGATGAAGAGCGTGTTAGGCGCACTCTTACACTGACACTGATTGTTCTATGGCACCGTCTTCAAGGCGGCGAGTGACTTATGTTGTACCATCACCACCCAGCGCCGTTCCGCGGCTTCGACTGCCGCCAGAAGGAGCGCCTAGAAATGGACAAACGAGTCCTATCATGATACCAGCAAGGAGCATTGGAAGCGAAAAGTCATCGAGCAATGGTGTCGGAAAGAAGTCGCGTTATCAACGTCATCGCCTTTCTGTCGCTGCGTTCGCCTTGGATACAGCGACACAGCTCGCTGGTCGTGATAGTCCAGAAGGCATCCTTTACTCGGGTGGAAGGGACGGGATGATAATGGCGTGGAATCTTGGAATGCCAATGAAGCCCCGTTCGCCTCGCTTTAGCGCCTCAGCGCAGGACGGCACCCGCCGGATGGGCCGTTGGGAACGATTGACAATAGACGAAGATGACGATAATGCTATTTATGAGGAAGAAGACGATGAATGGCCAACGAGTGATGGTGATGTCCTTGGTGATGTCGTGGGAAGTAGTGGCAGGCGCGGTTCTCGTTACTGGATGAAAGTAGACGATGTTCCCTATGAGCAGCGCTGGGAGATCGATATGAGACGCGTTGAAGGAGGGCAGGTGCGTCTGATGTTGTGCCAGTAATTATCATTGATTGATATCTTGAAGCCAGCATTTTGGCGAAAACATGTGCAAGCCCACACCGATTGGGTGAACGATATGTTATTATGCAACCTCAACCAGACAGGTGAGACGACCTCTTGTCGCTAGGATTTCCGTCTAATTTTGCTGTAGTTATATCTGGTTCGTCAGATGGTACCGTTAAAGCCTGGAATCCAAACAATTCGTCAACATCACCACCATCTACGGTGGGTACACATTCCGACTATGTGCGGTGTCTGGCACAATGGTAGTAAAACATCATTCTAGTTTTGTGTTGTTTACTGAATTAACTTCGTTTACTTCCTAGTCAACATCGAAAATGGATAGCCTCTGGGTCATTTGATCGGACTGTCAAGCTCTGGGACGTTTTACAACCTCGGACTGATCCTTTGGTGACATTGCATTCTCCGGATACGGCTGCTACGAAGGCTTCTGTATATGCGCTTGCTGCGGATCCATTTGGACACGTCGTTGCAGCTGGAGGGCCCGAAAGGGTCATTCGCACCTGGGATCCTCGATCTGGAAAGAGAACGGGCAAACTTGTAGGACATACAGACAACATCCGTGCCATGCTTATGTCTGAAGACTCTAGATACGTATGTGCAATGATGTATGGGACTTGAAGACTATCTGACATTCCTTCCAGCTATTAACTGGTTCGGCAGATGCTTCAGTTAAGCTCTGGTCCCTCCTTTCCCCACAACGCTGTATATATACCTTCACCCACCACACGGAATCAGTTTGGTCTCTCTTCTCATCTCACCCTGCACTTGAGACATTCTATTCTGGCGACCGATCAGGCATCGTTTGCCGGGTCGATGTGGAGGAATGCCAGCGCATCTCTCAGGGCGAATGCATCGCCTTGTGCAAGGATACCGGAGAATTAAACATGGCTTCTTCGGAAGGCATAAGCAAGATCATTGCCATGGATGATCATCTTTTATGGACCGCGTCAGGTAGCTCGAGTATACGCAGATGGAGAGTTCCACAGGGTCGCATTGCTCGTGCTATGACCAGTAGCCCAATAGACGAAAGAGGCGGCTCCCGTCCATTTCACCGACATATTCTTTCCAATGCCCCGCGACTATCGAGCTCACCCGATAGTCCTTCCCGTGGTCCTTCTTATAGACGCTTAAAAGGAGAATCTCTGACTCCATCGATTAGTGCCTCTCTAGCTTCTCACGAATCGTCGGAACTTGAAACTGAAGAAACCGCACAGAACGGTATTCCTTATGACAGTCTAATCAAGTTGTCAGCACCGAATGCGCATCATGGTGCTTTCAATGTTACTGTTCGGGGCCGCGAAGCCGAAGTGTCGACAATTTACTCTGCCGTTTCCGTTAAGTCCATTCCCCGCAGGCCTAGTTCTCCCTCTGCCGGAGCGTTTCCCGGACATGCGTATCTCAACGCAGGGACCTACGGAGGGACCGAAAGGAGAGATACGTTGAGTCCTCCTGTACAGGAAGGCCCTCTTTTTTTGTTGCCTAATCCTCGTTTGGCATATGAAGATCGTGACGTAGCTCCGGATGCAACCCCGCTTGTATCAGAGCCGGATTTCATTATCGAAGGCGAGCATGGCCTCGTGCGGGGTACAATAATGAATGATAGAATGCATGCATTGACGGTTGACGCGGCAGGAGTCGTGGCGGTGTGGGATATTGTGCGATGCCAGTGCCTGGGTATATTTACTAAAGATGACGTGCGGAATGCAATAGCAAGCACCAATTCTGCGGATGGACACACGACGAACACTGAAGGTCGAGTTGATAATGCGGACAAGATCTCTCCGCGACAGGCACTGGAGCTTGTGCGCGATCGCATTGAGGGTGAGGCTGTTGTAAATCCGTGGTCGAACGCAGACACGAGGATCGGAGAATTGGCTATTCATATCTTGGACAAATGCTTTGAGTCCGAGATCTTCGCGGACGAAGCAGGATACCCGGACCGTTCGCACAGCGAAGATCACCGCCGTATGTGCTCATCATGAAACCCTTCCTATGCGTCTACTGATTATGTCCGTATCGTAGTAAATATTGGTAAATGGGTACTGAGGAACCTATTTGTGGGTTTCATCCGTGAGGAGCAGCGGCTAGCTACAAAGCAGGCCCATGAGAAGAGCAGAGGCTTGTCCGCGTACAGAGGCACTCATCCACATCATGCGCATCATCGTGGGCATGGCCTTGGAGGTCATCCTCGTGCAGCTTCAGAATCGGCCGCCGGAGATCGCACCCCTGGTCCACTGAATACTTCAAGTGATGCACCTCCGGTACCAGCATTTCCGAGTGAACTTCCTTCCGGTCTGACATCGAGACTGCAGAGCTTGTCACCGATCGCGCAATCTCCTGTTGGGTCTGTTGCGAGTGATACTCTCTCGACGCCTCGGCCAGGGACCTACACGAAGCCAAATGAAGAGACTACTCCATCTGGAAGGAACGAAGGGACTTCGACATCCGGCGCGAACCCTACTACTGGACAGGCAGAAACTACACCCGCTATCCTAGCATCACCTACTACAACCACTACTCCGTCCGCAACAGCTCATTCGGGAGCGGGAAGTTTCGATTACTTCTCATTGAAACGCCGACCCTCCACTGCACAGTCAAGCTCTACCGCGGGTCCTGCAGACGACGACTTCTCTGCATGGAATGGGCCTGGAAGTTCGAGGAGCTCAGTGGCGCACGAGATCCCGCCCTCGACGCCTAGTACGCCAGGAGGTGGGTTTATGGGGCGGCTCTTCGGGAAGGGTACACGTAGAGCTGCGACGGAAGTTGAAACTCCTTCGGTTGCAGTTCCTGCAACTTCCGCTGCTACGCAGACCACTGAAAGCAAGATTGAGGTAATCGTGACTAAACGTATACTATATTCATTCTAGAGAGATTTACCCAAAGTTCGGTTATTCAGGAGCCGGAGCCTCCACCCTCACTCCCGAAGACCTTGATTGAACGACTCAAGTCTCAGCCAATTACACCTCCTTCGAATCACGAAGCACTCCAAGTCACTCTCTCGACCGACACAGCTATCATTATTTCAGAGGAGTCACCTTCAGGCTGGTCCCCACTCTACCGTGGTACAGCCGGAAGTGTAGGTGCTGATGCACAGGTCCTGGAAGAGCTATTACCAGACTGGCTCTTGGAGTTTCTACTTGCGAATAAAGCTCCGCCTATTGTTCCATCGAAAATAAGTTTCGTGTTGTTGCCTGCGCAAATATCTCCCGAGGCAATGGATGTTTATGGAGAGACGTTGCCGGAATTGTTGAACACGTGCGTCTGTTTTGTCCATCGTGAGTGTAAGTACTGACTGTTATCATGGTAGGGCCCAATCAAAGTTATCGGCCAGTAGATTCCTTCGCGTCAGAAAGCTTTGCTATCATGTAAGTGTTGCCAATTGTTTTCTTCTTCGAATACATTAGAATGAGCATCATGATCTGCTCTCAGGTCCAAGAGAAACTCGACAAGAATCCCCAATCCAGACCATCTTCGCCCCGCTCATCCACTGATGCGATAAACTCCGGCAGAGTATCTCTGAGCATGTCGAGACCGTCGGATGAAGGAGCCAGATCTGCTACACCCTCTCGATCTTCAACGCCGCGACTGTCGCCTAACATGCAGCTTCAGGGATTTTCACAGAATCTCCCACGTGCTGAGGAGGTATACGAGATCCTGTGCAACGACCAAGTGCTTTCGAACGATATGACGCTCGCGGCTGTAAGACAGTTTGTTTGGAGACAGTCTAGCGAACTTGTGATGCACTATCGAAGAAAGCCAAGGTGGAATAGTACTTCTGTCGCTTCGTCGGCAGAACAGTCTGGACCAGGATTTGCCGTCGGTGAAGCAATTTAGTAGATCGTAAAATCTGACTCTACACTATGGACTCTAATACATTTCGTTAGATTTGGAATCGTAGAAGGTAGTGTACGAGCCTTGAATGTACACTCTATTTCTTTGTATTAATTTGTTATTATCATTTTAATATACTCTCTGGAAAATTCAATAATTTTTGATCGGGCAGATCATGCCACGTGAGATCGTCGTGCCGCTGTTCACGCACGAACTCCAGCTCAAACGGCTACTTCGTTCCATACCACCATCATCCTCTTTGTAACTTCCTATGCTCTGATTTGAGCTTTCAAAGAAAATCGCGAGTTTTTGGAGCTCATAAAATCTCTAAAAATGGCTATAATTATTCGCCGGCGAAATGTAACTCGCGTTTTCTGGGTAACCGCACTCGCCGTCCTTGCACGTTTACTCTTCTTTTCATCTCCAAAGACAGAGTCTCCTGAAATTCGACGGCAAGGAGTGCTGGACCTGGTTGCGCGTTCAGATAAGCTTGACGTGCAGAAATATGACTTCTTGCAAGTTAGGATTGGGAGGGACGAGAGGCCAGATGTGTTCACCAATATCGTACAAGATGGACTTGATGATTTTTGGGAGAGATTTGAAAAGCCTTAGTATGTACTTTCTTTATTCTTGACGTTGGGACGTGTTCTGACAGCAGGCAGCATTACGGACAAAATGACTTCTCATATGGACCAGCAGAGCGTGATGTCTGCTATTGAACAGCTCCTTACCCTCAATGGCTGGGTGGCCGCACTGTGTCCGACGCTATCGCGACCGTTTGGGCAAAGCGATAACCCGTATGACGAGCTCGTCCGCGAGAATCACCTTTACTTCGTGGGCATGGTCATCCACTCGGCAGACCATTTCATTGTCGACCAATTGGCGGTTATCGTACAGATGGCACGGCGATTAGGCGCTCAAAACATTTTTGTATCTATGCTGGATTACGATTCGTCTGATTCGACAGAGACGCTACTTGACCTTTGCGAATCGGTACTCACGCTCCTTGGTGTCCCCTTCCGCATCCGCAAGGTCCCCCCAATAACAGAAGACCCAACGGCGGCATACTATCCTTTGGAAGAGGCTCATACGCGTAATCTCGTTCTCGAACCGCTATACGAGCTTTACAACAAACGCAAAGTCAAATTCCATCGAGTCATTTGGTTGAAGGGTTTCACCTGCCCCAATGATATCTTCGAGACGATTACCGTGAGTGCGAAGAACGACGCTGCAATGGTATGTGGGATGGACTGGGCAGAACATAACGGATTCTTTATCTTCTCGGACCGCTGGCGGACGCGTGATATCAATGGTGATCAGTTCCGGCAGTCCAAGTCATCAAGTGCAGCAAGCGCTGGTCCGCCGAGAGATCCTGCTGGAGCTGCACGGTACGCGCAACATTTGCCATTCCAGGTGTTCTGCTGTGAAAGCGGGACTCACGTCGTCGATCCTGCTCAAACGTACTACTCCGGACTACGATACCGTGCGGGAATGGAGATAGCGAACCTCAGTACGTCTGATCCTGCACCGCGAAGACCTCCAGATGCTGCGTGCCTTGATTCCAGCCAAGCATATTTCTGCAGAGATCTTTGGTTGAGCGCTGCGCGTGAGGGTGTTCGTGAGGTCGAGCAGCATGCGAGCTCGTCAACCAAGGCAGGTGGACTGGGGCTGGGATTCAAGTTTGGTTGGGGCTCTAAACCTACTGACCCTCTTCCTCCCGTCAATGAGGCGAAGGCGCGTCGACATGCAAAGCGTACAGAAACGGAAGCAATCATTGTTGAACATGTCAAACGTGCTGGTGACGATACTGATTTACAACGAAGACAAGATGCCGGTGGACATGCACAACGTCAACGTCCAGCCGTAGTCGACGCGGACGCGAATGTCGGGTCCGACTTCGATGCTATGCCCGACTCCGATGCCGAAGGAGACGTCCTGGCGCCTCCTGAGAGTGACGATAATAGTGCATACCAGGATGACTTCTCAATTCCGAACAACGTGTTCCGACCAGCACGCATCCTGGTGAACCCGCGTTGTGTCACTACTTACGCGGGTGTGAGCCATGCGCAGCTTGCACTTGACCTTTTCGGAGTGTCGGATGATGATTCACAGGTGGGGCCGAACTCGAGAGAGAAGTATGTGCTGGACGATTGGGAAGGTGCACCAGAGAGTTTTGTTTGTCAGGAACAACGGTGAGCACCTTCCAGCCTCATCCTCGTCACACATTACTGACTTGGTTTCTTTCAGAACCACTGGTGGGCGGAAAGCACCAAAGACTCAAAGAAGACTCTCCTTTTCCATACACGCTGAATTAGATCGCTCAGAGAATGATCAATTATAGAGTGTTCGCAACGCAACGCAACGCAATACTGATATGCTTCTTCGGGGTTTCGGTTCATTCTACTTAGATACCGTACTTGTTGTTTTCTGTTGCTGTCGTTTAATATGTACTTCTTATTGGTATGCACCGCATTTTCGGGACACTTTGCAGAAATTAATACAATGTGATTCATGGCAATTATTGTCTCGTGTCGCCCAGGACATTAGGAGCAATTCGGGTTTTTTGACATGATCTCATACGCTTTGGGAAGTAAGCGTTTGAGTTGCTATACGGAGTAAGTGAATACCATAACATCCAGAGATACGCATGAACGTACTTACCTTGATTCGCTCTTCGCTGAGAGGATGTGTAGGCTTGAGTTCCGGACGTAGGTGGCGAAAGCGTTTTTCTATTCTAGCCAGGCGTTCGTTGACTCTGTTGGAACGAAAAAGCTGAGTACAACAAGAAATATAATATGGAAGCATGGTTCATACGTGATGGCAGCCTTGGGATCAAAACAAGCGCGTGTAGTAAGTTGAAGACCTAACGCGTCGGCTACAGAAGGTTGCATCGCAACAAGCAAAAGCCAATCAACTGATGGTTCTACTAGATGTCAAAGGTAAAGAAAGAGGACCTTCCAGTTCCTGCTCGTGCAGATTGACGGCCATCATTTGCTTGTAGTCATCCTCAATCTGCCGAGGATTCTTTTGAGCCGAGGGACCGAATAATAGTTGCTTCAATGACCAGTCCTTAGCCTTACTATATCGCTCTGCGAGGTGACGAGAGACTTTTTGTCGCGTGAGGAACTGCTTGGACATCGTAAATGAGATACCTACCGACATGCGCGATTTCTAGGAAAGGTCAATTTAGCTTTTCAGTGCGAAAAATGCGTGAGGTATGATATCGTACCGTGTCCTAGGATGGCGGCGAGCTCACTATCATTTTTACATATTGAGAGGAGACCAGTAAATACGATGATACCTCCTACAAATCGACTGAGGCTTGCCAATGCTTCTAACGACGGAAGTAACTTACCACTGCTAGCAGTCGAGTTGGGTACGTTCTTGTCAATTACGACGGTTAGGCGCCATCGCCTTGTCTTTCCGTTCGCCGAGTGTCGGGATCCCACCGGATCGTCGGAAGCTACGACTGTACCTAAATCATTCGCGTCGAGAATGGTGGTAACTACCTCGCGAATATGTCGTGTTATAGGATGGTACTCTGGGAGGACAGCGTCTGGATATTCTGTAATGATGGAGAAGTACGCATCCTCTCCTAGCTTTGACAGATATTAGACATGAGCTGAATGGTAACCAGGTATCTTCGAATGCTTACTTGAACTTCTTGTTCTGGAGAAACATTCATTTTTCTCCAACGACCGGTGTGAGGCACCCTTTCCAGATGCCTGTTGGGTTACGAAAATGGAAAGGCGTATCAACTGCATATCAGAGAACGATGGGGATGTAATAGCTCACCGAAATACCAGGAAATATTGAAAGCCACCCAGAACAGAGAAAGCCAATACCAAGCTTAAGATTCTGGCTGACCTGACGATCCTAGGACTTCGTCTGTCGTTTTCAGGGGAATGGTTCCTACTGAAAGACCTGGGAATTGGAAAATAGGCTGGAATGCTATCTGAATGTGTGGCTGATATCACTTTTAAGAGTTACCTTTATGGAACAGACGGGGTTTCGGCCGCGATGAGCTGGAGAATGCACGAAAAATGCGTGACGTCGAGCAAAGAGTTCTATATTCATAATGCAACCCGCTGGCGATTTTGAAAGAAGCTTGTACTCTGCTCATGCTTAAAGCATAGAGCTATCCGATTTGACGGTAGAATCCGTTACAGCGTGATGAATGAGTAGCGATGAGTAGTCATATCGACGCGTCAGATCAGCGATCAGAGCGGAGCTTTAAACACGTCGATTACGCATGTAAAAATACTATAAATTTATATCTAATATGTACATTATTTCTTTGCTACATCACGAAATAATTTTACATCTCCCAATTCACGATCCTGCCAAGAAAGAATGCCAAGCCTCCTCAATTACTGGATCATCCTGGCCTGGGCACACTCGTGGAAATTGACTGGGCGCCTCCACCTAACAGGAAATCTAGATTCGCCGCGTTGTTACCATTGAAATTGTCTTGACCAAACCCAACCGGTATGTTGCTCGAGAGGTCCTCCAGCCATGATGTAGAGCTTAGGTCTCGTGAGTTCTGATTCCATCCAGCAAAAGTTCCAGGTCCGAAAGTGGCCTGTGTTTCAGGAGAAGAGTTTGTGTAATGCGCAGGCCACATTCCGTCAGCAGGATTCAGCGGTATTACGGTTTCCACGGGCAGTGCTGAACGATACTGTTCGTAGAACATCTGGGATGAGCTATTCCGTGAATCTTGAAGATAGGCCGGAATAGTGTGCTGAGATTGCAGTGTTTGGTCGACCATAAAAGATGAATTGGGCTGGAATACATTGTCCGACTGCCTCCCCACAAATTTATCCGTTGAGACGGGTGATATTGGAGGAGTGCTATTGCTTGAGACAGAGCCTCGTTTACTGGCCCTGTTCAGGAAAATAGGTGCGCCGCCCAGTATGCTCAGCTCTTGGTGGGCGGAGCCTGTTTCCGTCGGAACAGGCTGATTCGCACACCTTGCCTTCTCCAAAAGTCGTAGCAAAAATGGCTATACCGGATTTTAAGTTGAGCAGCAAAGAAGCACAGAAATGGAAACCAACCAAAGCTCTTCTCGGAACAGGATGTAACTGAGCTGCCTTGAACACTTCAACCGTGTGTACTAGCTCATTGAGAGCAGAGGTAGCTACAGGTGATGCTGGGCCTCTGCATGCGACGCAACCGACGATCACCTGAAGGTTATTAGAGTAAGAGGTATTCCTCGCGGCAGTTGAGGGCAACATACTGAAGAAGTAACTCCATGAGCCCATATCACCCATTGACGTAGGAGAATTTGTGGATATTTCTCGAAGTAGACTCTTATGATCTGCAGTACTGCCATTGCACTTGCGTATGCTGATAGTAAAGACGAAGCAAAAGGGCTTCCAAGAGGCCTTTTCGGATTCTCAAGCAATGCGCGAGCGAAGAAACTACGGTGTGCGAAAAGCAGTGCTAAGGACAACTCGAATACGTCAAATAATACGCAAAATTTGTCATTGCTGGTTTACTTACCGATCTCCCGCAGCACAGACGAATTATAGCGACGCAAATCAGTTGCAACGTCTTCATCAAAATCTCCGACCCGGCTTTGCAATGTGTGATGAGTCGGATATTCGCGCACCTTCCTGTCAAGGTCCAGGATTTCCGAATAATTGCTTGGTTTCGCTTGACAAAGCTGTTCGGCAATCGGCGCAAGGAGCTCTTTCACAAATCCATATTTCCAGTGGCAGTCTGAAGCATGTAAGCAAACTGCAGGGCAGAGATTAAAATCGTTGGTAGCTCACATCCGGGAATTTGTTGGCCTTGCTCATCCAAGGTTGCTTCCCTGTCCTCTGGAAATTCGCAATCTACCTCACGTAAGTTGAACATTGCTGGTCTTCCCGACTCAAGACTCTGGAATAAGACTAAGATCAGAACTCTCTTGCAGGGAGAGATTAGAAGAGCATCACCTTCCCTTTGTCTAGCACGAAAATCTCCCAGAATACTCGTCTTCTCCGGTGCATTAGGTTAGGATCCATATTCCAACGTGCCGGATCGCGATCTAATAGCAATGAATACAGTTTAAAGTTGCTCCACGAATGAGGTACTCACGCAATCCAATCTGTGAAATCACATTCCATTAGCAATTGACAAAGTCATCAAAGAAGGACTCACGCTTGAAGCCAGCGACAGGCCGAAGTAAAACATCTTCCATGAAGGTTCAAGCGAATATCTCCTCGATGAATTGAAGTCATACACTGCCATCATCAAGATCGCTTGCACACTTTCCATCGTTGAACCTGCGAAAACGGACTTCAGGCCCAGTGCAGCTCGAGCGAGATGATTATACAACTCGGCTTCGTCGTTACCGACAGGAAGTGTGAGATCTCCTGAAGCACCAGACGCAAAGACACAGAGCAGCAAAGCCAGATGGTGTACGTAGTGACTCTCGTCTACATCGGCATTACAAGTGTCCCTGGAGCGCCTGTAAACAAACGGCAGGAGCTCTTCAAATATCTGTTCGCGGTCTACAAGGAGGAGATACCAGGCAATGTTCGTCAGGTATGCTTCTGCCAGAGCGGTTGCTCGAGCATATGGCGGTAGTTGAGCTTCGATCATTTCTAAGATCCGTGTCTTGGGGTGGCAATCAATCGAAAAAGGAAAGGTATCGCTCATCAAAAGAATCTGACGAGAAAGGGCAATCGGCGAGAGGGAGTCATTCATCGAGCGGGAGTCATGCATCCGTTTCTCCTGCTCCGTCGATGCTTCGCTCATGACCTGAGATAAATCCAATTAGATATTCCATAGCAAAAATACGGAAGGTGGAACTCACCGCAAGTAACGCCTTTCATTCGGGAAGGTTTGTGAGCCTTCGTAATCGAATATATAAAGTTTCTTACCTCAGACGAGCCTCGCCCCATGAAGCAGGCCTCGCCGCGTTCGGATATGCTTAATGTTCCTAGTTCAGAGCTTAACTCGTTGGCAAGCTCCTCAGCATCGTTAAGAGACCCTGCCTTATCGGAGAAGACGCCAATACCAGATTTGATTGCCAAAAGATCGTCCGACAGGAGTGGATGGCGAGTCGGAGAAGTGATTGCATGCGTGATCTGGAGTGCATCTTCAAGCTGCCGGATGCGTTTGCTCATTTCCACTAGTTTCTCGTGCAGCTTGTCAGTGTTTGCAAGTACAAACCTGAAGGAGATTCAGAATAATGAGAGAATAACACAGTACGAATATCATGACCTTGAACCTTGCCCAGCAGTGAGCTTGCCTAAAGAAGTTGCTAGCATGCTATGATACGATGACAAATCAGACATACCATTTGGGCAGATCATCTCGCAGCCTCTCCGAACGCAAGATGTGCAAGGTATCTGTGAGAAACGGACCTATGAGCACAAGTGCATTTCGTGATATGATAAATCGACTTACTTGTTTGTCGCATTTGAGCTTCAATCTCCGGCATTCGGCGCAAGATGCTTCCCCTTTAGCACGTTTGTGTTCGAGATCTCGTGACCGCGAGTATGATCTCGGAGACGATTCTCTTCTATTAAGGTCTGCAGGCATGACGCTATTTTCAACGGGTGTCGGTAACCAGTACTGAATAGAAATCCGTGGCCAAGGCAGAAATTTAGCTGAGGAGGACGACGGACGAAAGGAATGATATCATGTGCACTATTCTCCGTGACGTGCTTTCTCGGGCTGGGTAGTCAGCACGATTGTGATAGGACCGAAGAAACCGTCCAGTGGCTGAATAGATGATAATCTACGGAGCTTCGAACATAACGGTGGGAAACACCGCTAAGGCAAGAATTCCGACAGAAGATCCGAAGAAGTGCCTAATAAAAAACAAGTTCGTGCTGGGGAAAGGAAACCTTCTCTTAGAGATAGAAAGGCATGCATCTGTGACAAGTATGTATGGATTATTATGAGCTTTCTCGGTGGCGAAAGATAGATGTAGAGTAGAGCAAAAGAAATGAGTATTCAGTAATTACGTAACAGATTACGAGATACTGAGGTTGATCTGATACTGAAATTCCAGTGACTTGCTTCCATCCACAATCAGCCTGATTCAGCGCGAGTTCACGTCCTGGGTCCCCGTGTTATGTTCTTGATTGATCCCGGGACTCCTGTCTTTCTGATTTTGATAACCTTCGCTGTTGGCGTACAGTCTGCTCCGCATGCCACCCATCTTTCGGTCATTCAGCAGTGCGATCGGGGAATTACGAGACGCGCAAACACTTTCTCACAGATTGGTTGTCTATCTGACTGCTCTGAGGACCGCTTAGGACATCTCATGGCATTGGAACTTACGGAGCCTCAGGAACAGTTGGCAGAAGCTCACATCTCGACAAGTTCCCATGTTGCTCCTCTGGCTGCTCCTCTGGCTTGCGTAACTTCTTTGCTATTGATTTTGCTGATTTTGAAAGCGACATATTTGAAAAATCGTCGCTTGCGAACTATCCACGAGCTTCCTTCTCTCTGTGCGGCATGGTCAGAGGTAGAGGATGAAGAAAGCACGGATGACCATGTACTTCCCCGGTTCGAGGATGTACACGCTGGTGTGGACTTGCACTCGATGCAAAGTCGCTTCCGTCGTCGCGCACCGGAACGATCAAGCTCATTGTCTTCAAAAAGCGAACCTGTTCATCGCCAACTTCGCGACTCTCTTCCTGGAGTTTTAGTAGGGATGCTGGGCAGTCCAGACTGGGAGACAAGGATGCAGCGCGAATTCGCGAATCATCAATGGCGTCTTCGTCGTGAATCGCATAATCTCTCAATCAGGTCGCAACATAGACACACTTGGCACTCCCAACAATCTTGTGCGTATTCTCGCAATAGTGTGGCCTGCTCGCATTTTCAAAGTACAGCAAAGAATCATTCCGATCAGCGACCAGGACGGCATTCAAGCTTACGCATTCCTCGTGTATCAAGTTTTGGTGAGATGTATCCCGACACATTTCGTGATAAACGAAGAAGGCCAAGATCGCTGAATGCTGTCATTGACCAGATGAGCACCAGTCGAAGTGGTCCTATTCCAAATTGTTCTCCAGCATCGAGCAATATATGCCAACTGAACCCTTATGCAAACGAAACGGCCGGGGGTAGCGGCTTCTCTGTACCAACTGTCTCACTTAGTCAACGACCTTCGACGATCAGGGAGGTGGACACACCGCCCCCGACAGTGACCCTCCCTCAAGAAGCGATCTTCCGATTTCAGGTGACCGACTATGGCGATGGGATGCCTTCCATGAACTCAGCTGCAGCCTCTTCAGCAGAAAGTCCCTTCATGCTTTGCTTCGGAGGTACGGAGAGCGGGTTTGGATCAGCGGACATGGAGCTCTCCAGCACGTACGAACATCTGAATGCGAGTAGAGAATCTAGTCTTGGAAGTTCTTGGAGACAACTTCCTCATTTCCCATCACCACCTGCATCGCCTGGCTCTCCAGAACTTCATACCCCTCAGTTTCAGGATGCTATTCAGGTCAATGCTGTCCGCGTCCATCCCCATTTTTTCAGAGCCGGGTTCTATGGTGCAATGTCTACTAAATCTGGGATCTTCGGTGCTTCAGGTCTACGCCTCCTCGGAAAAGACAGATACTCGAAGTCTCCGCGAAAGATGATGTCTGCTTTCTCTCCTTTGACTCTAGATCTCGGTTCTCCCGCTTTATCCGATCTTGTCGTCTCTGAATTATTGAAGTCTAGATCTTCGCCTGTGGATGAAATCTGGAATAATGGAAAGGTTCACGTGAGGCAATCGCCCGTGAAATCTGAGTTCTCTAGTCCTCCGGCGCTGAAACAGCAATTCCTTGATCCTTTCACTGCGGCTGCTTTGAATCGGAATCACTCGCGAGTCCGTGAACATGTTCCTTTCTCGATCATTACCCCTCCGCCGGCTTATCTGAAGAGTCCTCGGTCTCTCGAACGTTCTGTCCGCGTCACATGGGAAAGTGAGTCGGTAGAGGATGATTCTGGAAAATACGTGGCTGTTCCGTATGCGACCTCTCTTGTCGATCTTTCTGCGCCGGTGAGACCATCTCCACTCAGAAGGGTGGCGTCTCTAGGTTCCATAGGATCGTCTCGCACATCACTGAGAAGTAGCATGAAGCCTAGCAATATAAGCTTGGGTTCTAACGCAAGTTCTGATGCCGCTATGGATCGTGCTGGCGTGAACGCTCGCGAATCCAGAGAAAGTTCACTTCAAATCATGGTGGTAGACCCTCAGACATTGAGACCGAGGGCGTCCCATACTTCCCTTTTCCTCGATCTCGGTGGCTCCTCTCCGGGCTATGACGATGACCGCAGCGAGTCGTACTCGTTCGGTATTGCCGAGAGTCTCGGTACGTTGGCTATCTTTTTACAACCAATTGTTGAAGATTGAAGTGTCATGTACAGGTATAGACCAAAGTTTCAACTATTCGCAAGCTAGCTCGTCGGGAATTGTTGTGATTATGGAAGATTGTTCAGATGAGGACGCTGATCATATAGTGGAAATGCATTCTGACTCCTTTGCTGGTGTACAAAACAATGATTAGCGTTTTTGAATTCGTCAGTGATTTCTCCTCTTTCAGTGCTTGACTTTTCATCCTCGATGCTCTTCTTGTTTTCCTTTACGGTGGATAGAACTCCCTGCTTGTTGTGCTTTAGAGAAACCTTCCGTCTCTCCTTGATAATATACCCCTCTAGACTGGCTGCTTCATGGCAGCGTTAAATACCCCGAAACTTCGTTCGCGATCGCATTGTAGATTTGATACCATATCAGACGTTGAATCGACATAAATAGCGCATGACTATCAATTATATTCTGCTTGCCTCATCTCGTCGTGCAGTAGAAATCGGTCAGCTATTGTAATCACAGAGCAGGACAACACCACAGAATGTTAGGCTGATCTGTAGTGCCATCCGTGCCACATTTCTCCGTTGAGGCAACGCAGTTACCCCAGTCTAGTCCATCCAGAGTATGTACTGTGCTCGGGGTAAAACTGCGGATTCGGACAGCAAAACGTTAGTCGGACAATTTGAAGTGGGTAGGAAATTTCGCTCACGGAGTTCGGCAAACTGCTTGTGAGCCACCTTCGTATTCGCCGCAAACGTTGAAGTCACCGATCTCTTTGGTGTCGACAGTGGCGCAATCGTTGTTCACAATAATGGCTCCCTAATGAATATAAGCGTCACGTTGGTTTCAAGGAGCTAGAGCAAATGGAATGCAGACTTACGACCGGAGCATTAGCCAGGCCGATCGCGTTCGTCCCACACACAGCGGAGACACGGGTTGCACTCGCAAGCGCAAGTAACGCTAAGGATGATACGCGAAGGAAGAACGAATACTTGGACATATGGAAAGCAGGCAGAGAATATAGTAGCTTCTGAAAAGTTAGAAGTCGGTGTCCGAAGGAGATCTCTTTTTTATATGTTTTGTTCGGAGATCTACTAATGGGGACAGGGGAGTGATGAAACACGAGAAAATAAGTATTGAAATGCCAAGACAGCGCGCAATAATAACAAATTTGTTTTTACAGACTAGGTTTGGAGCGGACAGGACAGCATATAGCATAAAACTTATGCCGGCTTCAATGCCGACCAAGTTGTACCTGTACATACATAATTCCGGAAGAAACGACGAACAAACAAGAAATAATCTCTTCATGACATCCGTTAACGGATGTCACGGAAGCATACTGAAGGCCGAGAATTGGTCACGAAGTCATGAACATTTCCTTTGAAACGAGAAAGAATCTGTCAGCTCCCGCCTCCGCTCCGCCAAGGATTGAAAGTTAGAAACGAGGTCCGCCCGTGAGCCTCATGATTCTATTCGGATCATACTTTGCAGCTATCTCACGAAGTGTCTCAACGTTGGAGCCATACATTAGCTCAAGAGGAGTTCCGTCAAGAGCGTAGTTGGGATATAAGATATCGTCCCAGCGGCTTACGCCTTCGGCTACTGCCTCGGCCTGGATCATGTTTGAAAACTCTTTCAGCGACGAAACAACGAAAGCGTGGAATGCCGACTGGTCATCTGAGAGGTACTTCAATTTCGAGTTGAGTTCATAACGGTGATCACATGTACCTTTCCTCAGCTTGGGATCCATCTCGTATACAACGAAAGGTATAAAGGGCGTGACTTGCCGAGAGGGTGGATGAGGATATGCCCCGCCACGAGAGTGGGAGAAATGGTTTAAGAACGGTTGTGATCCCGAAACTACCGTGAATTGCGATCCATTGCTTGCTGCGGTGAGTCTGTCCCCGAAAGCGGATATTTCTCTAGTGATCTTGCGAAGAAGAGACTTCGGATAATTCGTGAGGGGGACCACGTGCAGAGCAGAGCTACAATTGGGCAAGGGTCAAGTTTAGTAGCAAAACATCAAGGTTGGTCGCACCCAAATTGATCCTCTGGAAGAAAGCTTAAAATTCCGGTTACCTCGAAGAAATTTACGAATGTCCGTGTCTTGACGTCAGATGATATACAGGGTATCGCAAAAAATGCATCGAACATCGCATTTGGGGGAGCAGGCCCATCATAGAAGACGGTTAAAGCATTCGAAAACTATAAACAACATAATAATATACAACGGTGACCTGCTTGAACTGGGAGGGATGATCATGAACACATACCTGGCCGGATATCGAAAATTGAAATAGCCACACTTGTGCTCTAGGGTCCATATTGTTATCCGAAAACACACTTATGGCCTCATTCACGGCATCAGTTGCGTTCGCTGCATACTTGATCAATCCTCCCTAATGGCTTCTATAAGCATCAGTCAGGCGAGTGAGTTCCATCTACTCACGTAAACAAGAGTCTGAGGATGACTCTCAAAGGTGATATTTGTAACAATTCCAAAGTTATTGAAACCACCCTTGAAGGATTTATAAGTACTTAGCCATACTAATAATCATTGCTGTTCACCTTGAGACCGAAGAACAAATCCGGAAAGGATTCGTTACTTGCACGAACTTGCTCGCCATTGGGGAGGACAATGTTATGCGAAGCAATTGTGTCGATAGTGAGGCCGTACCGATTCGTCTTCCAAGAATAGCCTCCGCCGAGACTCAGACCGGTGACTCCTGATAACCTCGTTGCATAAATTAAGTTACGTGTATATATAGACCATAGACGCACCGACCCCATCAAATCGCCCTCCTGTTACCATAACTCCCAAGGGCTCTAGTCGTCGATATACTTGGTCCCAGGTAAGTCCGGAGCCTATCGTGACTGTGCCACTTTCTGGATTGTATTCTAAGCCGTTGAACTTTGTCATGGAGATTTGCACGCCAGTGGTCGAACTGTGACCAATATTGTAAGCATGTCCTCCGCTTTTGATCTACGAAAGAACATATTTTTGAAGCGTGCATGAGGTCTGTCTTACAAAGAACTTACAGCGAAAGGTGCCATTACGTCGCGTCTACCGATAATTCTCATCTATGTATTTTACTTGTCAATGGCTAGGAAGAACCAAAAACTATTAATGAGCCTACGATTTTGCTGACATCGTCAGCTGTTTCGGGTTCTATCGAGCATACCGCGTTTTGAGTACTGGTGGCCGCCCAGTGCTTTATATCAGCATTGTATTGATCTGAACCTAAGTAAAAGTCTGCCATCTAGGAAGTCGAGGGACGAGAAGAGATTGCGAATCGCACCTGGAAATGAAACGAGCTGCGGAAACGCATCCTGCAGAAATTGGCAAGCCTTCACTGCTGGATCCGACTGCAGGACTGTTGGAGATGATCCAATAGTAGAGGTCACCAAACGTAGGATCGCCAGCGCAACAAAGAGCGTCATTATATGGGTAGGCACTCCAGAGGAAGCCAGTCGATGGTCTGGGTGAAAACCGGGTACTTATCTTCATGAGTGAGTTTGTCTAAGTATAACCACATTCAGATGTAGCAATACCAATGTCGTAAAGATAGAGCGCCCCGTGCCCTTGTAGTGGTGATTGGAGGACGTGGGATCATGATGAACAAATGGAAGCGAGTCAGCCAACGAAGTAATCCAGTTACAGAAGGCATTTTTTTTCTATAATGCTCCAATTCGCGAGGCATACTGACTCAAAAACATTTCTTAAGGAACTTCGCTTATAATTGTTCTCGAGTAAAAGAAATCTGTCAGATTCAAATCAGTGCACGAAGTAGCAGTCTCATATGACCCTGGCGTAGAAGGTGTGGATCATGAATGGAACAGTGATTCCGAAGCAAAAAATAACTCATCAAGATTTTTCCGCGCTGCATGAGCTACGAGCCCTTAGATCGGTCCAATCGAGAAGTTGAGGGTATCAACCAAGTGCATAGAGAGTCTGAGGAGGAACTGGCACTGCGGTCGAGGACTTGCATTGTCAGTTGAATCTACATGTGCCGAAAACTTCTCTTGCTACGCCGTGTTCTCTATTCTTCTCAATGACTTCTTCTTCTCGCACCATTTGAAGCTTCTCCACTAGCACGCAATCACAAGATGTGCTGTATTGAGCGATCGCCTTGGTCATGTGTGCCATTAACGACTGCCAGAGAAACCTTTGTACTGCAGCATTATCTCAAGCGAATGCTTCCTTTCTCTACATCCCGTCAGAAAGGTGGCTCATCGGCACTTGATACTGACATTGAAGAAGGAAAGCGAGAGCAAAAGTGAGATGGAAACGGAGCTTACGGAGGGCAGACCGGATCGGCGATCTTCATTTCCAACTTTGGTAATGTAATACACGTGAAACCCAGGCGCACAGGCTCTCAGCTTGAACAGAAGCCTGTAAGTGTATACATGTATGCATATGAATGCCAGAAACAATATGAATTCAGAAGTGAGGACCACCAGTCAACTTCATGATCCCATCAGGATCATACTTCGCAGCAATCTCCCTCAGCGTCTGCACATTAGACCCGTACATGAGCTTGAGAGGAGTTCCATCAAGAGCGTAATTGGGATATAATATGTCGTCCCACTGGCTCACGCCAAGGCTCACCGCTTCAGCCTGGATCAAGTTTGAGAGCTCCTTCACCGATGACACAACCATTTCATGGAACCCTGACTGTTCATCTGTAGTTTATTTTCACCAGGAAACCAGAAAACTTCCCAATGACCAGGACTCATACCTTTTGTCGAATTCAGATTTATCTGGTACATGGCAGAAATGTACATTGGCGTCACCTGTCGTGACGACGGGTGAGGATATGCGCCTCCACGAGAATTGGAGAAAGGTTTCAGAAACGGTTCATACGAGACGGCCACGATAACCGGCAACCCATCATTCGCTCGAATCAGTCTGCCTTCAAGTACAGTCACCTCTTCAGCTATTTGGTTTAGAAGGTCTACTGGATAGTCTGTGACTGGAACCACATGCCCAACATTCCTAAGAAAGTGACAAGATTAATCGAAGGGTAGAAAGAACTCGGCTGTGCTCACCCCATCGGACCAGAACCAATAGTCGTATTCCCGAAGGACTCGAATAAATCAACGAATGTCCGTGTGCTGATATCCGACGACATATATGGAATGGAGAGAAATGCATCGAAAATCCCGCTGGGCAATGTTGGTCCATCATAGAACAAGAGTACTACAGCTACAAACTTCGGTGACAGAAGTAAAGGTGTCAGAACATCAAGGGCAAAGGCACTACGTTATGGACATTACCTCTCCCAAAACCGATGCAACACTCGATATTACCTGAGCTTTAGGTTCTTTATTGTTTGCCGAGAAGTTGCTGGCTGCCGCATTCACGATTTTTGATACATTCGATGCATACGTGATCTGGCCACCCTGAGAAACTGCGTTAGCTTTGCTCAAGGGTGTTCTATTTTTGCAACTCACGTAGACAAGCGTCTGAGGATGAGCTTCAAACGTGATGTTTGTAACGATGCCAAAGTTATTCAAACCTCCCTAGTCAGATACTCAGAATATGGAGCGGCATCGTTTATGGATGCTCTATTACCTTCAATCCAAAAAACAGGTCTGGATAGGACGTGTTGCTTGCACGTACTTGCTCACCAGAAGGAAGAACGACGCTGTGCGAAACAATAGTATCGATGCCGAGGCCGAATTGGTTCGTCTTCCACGAGTAGCCTCCACCGAGACTTAAACCGGCAACACCTGAAAAAATTCAACCTGGTAAGGCAGAACAAGCAGAAGCTGACCAGAAGACGCACCGACACCGGGCACTCGCCCTCCATTCACCATCACGCCGAATGGCTCGAGACGACTATAAACTTCATCCCAAATAAGGCCGGTGCCTATTGTGACGGTCTCACTCCCGGCATCGTAATCCAAGCCGGTGAACTTTGTCATGGAAATCTGAACGCCGGTGGTCGAGCTGTGACCGATGTTGTAGGCATGTCCACCACCTTTAACCTTGATTAAAAAAAAAGCTTAATTCATTGCATTTGTGACAATCAGTCAATGGCGTACTTACAGCGAAGGGTGCCATGATATCGCCTCTACCGATGATTTTCAGCTATGAAATAAATTAGTAATGAAAGCATGAGATAAAGGTATGTGACCCACTATTTCGCCTACGTCATCTGCAGTTTCAGGCTCAATGGTACAGGTGGCATTTTGGGTACTGGTAAACGCCCAGTGCTCTATGTCAGAGCTATACTGCTCAGAACCTGCACAGAGTGTATCACGTAAGGTCTCGAATGGCGGGCGAAGGGAAGGTCCAGTATCGCACCTGGAAATGCCACGAGCTGCGGAAATGCATTTACCAGCAGTTGACATGCCTTTGTCGCAGGATCCATATCTACCCCATCGGAGAAAGCAATGCTCAAGGACGCCGTCGCAAGTATGGCAAGAGTGAATGAGAGCGTCATTCCAGAGCTCATTTTCTCCATGCCGTATGCGCAGTGCTGCTCATATTTATTTTCGAATCCGCGATCACCGAAAGTGCACACCGCGTGTCGTAGACTTGTCAGAATCCTGCTTGCCTGCTCGTGATCGCGCGTTAATCTCCTACCGGTCCATTCTCTGTGTCAGGAAAGGCAGATTTCCTTTCCCCCGTCATTCCGGACTGTCTGTGCCACTGCTAGCAAAGATGGCGGCTCGTACTACTCGAGCGGATTTGTTTTGGACAAGAAAGACTGGTTCCAGTCTTCATGTCGTTCAGCGGGATAAAAAGGTCAACAACCGGGAAGTCTCCAACTCGAAAGAATCTGATGAGTACATTTCTTGCGCGATACTTTCCCTCGAATTATCGGCTCTGGACGCTACCATCAGGTATATGAGGATGATCCAAGGATTTTTCTTTCATGTTCATCTGAGAGAGATCTGGAGGTGAGAACAGGGGAAAGGGTCGCAGTGGACACGCCGAGCACGGTACAAACGTGGACGCAGATCTGCAGATCATGATCACCTTTCGGTATTCAAAAAAAAAAAAGAAGAAGAAGAAGAATTGTTCACCGTGGAGTAAATCGTCGCCATATATACTAGTCATCACCACAAATTGCTTAAAATTAGCTTTGAGAAAACTACACTTCGTGCTTGCAGTTCCTCTGGTACACCAAACATCTAATGATAGGATTTTGTTCAGTTTGCAAAGACTGAGGAGACCGCGATGAATACTTAAGTTCCCCATGAATCCATACACTGGGTTGGCGAAGATTTCTTGAAACCACCTGGTTTTCAGTATTTCGGGGCACCAAGAATGGGACACCCAAACCGCCCGCGGTTTCCTGTATCCAGTCTTTTACACAGTACTGTACGCATTTCATTCTGAAGACAACATTTTCCAGTAATACATTTGCACAGTACAATGGCCGAACCATATTCGATTCCAAATCTATAACAACTCCGAGTTGCATAACTTTGTATAAGCAAGTAAACGGGGCCGAACCAAAAAATTACAAACAGACAGCAAAACGCTCCGAGTCGACCATTATTTAGTTGTTATCCGAATCAATCATCGACGGTCCCGGAAAGGCGCCCGGAGCGATATACGAGCCCGAGGATGGTCTACCATTGCCATTGCCATTGCCATTACCACTTCCGCTTCCACCAGCCAAATTCCTAACGAAATCGTCAAAAGCACGTCCCAGTCCACACGCCAGCGGATTCCCGACATCCACCACCATCGGAGCAGCAGATTCACGAGACAAAGACAAAGCGCGCTCAGGATGCTCGCTCTTGCGCTCTTCCTCCCGTCCCAGCTCCGGGGGACCCTGACCGTGTTGTCCGCGACGACGGGCGAGGTACGCGTCGCGATACGCCTCGAACCGCTTCATCCCTATCTTCCCCTTTCCCCTCCGTTTATGCTTAGCCTGTTTCTTCTTAGAAAGGATGTGCAGTTCGCGGATGCGCGCTCTGTGGGCGCCCGTGGCTGGTCCTACGGCGTTGCTAGTACCAGCTGCGGCAAGAGGTGCGCTGGGAGCGGGAGGTACTGCAGGTGTAGAGTCCTCCTCCTCCTCCTCCTCGTCAGAATCGTAATACTCAGGCGCCCGGAATCGCATACGTATCCCAATTCGCTCCAAGCTCAGACTGGACCGACATACGTTAGCACGGTATATGTATGATTCGAGTCGACTGATCATGAATGATAATAAATGTATAAAAAGACTTACAAGAAATATTAATATCGTCCGAGTCTCAAAGACTGACTGAGACAATATTAATGAATGTCCAACCCGTCTGGTGGCTCGTTAACTACCCAAGAAACCCGGCTAAAACTCAAGTAAAAACCGTCCTCCGACTCTCTTGTTATATAGCTTTCTATTCCAACACGGACCTAGAGTACGCAGAATATAAAGCGCGGGAGCTTTGACGGTCTGGATGGCGGTGAATGGTGGGGAGTGGTGAGTGGTGGCCCTGGTAACAAAACGCTATAAATTGTTATTCCCTGTTTCATTTTCAAAGCTTATTTCGCTTAGGCAGTGCTTAGGCCCCGAATACAAGTAAGTGAGTCAGTAGTCAGTACCGCGTGTACCGATCCGTTCATGTAATTTTTGATTAAGAACTCGGACGCTTCGCGTTCATTCGCAGCTCAGTAAGTACGAAAAAACAAGCTGAGTCGACTTGGCTTCGTGTATACATACAAATCATAGAGCGACTGGTATAACTATCTTACGTACGCGTTCAACAAGATTGAAAGATTCCGTATATACTGTATGTATGTATGTATGTATGTAAATATTCTACTGTACATGTATGGATACGTTTCGTCCTACTCCCGCTTTTTTTGCAAGACCGGGACCGGATAACAAAGCAGAAAAGCAGAAAAAAAAAGAGACAAAAAGAGACAAAAAGAGGAAAAGAGAAAAGGACGGGAAAGAGCGAGAGTGATTATAAGTTCAGCCAGTTTGTGCAAACTGGCGCCTGACAGATCAAGAATCCAATCAACGGAACGGATGCATGCCAGAAAGAGAAAAGAAACGAGATAGATAGACAGACAGACAGACAAGAGGAAATACGGAAAGAGAATCGGAAGAGACAAGTATGAAAGGGTGCAAGAAAAAGAGTGAAATGCACAAAAAAGCGATATGAAAAGCGAGAGTGCTTTTGGAGGGACTCGGAGACGTGTATGCTGGCTTCGCGCTTCGATAAGCGGACTGGGACAAAAGAGGAGAGCATACAAGCAAGGATTCTAAAGGCATAACAAATCGGAGGGAAGCATACAGACGGGAGGAAACAGCATAGACGAGAAGCAGAGGAGCAGGGCATACATACATAGATCAGGAAGAAAGAAAGCAAGGAGGGCATGCATACAGAAAGATAAAACAAGCGGAAAGGAAAGATAATAGAGACAGCTAGTAGATATTGGTATCGAAAGCAGCGACAGAGCGCAAGTTCCAACGATACACCACGAAATAACTCGAGGTCTGTGATGATAACGGGAGAACCAGAGGACGTCATCGCATGTAAGATGAAGCCGGCAGATCGATCGCAGTAGATCGTATCCTCTCCTCTCACTCGACTCTGCACTCCATCAGGGCTCCCTCATATACTCCGTCAGCGCCTTCTGCACCACATCCGCCGCCGCGCGTATTGCCTCCCTCTCCGCCGGGTCCACCACGCGCCCGAGCACGCGCGTGGCGAACTTGTCCGGGTGCCAGTTCATCAGCTCCCGCTTCGCAGCTGCGCGTTTCTCGCGGAGCGGCAGTCTTAACGGCGATGTAGAAGAAGAGGAGTGCCGGGAAGCTATGAACGCCTTGACGCCCGCGGACGTCACTTGATCGGGCGAGGACGGCATCTGCACGAGCGCCCACGGGATGTCCTTGAACGTCAGCGGTCTAGCGGCCGGCTGGAGGGAGTTGATCGACATCCATTCGGACTCGTACCACTCGAAGTAGCTCGTGGGGTCTTTGCTGTACTTCTTCTTCGAGCTCGGACCCGCGCCCGGAGTAGCCGTGGTGGAGGTGGTGGAGGTGGAAGGAGTTGGAGGAGCAGTGGGCTTAGAGTTGGAGTTGGAGTTGGCGTTGGTATTGGAGGTGGTGTTAGCCTTTGCGCGAGACGCACCAAAGTTCGGTTTGCGGAAGTTCGGGCGTCGACAGCCTCGCGTGAACGGCGAGTCCCCGCCTCCAGTTGCTCTCTCGAACGGATCGTCCGACGGCTCGAAGTGCAGTCCGCCGCGCTTCCGATTCGCGTTGGTCGAGCGCGCGTACGGGTGCGGCCGACTCTGCTTCGAAGAGCTGGATTTCGATTTCGGCTTTTTATTGCTATGTTGTTGTTGTTCGCGTTGTCGGCGCTCGGACTCTTCCCTCTCCTTCCTCGCCTTCTCTTTCTCCTTCTCTTCGCGCTCCTTCCTCCTTCTCTCCTCCCTCTCATACTCGCGCTCCAGCCTCTCCTTCTCCTCCCTCTGCCTGCGCACCTTCTGGACAAGCGCATCCCACTCCTCCCAGATCCTCCACTGCCTCGCGCGCAGCTGCTCCTCGGTCTCGCCTCGTTCCCTCGCTTGCTGCATCTCCATCTCCGCGACGGGCGCGAAGATAGTCTCGATGTATGTGTAGTCCGCCTCGTCCCGCTCGCGCTTCTCGCGCTGCTTGCGTTCCTGCTCCTGCTCCTGCTCCTCGCGCTGGCGCTTGAACTGTTCGCGTTCTTCCGCTTCGCGCCGGCGCCGGCGCTCCTTCTCCGCGTCGCGTCTCATGCGCTCGCGCTCGTGCTCGTGTTCTTCTTCCTCGCGTTTACGTCTGTCCTCGGCGCGTTTGCGCGACCGCTCGGCTTCTTTCTCCTCCCTCGAGAACATCTCCTCTTCGTTCCCCGTGAAGTGACAATCGTGGAAGACGCGGAAGGAGTTGTCCGGGTCGTTATAGTAGTACCCGCCCGTACAGTTCGCGGAGTTGCACGTGTGAGAGCGAGATGCGAAGAAGTCCTCCGTCGAAGTTGCCGCTGAAGACGTGGACGGGAAAGCGTAGAACGAGGACCGGTTCCCCGAGCTCGAGCTGGGCGTCGTGCTTGAGAAGGAAGCAGAGTCGGGGCTGGTCGCTTTAGCGGAACCTGAGCCTGCAGGCGAAGGGCTCTGTGTCCCGTCGCCCATCTCTACGTCCGGAGACTTGGAGTTGGATTTCGACGGAGAGGCCGACTCGGTATCAGAGTCGATTGTCATCCCTGGAAAGGCACCGGGGGTGTTATACGTCTTCCTCGGGCGAGAACGCGTCGGCGTCTCAGGCGGAGGGGGCATGTCGTCTCCCGTCTCACCAGAACCCGCGAACCCAAAGGCAGGCATGAAGTTGTTGTATATAAATTGCCATCCTCTCTTCAAAGGACTGCTATTTTGTTCCTCGGCGCGTCGCGCGGCTGCTTCCTCCCGCAACTGGCGCATCCGCGCCTGCCGGAGCTCCTGCTTGGTAGCCATAGGGCGCCGCCCACCAGCAGGATACGCGTGAGGAGCCGAGGACGCGTGTTCTGCGCGACCGCGACGCGTCGGGGGGTGGTCGTCGTCCTGCCGAGCGTCCGCGTCTGTGTCTACGCGTGTCCTTGAGTGTTGTTCCTTCTGGCGCCTTCTGTGGTCGCGCTCACGTGCTCTGCGTGCGACGGACCTGGAGGATGTCGAGGCCGTTGAGACCGTTGTCGGGCAGCGGATCCGCATAATATATATAATATATAATATAATATATATAAGCTGTGGTTGTGGTTGTGGCTGAGGAAATGTTTATCTAACGCGTTACCACGGCTCACCTTCAATGTGGTCAGACACAAAGGACGAACAGCGACGAGGTAGATAAACACAGCGTTCTCGTGCATAAATACGTGTAAATATATGCAAACATCCTAACACGTTTCCTCAGGTCTCCTCGTGATCTGATCGCATCAGTGGTGGCTTCTTATCTCCCGTCGTGAACTGATATTCCTCACAGATTCTAGTTCTCTTATATGTCTTCGAGTGAGCTACCTGCGCGAATCCAATCCGAACTCGACCGCCTCAGCACATTCAAAAAGATCTGCTTGTCTTTGCACAGTCAACCGCCTTGCTTTCATACAGATACTTTCGCCGTCGCACGGCGTCTGTATCACCTTTGTAGTCAAATTGCAGGTCTCAGAAATCACAGGTACGAATTTCGGGTTCAGTTCTTCGAAAACTGGGAAAGGTTATCGGATGATTTGCATGGAACTGGGACTGATAATACAGAACTGATGAGAGCGATTGAAGCCCCGTTGGACTTCTTCCTATCTATCGTAAACATATCATAAACATATCAAAATATGTGCAAACACCATCTACTCGCCCTTTTGACGATCGATCGCTTTACTGCCACCTTTGATTTTCTCTCCGTCACCTCATCTGCCTTCCAGTCGACTTTAGTATTCAGTATATCTGTGTTTCTCTTCAGTTCCCTGATGGTCTTTAGGGGAACTGATTGTTTCCGTCTGAAGTTGCTTGCCATCTTCTTGACGGCGACGTTCTTATGAAAACGCTCTTTGTCCTTGCATTAGATTTCCATGTGTCTCGGACTCTTCATTCTACGATCGTCTATGTATTTAATCTGCTTATAAGGCAGTCGACTTCTCGTCCCCATCATCGATCTGGCATCGCCTGGTAAACGTGGCACAACTGAAGTGGAGCGTTACCAGTTTGCTGCTCGTCTCTTCCGGAGAACAACGACCAAATATGTATTTCAACCGACTGATCTCAGCACCTCAAGTAAGGCGAGACGAATGGAACTTCAGCATTTGTATCGACTGAGTTGAACGTGGTCCACACATATAAGGAACAGTGCTCTGCCGAAGATGCTAGACTCTTCAACTGCCCTCGTTCTTCTCCCCATGTCGAATAACTCCTCTATTGTCACCGCTATGTCTTTGTCCACCAGGAGTGACATAGTGGCCATTGATCCCAGCGAGGCTGCTCCACTCATATCGGACATTAATCTATCTCAGTACTTTCAGATCGCGACTGTCACTGCCCTGGTGTACGACGCCAGTATGTTTAGCACCATTATTGCTTCACACCAAATTGCTGACATGCATGATAGTCATCACAACTGACAAAGAGGTAATTATTCCGCGTTCATTATTTCTCTGTTCAAGTGTTGATGATTGGATGTGCAGGCAAAATATTTTTGGGTATGTTTCCCGGGTTCTCAGGTTTCTCCGTACGTCCCGCTGTCAGGACTCAGGACTGGATCATTACAGAAACTACCGAGGAAGACAGTTAATTTCGTCTATTTTGTGGCAAGTAACGGGCTCATATGAAATAAATGTTGCTGACAGTCGTACAACAGAACCGGTACACAGCGATCTTTGGTGCTGCCTTCACGCTGCGTTGTGTGTTCTATTCTTTTTTTGTCATTTTTAACGAAAGTAACTGTCGAAACATAAAGTATACACATACGATGTGAATCCTTTATTGTGAGTTCGGGAGTCAGTAAGTGTGGTGGACAAATGCTGATCGGGACGACTCGGAGGTTAGATGTTTGTGGCGGAGCTTGTATTTGTGAGATCTTTGTCATGAATGATGGTTTTGTAGGTGAAATTGCTTTCTGGACTGAGAATATCACGAGTAAGTGGCTGTAACCCTTTTCTCAGATCTGACATTGATTGTTGATTAGGCTGGGTTACCATCATTCTCATGGACTGCAAGTACCGAATCAATGATCATCTGATGCTTGCACTTACGATTACTAAAGACATCCTCATGATTCGAGTTCTCGCACTATATTCTCAAGGTATGCGGGAATACCGATTCGCCGCCTTGCTCATTAGTCTCCAGACAGAATGCTATCAATATTTCTGAAAACGATTCTCTCATTGGAAGCGTGTTTTAAGTTGGGGTTGGACATCTTCCTTATACTATCGGAGCATCGTAAGTTGTATGTTGTAAGTTGGCTTCAACGACTTAATCTTGATTTAGTTGGAATCGGAGAAATTCCAACGTACGCTACAGTCTGTATAGAAGACTCCATCCCTCCATGGCAATGGATAATGGTCAACTGGTAAATGACATATATTCCTGCCGATCATTTACTCGACCTGAATTAGGATAATTCCAACGGCGTATGGGACCATCCTCATGGGCCTCGCTCTGTACAAGGCTGCAGAATATTGGAGGATGTCAGCCAATTTCAAAGGCTTCAAGCTTGTCAAAGTCCTTATACAGGATCAGGTTTTATACTTTATGTTGTAAGCTGCTCCCTATCAGCAGGATAACCGACTGACGAACTTGCATAGCGTCGTCGGATGCTCCGTTCTCAACATCATTAGCGTTAAGGTGGACTTTGCAAATGATTTCGCGAGCGATGTTTTAAGTGCCCTTGGGAACCCATCATGGCTCTCTTTACTTGGAAGCCGGATGCTCTTCAGGCTCAAGGAGGCAGGAGAACGAGGTGAAAACGAGGGAACAAGCTACAGCATGCCGTCGGGGACAGTGAGCGAGATAGACTTTGCCGATCCAGGCAATCACCAGAGGTAGTATCGTTAGCCTCTTTATCGACTTAAATCTGACTTTGACAAACATAGACAGAATGAAACAGAAGGGGTCGAAAGTGCGGAGGGCGATATGGCAGAGGCCTAATCCAAGTGTCTCGTTTGTGCACTGGCAGCGTGCATCGACGATAATCGACTTGTTCCCTGCTTCAAGTCAGCTGGTTTTCGGACTAGACTGCTGTACCCTGAACTTTATTTATTACGCCCACACTGTGTATTCAGCTATGCGCACTTGACTTCATTTACCCCGATACCCAGAGCGTTTTTGATAACTTCATTTCTTGTTGCAAGCGTTATTTATTACAGAGTACTTCGAGCAGTGACTGTGACGACGTGCTTTTCATTTCTGCGGATGAGCAATTTGCGTGTCGTAAACATATTAGGAATGTCAGCCCCCTTCGATCTGGTGTGTCTCGCACTGAGGAGCAGTATCAAAGTGAGCTTCGCTCACTATCTAAGAGAAAGGGAACCATGGAACCATCATGTTGGCATAAGCCAGCGGAGCATTATCTGAAAACGGCATCGCAAAATGTCTGGACGCTGGAAAAGGCACAGGCGCTTTAGGATTTCTGGCGAGTCTAAGAAACGAAGGTAAGAATGTGGTGACTCCCCTTATGTATGGCATTACAATAATTGACTCGACCACAAGCGATATATGATGTTCCAGCCGACTTCTCAATGAGGGACGCGAAACAATGGCACCCAGTAGGTAATGGTTGAAAAACAGCTCTGAATAACATAAATGCAAAGTAATTAAGGTCGTTGGAGTGGACTCTGCCTGGCCAGATGCATGGAGGAAGGGTTGTCTAGTACAAAGGCGATGTTCATTATCTACGGGATTACTATAGAGATACTACTTTTTCTGAGGACGAGTCTTCCTGTACGCCTCTTCTAGTTCCTTCTGTTGTTGAGGCAGGACTGGGGCGTGTGCCTGCAGGAATAAATTCAGTACGTGATTAGTAGATGGTTTGATGCGAAAAGGAAAGACTGTGGTTTGCGCTGACCTTGTATTCCATGCTGAATTCACCCTTGCCTTGTGTCTGACCCCGAAGTTGGCTGGAATAACCGAACATGTCGTTCAGAGCTACTTCAGCTGTGACGGTGAACTCGTCATCCCGGACTTCACTGTCGAGAATCGTCCCGCGTCGGGAGGTGATGCCGCCAATTACATTGCCTTTCGCACAAGGATGTCAGTTAAAAAAGAAAAAAAAAATGACGAAGTACAGATTGAACGCACTTTGGAACTCAACAGGAGCGACGACTTCAACAGTCATAATAGGCTCAAGAATAACCGGTCTCGCGTTCAGATAATTCTCCCGAATACCCGCGATCGTACATAAGCGGAACGCCAGCTCTGACGAGTCGACAACGTGGTACGAACCGTCCCTCAACACGAACCTAATGCCCGTAATCGGCGCACCGCACAAGGTACCTTTACGCAGCGCCTCGTAGAATCCCTTCTCGACACCCGGAATGAACTGTTCCGGCACGTTCCCGCTCATCACGACGTTCTCGAACTCGCGCTCACTCCCCGTCTCCGGATCGCGCTCCATCGGCTCGATGTACGCGGTAATGCGAGCGAATTGACCCGCACCGCCCGTCTGTTTCTTGTGCGTGTAGGTGAACTCTGCCCGTTGCGTGGGCGTCTCGCGGTACGCGACTTGCGGTCTACCTGTGACGCATTCGACATTATACTCGCGTTTCATGCGCTCGACATATACTTCGAGATGCAACTCGCCCATCCCGGAGATGATGGTCTCTTTGCTCTCATGATCAATGTGCACCTTGAACGTCGGGTCTTCGCGCTGGAAGCGGTTCAATGCCCGCGAGAAGTTGGGCGTCTCTTGACCGACAGGCTTTAGTGAGAGCGAAATAACTGGGTCCGGGACAAACATGGAAGTCATGGAGAATGAAGTCGAGCCGTCCGTGAACGTATCTCCCGAAGCACATTCCACACCGAAAATCGCGCAGATCTCCCCAGGTCCGATCGAGTCGATGTCCTCCATCTCGTTACTGTGCATCCGCACGAGACGGGGGACCTTGACTCTCTTTCCGGTGCGAGCATGGAAGATATTCTGACCCTTTCTGAGGCTGCCCTGGTAGACTCGCATATAGGTGAGCTGACCGAATCGACTTTCTTCGAGCTTGAAGGCAAGAGCGACGAGGGGAGCCTCAGCGGCAGGTGCGAGTGGTACGGGAGGAGCGGATAAAGGTAAGGACGTGTCGTGCGCGACTACATCCTTTTCAGCTGGATTCGGAAGGTAGGCACATATACCATCAAGCATGGGTTGGACAGCCGTATTCTTGATTGCAGACCCGAGGAAGACGGGAGAGAATTTATTTGAGACCGTTGCGCGACGAATGGCTTTGACGAGCTGTTCCTTTGTCGGTTCCTTTTCCTCAAGATAGAGCTCGGCAATCTCATCATCGACATCCGCAAGAGTCTCAATCAGCTCCGTTCGCTTCGCTTTCGCCAGGTCGGCAACCTCCGCAGGAATTTCGTCCGACTCTACGATCTTGTCACCTTTAGGACCCTCATTGTAGACGGCCTTCCAGCGAATAAGGTCGACAACTCCCTTGAGCTCATCCTCAGCGCCAATTGGAACTTGGACAGCAGCTGCACGCAACCGAAGCTTGCTTCGAATCTGCTCAATTACTCGCCATGGATTAGCACCCGGACGGTCCATCTTGTTGATAAATGAGATACGCGGAACGTTATATCGTTTCATTTGCCTGTCGACCGTGGTCGTTTGGCTCTAGATTATTGAGTTAATGGAATTCTCCTGTGTCTAAAAGCATTGAACGGACCTGGACACCAGCAACCGCACATAAAACCAAAATAGCACCATCAAGTACACGGAGCGCACGTTCAACTTCTATGGTGAAGTCTACATGTCCAGGCGTATCGATGATGTTGACTGCGTACTCTCGTTTCGCACCAGTGATTGGATCCGTTGCCTCCCAATCGCAGAATGTCGCCGCACTCTGAATGGTGATTCCTTTCTCCCGTTCCAATTCCATGTGGTCCATTTTTGCACCGACATTGTCCCTTCCTCGGACCTGGAAGCTTGTTTATGAACGAAACCGACGTACCAATAAAGCATGAGACGAACCTCGTGAATTTCGCGAATACGACCAGTATAATACAAAATACGTTCCGTTAACGTCGTTTTCCCAGAATCTATGTGAGCAGAAACACCAATATTTCGCTGTTTTTGCAATCGTGTATGGTCTTTCTCCGTCAAGACATGTTCAGGAGCAGGAGGTTCCTCAATGATAGGATCTAGTCTTGGAACGGGTTTGACGGCGGTTGCGGTTGCGGCATGTCGAATGAGCGTAAAACGCGATGTTAGAGAAAAGGAAGGGGGAAATAAGCTGCGCAAGCTGCCCGAGCAGCGTACCGCCAGCGCCATTGCCTAAGGCTACGCTGCACAAGTCAATGTGCAGGACGGGACTGCCAATAGAGATTAGGAGGAGGACCGAGCGCAAGTATTTTTGAATGCCAGCTAAATTTCTTTTCCGACTTCAACCGTGAAAGGCACGTGATGAGTAAATGCCTTGACAGAAAAACACGAAAATTGTTAAGAAAATCGACGCTAAGAAATCCTGAATAACTACGTCGGCTGCAATCCGTTCATATAAATATGAATCTTTATTGTTTTTGGTGGATGAAGCAGGACTTTCGACGTGAGCTAGAAGTGGAGAGCAATTCTCACGACAATGACCAAAGTTGGATCTGAATATTACATGACAAAGGTTGGCGAGTATCTTCGACATGTACACCATTTCCAAAGGTATCGCAAAGGCACTTGCATAAGTCTACTCAGTCTGAGGTCTCTCTTGCTAAGACAAATGAAATCACCTTCAGATTCGTTCAATACGAGCACATTTGATTTTGAAATCAGATTAGCATGTAAGCTCATGTCCTGTCCTGTTCATTCACAGCTCAGACGACAGTTAGACGTTTTTATTCTATGCATGCAAACACATATCGACTTCGGAGTGAGGAAAAGGAGATGGTATTTGAAAACACCCAAACCCATCAAGTTTGGCTTGGAATGTATCTCGTACGACCATATCGAACGTAGGCTACAGCAAGCGAAGAGGCGCAATGGTCTGTGTCGAGATTTCAAAGAAATAACAAAGATTAAATTTAGTAAGTTGACCCGATGGGCCCGTACTTGATGTTTGAGAAGACAACCTGCGCGTTCGGAGATTGTGACTCGACATCCGTAGGAACACCCGAAGACGTCGAGCAGTTACCGCGCGCAATACCAGGCTGGCTCGGATCAGCGTCGGTCGGATAGTTGCTGTCTAGCCAGAGCATCTGCGCTGCATGGTCGTCCCAGACACTCATGACGAGAACGACACCCCGGTCAAGAGACTCGCCCATGACTTGCAACCCACCCAAGTTCGCGAAGCTGTTGGTGTCGCCAAAGATGATCTTCTGATCGTGACAGAAGTCGTCCGAGATTGAGTCGTAGTCGTCTAGGCACGGGATGTTCGTCTTCGAGTTTGCGATTACCTGGCCGTTCTGGACGTACAAGCGACGAATTTCCGTGAGGTCACCAGTGGTCGTGTTGTCGGCGGTCCGGAATTGTGTGACGACAGTAATCTTCTGGTCCGTGTCAACGGTCAATCCGGGTCCGAGGAATGACTTGTCGCCCATACGGAACGAATTGAAGTCGCAGCCGTCCTTATCGCAGATGCCATCGTACCTGTGGTCTGGAGAGTCACCACACGCGACGGGATCCTCGCAGCGAACCTGTCCAGTAATGCTGCAAGTATGAGGAGTATACGCGGCCGCCATCGAATTGGCTTCCCAAACGTCCATTTCAATGCAGCAGGAACCATAGCTACCGGTACCGGAGTTAGGGTCACTGTCCGAACCTGACCAGTCAAGGATGTTCGCCTTCAAATTTATGTTAGATACGAACCAACGTGAGTTTTACAGACAAAAGTTTACCTCGCCATTGATGAATTTAATATCATGAGGGCATTGGGTGTCGCAGTATCCAGTTCCGTATTCAGCGCCGGCTCTGTTGGTGCTGAATCGCGACGACCCTCCGTCTGCGTCCATTTCCACGAAGTAGAGTGCACCGTTGAGACCACAAGGCAGCTGGGACATATCGACGTCAAAAGTAAATTCCTGATTCTTGAGCTTGAAGATCTGGTATGTGCTCTCGTCCTCCATGAGATAGACACGCGAACCGACGTTTTTCTGTTGCGACTGCGTGACAAATTTGAGCGTGAGGGCATTGCCGGAGCTCGTGATACCGTAGGTGCCAGAGTAATCCGCGCCCTCCAAAGCGCAGTTGTTGGCGCAAGTGACGGGATCAGGGCAAAGAGTGGTATCCCATGTGTTGCCGGTGTAGCAGTTCGTGTACCCCTCGGTGGTATGCAGCCAGCGCCAGTTCGAGTCCAGTACGACAGACCTTTGGAGTGTCGTACAGCTACCACTAGCGCTACATTCTTGGACGGAAAGTGGAGGATGAGTCTCGGTCTGAAGAGTGCCGACTTGTTGGCCGCGAACGACGACACGAAGGACGAAAGCTAAGAGAACTGCACAGCGAAACATGTCGAATGAAAAACTTGAAGACCAAATTGATGAGGAATCGTACCGCCTTCAGAACTTATATACGACAGGCATTTTGGAAACATCTACAAGGCGGCAAGATCCTTTCGCCTCATCCCTGCAATTCAGCAGCCCTCTTGAAATCTCGGAGTATTTCGTCTGGTCATGTTATGTGAACCGAGAACTACCCCTTACCGCAGATGCGGAAAGCCGTGTACAAAATTAGCAGAAGTGAAATAGTACGGACGTTCTTGAATGGTCTTTGAAGATCGGTTTAATGCCCTCACCGAGATGCAACTTTCTTCGGAGGCAGTAGATGTCGTGTCAGGGGCTGCCAAGTGCTTCCGTTCTGGACTCGGAGAAGAAGAATACTTACATTAAGCACCGAGCTTCCATCAAAGTTCGCCGTAGTGGACATATGATGCCTGTCTCGACCGAGGCCGATGCTGGCCGATGGTAATTTTCCGACTTATTGATTTAATGAAGATTTTTCACTTGACTCTGTTTGTGAGACATTTTCTGGAAAGACCAGGCAATTAATAACCATCCACTCTAATGATGATTTGAACTTTGTGCATGCATTTGCACGATCTCCTGATATACACAACTCGTCAGTAATCTTGATTATTCTTAAGGCCTCGAGACGACGGGTTCTGGAGAACACCCACTTTCATGTTTATTGTACAGAATAATATGCCCTTCGGATCATATGGCTTCAAGCAGACTCAGTAATCCATCTGACAGGTGTGCCCGTTGACACTGGCGAGGATGCTGCGACGGAGAAACGAAGATCAATACGACGGGACAATGTTCATCTCGGTCCGTTATTCAAGCTCGATGTTACTCGAGATAAAGCCGTCCACCGGAAACGGAAGGTCCTTCAATGTGTGCCGGATGATGAGCTATCAGTTTGCAGCCGAGAAATCAACATGTGGTCGGGTGTCTAAAGTTGATGTTTGGACGGGGAGTCCAATGCACAGGCAGGACATCAGGTGCATCCGGAATATATGCGTATTTGCGCCCCGCAGAAGATATTTTAACCGAAAGCATCCTAATGCTCGACGAAGAAAGTAGAAAGGCAGGCGAGAGCCGGATTAGACACGTGATGCCGACGCGCGCTTTTTCAAGCTCCGACATAATCCAACCAAGAAACCAAATATCTGCATCATGGAAGACAATCACTAAAAAGAACTTCAGTCAAATTCAGATTCCCTTCCTATGGGATGAAAGAAGCTTATAAATAATAAGACATAAGGGATCGAAATTACGCAGGATCCCATGTGTTGGAAAATACAGGAAAAGAATTGATCTGTCTGAAGAAATACAACCGGAGCATCCCGAACATACGCAAATTGTATGTTGACAAAGTTTACCGATTCATTGTTTGACGGAAATTGCGGTCTTCTTCCATTTCCAAGATCTTCTCGCAAGATCAACTAGACTACACTGCAATCAGACGAGAGGTCTGCACGCGCTCGTCGTTCCCATGGGTTCGAGTTTTATCAAAATATGGACGTGGACGAAGAAACTGAAACGAACAAAGGAGGATAATGAAAAAAGAACAGTTGAACCACGGAGAATACATAATCAGCTTGCTAACTCGTTCACGCACTCCCAGCTTCCCTTCAGGTTCTCCTTCCAGAGAGTAACTTTCCCATCCCCACAACTCACGGCCAAAATATTCCCAGCTAAGCTCCACGACACTCGCCAAACGACATCCGGGAACTTGCCCGGCTGCGCAGGAGGGGCCGGCCCGCCTGATGGTGCGGTCGACACAATACTAGTAACAGTCGACGGGTCAAGTGCCGTCTTTTGCCACTGAGCGTTCGGACCGTCCTTCGTCCATATCAAAACCGTTCGATCCTGAGAAGCAGTTGCAATGTAGCTGCGCGGAAGACCGATATTCGGCGCCCAGGCCACATCGCGCACCCAGTCGGTGTGTCCTGCAAGTACACCCTCCTCCACCCATGATTGTGTTGTCGGATTATAGTTCCAGATGCGCACAACGTTGTCGCACCCAGCACTTGCGAAACGCTTCGTAAGGGGTATGGCTGGATCAGGTTGCCCGCCACTGCTGCTGGGTAGTTGTTGTGCGGGAGGAGCGGGGCTAATGAGTGACCCTGGTAGCACGGCGGGAGCCCATGACACAGCATTGCAACCGATAGCATGCCCGTTGAAGATATCGGCATCCCAGGAACCGTCGTCTATTGCTCCTTAAGAAATAGCAGATAGAACCGAGCTGCGGTAACACGTACTTTTGAATGTCAGCACTGAAAGCTTTCCGTCTGATGATGCACAAGCAAGGATGGCTCCTAATTCATGCGGAGCCCACGAGATTGAGTTCACTAAGCGAAATTATCAGACAATCTCATATGTTTGTCAAAGCATAGAATTGCTCACCAGAAGCACTGTGCAAATTGTGTTCCTTAATCTTCAACCACGTCCCAGAAGTACTCCCCTGTTGCTGCTGCTCTTTCCAAATCAGCACCTTTCCATCATACGAACATGACGCGAGGATATGTCCATATTTCGGATGAGCCCACGCAACCTGCCACACAGGACCTGTGTGTCTGCATCCAGCAAGTTTTGAATAACAGACAAGAATAAGACGCGATTCGAACACACCCTTTAAGGACCTGGCCACCAGAAGTTTTTTGGGCGTCTCCATCAATGACATCAAAGACTTTGACGGTCCTATCTGAAGAGCACGTCGCCAGTCTTTTCCCGTAGTAATCAAGCTGCGCATCGTGCTAGAAAGAGCATGTCAAGAAACAGGTTCACGTCCTGTAGCAGCGCCAAACACTTACGATCATGTCCTCATGATGGGTTTCAATGGGTATAGACTCTGAAGCCGTTGAAGCAGTCTATGACGAACATGAGCACTGTGAATGAGCTAGGTGCAATCAGACACTTGCCATGGCGAAAGTTGAATAGAGGTCCAGTAACAGTAAATGACACGTTACCGACAAGATCCACCTCGAAATGTGGTCATTGTAATCGTGAGAACAGAGGATAACGTGATTCAAGAAACACCTTTATTACGTAACGAACCTTTTCGTTCAGTCCCCCTTGGCAAGCTCCTTTTGCTTTGTACCTTGTTGATCGCCCCGGTCCGCAGATTTCGATTCCGTCCTCATCTTCGGCTGAAGCTCGGTTGGTCTTCTAAGTCCATGTACTTCGCCGTAAATCCATGTCAGGCACTGCGGAATATTTTCTCGGATGCGAACGATTATTCCCTTGTCATTCCCTCCGACTTCATCATATTGACCTTCAAATTGTATGGTGCCTTGCATGCTGGCAAACTGGTCTGTTTGGGACGGCAGGTGGTCCGTACAATTCTGCCGCTCTATAACGGCGTAAACCTCTGGGAGCTGCTAGCTGCGCTTTATGAATGAAGATCTGTGGTCACGAACTTGCATGGCTAGGCGCACTGGCGGATGATATATAAGGTCCAGACTGGCTTTAAGAGTGTATCAAGTTGCACATTATTTCAACAGCAGACATCTTGACTCTGTACTTGGGACAATGCTGAAAACTGGCTTACTCGCCTTTGCTGTGCTCTCGTCTGTTCTGATCGCGACGGCGCAGCAGCCTGTGTGGGGACAATGTACGTCACCCAATCCATAGTAAACGACTTCAAAGTTTCTGACTGTTCTGTTCATCCAACATTTAGGTGGAGGTATTGGTTGGACTGGGCCCACTACTTGCGTTGCCGGGTATGCTCTACCCATTCGTAAACTCTGGACTCATCAGAGAACTAACGGATAATCAGCTCGACCTGCGTAAGGCAAAACGACTGTAAGCTCTAAGCTCACTCCAGTGTACAGAATATTGATCTATCTTTCCTCAAGATTACTACCAGTGCCTTCCTGGAGCTGCCACTACTACTACATCTAATCGTCCACCTACAACAACGACGACGACGGCAGGTCCTTCTCCTACTACTACGACTACGGCAGCCCCTGGATCTGGCCAGACGGTACGTCTTGGTTCTTGTTTATGACTCTCCGTTAATTAGGCATCATTCCAGTGCCCGCCGTTGCGCCGCATGAAGCATTAGTGACCATGCAAGAATGTATTTGCGTGCAGGGAAATTCGGCATACCTTGCGCCCTACATGCGACGTATGCTGAAATAAATACTCCAGTAGTCCAATTTAGCATCTTGCGCATTCTTTGTGAAATTTATTTCCGTTTTCTTCTGGAACAAGATTATGTTGATGTTGTCAGAGATGTGAATTTCGCGAAGGAAGACAGAAAGCACTTTCATTGCTTTCCAGCCACCACAGGCAGAATGAAGACTGAGCTCGGAGCCGGTGAAGTCTCTATGGTATGCAGTTTGACGTCAAGGCTTTGTGTTAGACATTAAAACCAGCCTAAGATTGATGTCACGTTCCGTCAAATGAGATGAAAATGGTCAAAGTCTCTCGCTCGGTTTGTACCTGTGTAGTATGATAGAAGAGACCCCACTAAATCAAGCCTACTCGTGGCCATAAGGCTTTGTCTATCATTCGCAGCTGACTGTTGAGGACGAAACGCGGCGGGACGGTCCCGCTGAGACGTCATGTGATTGAATCGGAGTTTCAAAGGAGACGCGTTCAGATCACGCGTCGGCAACTTGTTACTTGTCTTTTCACCAACCACAATGTAGGCACCGCAGTGACCGTACTGTCCTCAAACCGTCTTGGTAATTATTTCGCGCTCCCTCACAGCCTAACATGAGATATTGTCTCCGAGGAAGTATCGTTGATATAGTCATGGCATCAGGTCGATCCTTAGAAACAGCCAAGACATTCTGGTTTATATCTTTTGCGGAAAATCCTATCAAATTAATGATGGGACAAGATGTGATGGCCGGATATTCTTCGGAATGCAAGCCATACATATGATCAGGTAAAATACTCCGGAATTCATAAAATATTTGTATTGACGAGATGAAGGCTTTTCGCGCGTTGCAGACGTTTTTCTGGTCTCTCGTATATAAGAGCGCAAACCTATACACCATCGACCTGACATACAGGCTAAGCATCTCCTACAGTAAAAGAATGTTCCATCGTGCCGCTCTTCTCGCTTTCACTCTTTGCGCCGTCGTTCGTGGCCAACAAGTTGGCACAATAACGGCAGAGACGCATCCTGCCCTCTCAGTTCAGGAATGTACCTCGAGCGGCTCTTGCACTACGCAGCAGTCGATTGTCCTCGACTCGAACTGGCGTTGGTTGCATGACATTAGCGGGTACACGACGGGCAATAACTGCTCGACGTCTTCGGGTGCTCCTGAGGATGTCGAGTCGCAGTCCCCGAACTCACAGGTCGTCTTCTCGAACATCAAGTACGGACCTATTGGGTCGACCTTCTGATCATGTTGTTACTCATATTTCCGCGATGATATGAGACCTAAATCGCTGAATAAAATGCATTTCTATATCAAGTCTTTTGCGGATGTTATAAATATATATATATGGCAACAAACGTACACTTATCATTGAGAACCAGTCGGTTATGTAATTGTTTCGGAGCTTGAACTTGGACGTATTGAGATCACGCGTCTCCATTTTGTCTTTTTTCAGACAGACGATCCTCCAATGACGTAGCCATCATACATAAGCCAGCCTTCCGCACCAGGTACGATGCCCGACGCTCTTCAGCCTTTTACTTTCATCTTCAACAGCAACCACAATGTCGACGCGCGCAGGAAACAGCAGACAATCCGGTGACCTTCCGCCAAAGAGGCAGGGTAGGGCCATCCGACACGATGTCTCAAAGCCTTTGCAGAACGTCAGTCTGTCACGAGTCGTGCACTTGCTCACTATGTTCGCCGTGCTCTTTGCTGCGTTTTACGCGTATCGATTCTATCAGTGGAAGTCTGACGTCGGCGGGTGGTGGAACCTCGCTATGGGCAAGCGACCGCCGCAAATGAACGCTCAAACTACGGGCTCTGTTCCGCGCGCGAACAGTGGAATGAAGCAGGATGTTGCGCTAGAGAGTCACATTCATGGGATCGCGTCCATACTTGGAATGCAGCCGACGGACCTTGCCTCCGCACTGCACGACGTCGTGCATCAACACGTCGCGCCGAAGACCATTTCTTCGCTCTCTTCATCAATCTCTAAAACCGCGTCGGCCTCCGGCTCTCCCGCTCCTGCAGCGAGTGTTCTTTTCGACAGCTCTGGGGCTATTCCGGACGCGGCCTCCAGTACAGGCGGTGTAACAGACAAAGCTGGTACGGTGGCGAAAGCGGTAGAGGCACTTGTTGGATTTGACGAGCCGGTCGTGGCTGATTAATAATCTCGTATAGATGGGTGTCAACATTGAGCCCGAGTTCATTGAATGAAAGCTACTGGTAAGCTTTCATTCTATAGCTTTATTTCCGTCGTCATTGTCATAGCTCGCGATGCGCATGTACTAACATTCAATTTCAGATACCCGCACTTGGACTTGAATCATTCTGACATGTTTTCCTGTGCTTTGACCTAAAAATATAAGTTCATATTGCGATTTTGTGTCTTGCCCCGGTTTCGAATCACTATATCCGACAAGCGAAGAAATAGCAAAGTGAATCGCGAAAGCGGGCCTATCTGCAATTCCAATCATCAACGTAGAAATGCACGATCGGCCCACAGGCCACTGACTGTCTTGTGAAATCGTGTACATTTTTGTCTTCTCGCCACCTGGACCAATAGAACCGCAGGGGCCTTATAGATCGCCTCCCATTATTCCAAGGCGTTTGGTCCATCCGGCAAGTAATCCTGTAAAAACTTCTTGCCGCGGTTGTGTTGGAATCATATGTGAGTTTATGCTCGTTTATTATGGTTTGCGCAGACTTTCTGAAATCTTTATCTGGCGTTCAGGATCTGAATGAAAACGGCGAGGTTAGCAAAACAATGTTTAGATGAGTGTCTGTCCGGAATTGGAGTAAGGTCATACGCGTTTAGTGTGTATCTGGATGGCGCTTTGCACTGTGTGATTTCGCGTAATATTGTGTGTTCGCTGGCTCCTCGTCAGAATGCTCTAAACCCACATAGATCTGCGACATCAATCCGGTCAAGCTTTCTTTTCCAAAATCAAAAGAGAAGACGCGCCAGACCTCCGGCATCTATGTCGGAAACTGGTTAGCCCAAACTTGATGTCCTACGACTTAGCGGTGAGTTTTTCGGAGTATCATCACTTTCGTTTTCAATTGGTATCACGAATCTGATTTTGATCTGTTTAGGAACTTCTGGATCCATGATGTCGAAATCACGAATCGTGATGAATGCGTTACCGTCAAGTCTCCAGCGACAAACATCCTGTTTGGTACAACCAGTCTGGCAGATCCACAATAGGGTCTCATTCAACGGGAACTGCGACAGAGAACATTCTGTATCATAACGTTTATACCAATGGAGGCAACCAAATCTTCATGATTAAGTCGAATGGTGGATCTCGCTACGTCAGGAACGTCCTATTCGAGAGTTTCATATCTCGGGGAACTGCGTACGGACTGAATGTAGACCAGCACTGGAGTCGGCAGACCATCGGAGAGGGCTATGGTGTGCAGCTGAGTAACTTAACTTTCAAAGTGAGTACTCAGCTCTCTTCACGCCCTCTTGCCACTAACCAATACGGGAATCTCGATAAGACTGGAGTGGTGCTGTGGTCGATGGTGTCCAACGTTCGCCTATCTAATCTCTTTGCGCAGACGGAGCACCCTGCATGGGTATGAATCTTCAAAACGTGAATCTCTGGTCTGATACTAATGCGGCTATCAGTAAATGTCGGAGCGCTTTCGGTTCAGGAGCATGCTTGAAGTCGGTCGCGCCAACGAGTTATGCCGCGGTGACTACAACGATTAGCAGGCCTGCAGGATATACCACGCTGCCTAGCCTTCCAGGTGATCTTTCCGGGGGATTTACGACTGACCAACCTATTCCAATGCCATGGGTATTTTTAGCATCTCTGCGTTAATCGTTGACTCTTACTCGCTCGCTTTGTTTCATGGAACGACTCCTACGACTTTCTTTCCTGGTCTCCCGCAGATCTCTCCGTTGATAAAGGACATTTAATCCGCTTGACACAGGGCGTGCCATGCCTTTATGTCTAATTGTTCGATCAATTGATAACGAAGATAAATATTCTTGCGAGTGAATTTATCGTGTTAAAACGTTATCTCGTAGGTGAAATGGCGCTAGTCCTCTCACTCTTCTGTGAAGGGTGCAAGTATATGGTTCCCCCATGTGAAGAGCTTTCGCTTTCTTAAGCATATTGCATATGGCAAGGCGCCTTGCGCGCAGCATAGAACTCATTAGTGGATTAACATCAGACACCATGATGTGGCAGGTCAAGATCATGACGTTCAACTGGAGATCACAGAGTTGCAGGCCATCCGTACCCCACAAAAATCTCACATATCACATGTTCTTCGCAAGTGGGGAGATCTGCGGAAGACCAGGATAGAACGTCGTCGGAATCGTCCTTTACGCGAAACAGTAGAAAAGTGTCAGAAATGCAAATTTCGCGATTAAGAAAAGAAAGATCGCTTACGGGACGGGAATAGGCGAGTTCGTCGCGAAGCCCTGCGATAGATCGCCAGAGAGACTTGGTGGGGTAGTGAACCCAGCTGGCCTGCTGATCGTCGTTGTCGTCGTTGCATATGATGTCGGAGTGCCAGATTTCAGGCAGGTTCCGGATCCAAAGGCACTTTGGCATTTGTTCACGGCTTGGTTCGTGTCAGACCAGAGGTTGACGTTGTTGAGTGTAATGCCCGTGCAGGGCGCCCCATCTGCACAAAGAATTTGAATCGGGGCGCGCTGGACACCGTTCACGACTGAGCCATCCCAGTTCTGTCGACCACGAAGAATAAATACAAATTGGGCTTGCGAAGAGAAAATGCTCACTTGGAACTGAATGTTGCTCAGTTGTACACCATTTCCAGGTGCGGTACTCTGGCTACTCCAATACTGATTAATATTTAGCCCATATGCTGTGCCTCTTGAGATGAAGTCCTGGAACTGCACGTTCCTGACATAACCATCTCCTCCATTGGATTTGATCATGAATATTTGGTTACCACCGTTGGTATAGACATTTCGGTAGATGACGTTTTCGATGGCGGTACCAGAGCCGAGAGAGCCAATTGCAGATCCGCCGGATTGATTGCACCATATGCGTTCAACTAAGATGTTGGAGGCCGGAGATTTGACAGTGACGCATTCGTCTCGGTTGGTGACTTCGACGTCATGGATCCAGTAGTTGGTCCCTGAAGTGAGAAGTATTGCGATTCATGTGACTTCATCTTGGAGGAAGGGAAGACGAAACCTTACCCCAGACATCTATTCCGTCCGACCCTCCGAGGTTGGTGCCACGGATAGCCATGTTGTAGATCTCCCCATTCGATCCGTCCTGAATAACGAGATGGAATTCCGGCGCTGGAACATGTTAGGTCAACCATGCACCAAAATAAATGGTGCTCCTGTAAACTATCCGACTCACAGTCGACCAGGATGAGATCGTGGACAGAGAAGTTGTTTGATGTTACCATACGAATAAGACGAGGACTAGAAATTCATATAATGAAGATAACGCCGAGATGAGCATCTGAAAGAGAATGACCACTGACCCATTGTTCCGGCATTGATATCCATTTCCTTGGATTGCACCAGCACTGTTGCTTGAGAAGAACTCAAAATCGTTCGCGTTTTGAATCGCAATCATATGGCCTCCAGATGTACCTTTAGAAGAGAATCGTGTTATCATTATCAGCTTCCGACACAGAAGCACACCTGACGCTACTCACTTGTACGAGTAATGGCACCGTCCATCTGAAAAGCCCACTTCGTGCCGTAGTTGAGCGTCTGCCATGTTTGCATGTTATAGTTCCCTGGTGGTACATAGAGAGTTGCACCCTCAGGATGCTGCTGTACGCAGTTGGTGAAAGCGTTCCCAATAGCAGGTCCAATATCCTACATGATAGATTAGCGTTGGGTAAGTCATTAAATGAGAGTGCATAGCAAATACAGGAGGTAAACAGAAGACTCACGCTAGAACCAATCGACCCGCCATAGTCGAGAACGTTGCATATCGTCCCTTTCTTTTCAGACAAAGGAGTCGTAGGTCCGACGCCGCCAGATAGTTGCGCGATCACGCTGGGAAAAGCAAGAACAAGAGCAGAAAGAAGAGCAAGCCCGGATGCCATTGTCGTGCTGAACCGAGTAAAGAGCGGACACTCTCGCTACTGAGATGAGGAGAGTCGGTGGATGTAATCTCTGGTTTGCCTCAGGCGTCATTTTATACTGTCAGACAGCGCCAACGGATTTTCCTCGCCCTTTTCGCAATTCTTTTCTTCCTTGCAGCCGAGAGTCAGAAATAGGCGGTTGCGTGGATCCGCTAGACCTCGCGATGTTATTGCACATATGGACCCATGGGTTCTGCGGCGCTGGCTAAGATCACTTGACCTAGGTCTCAAAATAGAGGTTAGAATTCGGGAGATGAAATATGTATGACGGACCGTTCAAGAATGAATGTCGGTGTGAAATGACCGTATATTTATATTCTCGGAACGGTTACAACGGTACGCTCAAATGAAAGTAAAGAAACGCGAAGCGTATGTGCCGAATCCGGATTCCCACGGTCCTAAGACACGCGCGACGCGAATGCTTGCGAAGATGGTGGTGTAATTCCGAGAAAGAGCCAAGGAAGTTTGTCATGCTTCCCGCCGGCATTTAAGCAAATTAAATAGATACCGCTCATAATGTAGGGCCTTGTAGGGCACAACTAGTCTTCTAGACCAATGTTGTGTAGCGTGGAAGGAGTAGTCAAGGAGTTGTTATGTGACCCGATAATGTTGTACGCATGTGGCCGCATCATGGAGTCCAAAAAGGGACGTGATGAAACCTTGACATAGGTTGTTGGATGCCTTGCGTATCTTGAAAAGAAAGGGATTGTCAGTTGTCTTTCACGAAAATCTACAATATACCCTTTTGCAATATTCAATGCTCAGTTGACGGTTGCATGTATCCAGCTGGAAGTGGTCTAGACAATGTAGATATGGATCCGGAGCAGCTGACGAAAAAAGAATTCAGGAGGATACGTGGCAAATCTCTCAGAAAGTGAACCTCCATTATACCCGGACGCTGATGACCCAGTGAATACCAAAGGTACTGCGGTTAACCCTTGGAAACTAGACTACAAATATTTCTGTTAGATTGATGTGACCATGCCCAGATACTAGTACTTCTCACCGCAAACTTCGATGCTCAATTGTATGTGGTCACCAATGAATGAGGAACATTCTGAATTTCTGTCACACTGAGCATTCAGTCACGTGACATGTCACTGATGTCAGAGGTCAACTATTCAGGACCGATGTGTATGATTTCTACCAGAAAAAATGACTAAATGCTAGATATATTATGTAGAATAGTCCATTAAGCCACTAGCTTGTGTTTATACGATATATTTATGCAGCAGGATTTGACACTCAAGATAAGGTGGTACATTGACCAGATCGTGGGAATTGCATAGATTTCCATGTGACAGTATCAGTATGACTACATAGGCAGAGGAAAACTGTTCGTGGCAAGGGCCGGAAATATACCGCATTTGCCGACAAGCGAGGTATCAAACGTACTCGTACTTTTGAAGAGACTATCGGGAGACAAATTGTCATGAGCGGCACTGTTAGGAATACCTCTCAGAGGATTACTAGAGCCATGTAGAAGTCAGGAATTGAACTGAAATGCCAGGAGGAAAAAGTTGGAGGTGAGATTCTGATCACAGTAAGTTCTGTTTTACCTCTGCTCTCATGATGTAGATCTGACTGCGTACAGCATCGTGGCGATTCACTTTACGTTAGTGGGCTTCCATTATTTGCACGCTCGCAGAATGGCCATTTGGAACTTGAGCGCGATTCAGGAGTGCCATTCCCCAACTACTTGTCATCCGCTCAAATGCCTTGTCTGAAGGTGCTTGGTTATCACTACAACATAAACGGAATCACGTACGAGGCAGTTCTTCAGAACCCTGACGGTTCCTATAATGCAGACGAACCCAACTTCATTATCAAGACAGTAGATGCGTCGCAGATGGAGTACGAGAAGTACAGGAACTCCTTTGAGGAACTTCTTTCGGAATATGAAACATACTACCCGCTTGCGCTAGCCAAACGTGCTGGTAGATTCAATGACGTTATAGAGAAATTCACACCGACTTGCTACGGTCTTTATCAGGGTAAAAGTGGGTTCAAAGGCGTGTTCGCCTTAGTAATAGAGCATGTAGGTGTGGTGGATCTCAACCAGTATCGGTATTGGTCAGAGTCCAACAAGTATGTAAAGTCTCTGTTCTGTGCCGCCAGATTACTTAAATAGTGTTCATAGAATCGCGTTGGTCCAGTCTCTTCTTGCTCTCCACTCACTTGGGATCTTCCACGGTGATCCTGACGAGAGGAATATTGCTATTGGACGCAAAGGCGCGGACAACAATTACCGATTCTTCGACTTTGGCAACAGTCATTGGCATAGGTGTCCTGACATTACAGACTGCGAGGAGTTAATAGTTCAAGTTCGGATCCTCTACAACATGCGTGCGCCCTCGTGGAACCGCATAGATTTGCAGGAGAGGACCATCCGTGAATATACATTGCCGTTCTGCAATCTTGAAAAAGTCGTTGAAGGTGAAGGGATGGAATCTTTCAACTACGAACCAATCGTTCTGCGTATAAGAAGGCGAGCAAAAAAGTACGACACGGAGTACAACCAGACATTGTAAAAGCCTGGAGAGAAGCACAGGCGGGTTGTTTCGACAATGTTCTGCACTAATTGACATTACCTCCCTATGCAACTGGCAATATACGGATGTCTCCTCTCCTTCCTCAAGACCAATGTACTGGAGCCGCTTTTTCAAGAGTGAGAATGTCAACTTGTTCGAATTGACTTGGGGAGAGTAGGCTGGAAGGAACACGAGTGGCGAGCCTCTATAATGCAATATATTATCATAAAATGTGTAGTGAAATACATACAACCAAGCACACCTTGATTCAATTATATCCACGAACTTCTTGGGACTTATGGATTGCGTAGTTGTCCATGACTACGACAGATCCAGGCTCTGCACGCTCTGAAATCCGTGCCATAAAATCAATAAATGATACTGCATTGAAAGCGCCCGGCAGAGAACCAGGAGTTCCTGATGCGTGAGGCGGAGGGGGAGCACAAGCGCGGGCGCTCAGGGAAGATGCGATCAACAAAGACAAGACGACCGTGAGCGCGAGACTGCTGATTTTAGACGCAGAGAGTGTGATAGGCAATCTGAGCAGAGGAGGGAGGAGTCCCGCCGTGCGTCAAAATACGTGGATCGTGATCTCGAAAAGATTTTGACGCTTGGTCGGCAAAGTCAAAGGAGATGGCGAGATGCGCACCGAGCCAAATTCCGGCCGGAGAATAAAATTACTCGAGGAGTTCTCGGGAATTTCAAGTCGCATAGACAAATGGCCTGAAGAGTGGAAGGCAAATCGTGAGAAAAGAACCCGGAGATAGAGGGAGGCCAGACAGGTAGAGATTGAGGAGAGGGAAAGGGTGAGGGTGCGTAAGGAATGAGAGGAACTTTGCAGGTAGGCTGAATCTTCCCTCTTCCACGAGAAGTCCCGGCGATCTTCCGAAGCACGGTTCCACCCTTTGGATTTGCGGCGACAGTGACTTCAGCGTATGTCGTAGCTGGCTTGTTTTGGTCCTCCACCGTGACCAACGATGCCGCGGCCGCTCCCGTCGATGCAGACATGTCAGTCATCGTCCCACACAGCATCGCTAAACTGCATCCCATCTAGGGCTTCGCAGCGTATCGTATATAGCGTATACGATACGGCGTATACGCTATACGCGCCTATGCGTATCAGCTCAAGCAACTGGATTATACGCCCATATGCGTATAATATTTTGGAAATTTTGGCGTATACGGCGTATACGTGCGTATATTTTTGGGCCCGAAAACAGTAAGAAATCCCGCACTCGAATGAGAAATCTGCCTCTTTGCTTCGAAATTAGACATAACTCACCGAAATCTTACTGTTGGGTGTGTGGTCACGGTCTCTAGCACACGTCCAGCATAATATTTAGAGTTGTCTCGCTTATAATGCAAAAATTACGTAAATTCATACTCCCTTATCTGACAGAATTCTGGCAGAACCTCGTCATTTGCACAAAAATTAGTATTTGTATTAGGTGTCTCACCTTAAGGAACGCAACGAAAGTATTTTCTAAACACAAACATGACGTGCAATGGTCAGAATGTTGTGCTGTTGGTGTGGACCCGTATATGCCGTATACGCCGTATATATACGCGCGTATCCGTATCTCAGTTCAAAATCAAATATACGCTCGTATAAAATACGAGCGTATGCGTATATGCCTAAAATTATACGCGCGTATCGTATACGATACGCGCGGAGCCCTAATCCCATCTAAGCAGCTATTCTGGAAAGGGGACAAGAAAAGTGAAGTCTTCCTCGTCGGGTCGACCGTCACAAAAAAAGTCCATCGCCTCTGAGAATCCGCAGCCAAGAGTGTCTCAGAACATAAGTCGCCAAAGAGAAGGGCCATCGTTAGAAGGAGCATTTCTGGAAGGGATTAGATATCTGGACAACAGAACAGAATCCGTTCCGAAATGTTGGGACATCAACGCGCGGCCAGATAAGTAGCGATGACTCTTCCAATGCATCTGTGTCGTCTTCACCTCATCTACTTTTATGTAACCGTTGGAGTTCGCCCATCGAAACGAGGCAAAGACTGAAGAGTTCAACCTGTGACCTGTCGGACGCTTCGACAGAGATTGCTGAGGAGGACGAGAATGTTCCGACTCCATCTGCAGATCCTTCTGACTTCCCTAAACTGCGCCTGTACGACAAATTAAACAAATCGCGCACAGTTAGGCTGTGCAGAGGTGCACGGGAAAAGGATCGCGAGGGAGAATTGCATGCGACAAAGACGTGAAGAGGATTAGGAGAGGGTGTATGGCAAAGGAGGGGGGGGCAAGACAGATTATAATGATGGAGAGGACGAACGAGGGGCAGCGATGTAAGTAAGCAAAAAGACAATACGGCCATTGGGGATAGGGAAGATGAGCATAGTCGTGTACGACGTCTCTTGACGCACGTTTCGACCTGATGGACGTTCTAGATATTGCAGAGAATCCTGCTCGCCCACTTTCATCGTCATTCTTCGTGTATTTGACTCCCCGCGCATCCGCCTCTCCTTGGTGCTTCAATAGAACGACGCGGATGTGGAACCTTCTGAAGAATAAGCTGACTATTGCTTTTTCGTAGCCTATTTCAAGTCTATCCTCACAGCCATATCGAAGTCTACCGAAGAGATATCTGACTTTATTTTGTTTCGTATGTCGACGAAGGTGGGATCACAGCTGGCGCGGAGGGGAAGGCCAACAAGGCAAGCCTGCGAGGCTCTCATACACAATTCTTTTTTTTCTCCTTTGAACGACAAGAACATCAAGGGCCGGGAAGACAACAATAGTTGCGAGTCCTTGGACTTGGCTAAGCGCGCAGGCTGGCATGAGCGACCCGAGATCCTAGATCCATGTCCATGGGACAAAAAAAAAAAAAAAAAAAAAAGAGAGAGAGAGAGAGAGAGAGAGAGAGAGAGAGAGAGAAGAGAAAAAAAGAAACAAGAACTCAACAAAGATCAAGGATCCAATGACATACCTCGAGCAAATACGAGCCCTTCCTTCTTTAAGTCTCATAGGCAACTCGTCCCATTTACAGGTGGCAAGGTGTTCCACACAGAGAATACAAAGAAGATTGGGGAGAGACGACTCCGATATCGATGTGTCCGCGGGGGGCGTTCAACCACCACTGGCATCCTTTCCCCGATTCGGAGTCGCCGACCTCAGGACGCTACGTACGTACATGATTGCTTAGACAGTACAAGTACAAGTACATATCCATGCTCGTATACTACCATGCAATCGTATCGTATCGTAGGGCTGAGAACCCAGAACCGCGACTTGGAAGGTAAAAGGACTCGAGAGACGGAGTGAGTGAGTGAGTGAGTGAGTGAGTGAGTAAGGAGAGCAGCGATGAAGGATGAGCATTGAGGGAGGCTCATGAAGGAACTTCTCGCTTCTCCTACCTATGCATCACATTGCATTAGCTATGTTCAAACTCCGCTTTTCGGAGTATCATTGTACGCGTACCAAACAAATCAAAAGGATGGACGTCTATGGAATGTGACTTGATTGTCAATATAATTGTGATGTAAGCCGACCCGATGGTACAGAGACAGTAAAGGTAAAGGAAAGAAGGAAAGGTAAAGTGTAGCGAGTACCGACCAAACTACTACCCGCAGACCCAAGAAGCAAGAATCAGTCACAACTTGAAGTATGCACTATGTAGTACTATTTAGGAGGAGGGTCAGTCGGTATGACAGTTCTATACACGCACGTGTAACTTGAGGGAGGGACACCAAAATCAAATAATCCAGAGAAAGAAAGAAAGAAAGAAACGAGAACCAGGAACCGAGCAGAGGAAAGCAAAAAAAAAAGAAAAAAAGTCAAATGAGATAAGATATTCTAGGAAGCGAAGTCGAGTGAGTCTTAGGTAGGACCGAAGAAAAGTAGTACGAGTAAGTCGCGAGTATCCAAGAAATTTTGGGAGAGGGGGGAAAGGGAGAATCGAATGGACGATTTCAAAAGTAGTGTTAACGAGTTTTTGAGCGTCAGGAAGTGATGTGCGATGCGATGTGCGTGTATGAGCGTAGTTGTGAGTGTATCGCGAAGAGAGAGAATAAGAAAAAGTCGATAGCGGAAGGGAAGGAATACTCCTTTTTGTATCCGAGTCCAATTAGACGGGCGGGTATATCGTCCTCCTCACCTCTAAATCCCTCTAAACACCCACCCCCCACCCAACGCCCACACCCAGCACAACCAGCCCCACCATCAGTCCGAGACGAGGCACGTCCCCCCTCGCGCGGCGCGCACCATTCGCGCCCACCGCGCCCTCCTGCACCCAATCCCGCCACGCCGCGTACATCATCACGACGAACGCCTGCGCCTCGGGGCTCCTCTCCCCCTCCTGCCCGAACGAATGCGGGTTCACGACGGGGGTGAGCCACCCCTGCGAGTCGAAGTGCGTCATGTTCGTCAGCGCGTTCGGGTCGACGAAGGACGTGTTTTGCGAGAAGGAGGGGGCGGAGGAGAAGGATGCCTGTGTTGGGGCGGTGGAGGGCGCCCAGAGTGCGCGGCGCACGAACTCGGCTTGGGGGAGGTGGCGGTACGTGCGCGTGAGGAGGGCGTGTCGATAGACGGTCGATGCGAGGAGTGCGGCGGAGGCGGCGTCGACGAAGGAGGAGCTGTCGTTTGCGTAGTTGTGGAACATCCCGTCGTCGCGCTGTATCGTGAAATCCATCCATCAGCCACCCAAAAAAAAAGGAGAAAGTAGGAACTGGACGCTGACCATGTAGAGATACATCCCATCGTGAATCTCGTTCACCCAGTTCTTCAGATCTCTAACCTCGCCCTTCATCGCGTTGCGGTACTGGCTGTTCTGGATCGTGCCCAGGACGCGCAGCATGCCCGCTGCGGCCCATCCGTTCCCCGTGCTCCAGAATCCTGCATCCTGGAAGTCGGACCCGAGGAGGACGTGTCGCCATAACCTGTGATCATCATCGGAATCGTCGGAGTCGGAGTCGGAGAGGAGGTAGGAGCGGTAGAGCCTGATTTGGTTGTGTGCCTCCTCGACCATGGACCGGTTGGAGGTGAGCACGCCGTAGTACGCGAGAAAGGGCGGGACCATGTACACAAAGTCGGACCTAACAAAATATCAATGTCTGCATCTTTTGCGAAAGTCGTTGGCGCTCACGCACCAAAGCTGGACCTGGCTAACCCGATGGCTCAACGCCCCATCCTCCGTGCGCGGCACTCTCTCCCATAGGTAATCCATCTGCTCCCTCGCAGCGCCGTCATAATCCACCCCGCTCACACCCTCCTGGCCCGTCCAGTTCGCAATCAGCGCCGCAACGCCATTGCTCGCCGGGTCCGCCGCGCTCCCATCTCCCGGCCAGAACGGTTGCGGGGCCGTCAAATCGGATTGCGATCGAAGCAGCGTGGTTTTGTTCTGTATGACTTGTGTTATGCTATCGATGACGGGGGAGAGGGAGGAGGGGAGGGAGGAAGAGGGCGGGACGAAAGAGTCGTTGAGCACGCTGAAGGAGGGCGTGGTGAGCTCGACGAGGGCTTGTTGTTCTGTTCCGACTTCCCAGCTGCGTCGTCATTTGAGAAAGAAAAGAAAAGAAGAAAAAATGTGTCAGTTTCGTTGGATAAAACGGCTTCGGAACCAGAAAGAGAAATGAGAAGGACTATTATGTATTCAATTGAAACCCGAAGGGCGCGGAGAACGCCAGCGGGGATCGGCGCGTGATAGTCCATCACGGGCGGGAGAGCTCATCACGATTAACCAAGCGCTTCTGTTCGCTTGCTTGACGCCGTCGGGCAACGTTAATCGGAGGGTCGTGCCGGGAGAAGCAAGGCGCATCACGTAACCGACGTCTCTAAGACTGGACTGACAACTCCGCAACCCAGACAGACCGATCATTCGAGGCCAAGCACGCTCCCTCGCGCGGCGCGTCGACGTCATCGTCTTGCCCCCCACAATCTGCCCGAGAAAGAAATAACGCCACATTCCGAACTGCGAAACCGAAAAAAAACCTGCAACCCCCCCTCCCAGAACAGAACCAATGCTCCCGACAAGAACCAAATCGAGAAAAGAAACGTAAACTCACCTCTCCGATGCACTCTCATTCAGCCGCTGCACGACGATGTCGACCTGTGCGGTCGTCAGGTTCTGCTCCGCGCGGACGACCGCACCGAGTGTGATCGCGAGGAGGGTGAAGGGTCTCGGTCTCGGTCTGCGGCGGACTTGAGAGTGGGTCTGGGCTTGTCGGCGTTGACGTTGACGTTGACAGCAGCGAAAGCTAGAAGGGAGGATGTGCGTCATCGTGTACGTCTAAGAGGAAGGGGGACTGAAGTGAAGGATATATATGCATATCCGAGCTTGGATGGTGGTGTTCTCAGCTATTCTTGGTCACTTGGCGTGAATTATAATATCTTGGGACATACGTCATTCCCACATGTCTTGTCGTCTCCTCTGTCTCATCCAACAAACAAAAAGATGTACATGTACATGCGTACGGGCGGCGTGTCACCATCATCAACAGATATTTGGAAAACAACAACTGACTCCGGTTGGATTCTCTTAGCCTAGCCGATATCAATTCAAACCGGCCGCCGCAACAGTTCCTTACTGTAAATTAAAAGTCTTTCTCCGACGATCCCTGTTTGCTGGCGTCATCGTTGATTCCCTCAAGAATTGACACCTTGAGACGCCTTCTCTTACTTACTTATCACTCCTTGGCCCTGTCCTGTCGACGGACGCTTCCCGGGCCCATTTGCCCGTCTTCCAGCCGGAGTCACTTTGCCCGGATTACAGTGATGCGTGTACGCAGAAGTCTTGGGCGCCGTTCTGTCTCTGGTCTAATCTACGAACATCCTCTTGTATTCACACCAAGCAGTGAGCCTTCATCTCACTTCGATTATGATCCCTCTCACAAGCTCCGGTCCCTCGAAAAAAAATCCTCCGAAGCTCAATGGGGAAAAGCTATGGAAGCAGGCGCGCCATCTACTGTACATGCCCAGCGACACATAGAAGGACATCTACGGCCTATGATAGATCAGATCATCACTGACATCTATTCGCTCTGTCGACTACTAAGAAAAAGCGAGTTGACTCTGACGAACAGAGTATGCTAGCCAGCCGGTCAGGCCCGGTTTCACTTCACTTCAGTCCAGGTTCTTCTTTTCCCTTCATGTCTTCAGAAGTCCCGAGTCCCGAGTCTGACTTCTTCCTGCGCGCATCCTCTAATAGCTCTGCGACGTACTCACTCGACGTCTCTCGCGCACGCAAGTATGTACCACCCCGTACATCCCCGACCTGTCCGCAGACCGTCGCATCCCATCACATCCCTTATCGCAGGCCAACGCAATTTTAATTCAACTGACCTAAAAATAGAATGAAAGGAGTTCTACCTCCGTGTGGGTATATAGGTACAGGACAGGACGGGAGGACCTGATTGGACCCTTGACTTCTTTCAGCCTTTTGTTTTTCATCCCCTCCCCCGGTTCTCGGAGTGATGCGGGGGTACGGGTTGCGTGAGATGGAACTTGGAAGGGAAATGAGGGAAGTACTAGTACTGATGGATGCGACTAGCGTATCGACCTGTCAATCAGTCGAAGAGACGAAGGACGAAGGACGGAATGAATTAGGCGATAACAGAATTACTCGGGAGTCTCGAAAAGCGAAGAACGAAGAACGAAGAGTCGCGAGCCTTGCACTATACAGTCCAGCGCTTATCCTAACGCGCATACATATACTTACGCGCATACCTCCCGAGTCCGACTCTTTCTTGTGAGTAATATTATAAGTATTCCAGTCCTCACCGCGATATACTCGACCCTTTCTCGTTCGCAAGCATGTATGTATTCCCAGTGCATCCCCGATCTCTGTTCGCAGACCGTCGCATCACATCCCTTATCGCAGGTCAACGCATTCCGATTCAACTGGCCTGAAAATAGAATTGATGAAAGGAGTTTTACCCCCCCGTGTGGGTATATAGGTACAGTGCAGGACAGGAGGACGTGATAGGACCCTTGACTTCCATCAGCTTTTCCCCTCGAGTTGGAGTGATGCGGGATGCGGGACTCGTGAGATGGAAGGGAAAACAAGATGGAGAGTAAGCGAGGGAAGGAAGAAGAAGAAGAAGAAGAAGAAGAAGAAGAAGAAGAGATGGCTTGATGGGACGGGTGCGCTAGCGTCCGCCTGTCAATAATCAGTCGAAGAGACAAAATACAAAGCACGATGGAACAAGGCGCTAACAGAATTGCGAATATCTATCATTTGGTCAGTTCGGGAATACTCGAAGAACGAAGAATGAAGCAAAGCACTTGTGCTTGCTTCCGCACATCTTTACAGACGTACCAGCACGTATCCGGTATGAGATCGCCCACGGTTTAAGGTTATAGGCTAGAGAATAGACTGGACCAGGACTATCACTATGTGGATGTTTCGGATGCGCGCAAGTAAGTAGTTGTACTGTACCAACCCTTCCCTGCCCCGACTGGTAACCGTAACGATAATGATGCTCGCTCTCGAATCCGTCATTCATTTGTCCGAGTCCGGGTGCAGTAAGATATCCCTCCTGGAATTAGAGTCAGTCAGATTCTTCCCACTATTCCCGCTTTCTGCGGGTCGACTGGATTCACGGATTTACGTTTTCTGCCTGAGTTTATTACGGATAGTGGTAAGTAATCATAATATACATACAGTATGAGCAATTCGTAGGTAAGTAGGACAATATCACAAGGCCATTCACGTACGTTCTATAGTACTTGCTGTAAAGAAGCGCGAAACGTAATGTGGTTATGAAACGCACCCTTCTCGCCCTTCCCGCTTCTCCGCTTCTTTGCTACCAGAGTTTCGCTTCCGAGTATTGTTTATGATTGGGATGGGCAATCGCCAAAGAACAGAGTACACCGCATGTGAGTCTTTCACAGGTGCCTATAGCAAATGAACCAACAATTTAAAGGTCCGTCGGGTGGAACGCTTCCTACGCTACGATTCGTCTTCTTCCCTTTCCCGACGATACTAATGATATTTATATCCAACCTTAAGCTTATCCGGATCTTCGAGTCCGAGACCGTAGAAAGTAGAAGAACGGTCGTGGTTTGCTGCGGTACAGAGGAATAGCACACCGTGGGATTCCCCGATGAAGCTCCTTCTATGTATAATTGATCGTGCCAGCAAGTCAAGAAGATAAGGATTCAGAAGGACGACAGCGCAATGGGCCCAACGATTTGTGCTGCCTTTTTGCGTGATGAATGCGCGCCCGTGATCCTTTGCACTGGATGCAAGGTGTTTCTCCGACGAGTAAGTTTCCTTTTGGTAGATAGAATAAGGGCGACCGGGATACCTGAAGAACCCCGGGTATGGCGCGTAACATTTCTTCACAAAGTCGCACAAATTTCCCGTGCGCGTTAGTGTTAGGTACTTCGTCAAGACGGACTAATATTTGCTTGGGCAGAAACAAGCCACTTTAGTCATTTCAGGGGTAGAGTAGCTTCCGGTCGGACGCTTCTTCTACCTGCGCAATCCGTCCGAGGCCATCTAACAGACTCAGGACAGGTTGTCACATTAGGCGGGCTAACTGAAATATTCATTGTAAAGTTGCTAAGGGTTCCACCCGGCGTGATTTTGACAGGCGCTGTGGTTCGTTAGTACCTTTTTTTTTCTATGGTGAACGAGGAAATGAGACGGTCATTCACAGGACGTTAGGCAGCGTATGACACGGAAAGGAACTCGAAGCATTGCCGCCGGAGATCAGTTCTGATTCCATAGCCAGTGGGCCAGTTCCTCGGCGATCCTTTGACTTCAGTCTTGGACCAGCGCTATCTCGAGGGAGCATACGCGGGAACGAGATCTGGGTCATTTCTGGACGCTGGAGGCTGAGAAGGGGCAATGATACATCCCGTAAGACAGGACGACGAGAGATTGTGCTGTGGGAGGGATAATTGAACCGTGCTGATCGCATCCACGTTGTGGTTGGAAGCTCAGTTCGACTCGGACGTTTCCGAGCCTCGCTTTGGATTCAAACGCGATCACGTGGCATTTGCGAGCCACGATCGATCGCGATCGCGATCAGATAGACAACAACCACACACAGAAATATGTTTATACTTGTTTACGCACCCGAAAGGCAGCAATCGGCCTGTGGGGTATAAAGACTGACCCGTGAGCCTGTCGTGTTTTGGACCCGTCCTTACACTATCCTTCCTTTAAGCCCGTTCTTTTCTTTAGCTTGTAAGCTTTCTCTTCACTTCTATTCACGAAGGCAAGTCGACTCTCTTTTGAGAATGCACATATGTCTGTAGTGGCTGACTGTACCTCTCGTTGATAAAGTCTTCTTGTCTGACCTTATGCGCTTCAGCGCTAAAGGAAGCGATTCTTCGACAAGTTCATCTTATTCGTCGTCTTATTCGTCTTCCGGTAGCAGCAGTTGCAGCAGTAGCAGTGGTAGCAGTAGTAGCCGGTCCATAGCGCGCAGAGCCCGTCACCGGGCATTCCTCCAGCGTCAGAATGTGCCCGCCGTCGTGACGAAGGCCGCAGACAAGCTCCCAGATGATTTTGTTGCGATTCCACTGACCCCGTGGCGCGATCTTCTCTACTTCGTGATGAAGTCTAGCCTACGCGCGTGCCGATATTCTATACGCTACATATGGAAGAACATCCTCCCTGGACTACTCTCACTCTCTGTGAGGGGGGCTGCCCGACTCTGGAGGCGTGTCGCCAGGATCCCGTGGACCGATGCCTTGTTGAACTTCCTTTTCTGCGTGGACGAACATCTGAGATGTTTCGCGCGCGGTGTAAAGAGTCTCCTTCCTGGGTTGCCGGGCTTCTTAAAGTTCTTTGCGAGAAGAAGGACTCCGAGGAGACGGGAAACTGTTGTGCCTCCTCCGCCCCAGCCAAGTATGCATGCGCCCCAACCAAGCATGCCTCCGTTCCAGCCAGCCATGCCTCTGCCTCAGCCAAGCGAGCCTCTGCTGCAGCTAAGCAAGCCTCGTCCCGTTCGGTCGCCTGTACGAATCGTTATCCCTCATCGTCCGATCCGCCTCAGTTGGTGTTCATTGGTGAAACTGGACGAGCTCAAGCCCGAAGAGAAGCAGATTAAACTTAACGAGTGGCTTTATGATGTGCAACACGCACATGATCAAGAAAACGAGACTGATGATGAAGACGAGGTTGAGGAGATGCTCAACGAGCCCGGAGACATGGCCAGTGTCAATGATATGGAGATAGATGACATCGATAAATATCGCCAGTCTTGGTCGGAGGAACCGGACGTTCCTTCAGCAGAGAGGGACAGACGCCTCAGAGCGGCCTCCCTGCGGATTACACGAGATCATTCTCGTTTTCATCCCTACAATTATCAACGTGCCACTCGCCCGCGCCGTGAGATTTTGAAACTGATTAACCAGGAAGGACCCCTTGTTACCGGACTTGGCCAGTACGAACTGAAGTGGAGGGAGATTGAAGACGGTCTGCGCGTTTCGCTTAACTTCGCGTCGGTCCCCTGGCCGATTCTTCCTATGAACACGCCGCCGACGGTTGCGCATATCACGAAAAAGCGAGTCATGACTTGCATGTTCTATTCCATGTTTGAGCCCTACACGCTTTGTCTCTGCAAGTATCCGGACCAGCTCAGGGCCACTCTTCGCTACGATCTTATCAACAGGTGGAGCTCGGAAAAGTTCAATGAACTCGTACTCCTTCGCATCGCGAACGTCGCCGAAGCGGAGGAAGTACGCGCCGCTGCAGAAGTCGTGCGGAGTACGTTTTTGGAAATGACAACAATTGAATTCTGGGAGTATATCTCAAAGAGGGAAGTACGAGGCGATGAATTTATACTGCAAATACGTGCCCAGGCGGGAAGGGCTCCATTCAATTTCAAATAGACTAAGTGTCCTTTCTTTTTTCTCTTTCTCAAACACAATGACGCTTTCCGGCTGGTCCGACGCGTGCTGTCTAATCAACTTATCACTCATTAATCTTCATCTATTTTCTCTACCTCTGACTTATAACACACTCATTTGTAGCCTGCTAGAACTGTAGTCATAGTGGCAATCTCTCTGTATCGCTGAATTCATAATGAATACTATGCATGTTAGTCTTCATCCCTGGTGCTATGGAAGATTCTGTTCTTTGCTTTTCGAAGAAACAGGACAATTAGTGAACGCAGTTATGGATCCTGACCGACCAACGCCTTGGAGAATAACCCGATGCATGCGGCGAAAGGTGTCGTATAAAACAAGACACTTCAATTACTCTTATGCGTAGAAACTTGGGCCCGAAGAATCTGCCCTCAACGTAGCTCCTCAATGCTCAAAACGTCTATTAAGTACAGCCAGTGATACAGTCAGACACGGAAACAGTGTGAGTATAAGATAACCAATGCAACAACGATCCCGAACGGAAGCAAAGTCTATGCTAATCACTAGCCCAAGACTCTTATTTCCCTGTTCTCCTCTTCTTCCTGCCACCTACTTCCTCTTCGCCGTCCCTATTCCCAACATCATTCTCCTTATTCGCACCATACAACGCACTTGTGCTCCTCTGCGCGGTCCTCTCGACTACGCTCGTCCCGTCTCTGAACCGCGTTCGGAAGAGCACGTTTGCGTTGGTGAAAAGCCCTTCCTTGAGCGAGACGACAATGAACTGTGATCCACGGAAACGTGTACGGAAGAGTTGCCCGATGTGTTGTGTATGTGAAAGATCGAGCGCAGCGTCAATCTCATCGAGGATGTACATTGGTGCAGGCTTGAATTGGAGGAGGGACATTATTAGTGAGAGGGCGATGAGCGAACTGAACGCAAAGAAGTCAGTAATATACGAAGTAGATCGGTGAAGATACATACCGTTGTCCACCAGACAACTCTGTCAAACTCTGCTTCCATACGGATCCGAGCTGGACTTTCACTTCCAGCCCTTGCGTGAGGTCCTGCCCTTCCGGAGGCTGAAGCTTCGCGAAGTTTCCCGGAAGAAGTTCCGCGAAGATACCACCGAAGTCGCTATATGGAAAGATAACCGGAATCAATCCAACATGGTTCTGTAAGGAAATAGAGATAGGCATACGCATTGACTTTCTCCCACGTCTTTTGAAGTGCGTCCCGCTTATATCGGTCCAGTTCCGCGATGGTCTCCTCGATCTTCTCCTTATCTTTGAGAACGGTGGCCATCATTTTCTTGAGACCTGTCTCCCTCTTCTCCACGCTGGCAAAGCGAGTGAGTAAAAGGCAGACGGAGACGTGGATAGAAACATACCTGTCAATGGTGTGAAGCACCTTCGGGTTGACTTTCTTCTTCATTCCCTTCTGTTGCTCCTCCAGTTCTCGTGCCTTCTCTTTTAACCGGCCCATATCATTTGCAGCGAAGTCATATGCCGAGCCAGGCTTTCCGAAGAACCTATACTGGTCTTTCAGTTCTAGATCCATGGTAAGGAGTAGAAAACAAACGCACTGGTTCTCCTCCGCAATCCACTCATACATCTTCTCCAAGTTTGCTACAAAGTTTGCAGCAGTGACTTTATCCTTCGCCAGCGCCTGTAGATCATGCTCGAATTTCTTTAGCTGTAGCTCCGCGTCGCTGATAGCCTGTTTCTTGTTCTTGATCACGTTCTCAAGGTCTTTCAACTCGTTGTCGAATCGCGTTAGAGTTGCGCGTTCCTCTTGGAGCTTACGGAGTGCCTCGGCATGTGCACGCTGTAAAGATCTTTATCAGAAAAGGCCGTCATGTGGAATGAAATGGTTGGAATAGCACCTCGTTCTTCTCGAGCTCCTTCAAGAGCTTCTCAAGTTCCTTCCGGAGACTAGCGACGTTTTGCTCAGCTTGACTTACAGTGTCCTTTGCAGATTCGATGTCGCTCTCGGTTTGCTCTGGACGACGATTAGTACGAGGCGGCACGGAAGAAAAGTGACACTCAAACCTAGTTCAAGAGTAGCAGTCTGGAGTTCCTTCTGCTCCGTCTTGACTTTGACAGATTGCTTTTGGAGAGCAGTCTTGAGCTTGCTGATTTCGGTCTGTCGGTCAGGAATGTCAAAAATGTCAGAAACAGCAAATACGGGAAGCCAAATGGGACAACCTTTAGCTCACTGATCTTGCCCTCCTTGTTATTTTTGAACTCGTCCATGTCCTTTTCCAGCTTAGTGCACTCAGCTTTTGCTTCGGCCTGTCGTGTTCGAGCAGACTGGACCGCCTCTTCAAGATCTGCGATAGTCTTCTTCAGAGCCTCAATCTCTGTGCCGACCTGGGAGCTCTTGTCAGTACTTCTTCCACTATGTAGGTTTATTAAACCATGGCTTACGCGTGCAGCATTGCTTCCTTCAACCTGCTCCTCTAGCAGAGTCATCTCGTGCTGTTTGAGTTCTAGTTCACCTGCGAGACGCTTCCACTGCTCGCGACCCGCTCGACTACTCTCTGCCTCTCGTTCTAGTGTGTGCAAGCGCTGAGTAGCTTCTCTCAAGGTCTGCTCTACTTTCTGGAGCTCCTGCACTTTCACTAGGATGCCGCTGCTATTCGGCGCAGAACCGCCGCTGAGCGTGCCAGATGGATCGTACACATCACCGTCGAGGGTAACAGAGCGCACACCGCCGACCTCTTTGGAGAAGGTGACGAGCTTTGCGGAGGCTGCATCATCACAGACGAGCGTGTCGCCGAAGACGTAGGCCATGGCGCTCGCTACTTCCTCTGGGTAGCCGACCAGTGTCAGAGCAAGGCGCACTTTGCCTGGAGCGAGCCGCTGCGCAGCTTGAAGTTTCTTGACAAGATTAAATTATTAGCGACAACAAGAGAAAAAGAACGAGCGAATTTACCTGCGCAGACATTTTGAAGGCATTGATCTTGCTCAAAGGAATGATAGTGACACGTTTCTTGAGCTTGCCGTTTTGAAGCAAGTCCTTTCCGACTTTCTCGTCTTGGACGACCACGTTGTATAGCTTTCCGCCAGCTGTGATTTCAAGGGCCGTAGATTTGTTGTAGTCGGAGGACTCCAGAGAGATGAGAGAAGCTACGAGTCCTTTCACTTTTGATCGGTCGAAGTTCGGTGATGGAGGCGTATAGCTGAAGTCGATTGATGAAAGTCGCTGGCGGACCGCATCTCGTTCCTGACTTTCGTCAAATATGGCATGAAGATGAAACTCCAATGACTTACCTCCGTCAGCTGTCGAACCTCAGCCTTAGCAGCTCGAAGAGCGTTTTCATTTTGCGACTCCTTCTCGGAGCTCCACCCGCTCGCTTCGACTTTCTTGCGCAGCTTCTCGACTTCAGCGCGCTTCTCCTGGAGTTTCTGTCGGCCTTCGCCAGCCTCCTTCTCGACCTCCTTCCATCTCTTCTCGAGCGTCTTGAGGTCTTTCTGAGACATGCTTAGCTTGACTCGACTTTGTTCTTCCTCGGCCGATGCTTGCGCGAGTCGCGCTTTCGCATCTGCTAGCTGGCCCATGTAACCCCCTCCGGTGCTACTTGATGATGAGAGACCGGTGAGCAGGGTTTGCAGGAGCTCTTCTTTGCTGTTGAGGGTCGTTTGCGTGCTAGTGTGAGCGTCCTTGACAGAGTTGTAAGCCTTGGTGAGCTCTTCGACCCTAGCGCGTTTTGCGACGAGAGAAGCCTCGAGCTTGAGAAAAGCGATGGTTTAGCATAGGCCTATGTATTATGGAAACAGTAGGAACTCACCTGTTTCGATTCCTCAGCGAGGCTCGCGACTTTCTTTTCCTCTTCGTCGATCGTTCCCTTCTTTATGTCGGATTGAGTCTTCATCTTCACAAGTGCCTTCTCGAGTTCTGCGACCTCCTCTTCCTTCTTCTTGAATTTCCCACCTTTTCGCATCTCCTCGTCTCGTTTCTTCTTCACCTCCTCGCAGTCCTTCTCGGCAGCCTGGCATTCTTTGAAGAACCTGTCCTTGTCCTTCTTGACACGCGACACTTCATGCTCTTTCTTTGCGATGTCACCTTCTTTCCGTGCGATTCGCTCCTTGCCCTCGTTCCACTCCCAAGCGCGTAAGAGTCGGCCGATTCGTTCGAGTTCGGAACATGCCTTCTGCCATTGCAAAAAGGCGCGTTTCTCGGCTCGCAGAGTATCAAGCTTTGGGGTGATTTCTTCAGCAAGAAGTGCGGCGATCTCCTCTACGCGCTTCTCCTTCTTGCCCATCGTTTTCCTCGCTTTGTCCTTCCGCTCCTCGAACATGCGCGTCCCGGCAGCCTCTTCTACCATCCCGAGAATCTCTTGGGGTCGCATGTTGAGGACTTTTGTGATTCGGCCCTGCATGATGAGGAAGTTCGGGTTGTTTATATTTAGTTGGACACTTTGGAAGAGAGTTTGGATAGTATGCTGTTGTGATTTGTGACCGTTGAGGAGATACTTGGAGTTATTGGGTAGGGATATTTGACGCGTCACGGTAATCTGCTTGCAGTTCTCTAGACCAACGGGACTCTTATCCCGATCAGAGTTGTCGAAGACGATCGTAACGCTGGCTTTGGTAATCCCAGCCTGTCCACGTTTGTAAATGAGGTCTTGTTGATTTTGTGCACGCATCTAGGCCAACCCATCAGAATTGAGAGTAACAGTGACTATGAGAATCATAACACACCGAAGACATATTTGTAATACCCAACACGAAGCAGATTGCGTCCAGAATATTGGACTTGCCCGAGCCATTCAGACCGGTAATGGCATTGAACGACGGATCCCATCCCGTTATTTGTGTCCGAACTGGATAAGACTTGAAGCCTACGAGTATCTTTTAGCATCCGATATAATATTTGACGCGTGAATTGTACCTTCAAGTACGAGTTCTTCGATGCGCATGTTGTGGTTCGGTTCACCTTCGGGACGCGTCACAAAACGCGTGCACCCACAACGCGCTTTACGTAATCTATGTCTTACATACATCTCTAGTTGTCACGCCTCTTCCATGATTTGATAGGATTCCTCTGATAACTCCTTCTGAGGACCTGATAATATATTAAGTTTGAGATTAGAATACTTTCTGTTGCATTTCATCCTATTTTTACCTTGTGGATAAATGGAGTTGTCCTCAAAGGGCTTTGTGGCTGACAGGAGTCGGGCGTTGTCACGCTGTCACGCAAAATTGATGTCTTTCCCAGCGCTAAACGTGCTATCGAGTTCATTCTTCCATTTTTTCCACTTATCCGCGCCATTTTGTGTGGCAACCGCTACATCTTTACGCTTTTGCAATGCTGTCGGACGTCAGCAGTCTGACAGAAATTTCATCTGACGAGGACTACGTATATGTGGGCAAGTCGAAAAAGGCGACCAAGAAGAGGGAATGGCAGCCAAAGCAGATTCTCAAAGCCCCGAGGTTGACGCAATACTCGACGACAACGCTGTACGGTGAGTGGATGGAGTGATGCCTTCTCGATTAGTCAGTTGCTAACTGTGGTACTCTCACCTAACACAGAGGAAATCTTAAATGGGAAGGTCGACCTGGACCCAGAGTACCAAAGAGGTGCGTTGCGTTTGCCTGTTTCTCTCGTTCTTTCCTCCTTCTCTTCCCCCCCTTCTTTTTGTGCAATGCGTGGAAGTCACATCGATATTCGAAGACGGGCGGGCGCTTATTCTGTGCTTCTTTCGTGGATCGGCGCTCTTATCAGTTCCTGCCCCACCAACCCATAGATGCGTCTCTTCCTCACATGAACTATGACTCGTCTTTCTTCCGATTAGACTAGCGGGCAAATTCGAAAGCTAATTTGCATCTTCCTCAGATGTTGTATGGACTGATGCCAAACAGACTGGTCTCATTGACTCCATACTGAGGAACTTCTATATCCCACCCGTGATTTTCGGTACGGAACTTTTCTCGGCAGGCCATTGACATGGCGCTTCTAATACTCCATCTTTACGGAAAGCGTTTTCGCAGAATGAAGACGGAGAAGAGAGGAGGACCTGCATAGATGGCAAACAGAGACTTACTTCCATACAAAGGTACATAACCCTTAAAAAGGACATAAAGTAGTAGTAGCTAATGTCAAACATATTTCCTCTTCTATCAGATTCATGGATGGACAGGTAAGCTCTTGCACTATTCGGTGATGCATCTAGGAGCTCACTTTAGTTCTGCAGATACCATGTCAGCTCTGAAAACATCTATCTCAAAACTTGTTAGACATTATTCACTGACCCTTGTACAAATCCAAACAGTCAAAGACTCGTAGGTAGTGTCTTCTGGCTCTCTGGACAGCCGAACTGAATACATTCAATAGCCGGACGAATCTCAAACTGTGGTATAAGCGCCAGCCGTGGAATGAAAGGGGCAAATTGTTGCCACCCCAGTATAAGAAGCAGTTTGACCTTAAGCAAATAAGCTGCGTGGAATATACGGACTTGAATGAGGATGCCGAGAGGGAGATCTTTCAAGTAAGAGTTGCCTATACTATCCCGTCCCGTCACTGATTATGTCAAAGAGAGTGCAACTAGGAGTGGCTCTTACACCTGCAGGTGAGTGTGAAATCTGTTCCAGTATAGCTTAGATACTAAACATCTCTCACAGAGCGCATGCAGGCGATTGCGGGTCCATGGCCGCAGCTCGTCCGCGAGGTACTCGGCGAGCTTGACAAATATAATGTCAGTGATGCATTAGAATGGGCAAAAACCCGTGGTAGAGACTTCCATTCTGTCGCCACTATCATCTACCTCATAGAAAAAGGGAGAGGCGTGTCTTATCCTGCTGTGACCGCCCTAGAAAAGTGGTTGCGACGAGTCACCCCGCCGACCAGAGAATTCAAGAATCGCGTCATGGAAGTATTCACGATCTTTCGTCAGTTGGTGTTGACGAAGAAGCACTCAATCGTGTTCCAGAAGCCGACGCGTGTTTCGCCAATCGAGTTCGTCATGACTGTCGTGCTCATCAACGTCCATCACAGGGATCATACCCTGACCCAGTTGACCGAGGGTATTCGACAAATGCGCAAAGACGTCCGCTCGAAGCACGATGATATTCGCGCTAATACCAAGATCACGAAGACGATGCTTGGATTTATTCACGACAGATGGCCGACCAAGCTCAAGAAGGAGCCGGGTGAGAAGGTGTTGGATGAGTACAAAGCTCACCCAGTTCAGGAAACGGCCAAGAAGGCGAAGCGCAAGCGCGTCAAATATTCTCATGACGGTGACAGCGAGAGTTCAGAAGACGAACAACCGCTACAGTCGAAAGTTGAACCGAAAACCAAGACGAGTCCTCCAGTGCCGTCGAAACCTACGCCCCGGCCTTCTGTTCCTGCGAATCGTGAACCTGTGACGACTCCGAAGCCCGAACCTAATGTCCAGGCCAAACCGGAAGCTACTGCGATGCCAGAGTCTCGGTCGACTGCGCAGCCGGATCGACTCGACAAGGTGCGAAGAGCAAAGGAACGTATCGGACTGAGTCCTGCATCTCAGTTGCATGGTCCTACACCACCCCCGACTACCTCCACGACTCCGAGCTCCGGGCAGATTGTCGTTCCTCCACAACAGCCAGCGCAGAACTTCATGAATAATCCCAATCAGGTTCCTCCCTCGCAGATGTGGCCTAGCCAGTTCAATCCGATGACCTTGGCAGCGGCGCAGATGATGTTTCAGCAGCAGTCCCTTGGACAGGGAGCGATGACTACGCCTTCGAATCCAAATATCATGTCGCCCACCGATTCTCGAGCCAATCCATTCCACTCTGGTCCTCCGACACCGAATTTACATGGAATGAATGGTGTATGGCCGTTGCCGAATGATCCGAACCAAGGGAACATGTCGAACTACTCGCAAAGAAGTGTAAGCTTGCCTTCTGTCCCGGGGGCTGGTGGTTGATCCCAGTCATTTTAGGAGCCTCTTGTACGAGGACAGGGAAATGGGGTTATCAACGAACGAGATAGTCGGAACGGAAGATGATTTGAAGCCCGCTTTCATTCGTCTCTCGCTATTGACGCTTCCATCCTGTAATGCGTGCTTATTATATGCGTACGCGAATGCTTTATGCATTTTGTCTTGAGCGCGTAGACTCCCGGCTCCCTTCTCACGATTCTCTCTTTCTTTTAATGCTGTAACTTATTGTACATAAGCCATGTCCGATTCTTTCGCGCCTTATTTCTCATGCGTAGACACTGGACCTCGCGAACCTAGGTCACGTCTTATGTTCTTGCATCTTGAACCAATGCGCGGTACCCGCCGTTATGCAAGTACCTTTTTCCATCTTCTTGCTAGTATGCGATACATCCGATCATGCTCGGCCTGTGAAGAGTTTACGCATCACAACAATTCTCTAATTGCTCATCTTTCTTCCTTTCTTCTGCATCTTGCTCAATTTTGTTTGAGATGTCAATCTCACCAGATATTGTTCTTCTGCCGAGCTTCATGTACGTGTGCGTTTCACAAGTCTTAGGCTTAGGGATAGAGAAAGCATATAATTCATTATGCATATCAGTACAGTCCGTACTGTGTTGTATACAGTGAAGTATAGTCCGAGAGAGCTAGATGATTGCAAACGATGAAAAGGGTATGAGAGGAATAGGATAGAGACTGAGATACGACGACACGGAATTACAGTAAGAGAGAAAACCTATGGAAAACACGGAGGATATAGGGACTCGGTAGTGATTCCAACACAATGGTATAAAAACGAAGCACATATCAAAGCAACTGCGCTCAGGTCAGTGCTGAGTAGGAGGACAAATATAAATATTTCGTCAATGCTCCAAGAAATAGCGAATAATCTCCTTCTCCTTAAGCTTGTTAAAGAAGTCGACGTCCCAGGATGCCATGATAACCAGTGCCTTCAGAACAACGTCGGCACCCACTCGTGCGGCCCGGCGTTCGTCCTCGTCAGGAATACGCCTCAGGATCCAATCCTCGACACGATCGGGGCACCACTTGTGCAACTCGTATTCTGCAACACCGCGACACCTCACCACATCGACATCGCGGGATCCGAAGAAGGCGTTTAAGAGGAAGTCGTAAATGTCGTCGCTAATGATTTCGTCGGGAGCAAGGGGAGGTTTGACGAGCGGCCATGGTATCGTTCGGAAAGTCAATTCCCTAACCGTGTGCGGATCCTTGAGAGCGATCCACTCGTGCGTGTATTGAACGTACTTCTTTTTGAACGGAATCTTGACTCTGGCAGAAGATTTTCCGAAGGCAGGACCGTAGAACGCACGGCTCTGGTTGAAATACCGAGACGATGTAGGTCGGGAGGGCCAGATACGCGAAGAATAAGGATGAAAGCGGGCCAGCGGAATTCTTCGCGATCTGAAACGACGAGAATATCTGGTATTTACTGTCGTATGTTCCAGAACGTCCAGTCCAAGAGCCTTGTGAAGCTCTTTCTCCCGAACCCGAAGTTTCTCGATAGCGGATGTTTCACGTTCGTCCATCAAGTCAAAGATCGCTTGGCCACCTCGCCTCAAGAGACGCTCACGACTACGCTCATCTTCCCTATCCTCAATGGCCGCGTTGACTCTTTCGCTCGCTTGTCGAGCTGCCTCGTTCGCCTTTTCCATCATTATAGTCCGCCTTGCTCCTTCTTTGTCATGCGCCCTCTTCAGATCCTCCTCGCGTCTTTGTCGCAGGTATTTCTCCTTCATAAGTCTTTGACCATGTGCCTCCGCACGCTTTACCTGCGCGCGATGTTCTTCGAGGCGTTTGTTTAACCTATCATTCGTCCAGTATAGGCCGAGCTTAGGAAAGTCAAAGGGGTCCGTAGATGGAGGCGGAACCTTCACATCCTCCTCAGTAATCTCTGTCGACGCGTCCGACAGCGTATCCTCTTCAGTCTGTTCCTGAGAACTCATTCCCGCCTTCTGCTCTGCATTTAGATTGGCGAACTCCAAAGCGAGAGCAGCGTCGAGATCATCAGAGACGGAGGAGGTACCGGAAGGAGAGAGGTTATCATCCGCGATGTTAAAGGAGGATGAGGAGATAGAGGATGAGGAGGACGGAAAGAGTGATGGAAACGAATCCGCATCAGAAGAGTCATCTCTAGTCGACGCTCTAAAAACGTTAAAGGGGACGATCTTGTTCACCAGATATATTATTCCGCATATAAACACTTCTTTCCACGAGGCCCTTCTCTGCACGGCCTCGGCGATTCGTGCCTTGACATGCGCACGACGCGCGCTATCGGCGGCGCGTTCTAAGGGCGAGGTTATCGACGACGTTCGGGACACTTCACGCGACAAGGAAGACCGAACCTTTCCATCACCTTTGTTTTTAGCTTTGCCTTTTCCTTTGCCAGAATAGCTGCTGGTCGAGGAGATACTGCTCAGTGACAACGATTGAGACAATAAGGGAGAATGATGAGCTGGAGTTGAGGGCCCAGCCTCGGCGTTATTGACTTGAGCGGAGTACCGAGATGGACCAGCCACTGCGGAAGGAGAAATCGTCGTAGAGGTAGAGTTTGACATGATGTATATAAAGAAGAGGCTTTAGACTAAAACAAATCAGCACTGACGAATCCGAGTGGTATCAGAAGGACTTACGAGTAAAGGACAAGCCGGAAAAGAAGCAGCAGCTGAAAATTAAAAAGTAGTCGCCGAGACAGGAGGTACAACGTCTGGGAAAACTCATCCTCAGAATATCAACCCTCTTTATACCCTGGAGAAAATCAACCATCCAGTGCCACCCGGATTGCTCTCCTTCGCGGACACAAGTATGGACAAACAAATTAACCACGTACGTCCGCGTTGTGTCGAGTGGCAAAGAACAAGGGACCCTGTGTGGTTTGATCTTGATCGCCAGTCCCGCGGACGTAAACAAGGACAAGCAGAACTTTTCCTCAAAATGGGGCTACGTAAGTGACACAGAAGACGTGGCCCCGTTATCTTCGTTCCGATCTCAGATTTAGACGGAGACGTTCCCAAAGAGCACCTGCCCACAGGTCATTGATGCGCAAGCCCGCAGAGGCCGGTGCATTTGGCGAAGGTCAATGCGCGGGCCAAAGAACCTAACACCACGATCAACTTTCTAAGCACTAGCAAACGTAGCGCCGAAAAAAATTGCGACTATATCGCATGCGATATATGTTCCATCGTCTGAGCAACTAGTAATAGACTCTAGAGGACTTGCAAACCGATGATGGCACTGCAGATCGATCGTGGCGAAGATGTAATTCAGTCGGAGTTTCAAAGTGGCTCAAAAATTTTCGACACTGCCGAGAAGGGTAGGTCAGTCAGAATTCCCTTGGCCTTGCGAAAAATTACCTACTCTGAGCCGTTATTTTGATAAAGAATGAATTTATGTCCTGCACATAACCACTCATTGAGTTTGCAGAAATCTACGCCAGGGATAATTCAAACAAGGTATCGTGAGATAAATTCTCTCAATGATAAATAGTACGCAACAATTGAAGAAGCGCAGGCCAAGAAACAAATGCGCAATTAGTAGAATTTGGGTACAGTAATCCAATAACCAACAGACCATTCTTGAGAAATAAGGCAGCTACTCAAAATGAGAATCTCGAATCATGCCTCACGTCTCATGCGTCTTCACTCGTGCTCGTAATGCCTTCCATTCTGCTCTCCCTATGATTGAGTTAGATCAGATCTCAGCTCTAGCTTCGGGAAGAACATAGATACCTTTGATGATCTCCTGGATCTACAAAATCGATCGCGCTGATCGTCCTGAACGAAATAGTGTAGCTTGTTCCTTCATTCTGACCTCGCTCTCCTGCTTCCTTCAAGTTGAATAACATCCGAGATCCAAGCAAGGAAAGGAAAGTTGGGTTTCCGAGCGAATTTAATACAGCTCCCAGGGAGGGACTCGAGAAGATCACCCTATTAGTAATAATGTTGATAACAGAACAGGAAATAGCGCTGTACAAAATCTTCAATAAATTGCCCTGTTGGCAAGGGACAGCTTACAGCGCAAAGTACAAAACTTGGTCTCATAAAAGAACCTTGACAAGGGTGAAGCGTTTGAAGCCGGTGGACACCTTCCAGTAATCCGCAGCCTTGTATAAAGCGAGGATCATGAGGACAGATCCATATACTATTGGAATTATTCTATCTCAGGATGAGCAATGTATACAAGTAATAATGTATGTCACTCACCAGTTAACCATTGTCCATTGCCATGGCGGGAGGCCGTCTTCACCACAAAAAGTCAATTTTTTTGCAAACTCTCCAATCACAACTAAATGAGAAGTGAGTTTCTGTCTTGACCAAACTTCTTGTTTCTAATCACTTACCATGGCTGAGTGACGTGAGATAGATGTCTAATCCAAATTTGAACGCAGCCTCTAGCACCAGCAACGTTTTGAGAATGATCGATAATATTATGTCTGTAGAATAATGAGCAACAGCGGAGACCAGAATCGGTACTTACCCTGGGAGAAGAGAGCGAGAACCTGAATCATGAGAATATCTGTAGTATTTATCAGCTTGAGCAATACAGAATTATTTCTTGTGACCTACAGTCCATCAGAACGATAATAGCCCAATCTAAATAGAAAGCAAACGTCAGAAATGAGAAACATCCTGCAAGTACTCACCAGCTATGTTTCGGATCCAGTTGATGGCAATACCTGCAACTTGTTTCAGCGCAAAGACAGAATCCCAGGCTTAGGCACTCACATCTGATCATCTTAGATCAGTCCTTTTCCATTTATAAATATAGGAGAACTCACAGTCGGGGATTTGGATTGAACGTGCTGACTTTATGCAGGGAAAATCGGTTTCGTTCAGAGAAGCCGTAATTTACATGGCTCACAATAAAGAGCGGATACAGCCGCAAAGATCCCTATGTATCGATTCTGTTATATCAACTCTTAGGAGTGTTTATCTGTTAGAACTTTATCACGCACCACGAAGTAGACGAAGTTGACTGTCTTTCTCGGAATTCTCTATGATGTCTCAGCATTAAAAACAGAGCTCAAGCAATTTAGTAAATATACCCAAAAGTACCTCGCCTGCTAACAATGGAGAGTCAGCACTAGTACTAGTCTTGTCGGGTGCAATAATTGATGTTGTGACCTCTTTGTCCATGGTAATAACTATCATTCCGATCAGTACTTGACGTGGGACGACAGGTGCTAAACTTACTGGCATCATAAATAAGGACAGTGACAGTTGCAGCCTGAATGTACATGTCAAGATTAATCATCGATATGAAAGATACAACCAGGCTGAGATCAACAGGTTTAACGTCAGTTCGAGGAGACAAAACCATATTGATAAACTGAGTTAACAGTATTCAACTCGATGAGCAAACTGTCGGCAGTGGAAGAGATTAGCATGAAAAATCTTGAACGGAAGCGGAGTCTTTATACTTGCAAGAGCACCGAATGAATTGAGATGTACAGAACGGGTTCATACCAGTCACTGTAGATGATCAAGGCCTTGCTACCTCGCCTTACTTGCGACTGTAGCAACCCCGAGCACCAAACCCAGATGCCAAAACAGATAAGCTCGGTTCGATAGTTCAAGTCAGGGCTGTGAAGAGATGCATATTCGCTTTGATCGCTGCAAGAGGTTTGGATCGATGCATCATCGAACAATGAATAAACATTGGTTGGTGTCACAGGAATGAACTGGACGCAAAAAAAGCTGGTCACATATTATTATTGAACAGGTTGGTCTTGCCCCCGTCCCTGGTACAGGAGAACAAATGAGAAATTGAAGTGATAGGGGCTGTTACTCTCACGAACCACTGAGGAGTTGTCAGAAGGGTCAAATAGAAGAGTAATTGGATCTCTCACCAAGATCTAGCCACCTTGTCTTACTTGCTAGCTGACTATAGCAACCTTATACTAGTAGTACGTCAAATTGAGCCACTGCGTTCATAGAGATGAGAATGCTAACAAAGCTCTCCCAAAGAGATCATTATAGCGCAGATGTGTATATCCATTTCAGTATAGAGGCAAGCTAAGATGCAAAGCGGGCTCGTGAATGAGTCTTTCACTCTTGAAAGAGCTAGCGTAACTACGCTTGGCATGGGAACATGAGCACGAGGCATGAAACGACGAGGGCTGGTTCTATCACGAACCCTTGAAAAGGTATCAGAAAAGACAGATAGAAGCTATCACACCTCGCTTGAGAAGAGGTAGAAAACAAGGTCGTCGAACCATAATCGAGATGCTTCATCAGTTGAATTTTGATACAAAATAAGTCCGTAGTAGAAACGAGTTGCCGCAGAAGAGGGAAGAAAGTAATTCACACCTGGGGCAAAACCCTATTTCCGAACCTGAAAAATTGGATCCAGAACTGAAATCCAGCCAATCAGAGGCGAGCTTTCCAGTTCTGAATCAATTTTTTCAGGTTCGGAAATAGGGTTTTGCCCCAGGTGTCAGAAACTCCTTAGCAAACGTACAGTCTAATTCGGGCTGTCAGTAAAAAATTGAATTTGAATTTGAAAGAAATTTCCGAAACTAAAGATGCACGTGATCGTGACTCCTCGTGTCGATTGAGTTGGTACATTAGACCATCGCAAACCTCTTAGACACGGCCTGATTGGATACGTGGACCTACTATGACTGCTGCCTAGCCTTTCGGAGTATCTAGTGGGATTCGGAGTGATCTTTTCGGGAACTATTCAAAAGGCACACTCGAATGCGATCTTCCGGTTTCTCGACTCGGAGTTCTCAGCCTACTCGTTTATTCGACACTCATTGTTGTCCGCTATATTTTATTCACGCTGCAACTGATTAATCAGCTAATCGACTCTCATGGTCTCACGAATAAAACTAGCCGTCGTTGGTGGAGGACCGTCCGCATTCTTCGCCGCCTCGCGATTGTTACAGCTCTCCCCAGTTTCGCAAGCTGGTCGACCGGAAATCGGGATACACATATACGATAGGCTGTGGGCGCCACATGGACTTGTGAGGTATGGTGTTGCACCTGATCATCCGGAGGTCAAGGCGAGTTTCTTTGCCATGTGTTTCTTTTTTACATTTTTCCTTCATTTTACAGGAATTGAGTTAATTTGACGATTACCTAGAACTGTACACACAAATTCGACGAAGCAGCTAAGGACGGACGGCTGAAGTTCTTCGGGAACGTCAATGTCTCGTCCACGCCTTCGGCCGTACCGCATGCAATGAATGTCCCGCTCGAACAACTTTTCCCGCATTACACACATCTACTTCTATCTTCTGGGTGTACCGTTCCTCGAATGCATCCCGCCCTATCGACTTCTGAATCGTGTCGACCTGCTCTCGAGCTTGTACATTGGTACACACAACATCCAGCGAGTAGGTTAATACCTCCTTTAGAGAGTATCAAGCATGTGTCGGTGATTGGGCATGGGAACGTCGCGTTGGACGTTGCTCGGATAGTCCTTTCTCCAGTCGAGAGATTGGAGAAGTACGACGTCCCTTCATCTGTTCTTTCCATCCTCCGAAAGACATCGATAAAACACGTGGCCATCATCGGTCGACGCGGACCTCTCGAAGCGAGCTTCACGACGAAAGAACTTCGGGAGATGATGAACCTAGAAGGAACAGCTCTGTCTCCCATCCGAGACTCTGTCCTCTCTGAATCGAATGATGGAGCTCAGCTGACCAGACAGCAGACGAGGTTACTGCAACTTCTGCAGAAAGGATCGGGAAATGCGTTTGGGTCGACAGAGAAGACGTGGTCGATCGAGTTTTTCCGGTCGCCCACGGGTCTTGCGTCTCCTTCGGCGGACTCACCATTCGCTCAGCGTCTTGCTCTTGCTCATACGATGCTTGATAAAGATAGGAAGGCCGTATCAACAGGAGAGACGTCTTTTATCGATACAGATCTTGTCTTGACTTCGCTCGGATATCGCGCAGAGCCGACAGGAGACTGGTACGAGCCTGCATTGGGAATCGTGAGGCATACCTCCGGACGAGTGGTTGATCAGGAAGGAAGAGTTTTGAGGAATGTGTACGCGAGTGGATGGGCTGCGACCGGTGCGAAGGGTGTGCTTGCCAGTACGATGCTGAATGCGCATTCTGTCGTTGACACGATCATCTCCGACCTCCAAGCTCAGTCTGATGATGACGTTACGGGTTCAGAAGAAGGATTGCAAACGGGACCTGTTCCTCCGCCTGCAACAAACATGCTGGATGGAGAGACGATCGATTTGCTGAATCCAAATGTCGACATGCTCAGTGTACCAGAGGAGATTTTGGCCGCAAGAAGAAGAGGGAATGTGATGAGCTACGAGGACTGGAAGAGGGTAGACGAGGAAGAGGTGCGTAGAGGAGAAAAGGTAGGGAAAGAACGTGAACGAATGAGTTGGGATGAGGCAAGGACGTTCATTGATACTGTTAATATTTGAGACTGGATTGATCACAAATGTTTTGTATAATTTGCCAACTAGAATATTGTACGTATTTTCCGAAAGAAGCACAACTCTGCCGCGAAGAATTTTCCTTTTTATATCACACTGCAGAATCTACGTGTCGTGTGGAAATTTCAGCATATGTACAGAAATAGAAATGCATTATCTAGTCTTTCTTGCTTGTCGACTCCTTTGCACATCTGGAAATTTTCGGTTGAATATAAGGTCTAAGACATACTGTAGATAGTCAAGTTGATGCAAACCAGCTGCCCAATATATGTGAGATGATACATGCCTATCATAAATAAGAGTAAGAAGAATCATCTGAGCATGGTGTAGATAGGTTGCATAGGTTGGAGGTGATTGAGCTAGTTCTGTAAGAAGCAATCCTAGCAGGCTGGTGTTCAGTCCAGAAGTGTTAGAGAGTGGGTCTGGGGCTACACTGGTGTAGCACACAGCGTGTTAGGTGGCGAGACAGACAGGCGTTGATCTCGAGGCAGCCAACATAACAACAAACAACAGGCTATACGCGAGTTGCTGAGCTAGATGCACACTATGTTGTAGTGAAGGTAAGTAGAATTCAACAAACTAATAATACAAGAGTAGATACCTATGTCATAGTGAAGGTAAGCAGAATAGTAAGACAAGGGAATGAAAGAGTCAAACTAGCTACTTATATACACTACACTTGTGAGAAAGGTCCACTCTAAAAGAGAATCACATGATTAAGGAGTGAAGTGATTAGTGAGCATCTTAGTCAGAAGGAACAGATTTAGTCATGGTAAATGAGTAAAGATGAATAAGCCATGATGGAGTGAACAGGATTAGTAAAATGGATGAGTAATGTAAAAGAATAATAAAATAAATGTTTGATGATATAAGAAAAGAAATTGAAAATGTTTGAGTCCTTACATCACCCCCGCCCCCCTTCAAGGTTGGGCATCCTGACCAACCATATAAGCCTTCTGACAAAGTGAACTTGTAAAGTGCATAGAGATTTTGTCGAGGGATTGTTAACCTTCTGGGAGTGCCTGGATGCTTTTGATAAAACTTGTCGACCACTTCCTTAGCATTGTCACCAACATCCGACTGTGGTTGCCACATTGCTTCATCGTATCTGACCTATTTGACTAGGTATTGAAGTTTTCCTCGGTGAAGACATGAATCAAGTATTTCTTCAACCTCATATTCTTCTTTGTCTTCCATGATGACTGGTGGTGGTGGTGGCAGTTTCCTCTGTGATTAGAAAGATGGTTTGACAGCTGGTTTGAGTAAGACTTTGTTGAAGATGTGTTAGGGAGTAGGCCCGGGGTTACACCGGTTTGATCCTTTTGCTTAAGCAGCGGTGTGTAGTGCAGAGGTGATCTTATCTACCTACGTCTGGCTATACCATGCTGTATGATCGATAGGGTGGGTGGACGATCGGACTAGGTCTGTAGGTGCAATTCTAGCAGGCTAGGGCATTCGATCCTATAGGGAGCAAGCAAGAACGAATCGGGGAAACCAAACAAAGAAGGGTGATCTGGAAGACTCTCCTGAGATAGACCAAGACTCCGACCTACTCTGTGAGAACCGTGGATAGTCGGAATACCTCCGGCCGGAATGGTCGGTGTGAACTATTGGAGGGATGGGATGTAAATGAGCGTCTAGGTCCGTTCTCGTGTGACCGAGCAATGGCAACCTATCTAAAAAGGGAAGAAAAGGGGGAGCGAATACATGTAGGCAAGATGTGATACTCAATGGTCGTCTAGGGAGACCAATCCAGATGTGCTGCGGTGAACTGAGTGAATACTTCGGCGACTTGATCACCTGGGAGATGAGTCGACGAAGAAAGAAGATAAGCTGAGAGTATCTGAGTCACCCCCGGGATGTCCAGACTAGTCTAGACAAGGAAGACGAGACACCCAAGGCGGGTACTATGGCTTTCTATGAATGACAGAGTTGGTCGGCACGGTCTGAGAGGCTTTGGAACAGAAGATGCGTGCGCTGAACAGATCTCTGGTATTTGCTATCTGAAAACTACAACATCTGGACGGGTTTTATAGACTATGGGGGTCCAAAACATGTACAAAATGACTGATCTGGGACTAGGGTAGGATCGTGACAAGACGTGAGGTGAAACATAATAAAACCACAACAAGGAGCATGAAACCGACAAGACAGAAGTCTAGTGGACTACAGGAAACTGTGAAACAAGATGAAATCATAGCAAGGAGTGTGAAACTGACGCAATAAGGGTCAGACAGACTGCAAGGAACTGTGAAACAACATCAAAACTGTCCAGGAAGCGTCCTCCGAACTGTGCACCCAAGTCGGTGAACAAACCGGACGGAGTGATCGAACGGATGTACCAATCGGCGAACTCCGATCGGAAGTCCAAACCTCAGAGGCCACTTCGGCAAGGTCCGAACAATGGAGCACACCTCGTGGAACGTCTAGAATGAAGGTACGCGACCATTGGGTACCTCAAAACAGGTCGGAACGGTCCCTGGCAGTGTGAAATGCTGATGAAAAGGCCTAGGGTCCCTTCAGGAGTCTGGGCCCAGGCTTCGGAGTGCCGATATCCACTCAGGTGACTGAGGTGGAGGTCGGCGAGTAGTAGCGTGACAAAGTATGAACAATGAAATATGGCGCAGTATTAGCAGGTCTTCGGGGTCTCGGAATGTGACATATGTGCAATGGAAGGTGAAATGGGGTGAGCCAAGATATGTACAAAGTCTCGGGCGCATCCTAAGGTATGGCGGAGCACTCGGAAGGATCAAATTGAGTCGTATACACCCTTTATGACTGTTGGAGTCGCTCGGGCAGCTGATACACCAGTGTGTTGGACACTGGTGAAGTATGTACAATACTCGACCGCTGACGCCCAGAATAGTGGTGTGCGCTACACCAACTGTACTTGTCACTCTAATTCCAGACGTCGACGGCACCTTGCTGCCGGTTTCAAAAACGAGCAAGTCAGCAGATTACAATGAGTCAGGATTCGTATTCTGCGCATCAATATGTCCCAAAACACCCCAAAAGTCATCAACTCTGGCTCTCCGTCCATCTTTTCCACCACTGCCCAAACTGTGCTGTAGAGATACCTATGGATTTGAGCTCGGATCTGCTCTATTTGGACGATCTGACATGCCGATCATCAGAACGATTGACCATGACCATATGTGGAAGGATCTGCAGTGTGGATCAGTAGGTTATGCATTTACGGTTCAGCAGCTTTATGTTCCCCTCCATCCAGCCTTGTCCTCTATTGTCTACCTCTTTTAGATAACAGGCTGTATTGCTGATGACTTGGTTGGATGTCCATATTTACATTCTATTTGGTTTCTTTCCTTATTTATCTCCCTAAATCATGTTCTGAGCTTTTGTTGTACGGGTGGCTCACTACTATATATAAGCCTCCTGTGCCGCTCTAATGAAAGGGGGAGCCCCAGAACACCCCAGTTTCAATGCCTATCATCTCCAGTCAAGTCTCCTAGTCTCCCAGCTTTGTTCCAGCTCGTTCTGCCCGGTTCAGTCCAGTTCCGACAGTTGCACCAGTTGTGCATACAGCCCAGTCTAGCAGACCATCAATTTTGCTCTAGCTCCATCAGTTCTCCACTGATCATCTCGGTCCAGCATTCATTCGAATCGTCTCATCGTTCCCCATCTTCAATTGTTTTTATCAGAGTGTTCCGCTTTGTTCCACTTCATTGCGACAAGTTCCAATTTTACAATAGTTTTCTGATACCTTGTTCAGTCTGTATCTCCCCCATTTCTTATCCATTCATTGTGATTCTTGATCCAATAGGATCGTGTCGATGAGTATTTTTGATTCCTTGTTTTACATCATTGACTCAGTTAGCTAGTTTTCGACCTCAAGTTAGGTGGCTCAGTTTACATTTCCGACAGCACCTTTTTGTATTTCGTTTCTCCCTTCTCCCAGCCATTCCCCTTGACACCTGCACACACTCCTCACATTATAGACACTCCCTCTTACATTGTATACATCTGGTTGACCCCCAGAGGTCAAACTCAGACCTTCAGACTGCTAGTTGGCCTTCAGAGCTGGCAACCACGTTTCAGCATGCGTGTTAGAATCAGAGTAAGATGAATAATATATGTGACTTACTACTGAAGCAAGTGTCTCACACTGCTTGAGATGATAAGCGATATCGATGAATCAGGCAAAGGTAGCTATCAAGCTAGTGTTTGTATGAGAGAAGATTCCAACTCGCTTTGTGGGGCGTTTGGAAGATGAATTAAACTGACACTTGGATGGCTCGTTTGGCCTCCTTTTATACTCTACAAGTGTGGCTATGCTATGGCTACTACTATAACTATCTACCTCTGTCTTTGTGCTGTCCACGATCCTTTCCTTATTAATTCCTTGCATTCCGAGTCAATTCCTAGAGCTCCTTGTCAATTCCGATCGTACTTCATGTTCTGGTTCATTCTACCAGTTTCTCAGCTCCACAATGCTGTGTGCTACAATGCCTGAGCTCTACCACTATAGTTTAATTGTTACTAGCACATTCTGGTGCATACTTTCTATCCTCAGCGATTTTGCTGGTAAATCTTTGATACTGAGTTCTACCAGTTCCTTCTGGTTTGTTCTACAGCTTCTCTTCCTCGGAGCTAGGACTTACATGCTTCTTCCAACTCGGACTATCTGACTAATGCTTTAACTCCTATTGACTCATTCTGCTACTCTGTCTGTGCAGGCTGGAATGTCTTTACTCTCATCTACTACTTGCAATCGCTTCTTATCTCCTTCCTGATAAGATTACCTTCACATATCTAGCGATTGTCGATCTCCATGGATTCCGAGCTTCTGTGCCTGCTCAGTATGGCGTCTTCTTCTGGAAGTCCTGTGGGTTTTCCCACTGGCGTTCTATCATCTACCGGAAAGCTTAACTTGTGTAGGTATGTTGTCATCCTTGTGAATCCTTCTTCTAGTGGCATCGGGATCTTGATCTTGCCGATGATAAACTTTATTCTGTGTTCTATCATGAGCTCGGTGATCCGCTCGTCTATAATTGATACTTCTTCTGTATTAATGAGTCTAATGAATTCCTTGACTCTAGTCGATATATTCTCTGCTACTCGTCATACTATTTCATTAGCTCCCTTTCTATATGGTATGTCAATGTTAATATGAATAAATTGACATTTCTCTTTATATTTACGCTTTGGGAATTTAATCTGTACTCCCATGTTCGTTAAGTAATCTTGTTCGTCATGTGAGAATATTGATATCATATGTTCATATGTTATGTATCCTGGGTTAGGCTTTTCTACCCCGTCTTGTACAATGTATCCTGGGAATATCCTGTGTGTTGCTCGTATGTCAAAGTTCATTTGTAATACTTCAGTCATCAGGATTGATGTAATTATTGTACAGTAAATGTCCCATCCGATTTGATGTGCTTGTTGACATTTCTCACAGTCCTTTACTTCTGGCCATTCACTGGCTCATCCTTGGTTAACTATTCTCTTCGTCATGGCTTCGAGTGTTCTCGATGAGCGTGTATACATGTTGCTTGTATGCTGTCACGTGCGCACTATAATGCTGACTAAAGCAATTTCTAACAGCGCACCACCTCCGCAAGATGGTCAGATTCCATCTCTGAGTCGCCTAGGCCATCGACAGACGCATGCTCCTTATCAGAGGCAGGCATTCTCACATCCTCAACCCTCTGCAATGAGCCCGACTCCACAAGAACAGGCTGGGAAGAAGGCAGATTGCCGTCAAGCATCACGGTGTCTAACATAACTGAGAATAGAATCTAAAAACTCCGAACAAAAAACGAGCACACCGTGTTTTTACAGCCCAATTCAAACTCCGACACCTATGGATCACTGCATAATATACCTAATAGAACAACACCCTGCGGAATTAACACAAAACCTATATCTAACTGATGAAATGTAAATCATCGCGGCCAATGAACACCGATCTACCCCACATAGGGACATCAGATCAAATAAACCCATCAAAAACACAGATACGCCACCACATACACCCCAAAATTCCAATACAATAATTGATATGCAATCCCTACGCCACCCTCACAAAACAGGACCCTTCACCCTTCCATTCCATCCGGTCCCTCATAGGAACCCCAACCCACTGGCTTCCAGACAGGCCCCCGAGAGCACCCCTACTTTTCACCACTTCATCTGGAATCACAACCCTACCATTCGAGAAGTCCACAGATGCTGTCCGATCAAACAATACTTCATTACATTCTTTAATTCCAAAGTCATGCCGACAGATGCACGCACCCTGGCCATCAGAGGTCCTGGTTATCAATGACACACTGCAAAGACGTACGCAAACCTGGACAAGCGGTGATCCAGGTGGCCATTTATGACTCGCAAGTAGCGCAACCATTGTATGATTGATAGGGTGGGTGGACGATCGGACTAGGTCTGTAGGTGCGATCCTAGCAGGCTAGAGCATTCGATCCTATAGGGAGCGAGTGAGAATGGATCGGGGTAACCAAACAAGGAAGGGTGATCCGGAAGACTCTCCTGAGTTAGACCGAGACTCTGGCCTACTCTGTGGGAACCGTGGTCAGTCGGAATATCTCCGGCCAGAACAGTCGGGGTGAACTGTTGGAAGGGTGGGATGTGAGTGAGCATCTAGGTCCGTACTCGTGTGACCGAGCAACGACAACCTATCTAAAAGGGGAAGAAAAGGGGGAGTGAATACACGTAGGCAAGATGTGATGCTCAATGGTCATCTAGGGAGACCAATCCAGACATGCTGTGGTAAACTGAGTGAATACTTCGGCAACTTGATCACCTCAGAGATGAGACGACAGAGAAAGAAGACAAGCTGAGAGTATCTGAGTCACTCCCGGGATGTCTGGACTAGTCTAGCCAAAGAAGATGTGGCACCCAAAGTGGGTGCTATGACTTTCTATAAATGACAGAGTCGGTCGAGACGGTCTGAGAGGCTTCAGAACAAAAGATGTGTGCACTGAACAGATCTCTGGTATTTGCTATCTGAAAACTATGACATCTGGGCAGGTTTTATAGACTATGTGGGTCCAAAACATGTACAAAATGACTGATCTGGGACTGGGGGAGGATTGTGACAAGACGTGAGATGAAACACAATAAAACCACAACAAGGAGCGTGAAACCGACAAGACAGAAGTCTAGTGGACTACAGGAAACTGTGAAACAAGATGAAATCATAGCAAGGAGTGTGAAACTGACGCGATAAGGGTCAGATGGACTGCAAGGAACTGTGAAATGACATGAAAACTGTCCAGGAAGGGTCCTCCAAATGGCGCACTCAAGTCGGCGAACAAACCAGACGGAGTGATCAAGCGGATGTACCAATTGGCAAACTCCAATCGGAAGTCCGAACCTTGGAGGCCACTTCGGTAATGTCCAAACAATGGAGTGCACCTCATGGAACATCTAGGGTGAAGGTACGCAACCGTTTGGTACCTCAAAACAGGTCGGAATGGTCCCTGGTGGTGTGAAACGTTGATGAAAAGAGCTAAGGTCCCCTCAGGAGTCTGGGTCCAGGCCTCAGAGTGCCGATATCTGCTCGGATGACTGAAGTGGTGGTCAGCGAGTGGTCGTGTGACAAAGTATAGACAACAAAATATGGTGTTGCGCCTATGGCACAGTATTAGTGGGTCTTCGGGGTCTTGGAAGGTGACATATGTGCAAAGGAAGGTGAAATGGCATGAACCAAAATATGTACAAAGTCTCAGGCACATCCTAAGGTATGGTGGAGTGCTCGGAAGGATCGAATTGAGTCGTATATACCCTTTATGACTGTTGGAGTCACTCGGGCAGATGATACACCAGTGTGTTGAACACTGGTGAAGTATGTATAATACTCAACCACTGACGCCTAGAATAGCGGTGTGTGCTACAGCATTGGCGACTCAATCTCGCCGAGTTTGATTTCTCATTGGTACATAAACTGGGAAAGATGTTAGAAAAAGCCGACCTCTTGTTGTGTCGAGTAGACTATGATAAGGGTGAACATAACAACAAAGGTGTGACATTCACCAAGGACGAATGGTTGGTCAGAGGTACAGTGGAGACATTGAGGGACACACTCATGGCAGTGATCAAGGAAGCACAGGAGAGGTTGGACAACAAGGATAGACTGTTGAACTTAGAATTCAACAATGGTCTATGGAAGAAGGGAGTGATGGCCAAGCTGTCAGGGATGACGACGATAAAGTCCTGGAATGTCTTTGTACCGACAAGCATAAGAGAGGCTGTAATGAGGGAATGCCAGGATTTGACATTAGCTGGACACCCAGGAGCGAATAAGACAGTGGCAATGGTAAGCCGAAGTTTCTGGTGGCCCAACATATACATCGATGTTCGGAACTACATGTGCGGGTGTGATTGTTGTCAGTGGACAAAAGCTCTAAGAGTGACAAGAGCAAAGGTCTTGCACCCTAACGAGGTGCCAGAGGCGCCATGGCAAATTGTCATGGTCAACCTGATTGGAGAACTTCCTGAGTCAAATGGGTTCAATGCGATCTGTGTCATTGTTGATCACTTTAGTAAACAGATTCATGCAATCTCGACAACAACAAAGCTAACAGCTGAAGGCATGGCATGTATCTATCGAGACCAGGATTTCCATCTACATGGGTTGCTAAAGAAGATCATTTATGACAGAGGTGTGCAGTTTGATGCAAAGATAATGAAGGAATTGTACAAGCTTCTTCACATCAAAGGCAACCCCTTGACGGCATATCACCCACAGACAGATGGTCAGACAGAGTGAGTTAATCAGGAGCTTGAACAGTATCTCAGGTTGTATGTCAACCATCGTCAATCTGATTGGGCAGACTGGCTAGCACTTGCAGAATTCGCTTACAACAACCAGGACAGCTTCATCGCCTCCTGTTAGGGAGTAGGCCCGGGGTTACACCGGTTCGATCCTTTTGCCTAAGCAGCGGTGTGTTGTGCAGAGGTGATCTTATCTACCCACGTCTGGCTGTACCACGCAGTCCCTTACTAGCCTTCTTAGTCGCTGTCCGAGTTATGGATGCTTTCAGATACGAGGTGATAGTAAAGCAGATTGGGATTTCCAAGAGGCGTGATAGTACAAAGCACACAGTAATAGCTCGCTGTATGGCAAGCTTTACACCAGTGTGTTAAGAGGATCGAAAGATGGGGAAATGAGGGCCTAATCCTACAACTATTTATGCTCCCAGATATTCCATTTTCCGTCCTATTTCTTACTCATCCTGTCTCCACTTTACTCCACTTTTCTCCACCTTTCTCCACCATTACATCTTTTCCTTTGTCATCCTGCTGCGCTTTGCTCCACTTTGCTCCAATCTTTGTAAGGTCGTCTCCACTATGACAGAATTCTGTGGAGTTGCTGACTGAGACAATAGGGGTGGTGTTCCGATGTGGAATGCTCCACTGTCAGTACTCCATAACAATGTCATTGCTGTCATTGAGTGGCATCTTTGCTCTTGGAGCGATGTAGGCTGCTCGGTATGTGATTCTTCGGAATTCATCTCAAGGTCCAGCGAGGGTAAGCATAACTCGCACGTCAGTGTTAAGGTGTCGGGTCGGTGTAGAGTATGGTCCAAGGCATATCATGAACTGCATAAGTTCTGCTGGCGGGTTCTGCTGGGTTCTGGTGACTAGCCATGCTTTGCCTTCATATCGTATGTCTCGAATGTAATGCCATATCCTTCGTTGTATAAGGAGTTGTAACTGCTTGGTCTCCAGGTTCGCATCTCTCGGTAAATAAAGGTTTGCCTGTATCGTAGATGCTGGACATGGTGTGTGCAACTCCGGTCTATACCATCCAATCATTCTCCAAGTTATCAGGTTCGCAGTTCGAGGGGTCCGAGTTGTGATCGTGAGTTCCTCTCGTTTCTTGGGTACCATTGGGTTTGGTGGATTGGAATGCATTGTATCTTGAAGGTGTCGCTCGGTTTCGATGTGACAGTCACGTGTACCAACTGTTGCCATGCATACTAAATAGTATACTTCATAAAGGACCATGTAAACTCGTGCACAGACTTGACAGTGCTGAAATGCCAGTGAGGTCTCCATAAACCTTATTAGCCTTTAGCCTTTTAGCGTTTAGGCTTTAGTAGTTGTGCTTCTGAACTTCTAAGAAGTTTGATCACTTCTTTTGATCGAGGTCGCTTGGGTTACTTGGTCGGCGGCGTTAGAGTGGTAGTCCACGGTAATAGGCGGTCGGCGGTGTTAGCTGTTAGCGGGATTACGTATCCGCTTCGGTGCTTCTAGCGCTCGGGTGGTAACGGGTTACTGTTGCCTAGGCCGCTCGATCGCTTGGGCCTGTGATAGCTGGCTTGGTTACTGGTCGCGTTTGGAAAGCTGATTGTGTAGATCTGTTGATCGCGTCGATCCTGATGCGAGTTTTTGAACGGATCCTTTCAGTTTCACACTCCTTGCTATGATTTCATCTTGTTTCACAGTTTCCTGTAGTCCACTAGACTTCTGTCTTGTCAGTTTTACGCTCCTTGTTGTGGTTTCATTACGTTTCATCTTATGTCTTGTCACAATCCTCCCCCAGTCCCAGATCAGTCATTTTGTACATGTTTTGGACCCCCATAGTCTATAAAACCCGCCCAGATGTCGTAGTTTTCAGATAGTGAATACCAGAGATCTGTTCAGCGCACACATCTTTTGTTCTGAAGCCTCTCAGACCGTCTCGACCAACTCTGTCATTTATAGAAAGTCATAGCACCCACTTTGGGTGCCACGTCTTCTTTGGCTAGACTAGTCCGGACATCCCGGGAGTAACTCGGATACACTCAGCTTGTCTTCTTTCTCCGTTGACTCATCTCCGAGGTGATCAAGTCGCCGAAGTATTCACTTGGTTCACCGTAGCACGTCCGGATTGGTCTCCCTAGACGACCATTGAGTATCACATGTTGCCTAGGTGTATTCGCTCCCCCCTTTTTCCGCCCTTTAGATAGTTCACCCCGACTGTTCTGGCCGGAGCTATTCCGACTGACCATGGTTCCCACAGAATAGGCCGGAGTCTCGGTCTATCTCAGGGGAGTCTTCCGGATCACCCTTCCTTGTTTGGTTTCCTCGATTCGTTCTCACTCGCTCTCTATAGGATCAAACACCCTAGCCTGCTAGGATCGCACCTACAGACCTAGTCCGATTGTCCACCCACAATATCAATCATACAGCAGTTGATGTGCATACTATGTAGTATACCTCATAAAGGACCATGTACACTCGTGCACAGACTTGACAGTGCTGAAATGCCAGTGAGGTCTCCATAAACCTTATTAGCCTTTAGCCTTTTAGTGTTTAGGCTTTAGTAGTTGTGCTTCTGGACTTCTAAGAAGTTTGATGGCTTCTTTTGATCAAGGTCGCTCTAGTTGCTCAGTCGGCAGCGTTAGAGTGGTAGTCCACGGTAATAGGCAGTCGGAGGTGTTAGCTGTTAGTGGGATTACATATCCGCTTCGGTGCTTCTAGCGCTCGGGTGGTAACAGGTTACCATTGCCTAGGCCGCTCAATTGCTTGGGCCTGTGATAACTGGCTTGGTTACTGGTCGTGTTTGGAAAACTGATCGGGTAGATCTGCTGATCGTGTCGATCCTGATGCGAGATTTTGAGCAGATCCTTTCAATCAAGCAAAGATAGCTATCAAGCTAGTATTTGTATGAGAGAAGATTCCAACTCGCTTTGTGGGGTGTTTGGAAGATGAATTAAACTGACACTTGGATGGCTTGTTTGGCCTCCTTTTATACTTTACAGGTGTGGCTATGCTATGGCTACTACTATAACTATCTACCTCTGTCTTTGTGCTGTCCACGATCCTTTCCTTGTTAATTCCTTGCATTCCGAGTCAATTCCTAGAGCTCCTTGTCAATTTCGATCATACTTCATGTTCTGGTTCGTTCTATCAATTTTCACAGCTCCACAATGCTGTGTGCTATAATGCCTGAGCTCTACTACTATAGTTTAATTGTTACTAGCACATTCTGGTGCATACTTTCTATCCTCAGCAATTTTGCTGGTAAGTCTTTGATACTGAGTTCTACCAGTTCCTTCTGGTTTGTTCCACAGTTTCTCTTCCTTGGAGCTAGGACTTACATGCTTCTTCCGACTCGGACTATCTGACTAATGCTTTAACTCCTATTGACTCATTCTGCTACTTTGTCTATGCGGGCTGGAATGTCTTTACTCTCATCTACTACTTGCAATCGCTTCTTATCTCCTTCCTGCTAAGATTATCTTTGCATATCTAGCGATCGTTGATCTTCATGGATTCCGAGCTTCTGTGCCTGCTCGGTATGACGTCTTCTTCCAGAAGTCCTGTTGGCTTTCCCATCGGCATTCTATCATCTACCGGAAAGCTTAACTTGTATAGGTATGTTGTTATCCTTGTGAATCCTTCTTCCAGTGGTATCGGGATCTTGATATTGCCGATGATGAACTTTATTCTGTGTTCTATCATTAGCTCGGTGATCTGCTCATCTATAGTTGATACTCCTTCTGTATCAATGAGTCTAATGAATTCCTTGACTCTAGTCAATGTATTTTCTGCTACTCGTCGTACTATTTCATTAGCTCCCTTCCTATATAGTATGTTAATGTTAATATGAATAAATTGACATTCCTCTTTATGTTTACGCTTCGGGAATTTAATATGTACTCCCGTGTTTGTTAAGTAATCTTGTTCGTCATGTGCGAATATTGCTATCATATGTTCATATGTTATATATCCTGGGTTAGGCTTTTCTACCCCATCTTGTACAATGTATCCTGGCAATATCCTGTGTGTTGCTCGTATGTTGAAGTTCATTTGTAATACCTTCAGTCATCAGGATCAATATAATTATTATACAGTAAATGTCCCATCCGATTTGATGTGCTTGTTGACATTTCTCACAGTCCTTTACTTCTGGCTATTCACTAGCTCGTCCTTAGTTAACTATTCTCTTGGTCATGGCTTCGAGCGTTCTCGATGAGCATGCATACATCTTGCTTGTATAATGCTGACTAAAGCAATTTCTAACAGTCTTCAATGAAGTCTTACTCAAACTGGCTGTCGAACCGTCATTTGAGTCTCAAAGGAAACTGTTAGGACCAGTGTTTTTAGACGAGGTGGTCAGTCTAAGCGTACCGGAACAAGTCCCTGCTTATTCCTTCTGATGATAATTGATTGGAGACGGAACGAAGGTTATAGATGTACTACTTTAGAAGCGAGCGATAGGCTCAAGCTTGACCTCAGTAGTGGAACAGGGTTTCAATCAAAGGGTACAGTTTTCGATTGAGAGTACAAAATAATTTTGCTGAGGGACAATGCCCCGCTCAGCTGGCCCTTAAATAACCTATTTACTAAATAGTACCGACTACCTATTACTACCGACTACAGCCTTGCTATTGGTCTAGACAATATGTTTTCTCTGACACCAGTACTCTACTCTGGTGTCAACACCGATACTTTCCTCTAGTGTTGAATCACAATATTTCTACCATATTAGGAGGGTTTGTTTGAGTCCTACCACCCCGATGCTTCGAGAAGCTTCTTCCGTGCTTCCTCCGATCTGCAATCGTTATCACATGTTAATTTCTCCTTATCTTTACCCCGCGATCCTTCTCCGTTCCCAGACGGGTTTCCATGATAGTTGCCAAGCTATCGCTTCTCTGGCGCTCCGTTCCCGGGCCGAGCTTCTGCCGCTTAATTCTCGATCATGGGGGAGATAGTGATATCAGGGTTCGAGATCGGCAGAGCTTGCCGATCTTCTCCCGGCGAATGAGTGTACTCCGCTACACTCCTTCTGTGCCTCGCCGCGACTTCGATGTCCGATAGTTGTAGTCCTGGGCCCGTGGTTAGCCGTAGCCTCTGTCCCAGGTGCTCACGGCCATTCCACTCATCAACTGTAATTACCCCTGGCTCTGACGCTCGCCAAGCCTGCATTAAGCGTTCTATCGCTTCTTCCGTGAGATGTTCAATGTCCGAAGGTGGCCGCTTGTAAACTGGCCAATCGACTTCCACTGCCGTGTGACTGCACAAGGTCTGGTGCCGATGCTGATTGATCCAAGCTCGCACGCCGACCTTTAATGCATAGACATCCCTATCGCTAAGCCATATGGATACCTCATGGTCGTATGCACTCATTCCGTGGTTCGGTAATGGTTGGTCTTCTGTTCGTTCCGAGGGTCCGGGCTTATGCCGAATCTTGACATCGGCTGCTTCCCTTGACACTAACCGTTCTGTGAAGTTCTTCATGAGCCATTCCGCAAGTACCCAGCTTCGTTGGTAGGCCAAGTAACAATTGGCGCACACCAAGCTCTCATGTACAAATCTTCTAGTTGCACCACGCCGATAATGTCTTCGTTGCAGGAGTTCCGTATACCTTGCGACATTCCTTTCTTCCATCGCCGCCAGACTGCGTTCCGGCGGTGGAGTATGTCCAATGTGCATATTAGTTAGTCCTAATTGCAAATCATTAGAGTCCTCCGTGTCTTCTCCAGACGATCCGTGGTTTGCGACTCTTGAGTCGCCACCACTGTTCTGCTGTAGTAGCCTTTCGAAATAGTCTTGATTTGGCATCGCAACTCGGTGTGTAAAATTTAGCCTACGCCGCATTAGATAACCACAATTTTCGTAACAGAAACCTCTGCCGCTGTAGGTTGGCGGTGTCGTATCTGAAGGTGCTACAGATGTCCATCCTACTAAGGGTGCTGAATGTATGAAGGAACCTCCAAAAATGGGATGCCGACGCTATCAGACTCTCAAAGACCTACTACCCGGCAGGTGCCAGGAACCGTCGGAGACGTAATGGATGGGTCTAAGGATGCCGCTGGATAAAGGGAATAGGATAACAGGGCCGCCGCTCAAAAGGGGGGATCACAAGAGGCTGCCGACGTGGTATAAACTCGGCCACAGGAAGGTATGAAGCGTATAAGATGAATATAAAGGATAAAATGGAGTGAGTGGCTGGAGAAGGCGCCGCTGGGTCGTCTGATAGGATGCCTGGGTCGTCGGATGGCCACCGACGTCGAATAGAGGGGTGCCGGACAGGTATAAAGTGTGGGGAGGAGGCTCAGGGTTAAATCCCGAGCCCTACTCACTCACTGAACGTCAGAGCGGCAAAGGCATATTGGAGGCGGCGGAGGCAAGTAGAATGTGGAGTCAAACAAGAGGAGATGTCAAGGATAGTATATAGTCAAGGGGGAGGCTCAGTACATGAGGGGAGACTCAGAGTGAGGGATATCTCGAACTCTGGCGCTCGGTCTGGTACATGCTCTTGGAATCCTTGCTAGGCTTGGAATCCTTTCGTCTACAAGCTAGTATAAGCTCTATATATACTCTACTGCTGTCGCCGACACATCATACTGTCTGACAACATCTCCTGAGTCATCTGGGTCACCAAGGGCCGCTGCCGGAGCGCCCAGGTGAAATCTGAGAGCGGCAACGTGAGGGGGGCATCCAATCACATGAAATATTGAGTATCTGCAATAATACGGGCGCCAGCGGAGTTGGGCTTGGCAGCGCGAGTTGGTGGCTTGGCACGCCAATGTACCACATGCCTACCTTCCATACATGGTCTAATGGGGGCCGCCGCATTGGGGGGAAGTCGGGAAACATCGGAACCAATGATCGGAGGGTGATATCGCATATATGAGACAAAGGGCGCATCAGCCAATGTCCCTGAGGTGTCCGATGCATCGGCGGCACTCAATACAGAGTGTGGGCGATCCCTAGTGACTAATATGAGTGGCCGGAGCGGCAGTGCTGTGGGGGACTGCCGGACTGGTGGCAGATATGTCGTAATGAGGCATGTAAGCACATATGACAATATATAGCTCCCTAGACAATGGGGGACTGCTTGGTAAGCTGTAGGAGGCGTCGGCGAGGGTACCTGAGGATATCTGAGTGTCCGCTGCATTGATTGGCGCCATGGGGGGCTGACTCGGAGGCATCCAGAGTCGCCGCAAGGCTGTACGTTGAAAGGATCCGTTCAAAAACTCGCATCAGGATCGACGCAATCAACAGATCTACACAATCAGCTTTCCAAATGCAACCAGTAACCAAGCCAGCTATCACAGGCCCAAGCGATCGAGCGGCCTAGGCAACAGTAACCCGTTACCACCCGAGCGCTAGAAGCACCGAAGTGGATACGTAATCCCGCTAACAGCTAACACCGCCGACCACCTATTACCGTGGACTACCACTCTAACGCCGCCGACCAAGTAACCCAAGTGACCTCGATCAAAAGAAGTGATCAAACTTCTTAGAAGTTCAGAAGCACAACTACTAAAGCCTAAATGCTAAAAGGCTAAAGGCTAATAAGGTTTATGGAGACCTCACTGGCATTTCAGCACTGTCAAGTCTGTGCACGAGTTTACATGGTCCTTTATGAAGTATACTATTTAGTATGCACGGCGACAGTTGGTACGTGTGACTGTCACATCGAAACCGCGCGACACCTTCAAGATACAATGCATTCCAATCCACCAAACCCAATGGTACCCAAGAAACGAGAGGAACTCACGATCACAACTCGGACCCCTCGAACTGCGAACCTAATAACTTGGAGAATGATTGGATGGTATAGACCGGAGTTGCACACACCATGTCCAGCATCTACGATACAGGCAAACCTTTATTTACCGAGAGATGCGAACCTGGAGACCAAGCAGTTACAACTCCTTATACAACGAAGGATATGGCATTACATTCGAGACATACGATATGAAGGCAAAGCATGGCTAGTCACCAGAACCCAGCAGAACCCGCCAGCAGAACTTATGCAGTTCATGATATGCCTTGGACCATACTCTACACCGACCCGACACCTTAACACTGACGTGCGAGTTATGCTTACCCTCGCTGGACCTCGAGATGAATTCCGAAGAATCACATACCGAGCAGCCTACATCGCTCCAAGAGCAAAGATGCCACTCAATGACAGCAATGACATTGTTATGGAGTACTGACAGTGGAGCATTCCACATCGGAACACCACCCCTATTGTCTCAGTCAGCAACTCCACAGAATTCTGTCATAGTGGAGACGACCTTACAAAGATTGGAGCAAAGTGGAGCAAAGCGCAGCAGGATGACAAAGGAAAAGATGTAATGGTGGAGAAAGGTGGAGAAAAGTGGAGTAAAGTGGAGACAGGATGAGTAAGAAATAGGACGGAAAATGGAATATCTGGGAGCATAAATAGTTGTAGGATTAGGCCCTCATTTCCCCATCTTTCGATCCTCTTAACACACTGGTGTAAAGCTTGCCATACAGCGAGCTATTACTGTGTGCTTTGTACTATCACGCCTCTTGGAAATCCCAATCTGCTTTACTATCACCTCGTATCTGAAAGCATCCATAACTCGGACAGCGACTAAGAAGGCTAGTAAGGGACTGCGTGGTACAGCCAGACGTGGGTAGATAAGATCACCTCTGCACAACACACCGCTGCTTAGGCAAAAGGATCGAACCGGTGTAACCCCAGGCCTACTCCCTAACAGAAACTGACGCAATAAGGGTCAGACAGACTGCAAGGAACTGTGAAACAATATGAAAACTGTCCAGGAAGGGTCCTCTGAACAGTGCACTCAAGTTGGTGAACAAACTGGACGGAGTGATCAAATGGATGTACCAATCGGCGAACTCTGATCGGAAGTCCAAACCTCGGAGGCCACTTCGGCAAGGTCCGAACAATGGAGCGCACCTTGTAGAACATCTAGGATGTAGGTACGTGACCGTTGGGTACCTCAAAACAGGTCAGAATGGTCCCTGGCAGTGTGAAATGCTGATGAAAAGGCCTAGGGTCCCTTCAGGAGTCTGGGCCCAGGCCTCAGAGTGCCAATATCTGCTCGGATGACTGAAGCGGTGGTCGGCGAGTGGTAGTGTGACAAAGTATAGACAACAAAATATGGCGTGGCACCTATGGTGCAGTATTAGCGGGTCTTCGGGGTCTTAGAATGTGACATATGTGTAAAGGAAGGTGAAATGGGGTGAGCCAAGATATGTACAAAGTCTCAGGCGTGTCCTAAGGTATGGCAGAGTGCCCGGAAGAATCGAATTGAGTCGTATATACCCTTTGTGACTGTTGGAGTCGCTTGGGAAGCTGATACACCAGTGTGTTGGACACTGGTGAAGTATGTACAATACTCGACCGCTGACGCCCAGAATAGCAGTGTGCACTACAGCGTACATAATTCCAGACATCGACATAGATGTTGGGCCACCAGAAGCTTCGGCTTACCATTGCCACCGTCTTGTTCGCTCCTAGGTGTCCTGCCAATGTCGAGTTGTGGCATTCCTTCATCACCACCTCTCTAATGCTTATTGGTATGAAGACATTCCAGAACTTCTTCGTTGTTGCCGTTGACAGTCTAGCCGTCACTTCCTTCTTCCACAGGCCGTCCTTGAACTCTAAATTCGACGGTCTGTCCTTCTCATCCATCTTCTCTTGTGCCTTTCTGACCACTGCCATGAGCATGTCCCTTGATGTCTCCACCATACCTCTGACCAACCATTCATCCTTGATGAATGTCACGCCTTTGTTATCATGTTTGCCCTTGTTATAGTCTACTCGCCTTAAAAACAAGTCAGCTTTTCCCAGTGTTTTCCCAGGATTGTATACCAACAAAAAGTCGAACTCAGCGAGATCAAGTCGCCAATGTGCTTGTCGACGATTCAGCTTCTGCGAAGACCTGAAGTACGTCAAATTTGCGTGATCAGTCCAAACTTCAAACAATTTGTTGGAGGTATTGTCGCCACTCCTTAAGCACTTGAACGATGGCTAACATCTTCTTGTTGTAGATTTCATAATTTCATTCAGCATCTAGGAAAGTTGACAACCGGTACGCAATCACCTTCCATTTGCCTTCTTGTTTCTGCAGAAGTACGCCACCTGTTGCAAAGTCCAATGCATCAGCTTCAACGTGGAAAGAGTCATCATTATTCAGAATGGCCAACACTGGGGGACTACTCAGTTGTTTCTTCAACTCCTTGAACGCTCGTTGTTCCTCCTCTCCTCACTTCCATTCCACTTTACCCGTCAGCAATGTCAATGGTTTGACGACTGAACTGTATCCTTAGACAAAGCGGTGCAACCAGTTTCCTAAGCCGAGGAACTGTTGTAGCTCATGAACGTTCTTCAGGACTGGCCATTCCTGTACTGCAACTGTCTTCTTAGGGACCATGCACACTTCAACATTGCTAATGATGTGCCTGAGGTATTTGACCGTACTGACCTCAAATTCACATTTCTGTGGCTTCAGGAAGAGTTTGTTCTGTCAAAGGATTTCAAAGACTCGTCTAGTACATTCGCGATGTTCTTCCAACGTATCTGAGAAGATGAGTATATCATCAAGGTAAATGATGATGATGCCCTCATGTATCAATTCTCGAAAGATGTCGTTCATGAACCCTTGGAACGTTGCTGGTGCATTGCACAGTCCAAAGAACATTACCATTGGCTCAAATAGCCCCAGGTTCATCCTGAATGCCACTGTCCATTTGTTGCCTTTGCGGATCCGGATATTGTAATATCCCCAGCGAACGTCGAGCTTGGTGATATACTTAGCGTCCTTGATCTTGTTGATAAGCTCGTTGATTAGAGGCAAGGGATACTTGTTCTTAAGTGTTCCTTTGTTGAGCTTTTGATAGTCTTGGATCGCTCACAAACTCCCGTCTTCCTTCTTGATAAAGAAGAACGGTGACGCCATTGGAGATTTTGACTGCCTGATATGTCCTGATGCAAGATTTTCTTCGATGAACTCCTTCATCACCACTTGTTCCTTGGGTGACAATGGATAAACCTTACAGTCACTGGGCTTGAAATCCAGTTTCAGGTCAATAGCGTGGTCCTACATCCGATGAGCTGGTAACTGCTCAAACAATTCCTCACTATAGACGTCCGCATACTCCTCAAGGTAAGGTAGCCACTTCGTTGCTTCATCCATCCACACCTTCCTTATGTATTCATCATCCGCCTCTTCTTTCAACAATGAGGATGCACATTTGTCAGGACAGCGGGTGAAGTCAACCTTGCCAACCTTCCAGTCGATTTCTGGATTATGTTTCTATAACTAATCGTGACCAAGGAAAATGTTGCTTGACGCTGAAACTCCTGTGGGCGTTCTGATACCGGACAGGGAATATAAAGTTTGAGGGGCTGCCCTAGAATACCTTTGAGTAGTTAGCAGAGAGATACACCTAGACCAAAGGCAAGTGGAAATGAAGGGATAATGGAATATACGAGAGAAGGGTTGTATGAGGGCTGAGGAACGCGTTGTAGCGCACTGGCTCCTCCTGTGCCAGTACACTCATACTATGGCTCCCTCTTACTGCAGATACCATATCCCAGCACTGCCGACACCTGAGAGTGTGAGGGCACACTCCTATTGCACTCGGGACATCATTTGAGCACGTATCCATTGATTCCAGCACACGTACTGTACTGCGGCGCCCTCCTATGACCCAAATTGATCCGCCGATGGCTCCCCGACACTCAGACAGGTCCGCCGACAGCTCCTACCCAGCACCAGGCACTATAGGACACATCCCTCAGTGACTACGTGCCGCCGATCTTATGATTTACCATACGTACAGCCGTGCAGCGACTCTGGATGCCTCCGAGTTGGCCCCCCTTGGCGCCGATCAATGCGGCGGACACTCAGACATCCTCAGGTACCCTCGCCGACGCCTCCTACAGCTTACCAAGCAGTCCCCCATTGTCTAGGGAGCTATATATTGTCATATGTGCTTACATGCCTCATTACGATGTATCTGCCACCAGTCCGGCAGTCCCCCACAGCACTGCCGCTCCGGCCACTCATATTAGTCACTAGGGATCGCCCACACTCTGTATTGAGTGCCGCCGATGCATCGGACACCTCAGGGACATCGGCTGATGCACCCTTTGTCTTATATACGCGATATCAGCCTCCGATCATCGGTTCCGATGTTTCCCGACTTCCCCCCAACGCGGCGGCCCCCATTAGACTATGTATGGAAGGTAGGCATGTGGTACATCGGCGTGCCAAGCCACCGACTCGCGCCGCCAAGCCCAACTCCGCTGGCGCCCGTATTATTGCAGATACTCGATATTCCATGCTATTGGACGCCCCCCTCACGTTGCCGCTCTCAGATTTCACCTGGGCGCTCCGGCAGCGGCCCTTGGCGACCCAGATGACTCAGGAGATGTTGTCAGACAGTAGGATGTGTTGGCGACAGCAGTAGAGTATATATAGAGCTTATACTAGCTTGTAGAAAAAAGGATTCCAAGCCTAGCAAGGATTCCAAGCCTAGCAAGGATTCCAAGAGCATGTACCAGACCGAGCGCCAGAGTTCGAGATATCCCTCACTCTGAGTCTCCCCTCATGTACTGAGCCTCCCCCTTGACTATATACTATCCTTGACATCTCCTCTTGTTTGACTCCACATTCTACTTGCCTTCGCCGCCTCCGGTACGCCTCTGCCGCTCTGACGTTCAGTGATCCGGCGCCCCTCTATTCAACGTCGGCGACCCTTCGGCGACCCAGGCTTCTCATCAGACTCCCCTTCTGTGTCCTTTCCAGCCTTTCACTCCAGTTTATTCTATATATTGATCTTATACGGTCTTTTCCTTTCATCTATCGTGTTTACGCTACTGCGGCGGATTCCTGCGGCCTCCCCCTCAGTCCGGCACCCCTCTATTCGACGTCGGCGGCCATCCGGCGACCCAGGCATCCTATCAGACGACCCAGCGGCGCCTTCTCCAGCCACTCACTCCATTTTATCCTTTATATTCATCTTATACGCTTCATACCTTCCTGTGGCCGAGTTTATACCACGTCGGCAGCCTCTTGTGATCCCCCCTTTTGAGCGGCGGCCCTGTTATCCTATTCCCTTTATCCAGCGGCATCCTTAGACCCATCCATTACGTCTCCAACGGTTCCTGGCACCTGCCGGGTAGTAGGTCTTTGAGAGTCTGATAGCGTCGGCATCCCATTTTTGGAGGTTCCTTCATACATTCAGCACCCTTAGTAGGACGGACATCTGTAGCACCTTCAGATACGACACCGCCAACCGACAGCGTGGGAAGCGCTCAAGGAAGGATTCCGAGGATGGGCTTCTCCCGAGATTGATGGTGGCGGTGCAAAGGCTAAATCGACTCTCCGGCTCAACTGCGAGCTCTGGACTAAAGCCGACTTACCCAAGGCACGAAAATTAATCTAACTAAGGCTACGCTAGTCGAACCACCAACTCGAACATGACTAATCGACCGTGCTAACACACTGGGAAGCGACGGCAGCTGATCTCACTCGGAGTCTAAAGTGTCGGAACGCGGCGTAACGATTCGAAACGTGATATGAAGGACGGGGACGGTAACTGAGCGACCTTAACGTGATACAAGAGACGGAGGGACTTTACGGTGATGGAAAGGGATAATATGGTGTCCTTTTCCGACGACAGTGGAGAGGGGAAGGTGTTACGAGACCGAAAGCACGCGGCACGCTAAGTAACTGGGTTACGAGCGAAACCAGCGAAACCAATCGGAACACGCAATGAAGTTTCGATCCGGATGACAGAGACAGGATGGGTCCTTTATACGAACCAGGCGAACTATACGAACGTACGAACGGCTCTGCTGCGAAGAGAGGTCACCGATCGACTGTACAGAACACGAAATATCATATATTATGCTTTTGAGACGAGAGAGTTTTCTACGAACAAGAAGAACTCGAAGCTGGGGGACTAGAGACGGTGTGAGAACTCTCCCCTCTCCACTATGAGAGTCGTGCTAAATTTATACTAAGCGTCCAAACTGAGCCTCCCATCGGTCAGAAAACATAAGCCATAAGAAAAAGGGGAACGCATATCACTTATCCACCATGGAGAGGGGCGCATATGAATGGTTAAGGGACACATAAAACAGAAAGAAACAATACTAAGCATGGTCGGAACGAGAGCATAAAGAAATAAACGGGACGCATATAGAAAGGTGAGATCATAAGCGAAGCCTTCAGAACCGGGTGTCTTTGAGCGGAACGAGTCGGAACTTGGGGAAAAGACTTGGAAAGACCTCGGCTAGCCTTACAGGGCAAATCTGTGACGTTTTGAATGGGAGAGGGACTGTGGACGACGCTGCAGGGTCAAATCTCTTTGTCAGGAGTACGGATCCGGGATCCGGAGACTTGTGATTGACGCGTGTAGGATCGTCGCGTGATTCTTCCGCCGTGTCTTATATGATGGCCGATCACGGAACGGTGCACGTGCCATTTAGACTATGGCGTTCTTGCTAAGTCCCCTCGCTCCAGCGAAACCAGTCGGAACCGGGCGAAACCAGTCGGAATACCGCAGAACTGGTCGTAACGACTTCGTACGCTCCCAAGCTTTAGTCTTACTCTTCAACGCTAACGACATCACGGCTAGGCGAATTTCCTCTTTGTGTTTTCTGAAGATCATGTGTACCACTATGTATTCCTTAATCAGTCCGCCTTCATTGCTTGTACTGTTGTAGCGCACACTGCTATTTTATGCGTCAGCGGACAAGTATTGTACATACTTCACCAGTGTCCAACACACTGGTGTATCAGCTGCCTGAGTGACTCCAACAGTCGTGAGGAGTATATACGACTCAATTCAATCCTTCCAAGTGCTCCGCCATACCTTAGGATGCGCCTGAGACTTTGTACATATTTCGTTTCACGCCATTTCACCTTCCTCTGCACATATGTCACATTCCGAGACCCCGAAGACCCGCTAATACTGCGCCATAGGTGCCATGCCATATTTCGTTGTCCATACTTTGTCACACTACCACTCGCCAACCACCACTTTAGTCATCCAAGCGGATATCGGCACTCCGAGGCCTGGACCCAGACTCCTGAAGGGACCCTAGGCCTTTTCATCAGTGTTTCACACTGCCAGGGACTGTTCCAACCTGTTTTGAGGTACCAAACGGTCGCGTACCTTCACCCTAGACATTCCACGAGGTGTGCTCTGTTGTTTGGACATTACCGAAGTGGCCTCCAAGGTTTGAACTTCCGATCAGAGTTTGCTGATTGGTACATCCGTTTGATCACTCCGTCCGGTTTGTTCGCCAACTTGAGTGCACTGTTCAGAGGACCCTTCCTGGACAGTTTTCATATTGTTTCACAGTTCCTTGCAGTCCACCTGACCCTTATCATGTCAGTTTCACACTCCTTGTTATGATTTCATCTTGTTTCACAGTTTCCTGTAGTCCACTAGACTTATGTCTTGTCGGTTTCACACTCCTTGTTGTAGTTTTATTGTGTTTCATCTCATGTCTTGTCACAATCCTCCCCCAGACCTAGATCACTTGTTTTGTACATGTTTTGGACCCCCATAGTCTATAAAACCCACCCAGATGTCGTAGTTTTCAGATAGCAAATACCAGAGATCTATTCAGTGCACACATCTTCTGTTCTGAAGGCTCTCAGACCATCCCGACCAACTCTGTCATTCATAGAAAGTCGTAGTACCCACTTTGGGTGCCTCGTCTTCCTTGTCTAGACTAGTCCAGACGTCCCAGGGGTGACTCAGATACTCTTAGCTTGTCTTCTTCCTCTGTCAGCTCATCTCTGAAGTGATCAAGTCGCCGAAGTATTCACTTGGTTCACCGCAGCATGTCCAGATTGGTCTCCCTAGACAACCATTGAGTATCACATCTTGCCTACATGTATTTGCTCCCCCCTTCTTCCCTTTTAGATAGATTCCCATTGCTCGGTCGTAGGAGTACAGACCTAGATGCTCATTTACATCCCACCCTTCCGATAGTTTACCCCGACCGTTCCGGCTGGAGCTATTCCGACTAACCGCTGTAGCGCACACCACTATTCTGGGCGTCAGCAGTCAAGTATTGTACATACTTCACCAGTGTCCAACACACTGGTGTATCAGCTGCCCGAGCGACTCCAACAGTCACAAAGGGTATATACAACTCGATTTGATCCTTCCGAGCACTCCGCCATACCTTAGGACACGCCCGAGACTTTGTACATCACCCCATTTCACCTTCCATTGCACATATGTCACATTCCAAGACCCCGAAGACCCGCTAACACTGCGCTATAGGTGCCACGCCATATTTTGTTGTCTATACTTTGTCACACTACCACTCGCCGACCACTGCTTCAGTCATCCGAGTAGATATCGGCACTCCAAGGCCTGGGCCCAGACTCCTGAAGGGACCCTAGGCCTTTTCATCAGCATTTCACACTGCCAGGGACCATTCTGACCTGTTTTGAGGTACCCAACAGTCATGTACCTTCACCCTAGATGTTCCACGAGGTGCGCTCCATTGTTCGGACCTTGCCGAAGTGGCCTCCGAGGTTTGGACTTCTGATCGGAGTTTGCCGATTGATACATCCGTTTGATCACTCTGTCCAGTTTGTTCGCTGACTTGGGTGCGCGGTTTGGAGGATGCTTCCTGGACAGTTTTCATGTTGTTTCACAGTTCCTTGCAGTCTGTCTGACCCTTATCGCATCAGTTTCACACTCCTTGCTATGATTTCATCCTGTTTCACAGTTTCCTGTAGTCCACTAGACTTTTGTCTTGTCAGTTTTACGCTCCTTGTTGTGGTTTTATTACGTTTCATCTCACGTCTTGTCACGATCCTCCCCCAGTCCCAGATCAGTCGTTTTGTACATGTTTTGGACCCCCATAGTCTATAAAACCCACCCAGATGTCGTAGTTTTCAGATAGCGAATACCAGAGATCTGTTCAGTGCACACATCTTCTGTTCCAAAGCCTCTCAGACCGTCCTGACCAACTCTGTCATTCATAAAAAGCCATAGTACCCACCTTGGGTGTCTCGCCTTCCTTGTCTAGACTAGTCCAGACATCCTGAGGGTGACTCGGATACTCTCAGCTTGTCTTCTTTCTTCATCAACTCATCTCCGAGGTGATCAAGTCGCCGAAGTATTCACTCAGTTCACCGCAGCACATCCAATTTGGTCTCCCTAGACGACCATTGAGTATCACATCTTGCCTACGTGTATTTGATCCTCCTTTTTCTTCCCTCTTTAGATAGGTTGCCGTTGCTCGGTCACACGAGTACGGACCTAGACGCTCATTTACATCCTATCCCTCCAATAGTTCACCCTGACCATTCTGGCCAGAGCCATTCCGATTATCCACGGTTCCCACAGAGTAGGCCGGAGTCTCGGTCTATCTCAGGGGAGTCTTCTGGATCACCATTCTTTGTTTGGTTTCCCCGATTCGTTCTCGCTTGCTCCCTATAGGATCGAACACCCTAGCCTGCTAGGATCGCACCTACAGACCTAGTCTGATCGTCCACACACCCTATCGATCATACACCAGGAGTGACTTGGATACACTCAGCTTGTCTTCTTTCTCTGTCGACTCATCTCTGAGGTGATCAAGTTACCGAAGTATTCACTCGGTTCACCGCAGCATGTCCGGATTGGTCTCCCTAGACGATCATTGAGTATCACATCTTGCCTACATATATTCACTCCCCCGTTTCTCCTCCCTTCTCCCCTTTTTAGATAGATTCCTGTTGCTTGGTCACAAGAGTACAGACATAGATGCTCATTCACATCCCACCACTCTGATAGTTCACCCCAACTGTTCCGGCCGGAGCTATTCCGACTGACTACAGTTCCCACAGAGTAGGCCAGAGTCTTGGTCCATCTCAGGGGAGTCTTCCGGATCACCCTTCCTTGTTTGGTTTCCCCAATTTGTTCTCGCTCGCTCCCTATAGGATCGAACACCCTAGCCTGCTAGGATCGCACCTACAGACCTAGTCCGATCATCCACCCACCCTATCAATCATACAGCTGGGTATCAAAAGTGACCATCACTGTCACGCTTTCCCGTAAGTCGCGTCGTGCTTATGCAACTTCTATGCTGCACCACTCACGTAAAACACAATTTTATACAAAATTAAGTATGTATATACATTGATTAGCATCTAATAATATTCCTTCCACCATTAGTATTTCGTTGGTCCACCTTTAGCATTAATAATTGTCTGTGCACGGCGAGGCACTGATAAAATATAGTTATTGATATGATTGATTGGTATTGCCTCCCAGGCCTCGAGAACAGCCTTTCTGAGCTCTCCAACTGATGTAGGGTGATGACGACGGGCCTATATGTTCCGTTTAAGGTCCAACCAGCAAGGTTCAATAGCGTTAATGTCTGGAGAAGTGGGTAGGTGTGGGAACAGTGAAATGCCATGCTCTTCAAACCAGCGTTGCGTCGTTTTTGCCGTATGGCACCATGCATTGTCTTGTTGAAATGTAACAGACCGATTGCGTTGACGGACCTCATTGTAAAAATCCAAAAGACAGCCATCCAATACCTGCTCAATATATTTTTTCGCAGTCATTCCTCCTCCCTTGCCCCCGGGATACTCGAGCACAATAAGCGGACCCTTCCTACCATACATGATGCAACCCCAGACCATAACACGTACAGAGGACTTCTTAAAGGATGGTATAACGCAGTCCTCATGCCAGGTTTCATCAGAGCGACGTGTACAATAAATGGTGCCAGGGTTTGAACCAAGGTAAACATAGCACTCGTCTGAGAAAATGACCGACTTCAACTGCCTCTTTGTAATCTTCACCAGTTCCTTCACACGTGCTAGCCGTAAGACCCTATGGGCCTTGTTGACGTATGGAGCACGTCGGGCCTTCCTCTGCTTGAGTCCTGCAGCGTTTAGCTCACGTCTGATAGTCTGACGGCTCACTTTGACATTGAGACTTTGTGCCAGAGTTTTGAGAGGCGCAAAACGGGTTTTTCTTGCAGTTTGTATGAGCAGGGGATGGTCGTGATCACGGATCTTCTTCGGACAGCAAGTTCGGGGCAAGTTTTTTGTTGTACCGGTTTTTTTGTAGCGTGCAAAAAGGTCGTTTACGGTCATCCGAGGTATGCCAAATGCCTTTGCTGCTTGAGACTTGTTTTTGCCGCCAATAATGGCCCCAATAATCTGGTTTTTCACCGGGGAGGCGAGCTGAGACCTTAGGGAGTGTGTTTGGGTCATGAAAGTAGGGAGGGGGGCAGGACGGAAGTGAGTGGAAACTGACAAAGTGAGACGATGAAACTCCTGTGGGCGTTCTGAAACTGGACAGGGAATATAAAGTTCGAGGGGCTGCCCTAGAACACCTTTGAATAGTCAGCAGAGAGATACACCTAGACCAAAGGCAAGTGGACACGAAGGGATACTGGAATATACGAGAGAAGGGTAGTATGAGGGCTGAGGAACGCGTGGGAAGCGCTCGAGGAAGGATTCCGAGGATGGGCTTCTCCCGAGATTGATGGTGGCGGTGCAAAGGCTAAATCGACTCTCCGGCTCAACTGCGAGCTCTGGACTAAAGCCGACTAACACAAGGCACGAGAACTAATCTAACTAAGGCTACGCTAGTCAAACCACCAACTCGAACGTGACTAATCGACCGTGCTAACACACTGGGAAGCGACAGCAGCCGATCTCACTCGGAGTCTAAAGTGTCGGAACACGGCGTAACGATTCAAACGTGGTACGATGGACGGGGACGGTAACTGGGTGACCCAAACGTGATACAAGAGACGGAGGGACTTTACGGCGATGGAAAGGGGTAATATGGTGCCCTTTTCCGACGACAGTGGAGAGGGGAAGGTGTTACGAGACCGAAAGCACGCGGCACGCTAAGTAACTGGGTTACGAGCGAAACCAGCGAAACCAATCGGAACACGCAATGAAGTTTCGATCCGGGTGACAGAGACAGGAGGAGTCCTTTATACGAACTAGGCGAACTATACGAACGTACGAACGGCTCTGCTGCGAAGAGATGTCACCGATCGACTGTACAGAACACGAAATATCGTATATTAGGCTTTAGAGACGAGAGAGTTTTCTACGAACAAGAAGAACTCGAGGCTGGGGGACTTGAGACGATCAAAGAGCTCCTTAGCTCCCACTAAGCTGTCCCTCCCACTACAAGAGTCGTGCTAAATTTATACTAAACGTCCAAACTGAGCCTCCCATCGGTCAGAAAACATAAGTCATAAGAAAAAGGGGAACGCATATCACTTATCTACAAAGGAATGGGGTGCATATGAATGGTTAAGGGACACATAAAACAGAAAGAAACAATACCAAGCATGGTCGGAACGAGAGCATAAAGAAATAAAAGGGACGCATATAGAAAGTGAGATCATAAGCAAAGCTTTCGGAACCGGGTGTCTTTGAGCGGAACGAGTCGGAACTAGGGGAAAAGACTTGGAAAGACTTCAGCTAGCCTTACAGGGCAAATCTGCGACGTTTTGAATGGGAGAGGGACTGTGGACGACGCTGCAGGGTCAAATCTCTTTGTCAGGAGTACGGATCCGGGATCCGGAGACTTGTGATTGACGTGTGTAGGATCGTCGCGTGATTCTTCCATCGTGTCTGATATGATGGCCGATCATGGAACGGTGCACGTGCCATTTGAACTATGGCGTTCTTGCTAAGTCCACTCGCTCCAGCGAAACCAGTCGGAACCGGGCGAAACCAGTCGGAACACCGCGGAACTGGTCGTAACGACTTCGTACGCTCCCAAGCTTTAGTCTTACTCTTCAACGACGCACAATGCGGCACACATTTTGTGTGACAGTGACGGTCACTTTTGATACCCGGCTGTACACCGGAGGACTCCCCTGAGGTAGACCGAGACTCTGGCCTACTCTGCAGGAACAGCGGTCGATTGGGACAGGTCCAGCCTGAGCTGTCAGGGTGAACTGTCGGAGGGATAGGATGGGAACGAGCATCTAGGTCCATGCTTCTGTGACCGAGCAGGGGAAAACTATCTGTAGAGAAAAGGGGGAACAAATACATATAGGCAGAATGTAATACTCAATGATCAACCAAGAAGGCCAATCCAGATGTGCTGCGGTGAGCCGAGTGAATACTTTGGCGACTTGTTCACCTCGGAGATGAGTCGACGGGAAAAGAAGACAAGCTGAGAGTGTCTAAGTCACACCTCAGACATCCGGACTAGTCTAAACAATGAAGATGAGACACCCAGGGGGGGTGCTACAAGCTTCTATGAGTGACAGAGTCGGTCGAGACGGTCTGAGGAACTTCAGAACAGAAGAGGCGTGCACTGAACAGATCTCTAGTATTTGCTATCTGAAAACTACAACATCTAGGTGGGTTTTATAGACTATGCAGGTCCAAAACATGTACAAAACAAGTGATCTAGGTCTGGGGGAGGATTGTGACAAGAGGTGAGGTGAAATGCAATAAAACCACAACAAGGAGTGTGAAACCGATGAGACAGAAGTCTAGTGGACTACAAGAAACTGTGAAACAGGATGAAATCATAGCAAGGAGTGTGGAACTGATGCGATAAGGGTCAGGTGGACTGCAAGGAACTGTAAAACAATATGAAAACTGTCTAGGAAGGGTCCTCCAAACAGTACACTCAAGTTGGCAAACAAACTGGACAGAGTGTTTGAACAGATGTACCAATCGGCGAACTCTGATCGGAAGTCCAGGCTTTAGAGGCCACTTCGGCAATGTCCAAACAATGGAGCGCACCTCATGGAATGTCTAGGGTGAAGGTACGTGACTGTTTGGTACCTCAAAACAAGTCAGAGTGTTCCCTGGCAGTGTGAAGTGTTGATGAGAAGATCTAGGGGCCCATCAGGAGTCTGGGTCCAGGCTTCGAAGTGCCGATATCCACTTGGGTGACTGACACGGTGGTTGGCGAGTTATAGTATGACAAAGTATGGATAATAAAATATGGTGTGGCGCCTGTGGCGCAGTATTAGCGGGTCTTTGGGGTCTCGGAATGGTGACATAAGTGCAAGAGAAGGTAAAATGGCATGGACCAAAATATGTACGAAGTGTCAGGCACGTCCTAAGGTATGGCGGAGCACTTGGAAGGATTGAATCGAGTCGTATATACTCCTCACGACTGTTGGAGTCGCTCAGGCAGCTGATGCACCAGTGTGTTAGACACTGGTGGAGTATATACAATACTTGTCCGCCGATGCTCAGAATAGCAGTGTGCGCTACAGCGCCGGTGTAGTGCACTGCACTAACCTGTACCAGGCCGCCGGTACAGACCAGCAATAACCTGTACCAGGCCGCCGGTACAGACCAGCAATAACCTCATATCCTTATACCTCTTCATGCGGCATCTGCTACATTGCTGCCACCTTTCAGTACCATTCCGACATGCCCTTCTAGTTTTACCTTGTGATCCACCACTTTCATAAGTTCTGCCTTATGTCCATCTCGCTTTTCCAGTGACGAGTCTTAGTGCCACCTCTCCAGTCTCTCCTGAGAACCTATGTTGAGGTTTCAGGTGACCACTCATTATATAGCGGCACCTCTTCACCTCAGTGTTGAGTCTCAGTGCCACCTCTCCAGTCTCTCCTAAGAACCTTTGTCGGGATCTTGCACAATTGCCCATTATGATGCAGTGGATGTATATTATGCTGCGGCCAAACTATTCTCCTATCGGCCAGTTTATCATTTGACATTTAGCAACTCAGGGGTCCTCCTTTTCTTATGTTTCATATCCTTATCGCTCTAGTATGCACCTCGGGTCTGATATTGTGCCCGATACCTGCTCACATATTTCCCCTTTTAGTATTATTCATTCCCTTGATGTTTCAGATTCATATGGGGCCCCCCCTTAGCAATCTAAGTGCACCTGGCACTCTAGTGCATTGTACCAATCACCACTTGTCCGATTGGGGTGCTCCTGTATCTCAGCAGCTTGTCGGCGTATTCTGATGTTGGGCCTTGCCATTCCAGTGCCTCTGTCATATGCTGCCGCCCTCTGCCTTTATCACACCCACTAGTAGCACCTCATAGTATATATAGATAGTATGTATCTAGAGTACAGACAGAGCAGTCTTGGGAATAAGAGCCTAGTGCATACTCTACCTAGTGTTTCCCCCTTTTTAGTACATTGTCCGCTGCACAGAAGAACCCACCAAAGGTACACATTGATCACACATGTTACCTGGCAGATCGCCCTTGTCCTCACTTGAGAATTGCATGGTCACCTGCTGCTGCCCCTTGCCTAGGCTCTGCACCATCATGCTTCCTCTTCTCAGCCATGCCGTCATATTTCCTCCTTTCTTTACGCTGTCATACTTCCTCTTCTCAGATGTGACATCATGCTTCCTCCTTTCTCTGTGCCATCATGCTTTCTCTTTTAGACCGAGAAGTCGTGCTTCCTCTTCTCGACCATGCCAACTTCCTCTTTGCGATGCCCTCTCTCGACAGCACTATCACTCTTCTACTTATCAACAGTGCCATCACTCTTCTACTAATCAGCAACTCTGCTGCTCTCATAGATATCTGCTAATCCTTCGCCTCACTTTCCACAAGATCCATTACAGTTGAGTATGCCATCAGCCTCTACAGTACGCTGCTCCCTCAGCGGCACTTTCGGGTTATCTTACCTACTTCTGTTAGGAAGTAGGCCTGGGGTTATACCAGTTCGATCCTTTTGCCTAAGCAGCGGTGTGTTATGCAGAGGTGATCTTATCTACCCACGTCTAGCTGTACCACGCGGTCCCTTACTAGCCTTCCTAGTTGCGGTCCGAGTTATGGATGCTTTCAGATATGAGATGATAGTAAAGCAGATTGGGATTTCCAAGAGGCATGATAGTACAAAGCACACAGTAATAGCTCGCTGTAGGGCAAGCTTTACACCAGTGTGTTAAGAGGATCGAAAGATGGGGAAATGAGAGCCTAATCCTACAACTATTTATGCTCCCAGATATTCCATTTTCCGTCCTATTTCTTACTCATCCTGTCTCCACTTTACTCCACTTTTCTCCACCTTTCTCCACCATTACATCTGTTCCTTTGTCATCCTGCTGCGCTTCGCTCCCCTTTGCTCCAATCTGTAAGGTCGTCTCCACTATGACAGAATTCTGTGGAGTTGCTGACTGAGACAATAGAGGTGGTGTTCCGATGTGGAATGCTCCACTGTCAGTACTCCATAACAATGTCATTGCCGTCATTGAGTGGCATCTTTGCTCTTGGAGCGATGTAGGCTGCTCGGTATGTGATTCTTTGGAATTCATCTCGAGGTCCAGCGAGGGTAAGCATAACTCGCACATCCGTTGTCGGTCGGCGGTGTCGTATCTGAAGGTGCTACAGATGTCCGTCCTACTAAGGGTGCTGAATGTATGAAGGGACCTCCAAAAATGGGATGCCGACGCTATCAGACTCTCAAAGACCTACTACCCGGCAGGTGCCAGGAACCGTCGGAGACGTAATGGATGGGTCTAGAGATGCCGCTGGATAAAGGGAATAGGATAACAGGACCGCCGCTTGAGAGGGGGGGTCACAGGGGGCTGCCGACGTAGCGTAAACACAATAGATGGAGAGAAAGGACCGTATAAGATGAATATATGGACTAAGCTGGAGTGAAAGGCTGGAAAGGGCGCTGCAGGGGTGTATGATAGGAAGGCTGGGTCGCCAGGTGGCCGCCGACGTCGAATAGAGGGGTGCCGGATTGAGGGGGAGGCTGCACAAATCTGCCGAAGTAGCGTAAATGCGATAGATGAAAGGAAAAGACCGTATAAGATCAATAGATGGGATAAACTGGAGTGAAAGGCTGGAAAGGACGCCGAAGGGGAGTCTGATAAGAAGCCTGGGTCGCCGAAGGGTCGCCGATGTCAAATAGAGGGGCACCGGACAGGTATAAAGTGTGGGGAGGAGGCTCAGGGTTAAATCCCAAGCCCTACTCACTCACTGAACGTCAGAGCGGCAGAGGCGTACCGGAGGCGGCGAAGGCAAGTAGAATGTGGAGTCAAACAAGAGGAGATGTCAAGGATAGTATATAGTCAAGGGGGAGGCTCAGTACATGAGGGGAGACTCAGAGTGAGGGATATCTCGAACTCTGGCGCTCGGTCTGGTACATGCTCTTGGAATCCTTGCTAGGCTTGGAATCCTTTCGTCTACAAGCTAGTATAAGCTCTATATATACTCTACTGCTGTCGCCGACACATCCTACTGTCTGACAACATCTCCTGAGTCATCTGGGTCGCCAAGGGCCGCTGCCGGAGCGCCCAGGTGAAATCTGAGAGCGGCAACGTGAGGGGGGCATCCAATCACATGAAATATTGAGTATCTGCAATAACACGGGCGCCGGTGGAGTTGGGCTTGGTGGCGCGAGTCGGTGGCTTGGCACGCCGATGTACCACATGCCTACCTTCCATACATGGTCTAATGGGGGCCGCCGCGTCGGGGGGAAGTCGGGAAACATCGGAACCGATGATCGGAGGCTGATATCGCATATATGAGACAAAGGGCGCATCAGCCGATGTCCCTGAGGTGTCCGATGCATCGGCGGCACTCAATACAGAGTGTGGGCGATCCCTAGTGACTAATATGAGTGGCCGGAGCGGCAGTGCTGTGGGGGACTGCCGGACTGGTGGCAGATACATCGTAATGAGGCATGTAAGCACATATGACAATATATAGCTCCCTAGACAATGGGGGACTGCTTGGTAAGCTGTAGGAGGCGTCGGCGAGGGTACCTGAGGATGTCTGAGTGTCCGCCGCATTGATCGGCGCCAAGGGGGGCCGACTCGGAGGCATCCAGAGTCGCTGCACGGCTGTACGTATGGTAAATCATAAGATCGGCGGCACGTAGTCACTGAGGGATGTGTCCTATAGTGCCTGGTGCTGGGTAGGAGCTGTCGGCGGACCTGTCTGAGTGTCGGGGAGCCATCGGCGGATCGATTTGGGTCATAGGAGGGCGCCGCAGTACAGTACGTGTGCTGGAATCAATGGATACGTGCTCAAATGATGTCCCGAGTGCAATAGGAGTGTGCCCTCACACTCTCAGGTGTCGGCAGTGCTGGGATATGGTATCTGCAGTAAGAGGGAGCCATAGTATGAGTGTACTGGCACAGGAGGAGCCAGTGCGCTACACCGTGTTAAGGTGTCGGGTTGGTGTAGAGTATGGTCCAAGGCATATCATGAACTGCATAAGCTCTGCTGGCGGGTTCTGCTGGGTTCTGGTGACTAGCTATGCTTTGCTTTCATATTGTATGTCTCGAATGTAATGCCATATCCTTTGTTGTATAAGGAGTTGTAACTGCTTGGTCTCCAGGTTCGCATCTCTCGGTAAATAAAGGTTTGCCTGTATTGTAGATGCTGGACATGGTGTGTGCAACTCTGGTCTATACCATCCAATCATTCTCCAGGTTATCGGGTTCGTAGTTCGAGGGGTTCGAGTTATGATCGTGAGTTCCTCTCATTTCTTGGGTACTACTGGGTTTGGTGGATTGGAATGTATTGTATCTTGAAGGTGTCGCTCGGTTTCGATGTGACAGTCACGTGTACCAACTGTTGCCGTGCATACTATGTAGTATACTTCATAAAGGACCATGTAAACTTGTGCACAGACTTGACAGTGCTGAAATGCCAGTGAGGTCTCCATAAACCTTATTAGCCTTTAGCCTTTTAGCGTTTAGGCTTTAGTAGTTGTGTTTCTGGACTTTTAAGAAGTTTGATCGCTTCTTTTGATCGAGGTCGCTCTGGTTGCTTGGTCGGCGGCGTTAGAGTGGTAGTCTGTGGTAATAGGCGGTCGGCGGTGTTAGCTGTTAGCGGGATTACGTATCCGCTTCGGTGCTTCCAGTGCTCGGGTGGTAACGGGTTACTGTTGCCTAGGCCGCTCGATCGCTTGGGCCCGTGATAGCTGGCTTGGTTACCGGTCGCGTTTGGAAAGCTGATCGTGTGGATCTGCTGATCATGTCAATCCTGATGCAAGATTTTGAGCGGATCCTTTCAACTTCATAGGCACCCCTGTGAGGTCCAGTAGACAAGGTCTGCTTCCTTTTTATCTCCTTGAACCTTGACATTGCCAATATCTCCTTATGGTCGAACACTGCTGCCTTTATCATTGTCTAGGAGAGTCAGACAGTCTACAGTACATGGAGGCCTTTGATAGTGATTGTCTGTGTATTACTAGCTAGTATCTTGTTGTTTACTGCACATGTGGCTGCACTCTCCCTAGACTTCAGCTTGAACGTGAAGGGATGATGTGAGACAATCTTGTATAACTTAGCTGACATGAATTTAGATACACTATCTACATTGCTCGATGTGATTTGGAACTTTCTTGATCTATGTATATATAATATAAATGATACTATTACTTTGAATAATATATTGATTTGATTTGTGTTTTTTCCTGGATGCTGTTCAGAAATTGACTGAAAGAATACCAAAGAATAGTTCAGAAATTTTCAGATTTCATTAGAATGGTTCAGAACATGGAATGCGGGTCTGGGAATTTACTGAATTGGGAACTTTCAGAATTCACGGAATTTCTATAGAATTTCTAAACAAATTTCTGAAATTCTGGCCATTCTAAGGCATTACGGACATCAGGTTTTTCCTCATGGCTGTAAAAACAGAAGTTTATTTTACGTTTTCATTTTTCAACACAGTACAGTAGAATCTGTACATAAGAATACTGGTGGATAGGAATAACCTGAGGTTAAGAATGGATTTTTAAGACTACGGGGTTGGTAGGCGGGAAATTCAGGGTCCAATAAGAATATTTTCTAAGTTGGCATATGGAATACACTTTTTCTTCGGAAATTCCTAATGAGAGGTGATCAGGTGATGCATTCTTACCATATTTGGTACGTATGCAAGGCTTGTAGTTTCTCCGCTAGACGTAATTGATAATTTCGAACTCTTGTCCAACCAAAAGAATGAATATTTACAACATAAGCAACTAAAGTGCAAGATCTCCAATGGTTGCTCTTCTTATCCTCCCTTCTTTGTCTCACTTGTCAGGTTAGAAATCGGGCTGGATAATTTCCGGATTTGGTTATGATGTAATATTTTTCGATTATATAATGTCACAGTTTGGAATAACCTGGCGATAAGAATGCTTTTCGTGTCCACCGAGGAGCATTCTATCCACAGGTTCTACAGTACATATGTCTTTGTGCAACGTTTTGACTTGAAAGGAATGAGAATATCTTGGCCAGTCGCAGAAGGGACACGAAGAGTAAGTGAGGCCCACACGATAGCTCTTTTTGCATGTAGCGCGCGAACCAGTCAGTACCACCCCCAAACCAAAACACGCTCCCGTCGGCCCGCCCGCTCTTCCTCCGCTCCTCCTCCCATCATCACCTCGTCCAACTAGTGCTCAATGTCAGCCTGGTTAGATGACTCGGACATCGTATACGAGCGACGTCGTACACCAAGTCGCTCGGAGCCCTCATTTGAGTCTGATTTTGATGATGTTGATGGCATTGGCGGTGATGGGAATGATGCTGATGGAGGCATTTTGTACATGAGGTCGAGGTCTAATGGTGCTCCTGCGATCGGTTCCAGTGCCGGGAGGACCACAGCGACGTACCCCTATCAGTATCAGTGTCGGTACCCGTATTATCCGCTCTCGTATCCGCGACCAGCGTTTGAACAGACGCGCTCTAGGTCTGTTCGGGATCGGAGCGAGGGTGGGTATGAGGGAGGAGTGGAGAAAAACGAGCGTTCGCGCGCGGCGAGTCGGGCATCTGGTGTTGGCAAGGAGCGGGAGAGAGAGAAGGAGGCTGAGGCTGAGTTTGAGTCTCAGAAAGACTTAAGAGGGGGCCCACTCCGCCGGCACGCACATTCATGTAAGTCTCGTTCTTATTTCTGCTGTTGTTCCGAGGCCAGAAGAGACGCTTACGATAGTCCTCTTTCCATCTATTTATCCATCTTTTCCTATTCGTCACTCGAACCCCGGGAACTATCCAACGGCTCGAATGATTGATGTTGAACGCCTCTGCCGAACTGCTGCCATCATTTACACTTCGCGCTATACTTCTTATTGCTGCACCTATGCCGCTCCTGGTACTTGGGTCGCGGTGCGTGGCTCATGCCGTGCAGTCTTCTCAGAAGAGCTTGGGACATGCCGAGCGGCGTATTTAAAGCTTGTCGTCCGCGCGACGGTGCTTATTTTCCTTTTGATATGGGCCGTATTACCAATGTCCGTCCCAATCTCATTCTCCTTATGTCTAATTATACTGACTGAGGTTTCCATATATTTGATCCGGTTTGATGTGTGATATGTGATATTTGGTGTTTGATGATGCTCGGCACGGCAACACTTCCCACTGCGCAGATACTGGGGCTCTATGTCGGCAGCGGTCGAGAAGACGGGAAACCTCGAGGTCTGGGTCATCAACCGCGATCACGCACGGATCGGCGATTCCCTTGAGGCTGCCGTCCTTGCTGCTCCGTCCAGCGGGCCGGGTGCACTCTGGTGGCGTGTTATAAGCGAGGATAATTTTCCCGACAAGCAGTCCGTCATTCAAGGTATTGTAGACGAACGTGCTTGGCTCGCAGTTGTAGGTGTGTATCAATCAATAAAAGCTCGGATTTTTTTTCTTCTTAATTATTAATCTTCCGCAGTAAATACAAATGCGACGAATAACCTAACTGCAGCTCGTTTTGCGGGAGATACGAGCTACAACCCGTCATCTGCTATATCAGTCTATTACGCCCAGGTACCTTCGCTTCCAATCTCTCCGTCTATCCCAAACCGGCTGATCGTCTCTCTTCTCTTCTCCTTTCCCCCTTCCCCCTTCTCAGGCCAGAAATGAAGTTGTAACAGGCACATACCTCCTGCCTATCATAACGCAATTCCTCACCAATTTCACCACCAACTATTCCACCGGATCCACGCAGCGCTACCTCGCAGCTATCGTGGCGAACAATGGCACGGTGAACGTGACGGCACTGAATAGCATCGCACAGGCGCCGCAGACGATTACTCCTGGTGTCGCGTTTGAGGTGAGGAATGTAAGACCATACACGACGCCTGAAGCGCAGGCGCCGTTGCTTGTTGGACAGATTTATATCTGTATTTTTGCGTAAGCCTTGTTTAACCCTACCTTTCCCCTATTGATCCAAGCTGAGAAATTCTTCCTTGTAGCTTCATGATTGTACGCTCTCAGTCCCTATCGTAACCCAAAAGATCCCTAACTTTCTCTCGCATAGGCAATGGCTCACTCAACAGCACGCTCATTCATCTCGGACTACCTCACACTTCCCTCCTATCTCATCCTACGAATCGTGACTCCGCTCCTCATCTACCTCCCTCTAAGCCTCTCCTACGCCCTGATCAGCGTAGCCTTCAAGCTCCCCTTTAATGGTGGGAGGTTCAGCTACGGCGCGGGGTTCATGGCGTTCTTTGGGTTCGTGTATCTTGGCATGACCGCTGTGGGCTTGGCGCTCGAGGCCATGGTCACCCTCCTCGGCCCGAGGTTCGTGCCGTTCTTTCTGGTGCTTCTCGTGAGTAGACCGCGCTGTTTTATTTTTTTCCCCTTCCCTTTCTGTGTCTTTCTCTCGTCACGAAAGTCTACTTTGATGGATTTTTTTCCGTACCTTGTATTGACGATGCTTTCGGATTGAATGTAGATCATCGTGAACGTCTCGACTGCTGTACTCCCTCCGGAACTTCAGCCGACCCTTTATTCGTACGGCGCTGGATCCCAGTTCTGGAACATGTAAGTCTATCTCACCCTTCGTTTTTACTCTTGCCTCACCTCACCTCATCTCACTTCATCTCACTTCATCCCATCCCATTTTTCTCATCACCTATGGCGTGTTCCACGTTGTACATTCTATCACCAGCCAACAAGCAACGCGCACGATCCTGTTCGACACGTACTCCCACCTGGGGAAGAACGCTGGTATTCTAATCGCATGGGTGCTCATCTCGTGCTGTACGACTGCGCTCTTCACGTGGTTCATGCGCTACTGGGAAGTCCGGAAAATTTATCGCACGAGAAGGAAAGGAAATACGAGGGAAGGGAAGAGTAAGGGTAAACATGTGGTTGACGAAGAGTACGGTCCGCCTGAGGAGGTGAAAGGAAAGGCGAAAGTTACGCCACGCAATAATGCGTATGACTACCAGAACGATGACAAGAATGGCTGTAATGAGAAGGGCAAGAAAAACAAGAAGATCAAAAGCACGATCTCGGCATTCGAGCGATGGGAGCGGATGAAGGGTTCGTACCGAAATACCAAGAATGCGTCCGCGAAACCGACATCCAATCCCGATTTCACGTCGCCTTCAGCTTCGGGTTCGGCTTCACATGTCCCTGCGAATCGTGACGAAGAGAACCGATGTGCGAGTCCAAGTCCAGGTCACGGCGAATCTACGAGCCATGGCGACCCAGACGATAAAAATAGACGACCAGACGACGAAAGAGAGCCCGACGTTCGCGTGGAGGAATATAAAGACGAGGAGTATATCAACAAGAATGACGAAGAGAACGGACCGTCGGATCTCCGTGTTCACGTCGAGGAGGTCGCTCCTTCCCGCACGCCTTGATTCTCGTCTCCTATCTTACTTGGGTCCTTTGTCTGTTCTTTCCCTCGGATCGGTAGATTTGTGTCCCTTTCTCTCCCTTCTCGTCTCGTCTTGGTTAGGAGTTGCTTCTCTTATTCTCGCTTCGTCTCTGGACATCCGATACCCGACTGGCGTTCACCGATTTAGCATGAGCGTGATACAGTATTGAGCACGCATGTGCGAGGTTGATGTCTACCGATGCCTAGACAACAAATAAATATAAAAATGTATACCCTGGGGATAAACGTAGTCCTCCGCTTGGATTATTTGTTCGTACGTACGCCGGGCTCGCAATTTGGGATTAGAAAAGTGTATATTAGATTACAGATGTAGATTTGGTTGTTTGTGGATATATGGACTACTTTTCTGTATGTATGCATGCATAAGTACACGGTGAAGTCCACGACAGATGAAAATAGTGATCTGATGACGAAAACTTTACAATGGAGGAGTAAAGTGGGTAGACGAGTACTGCGCCGAAGTGCATGTAGGAGTTTTTTTATTTTTTATTTTTTAAGCATTACGCCCCGCAAACACTAGAGATGATATCAATTCAACCATGCGGTGCGTCACTCCCGGAGAAATAAGACAAAATTATCTTGATGTCCGCATATACAGTACGTTAATGCGTCTTTTTTTGGACTTTCATGCACCGTTACTACTTCCAACCTAATGAAATAGACCATGAAATGTGCTATGGATTACAGCTACATGAAACAAGAGATGAAAAAAGTCCGGCCGTTATGCGTTATTTTTTTTTCCTACATACAATTCGGTACAATGATCTATCCTATCTATCCTAAACTCGTTCATACTCTTGGACGACAGCGCCTCCTACGACCCGATCTATCTAAATGAACGACAAGACAAGTCCACACCTTTCAAGATCGTCAAACCCCATCCCATCCGTATGCTCACCTCGTTCCCATTCCTTCAAGTCTGGCGATACATAACGAGGCCACCTAAGAGCAACACGCGTGGCAGCCCACGTTGCGATACAAGGGCACGTAAAAAGCGAGCTGAGGGCGCAGTTCCCTAGGTATGGGTGGCCCTCGTAGACTAGACTGAGATGGATGGGAGACCCGGTCTCGGTGTGCACGAGGAGAGTGGCGTCCCTGGACGTGGTATATGGATTCGATGATTTGAGTGAGTCTGAGATGTAGGTGGAGGTAGAAGAGGTTGAAGAGCAGATCGAAGGAACTGGACGAGGAGTTACAGTGTTGGATGTAGTTTTCGCAGCGTCGGAGGATGAAGATACGACTCCGCAGATCGCATACGGCCCGATACGAGGCCGGTTCATCCACGCTGTCCGAGTCGCCCAGGTTATCCCACTGAACGCTGTATTATACGTCTGTACGTCGGCGAACTTCATGATTTCGAGGACAACGTCTGTTGGCAATGAGATACGATCACTAGAGCTGACACTGGTAGTACCAGCTGGTTTCCCGGAACCCGTAGGACACGAATCACTTTTGACATGCACAAAATCACTGGCAGGCGACTTCTCCGCGCACATAGGACGTAAGAAGTGTGCCATCAAGGTAACGCTTGCAGCGAATGCATTATCGTCAGCGCCGAAGACTGGCAAAACAGACAATGCGGGTGTATGTACGATCCGGTCATTTATAACTCTTACGACCACAACGTGTCGTATAGACCATATAAGCGCAGCACAAGATTCGAGACGCTTTTCTTTGATATGCGCGACGACGCGGGCAATACTGGCTTTTAGATGAGTTTCGAATTCTAATCGATTGGACAGGAGGATAAGGCATCCTCGAAACCAGTAGAAAACACCAGGCTTGCGATTGTGCACTTTCTCTGGACCCTCTTCCTTGTCTTTGCTTTCGACCTCCTGAGGCGGGAGTTCTATAACAGGATCAGATGCAAGGTGAAGTTGCAGGAAGTTTGGAGCCGTCGCCCGTAGAAGATACGCTGCAGGTCGCTGGAACCTCCGATCCGAAGGCTCATACCGACAGGTATCGCAAAGCATTCCATAGAAATGCCCGACAACAGCTTTCATCAAAGTAACAGCAATAGCCTGCGACGCAATCTCCGTCTGAGAGCGATCCTCCAGCAAATCGCCGGGATCGACGAGCGTTGCACCGAGGCTGTGATATTGGAATTGATCAATGTCCTCCCTCTCCGGAGGGTTCGGGTACAGTTCCACGTCTGCTACATGCGACACGGGAGTCGATGGCTTGAGGCATCGCCACCCAACCCCGTCTTGGCCCAGGTATTGGATCCATTCTTGCCCATCCTCCCCACGCGGAATGCTGTTGAGCTTAAAGTGCGCGGCGCCGTCGACGGAGAAGACCAGTCTATCGAGGTCGATCATGTATACCCAGCGTATGTTCACGTCGTTAACGGGAGCTTCGTTGGATGGTCTGCGGTAGCAGCCTAGTTTGTCTGACGAATCGGTGTGTTTGAGCTTCTCGACGATGCGTACATTGAGTTCTCGAGCTTCCCCTAGCCAGGCTTGAAAACGATGGGGCAGGTAAGTAGTGTACACCGTGCTTACGAGAGACAAAGACGTGCACATACTGTCAAACTCGTTCGGCTCCGTAGGAATACTCAGTACCAGAGAAGTCCCACGACCACTAGGGTAGCCATCATGATGGTCGATATAAATCATATACGTGTCTCATACAAAGTGTCATCATCGCTCTCCTCAGAAAACATCCGGCTCAACTCACTTTGATATCTATACGCGTATAAAGCAGTCCCGTCCATGGTGGTCGAGAGAGGTCAATTCAGCCACAGACGGGAGGAGGGGCTTTTAACAAAGTGCGGTCACAACGCGGCGTCCAAGATTGCAAGCGATAACCGCCACTGTTCGCATCACGATTCGAACTCAGAACATCTCGGGCTCAGGTAGGATAAGTATCATCCAGATTGGAGACCTCAACAGCGTTGATGAGACACGTAATTTGCTTTGCTGTTTCTCCGTGTACTGTCCCCAAGCCGCCTTGAGGACCCAACCAGTCACAGTCAGGCGGTGCTATTTTTAGCATTCGGGTCTAGACACAACGGATTGATGATTTTTCGAACTAGAACAATGCAATACACTGAAGTCAAAATCAATGTTAGAGATACAATCAACATCGATGTCGGTGAAGAGCAGCGCTTACTTTTAGAACTACTATCTCACTTCCACTACTCGTCCTGCCCAATCCTCCTTCAACCTTCTCTCAACATACGCATCCAGCTCCTTCACCTTCGCGATCCCTACGTTAATCAGCCGGATAATCTCGTCTTGAGCGAGCGGAACACCTCCGGCTTTCTGGACTACGCATAATTCGCGTTGTGCGTTTAATCCCAGAGATAGCGTGCCCGTCGCGAGTGTTTGCTCGAGGCGTGCAGGATCTAAAATCGGTGGCGTGCCCGGCTCATCGAAGTAGGCAAATGTCACACAGAAGGGTGTATGGTGCAGTGATAGTGGCACAGGAGCTCGTTCTTCCGGTGAATGCTGTTTACCAAAAGGGTTGTCAAACCTCCATCATAATATTGCTCAAATGTACTTACAACTGTTACTTCATCTCCGATGACCTCGACCTCCGGTCTCCTGAAGTGCTTAAGTGCGACGATAGCCGCTAAGCAGGCACAGTCTAGCATATTACCGGCATCGGAGAGGAAATGGATGGTCAGTCTCAGGTACCATACCTGTGAGCAAATGAGATTAAAGTGCACGGTAAAAGAAAAGCATAAACGAACCCGCTGACCAGCCAGAACGCATAAAGACTCCTTGTCCACCGCGTCGCTTCTCCTAAGCACCTTTTCAAGCATCCGTGTGATAAGAACTTCCTCTTCACTCGCTCTACGTCATCGTCAGATGATATACTCTTCAAGACAGAGACCTACCGGCCTGGTTCGACGTCACTTGATGCCATCGGCGAGATTTCAGAGTGTATCGTGATGATGCCCTCCAAAGGCCGTTCTTCCGGCGGTTTGACCATCTTTGCGTCTACATGTGCAATGACTCTATTGCCAAAGGTTGAATATAGCTGAACACCGCTTGAGTTCACGAAACAACGTACCGGGTTTTGCCCAGTGAGCATTCAACCCACCCGAGGTCAGGTCCGAAGCTGAGTTCGACAGGTCGCATGTCCAGTGGTCCCCGACCATCGACTCGTAGAGATTGTTTGAGAGCTTCAAGAGTGAATTCGCGCTCCGGCAACGAAGGAGATGGCGGACGCATAATTATGAGTTTGACCAGGAAGATCAGCGTAAGGCTTGTTTCCTGAAGGATGAAAATGTTGTGCACGTGACCTCCTCCGCCTTTTTTCTTTTTTTTTACTCAAATAAATCGAAGCTAAACTCCGATAAAATACTCTCTGAGAGGTAAAGTCTTTGCTAAACACGAAAATCAGAGCGCAGGGAGCTTACGGGCAATGGAGGCTAGTTTAAAGAAAGGTTTTGTTACATTAGTGTACCAGGCAGAGATCTCGCGTCAGTGGAGCACACCCGCAACTAATCTCTAGACGATCAAACTGTAAGAAGTATTCCTTTCGATGAAGAGATTTTTGTCTCTTGGTTAAATTTGTGTCTCCAAATTGGATCGCAGCGTCCTTGATTCTCAGGCTCAGGTGATAGAAGAAGAACCCACGCCACAGACGCGTCGGAAGTTTTCGATCTCCGATTCGATTCGACTCTTTTCAGTCCGCGACGCGCGTAGGGCTCCGACCGTATGCGTATAACCCGTATACGGGCTGTCCGTATACGGGTACGGCCGTATCCGTATGACACAATAAGAGCAAAACATACGGGCCGTATATATGCGGCCGTATCCGTATTCAAAGGTCTGAAAATTTGACGTTTACGGCTTATACGCCGTATACGGGAGCTAAGGTCCCGTGTCTCCCGGTAGCATAGAATTAGGTATATTTTATGCCATTTTTGGTGATTTGGCAGATCACTTACTTGAAAAGTATATTCCCGGGCTACCAAAATGAGGAAGGGACTGCCGTCTTCAATACAGTACTGTTCCCACGCATCTCCTTTCTATCGCAGTCCACTGGATTTGTCCGCTGCGCCCTTCTTTTGGCAGGGGTGAACAACTTGAAGTGCGGTATTTGCGCTATGTAAGGTCAAGATAACTCGAAATGATCATGTTCAACTCATTTTATTTCTATTCTACAGTTTCTGCTCTGTAACTGCCGTATACGGCGTATTCCCCGTATACGAGCTGTCCGTATCCGTATAACGGTCTGGTGTGCCATATGTACGGGCGTATATATACGCCCGTATCCGTATGAAACTTCTTTTATACGACCGTACCCGTATACGGATACGGTCGGAGCCCTAGACGCGCGTCGACAGCTAGTCCACTCCTTCTGACCCCCTCCCTTGGTTACGTCGTCGCCGGACGCTGAGCATTCCCTGATGGTCGTCTCATATGCCACTTCAAGAAGATAATATAGACGAAATGCCGCTGATAGCAGACGTACGAGGCCACGCCTCAGCTTTCGCCATATCGCTTGTTGTTCTTTATTTTGATTCAGATGCCTTCTTGGAGAGACGTATTCGCGAATGTCCTGCTTTTGAAGTGTACATGGAGAAGATCCTGTTGCTGCAAGCTTAGATGATGATCAAAGACAATGGTACCACATAAATCTTGAAAAACTCGTTTGCAATGTCATGACATCCTTTGACCGACATTATTTGTACCTTCGGGAGTCCAACTTGATTGATGGTCTCTGAGCTTTTAGCATGCGACTGACGCGAGGTGTCGCGAATAAGAAGGCACAAACCATAGTTGTTTTGTTGTGCTCACTAGCGCGGCCACTTCTCTCCATTGGTATAAAGGGCCGGTCCTCCCCATGGTCAGCTCGCTTTAAAGTACCGTATTTTCTTCTTCTCCTTCCTGTATTATCTTCGCCTTCTGAGTAGTCCTTTCTTGGTCAACTTGAAGCATACTCGCGGCACCTCTGCAACCTTCTTACACGAAATCCGCAGCATCTCTTACTAATTCTTCAACCTTTATACTACTTATGTCGGTTCTTCCTTCTGACGAGAATACTGGCGTGGTTGGCCCGTCCTACAACCCAAACATCAGTTTCGATACTTCGTCCAGCTCGAGTTCAAGGTCTCGTAGTTTTACCTCAGCAAGCGGCTCCGCGTCATCGAAGTACACGTCGTCCGGAAGCAGCGTCTCAGGCAAAAGTAAGAGTAAACGCAAAGGCTGAGCAAGATCGTCCCTTTCCCGTCAGCTTTCAGTTTCGTCTCCGAAGCAGAAGTGTGCTCAGACGGCTGTCAGAGGGGCACGGATCGCTGAGTACTTGTTCGTGGCTTAAAATGGCTTTTCAGCAAGGTTATTCCATTCAAGATCTTCGTCTCGCCTCCGGAAAACATGCGGGACAGAGCCGATGTTCCGAAGGAAGTTGGGATGTTCGCTCGTTCGCTCGCAGAGTGGTGGACAACAGCTGGAAACTTATAGTCCTGAACGTCGGGGACTGACATGGATGATCTTCTGTCAGGCGAAGTCTCCGGACTCACATCCGAAGAACATGCCGCAACCGCTCCGCATCACTGGAACGAGACGAGGTTTCGCCCGCAGGGGACGCCGAACTTGCTAGACTCGGACTCGAGCGCATCTTAGCGCAATCAAATGCTCTGGGAAGAGCACAAAGGTGGTTCAAGAGCCGCTATGGTGAGGCGCACGCGGCAGTGGACATCCGAGTCTAACAGCCAACGATCCTGTAGTGGTTAACATGTATTGAGGACCATGGTGGACATGCGGGATTGAGAGAAGCACACTTTATTGCTTCGAAATGGGGCTCTGGCAGGCATTGTTATGATGACCAGCTGCGACATGAAAATGGAGCAATTCAAGCGAGAAGACGAGCACCAGCTGGCCGACGTCACTCAACTTTGGTGGCTCAGATATCCTACAAGTTCCTTCGGGACAGCGTTCAGGCAAGTCTTCTGCGATGCGATATCACCCATACTCTGCTGGAGTGAGGCAAATGCGTTCACTTTCTCGAAAGTCTTCCGATCCCAGCAATGACGACGACGGTCCCGTCTTCCATGATGCACTGGTATCAAGAGAACTTTCCCAGAGAGTGATTTGAACTCTACGATGACATGTGAACTGTTCTCCAAGACTCGTCAACGAGCGTGCAACTGTTCTTTCAGACAGTTCCGTGGCCCGTCAACAAAATTGTAAATTGCCGTTAAGATATCTTCTATTACGATATCTGAATCTTCACCTTGCACGCTTGTTTCGGCTCGGGGAACAAGCCGTGCAAAAACTGCAAACTTTCGACAGATGAGGAACTTCAGAAGTGGTCACTGGACCACGTCGGGAATAGGATCCTGCCTCTTATTCCTGACAACGAGGAACGCGAGGCAGTCCGTGCCGGAGCGGACATCGTTCTGAAGTCCCTCGTCATGCTGGCCTCCTGGGCTGAAGGAACGCGAGATTTTCCGGACACAACCGCTTCTGGGTTCCGATAACCACGCATTTACGGAAGGACTGCTTTCACGCTCACCAATGTTAATTTCCGCTAGTCTCTCTTTATGCAATCGCGTCTCTCGTTAGATCGCTCAGCTATATTACCTGATCCATCTCAGTGTCGTCTCCCCCTTGCAGCTGTATCATCTTGATCTTCATTAGCATGGCCTTTCTCTTGACAAGAACGTGTACAGCGCGGTCTGTATCGCTGTCGAAAGCTGAGCTGCGGTCCTTGACTTGCTTTTCCGCTCAATTATGCTCATTTCCGATCTGCGAATGGAAGAGTGAAACAAGGCACCTAGATATCGTTCAATTCCAATACACATCAGTTATTATTGTTCGTGACGGCCTGGCATAAATGACCTACCAGTAGTCAACTGTCCCGCTCGTCGCAGTCATCTTGATATAACACCGCCGTGGAGCGCAAGAAATGCTTCCAGTATAACGGGACGCCGCTTCCTTGTGTCTAACAAGAACACTATTAGACGGCACCGAGCAAACTCTCTCCTCCTCTTCCTCAGACGAGAAGTCATCATCCTTCTCTAGAGGTAATTTGTCACGAAGAGCGGGGATAATATTCGCGGCCATGAAAGGCCGCTCTTCCTTTCACATCGATACTGATGAGCTTTGATCATAAATTAAAAGAAGGGAAGAGAGGAAGAAAAGGGACTCGTCTGCATATACAGACAAAGCGGAGACAGCCATGGTAATATCATCCAACTTGATCGAGGAGGAGGAAGCAGAGCATCTGAGAATTCGTTCTTCAAATACTAAACGGATGGAGGCTCAGCCGCACAGGTAAGTTTGATCTGACGCCCGCATAAGCTTCCTTCATCGATTTATACTGATCCTTCCGGGAGATCCTACCGACCTGTATCTGATAGCGGGCTCCTCGGACCATCTACCTATAGGTGCGGAGATTACATCGGCGAGTCATGAGGGTCTTAGCACTCATGATCCGCCGAGCCACCCAAAAGAATGAGAGAAAGCGTAAACCGAGGGCTGCGAAAAAAGAGGGCTCACAAGGGCTCACACCAGACATCACCACTTGTATCCCGCGCTGTATTTATCTAGGGAAATCAAGGGGGATGTAAGCGGAAGTTAGCGACATTGTATTTTTAATCCAATTATAACATTGACCCAGGATTCTTCTTTTTTCCTATCACCCATATGCACAGTGCATGCGGATCTGAATCATAATCACACCACAATATACGAAAGAACTCTATCGGTGTTTGCCATCGTCACATTGGCAAAATATGGACGCGGCGACCTCTCGAACTCTAGTAATCAAGGAAGCGTATTTGCGCCGCGGCGACGGAATTCTCTTCCAGGTCTAGGATTGCGTATGTACATATTTATTCCAGAAACGACATCATCCTCATCAGGATCAGGAAAGAATGCGTCGTCACATTAACGTTGCGTGGGTCGACGTAACAATAAAAGCAAACTCCTCGGAAATACACAGCGTAGCGAGAGGAGCAGGCAATTTCGCTTCGCCAGGAAAACAAGGAAGTTAACTTTAGACTTTGGAACAGCAAGAGCTACCCGCTATACCGGTACGCATAGAGGTTCTTCTTTCGGCAAATTATGGTTCTTTCGGTTTCACTTTGTATCCCACCCTTGAGGCTTGGCTTGTCTCATCGCGCGGAGAAAAGTCGAAGGAAAACTCCGTCCTTCCCGACGATAGCTGGTTTAGCGCCCGAATCGACGACCACGGCTATGAACACGGATAGAGAAGGTTTCCGCGATCGCAGATATATAATCGAGGAGAGTTGATAGGAGTCCGGCACGGAGATCATATTATTGTTGCCATAAGCTCAACAGAGTCTACACAACGTCGACGAGAATGGAAGGATAATTGACGGCTGATCGTTGATGGCGATGATTCTAATCTTCAATCGGGCGAGATCAGCGGCGAAAAGAAGGTTGCTTATGTCACGTGATGCACTTCACAGTGTGCTGCGGAAACTGACCGTTTGGCGGCGCGCGCTTCTTGTTTTCTTTTCTGTCGCCGCACAATCGCTCGCTGTGTACCAGGCGATTGCCAACTCTGCTTGAATAGCATGGCTTGTTTCTGGATCGTTCTGTGGTTCCGGTTGTCTAAAGTTCTTCCCCTTGATTTGCCCACAGTCCCGTTTTGGACGAGTCACGACCTGGTGCTGCTTGGGCCTAGTGCGCATATTCGGTGGTCTTTGCGTCAGTCAAGAATCATGACGGAACTTCTCCAAACGTATTCGACATCACTGTCTTCCTGTGCAAAGACTCCGGACCAGCGGAGAAAAAGGAAAACAAGGTTCTCTGCTCCACGCGAGCCGGTCTCTTCATTCTTTACGAAATGGATTGGATTGACATTCGCAACTTTCGCATTTTATCTTCTGCCGAGGATACGTGTAAACTATCATCAATCCGATCGGGGCTTCGAGTTCTTTTCTTGTCTGGGGCGGATTTGGGTTTTCTTCTTGCTGGCGACTCGACGGGGTGGGCCAATTTCCTGGATACCGCTCGCTTTTCGAACTATTTTCGACGTACATATACACACACACATATACAATCCCTGCGTGACGCAGAGACGTTTTTGAAATGGGTTCTCTACTCGACTCATATGATCGGTTCTTGAAGAGGAATAGGTTTACTGGGATGAACGACTGCATATGGAAGGAAGACGCATGGGATTTTATGTGATCATACCACGCTTGGGCCGAGAGAAGGCTCCCCCACGGCGGTTAGCGACGTGTGCAGGCCCGCAATACTTCCTGACTTTGTCTGATTGATCGCACGAGCTCTGGCGCCCGAATAGCTCGTGAACACCCTGGTTTGATGACGGGCTACTGTAATTTATTCATGCTCTAATTCGTGTTGTACCATTTGCGCATCCTGGCCTGGAACCTAATTACTCCTCAAAGAGTTGTGATGAAACTCGCTTGGGAGTGGATTGAAGGTCCCCGGAAGGACAGCCGTTGGCAAGAGCCGATGACTGGAATTGCGTTGCTCAGTGCCGGAGGCGTGCCTTAGTATAAGCGAATTGGAGGCGATTGTATCACCGGGTCGGCGCAATTCTGCACAGCGTTGGATGCGGTGTCAAAACTCAATCGGCTTTCTTGGTGACTTGACTTGACTTGGCGCGGCGCGTCTATTCTATGGATCTTGCAGCCGACTGAGGATCTCGCGAAGAAAGCAAGCAGTATTTGCGAGCAGCGCGGCGCGGGTGTATGCACAATCGTTTTTTTAAGAAAAGAAAAGAAAGTTTCCGTGACGAGATGTGTGTCCACGGTGCCCTAAATTAAACTAATGCAAATTGGAAGCCAGGCCAACCGGGAGCTTAAAGAAGAGAGCGGGGTTCGTACTTTCCGAAAATATCGAGATGGGGAAAATGTAATTCATGAAGAGGGCAAGTGTGAGACTAAGGAAAGGAGAGTTCAAGGAGTGTGTATGATACCTGGTGATACTGCTGATACATATCGGTTTGAGATGAATTCGGACGTCGGAGTAAATATTTAAATTTAAGATTTAACCCAGAACAGGCTCACACACGTCGTCGATGGAGATGAAAATTACAGCCACTGAATATTAAGTAATACGGGTGCCCTGGTGAACCTTCCTTAGCGTCACGGTTCCTCCTCTCCTCCTTTACCATCGACCGACCAACACGACTCCCTGCAAGAGTGAGCCAGTCCGTCGATGGAGCCGCTTGAATAGTCGGTCAGGAAGAAAGCGGGAGAGATGGACTGGATTGTGTTGTTTAAATGGCGAATGAGTCCCACGAGTACGCGTGACAGGGAAGAAGGCGTGAGCTTACCGAATCGGGCTGCTGTGGGTTAGTTACACCCTCTGCCATCGCGCTCCTCAAATCTAAGGTAAGTTGAGTCTGCAAAAACCTTACCTGATTTCTTACCTTAACTCTTTCTTTCCCGCTTACTCTTCCCCGCCCCCAATCGCCCGCCCCTCGCCGCCCCCGCCGCCGCTCATTTTCGTCATGCGCCGCTTATTAGCACCGACATCATGTCGTCCTCCCACGCGGGGAACACCTCCCCATCACAAGCACAGCCAGCACCGACATCCACATCTGTGAACTCCGGCGGATCCACAACGACCGTCGGAGCCACCAACTGGACAGAACCGCCTTGGTGCGGCTGGATAGAGACAACAGGCGATGCCCTCATCATCCTCGAGGCCGCCCGACGCGGCTTGATCCCACGCGTCACACGCCGACTCGTCGATGCTGAACGCAAGATGATCACCTCCGGCTCCGTGTTCGTGTTTGATGAAGATGAGAGTGGCATCAAACGATGGACAGACGGCTTCTTCTGGAGCCCTTCGCGCATTTTGGGCAACTTCCTGCTCTACCGTGAAACCGACAAGCGCGGTGCTGGACACAGAGGCCGGTCCGACAGAGACGCCAACGAGGGAAGCTCTGGTTCACTCCTCGTCAGCGAACACGGTCAGTATTCTGATAGCAAGGACCATCAGAGTCTTAGCAGACCCAAAGGCGAGTCTAGCGGTCTCGGTCTTGATAAGCATCGTGAGCGGACTCTGGTCGGCAGTCTCACCAATAGTTACAAGTTCAAGCCAGACGGAATGATGAAGAAGGTGCTTGGCTACTTTTCTCCTCTGGAAAATGAATGTAGCTAATCGTACAGACCACATTTCCCAGACGTTTTCTCTGACTATCGGCGGGGTTTCCCAGCATTTAATTTCGTATTACAAGATTGAAGATGTGGAACAGGGACGCCTGCGAACACCGTCATCTCTCCCAGAGCTTGCGTCTCTGGATATATCCCCTGAGTATCTAGACAAAACGCATTTCAGAAACCCGCCAAAAGTCGAGATTGACCGTGATGGCGTCCCGAGGTACCGTGGAGAGGCCGATGAAGCCGAACCGTCCCCGAGAGCAACAATCACGGCTGCCGTGTCAAATGGCCAGCCTCTCTTGGCAGACTCCCGAGTCGACGCGGAGAATGAATTATCTGGTAAACGAGCCAAGCGGTACGAACCCTACGGCAGCGGGACCAAACGCCCTCGGAAAAAGACCACAATACAGACGTCCGGCGGTGATTCGCAGAGCAATCCATCGCAATCGCCTACCTCAACTATGAGCGTACAAGGTGCAGGTGCTGCGGGTACCTATCCGGTCAGCGACCCTCAACACCCACAGTACCATCAATACGGCATGTCTTACTACTCACAGGGGATGTATCCAATGCCTCCGGCGGGGCACATGTATAACAATGCGACGCCGGGTCAAGTGTATCCGCCTGCTCTTCCCACAGCATCACCTACGTCGCCTGACTCGGCAAACAGTGCCAACAGCGCCCCTGTAGTAACGCCGACTTCGCCTGCGCCCGCGCCGCAAGCGCCTAGCGGTGTTACTGCGCCAAGCCATGGCCATGGCCAAGCACAAGTGCCTTACCCAGCCTATACAGGAGACAACGCTCAGGCTGGAGGGAACTATTCGTACTATCCCACGCAGTCCAGTCACTATGCGCCATATGGTGGCATGGGATGGCCTACAACGTATCCCTATGCCCCTCAAGGCTTGTCCGGTGTACCGTCAAATGGCGTCGGGAAGATCGAGGATGACGAGTCGCACGTCTCCATGAGAGCGAGCGCGCAAGCTCCACAGACCGTCGGTGGTGAGGACCACTGAATTAAAACGCTGATCACACCTTTTTGTTCCCGCAGGATTTCGCTTCCCCCCCAATCAACTGAAGCGCTGTCGTCAACTCTCATCGTCCATCCGTCCATTTTTTGAGCGCCCTATTTTTCCTCCCTTCCTCTTGATCTCCATTCCTTCCATTTGTTTCATTGCTTACGCAGCTTCGGCCCGTAACGCCTTATGTGTTTCATTTTACTTTGTTTTTCATCTTACCCTGCTTCGATTTTCCCGCGATCTGTCTTCCTTTCCTTTGTGGTCATTCAACAACTGCCTTTTTGAGATCCGTGGGTCCCGATGACCGCACTTAAAGCGAAGCGGCAGTTATCCGGGGAAAGGGGACATCTTTGAATAAACCAATTCTCATCCGTTTTCTTGTTGATTAGGGGGTGGGTTCGGTCAGTTAAACCTATTTCACCTTGGCCACTCTTTATCCGGCGCACACGATCAGCCATCCTTCGCTTTCTTCATGATCGTTCGCCATATCGCTTTACTCACGCATTGCTGTATTTTTTCACGTCCCTCACTTTCGCCTGGAAGTTGCCACTTGTACAACAGTTTGGTCCTTCTTTTTTGTCCTTTCTTGTGTTTTTATGTTTGATGGCTGTTCTTTCTGTCTTTCGCTTTAGCTCGTGTATTCCCACCCACCCCTCCTGCCATGGCTTCACACTCACACACCCTTCACCGCGACGCTTTTTAACGAAACCGCTTGGCCTCACGGTCCAACTCACGCACCTCTAGCATCACCCTCGATGCTTACGCTTGCTTTCTGTTTCCTTTTATATGCTATGTTCTTCTTCCTTATGCTCTCTTTGCACGACTTACAGTGCCTCGCTTATATTCGTGTTCTGCATTTATATACACTGCGGCACGCGATGTCCCCCTCAACCCCCATCCCCGACCCATCCCACATCGCGTGCGCATATTCAGACTGGGCACTCAGTTTTAGCTTACCTTTTTTGTTCTTTGTGTCCCTCACTTGCTTGTTTGTATTTCAAGGGTAGACCTTGATGCGGGCTAGCTGGTGGGAAGGTCCCAACCATGAGTATCCCCGTTGTTTTACTGTTTTCTTTCCTTTTTTTTCTTACTGCTCATCGGTTTTCGTTTCTACTTAGCGTGCTTGCTCTGCTGTATTTGTGTCCCAGGTTTGATCGATATATGGCTCACTCTGAGCTCTGAGTGGAATTTTGAGAAAAGAGTTAAATTTGAAGGTATATATTTTGAACGTTCGTTTTGTGTTGCATTACGTAAAATGCAGACATGATAGGCTGTGTGACTGATAGAGAGTAACAAGTGGATGTGTCACGCCAGGGAAGAGTTCTTTCGGTCGGTCAGTCCAAACGGCCGAGTCCGTAGTTCATGACGAACTTACGGTTTGCTAAATATATGATGTCCATCCTCTTCGCAGCCGTCCATGATCATGCCGCACTCATTGTCACGATGGAGCGTGTCTGAGGCCACCGGATCGAGAAGGAGGAAGAACAGAACAGACGAGAAAGCGAGCATGATTGAAGTGAAACGCTCGAAAGGCCAGATCGCATGTGCGGAGTGCCGAAGGTGCGTGCGTTTTTTTCGTCCGGCGGTTGGAGAAATCTTCCGAGCGCGGAGTGTTGATGAAGCTTTTTTTCTTCTTTCCGTTTGTGTGTGTATTTTAGGTTGAAGCTCAGATGCGACAAGAATGTAGGGTGCATGGTTATGACCGAGCTGATTTAGTTCGATCGTATCCTAAGCAGCTGGATCGTTGATTGATTGATTTGATGTTGTTAGGATCCGTGTAGCTCGTGCATTCGTCGTGGATGTCGAGTCATCTGTCCGAATGGTACGTTTCTTCGTGAGGTATTTGTGACGATGAAACAAAGCAATGACGGACTCAAGGTGTTCTTCCCTCCGGCCAAGGATCCAGGTACGAAAGTTTCACCTCATTCTCTGAAGGGGCACTCAAGAGACCAATCAGATTCATACTATCCGACACCGACGAATTGCATACTAAAATAATAGAGATGAGCAACCGAATCCGACAACTTGAAGACGCTCTGGCGAATTTGCAGGCAACCGTCTCTCGGGATCCTCATCCTTTATTGGAGCCTGACCTGCTTGCTATAAAGCATAGTTTGAATTGTGTTAGGAGAGAGCGGAATGATGAGTCTTCGGGTGAAAATCCCGACGAGCTGGACAAGGGAGTGAAGCGCTCGTTTGAAGATCTGACTTTGGAACAAACCGATTTAAAAAGACAGATTTATATGCTTTGTTTCTACTGACGGTGGTGCTCATTCACTCACGTATGATTGTGTAGAACTTCCTCGCGGTAAGGTGTTGCATGAATTTGCCTCCTTCCTGATCTTACAATATCAAAAGACACAGGCCGCGGAACTCGAGCATTTCGCGATTAGTTCCCCCTTGTCCGCACTAAGCTTCCCGAAAGAGGAGTTGCAGGGGTTAGTTGAATCGCGACTCCCTTCATACGAGCGTGCATCGGCATTATGCGAGTGTTATTCAGCATGATGGGTCCGCCCCATTCAACGTGACCAGATCTGGGAGGAACTATTACCGAGCGCGTACAAGGAGCGTCGCGGCCGTACATTGAAAAGAGACGAGAGAGAAATGGCACGGAACCGCGAGAAGATGGATCCTCACGACCTTGCGGCTCTGTTGATGGTATTCGCCGTCGGCACTGCGGGGGATTTCACGCTCAGCCCGAGCAGCGAAGAAGCGGAGTTATACTTCCGCCTTGCCAACGCGGCTCTGGCATTAAGGCCCGTCCTGGACGCTCCAACTGTTTCTGCCGTCCAGGCAGTCTGTCTCATGGCCATGTACGATCTGATTTCTTGGAGGAAATCGACGTTACATACAGCATTCCGGACTGTTACATTTGGGATGTCTCTTGCTATCAGTGTCCGTTGTTATGACCTTATATCTTCCGTAACGTATATTGATCTACAGTATGCTCCTAGATTGAATTGCGTGAGTTCAAGTTGGTCAGGATAACATACAAATATTCCCACAAGGAATGCTTATTCTGGAAAAGATGGGGATCCTACTCATTGGAAATTTGAGTCGAAGATGATTTAACGCCGAAGAACGATGTTTTGGGAGTTAAGGCAGATGGATGCGTGGAAGGTTGAGGATTTCGTAGCTCCTTGCATCAAGACAGGCAAGCTAACTTGAACACAATTTCTCAGAGTATAGGATCGGGGAGATCTGCGGTTGTCCATCCTGATGACGTTGACTGTGAACTACCAATCGACGCGGATTCTACGCTGCGTGAATGGTGTGGAGGTGCCCAGCGGTGAGGAGAAAGTCACGAGGCATTTGAAATACTTCGGCGCTGATCTGACCGCTGCTAGTCTGGTGCTGGAAACGCTTGTACCTTCGGGATGTAATGCTCGATATCGTTCACAAACTTAGCTCGGCAAAACCATTGAAATACTCAGAAACCCTCGAACTAGATGCGAAAGTCCGCGAATTTGGTCCACGTAGCATGGCTCACCAGATTGTCAAAGCGATTGGAGCTGATACCCATGTTGGCATTGATGGCGTATGTGCCTATTTCCAGAAGTATATACTCAGCGTGATGAAGGACATGTGTATGCTTGTTCTCAGCGACGTGAACTGTATTTTTGCTAACCTTTTGTTTCAGCTCTTCAACTCCTGCACCGTAACTTCTTCGCACGGGCATTACTGGAGAATTCGAGGAATCCGATACAGAGTTCGTTTGCTCCTTCGTTCTTATCATGTTACAACAGTGCGATTTCTATTCTGCGCGTCGTGCGCGAGCACTTTAATGCTCTTTCACACGTGATGGTTCGGTATTGGTCTACGTGGGCACATTCGTTAATCTCCGCGGTATGGAATCGCTTATTTTCAGTCGCTCTGATTATAAATGAATGATCATTGTCATTGAAGGTCTTACTTGGATCTGTAGCCTCCCGTGCGCCAACTTTGGAGCTTGCACAACGCGCTTATGTCGATCTGGCTCTGTCAATAGACATTTTCATGAGGGCACGAGCACATCCGTTGATACAAGCTGCTCTAGTAAGTTACAAATTAACTCCCGAAATCGCCGGCGTGTCTTCTTTGAATTCTTATTGATTAATCTTGACACGGACAACCAGGAATGTTGCGCCTTCGTGAGAGAGCGCGTCTTGCATTACTTGAAGTCGGCAAGGATCCGGATAAGTTTATGAAGGAACTGGGGTCCGTTACCCTGCTATTAATGCAAGGTGTGATTGAACAGGAACCTGTCAGTCGAGAAGAATTCGACAGTGCGTGGAATAATTGTAGTTAGATTTTTGCAACCCAAGAGTACTTACCTACTCCTCAGTGCCTGCTCCCGGAATTGCATCTAATGGCTCTGGCGATTGCGCAATAGCTTCTGTTCCAGGCCTACCGTCGACAAGTATCGCAGGCGACCAAGGCTCAGGTTTCTCTGACGGACCGATCCTTTCATCTTTTGTTTCATATTTACCTGTTATTAGAAGCGATGCGACGATTTCGGCCAGACAACCTTTTCTTCGTGAGAATAGTTCGCTGAGGATCGGTCCCAAAACCTCCACCTTCCCATTTGAATTCGGCAACAATACGCAGGAATCGATACTCAGTGGGACAATCGAGTTTTGTAGTCCCTGGATGACCTCTTATCCGCCGGTGCTAACTATTCGCTTCCCTTTTCTGATATCATGGGTCTTGGGCATGTTGTCCCTGGTGAGACTTGTTTCAATGAGAATGCAAATGAAGGCGGACATGTAGGCTCATGTAGGGCGGCATTCCAGGATTCTCGACGACTATGCAGGAAACGGACTTTGCGACACTCGTGCCTATGTCAATAGACAACAGTAGTTGCCCTAGCAATACTCCTAATGTCCAACAGGATGTGCGAGGGTTGGCTAGCACCATGGCAAGTGGAAATACTGTAACTGCAACAGCTTCGAATCCCGAGCTTGTTGATCTGGCGACGTTAGGATGCTCTAATTCAACGGCGGACGCATCTGGTGCTTATGCAGGATAGATGCCTTCTGAACAGCAGCTAGAGATGATGCTACGATCGTGCAGGTAGTAATTCCCATGATGCGAGGGTTGTAGAGATGTTTCGTTCTTGCTATACAGACTGCTGTCAGATGGTTTACATGTCGGCGAGGGACTATCTCACCTTTTTCCCGCTTCAGTATGTATAGATGCAATTGGAGTACGTCTCTTGGTCCTGTCTTTTTTATAATGATCACGAAATCACTGGAGGCATAGAAAATAGATATCGAAGCCCTCTATTTTTTTCAGGTGAACGCTAGAATCCCATGCAAGGGCAGAATTACCCAAGGTGTCCCAGACTCGTTAGATGGTTTTGGTTGCCATGAAGAATAACGGACGCTGGAGACGAGAGAGATCAAGGCCACACTGAGCCGGGATAGTTCGGTCGACTATGATTGGTTCGCTGGATATTTACGAGACAGGCACAAAGTCGACAGCGGTAAGTTTCAATGCTCAGACTGGATAGATTTTGACAACTTCTCGTACATAGCTCACATGCGCTGCTTCTACGCTTCGCACTGTTTGCTCCAGGACAAAGTAGCGAATCAGACGTTGCATAAGAGATCTGTAAACCAACCATCGCCGCCATTCCATTTACATAAACTCGTCTGTACAGCCTCCGCAGAAGTTAGTTCGGACCGTTGGGACCATGACCTTCTTTGTTCTAGCGCATGTCGATCTCGGGTAGATAACATTAGATATCGATAACATAGATATGCAGAGATTTCCGTCTATTTCCGTCCATGACTTCTGGAGGTCAAGAAAAAGTAAGCGTACACAAGTGTATCTGGATCTCTTGGAGTCTCGAGGACGGAAAACAAAACGATAGATGAGCGCTAGGTCCTGTTACCAACTGCTCGAACGTTCGTTGCTATTTGGAGTCGTCATCATGTGCGACCGTCGTAGATTATACACGATCCATGTGTTTAAAACATGAGCCCGGGCGAAAGACATACCATACGCTGAGGACGAAAGAGTTTTACAATGCGTCACGTTGGCCGAGATCAGGGACTTCTATAAAGCCGAGCCAAAGCTCACCTCGATTTGCGAGGTACGAAATTGTGGTCTCAAAATTAAAGGGATGAGAGGTTTACGGATTTTCATTGGATTACAGTCACCATGAGGCCCTGGGATGTTCAACTATTCCTGAAGTGAAGGACAGACGACTAGTATTATTCTGACCTAGATTTTATGTATATCCTTGCCTAACATAAGTTACGTTGCATAGGACGCTTCGGGATCCACCGAAGTCTATTGATGACTAAGACGAAATGGTATGGTATACATGCTTCGGCCACCGGCTTTCGTCTCTATTCCTTCTCCTTCCCTCATGAAAAACTTTTTCGCTCATAAGTATCAAAGTTTTTCTGTAACAGGAATCCAACGTTTCTAACCCTCGTTGAGTTGAGAAGTTTTATAGCTTCCTAGGCATGGAATTTATGGGTCTTTGTATGGGATAGATGTGGAATGGCCGATCACGGAGACAATGTCTCGGGTAAATGGTATCCAAAATCAAGTTATGGACACCTGCCTGTAGAGGCAGTGAGCGGTACTTTACTGGTGCCCTTGCTCTTCGACCGAATCGACGAGTCCGCGTCGTCGATCTCCGAGAGCCGGTTACCGGTTACATCTACTTTATGTCCAGCGGAGCAAATGGTTGTCCGGGTCCTCCTACTTTAGCGTGCCATGCCATATGCAGTCTGAATCCGGTTTTCTCGTCCTTCATCTCTTCCTTTCATCGTCTATTGTCCCCACGACGAGCTTATCACCTCCGTCGAACTGATCAACGTTGTAAATAGCCATTAGATCAGTCTGGACAAGCGCTCGCGCTGAGCGCTGTTGGAGAGAAGTCCGAGGGCTGTGTTTGGAAGGACTTGGTATTTGCGTGAACTCAAGCAAGAGAGGAACTGGGCATCGAACGGGCCATGAGCACGGGCGACTTAGACTTGACGCGCATCGTTGCTGCAGTCGAGAATGACGATGCGGCCGTTCTTCAGGAATTTATTAGTATATTGCGCAACGTCGATATTGCGAAGGTGGGTTTTCTTCTCTCAAAGTTGCGGAGTCATCTGACAGCGTCGTGAACCCGCAGTATACCCTAGGTACGCCTCGTGGTTGTTTCACGCTCAAAGCTCATCATCATTCAACGCACAATTTCAGTCGCGACATTTATGTTATTTGTATGTACCCAGCACTGACAAGATCAATGCAATGTTTTTTGACAGTTGCCTCAATCGTAATTCTTAGGTATATGACTGGCTTCTCACATTAGACGAAGAAGTCTTCCTCGTGTGGCCTTCGCGTTTCGGCCTGCCAAAAGTCCTCTTTTTCCTGAACCGCTACTTCCCTCTTATCGACCTCGCGTTTCTTACTTACGGTAAGCTGGTTGTTGACGTACTGGAATCAGGACTCATTTTATATCACATTGCATTTAGTACAAATGGTTGGATCCGATCCTTCGGTAAGTGTCGTGGCCCCGTCCCCAATGCGGCTTTAGGAGGATCTTGACTCTTTCTCACCTTGTGCGCCTTCCAGTTATGTGTCACATTATTCCAAACGCTAGGAGGTCAGTAGACATTGGAAGATCGTTGTATTGTACTAACTGATATTTCGAATAAATTAGGAACAATGGCATTTGGATTTGTGATTGCACAATGCAAGTTTTTTTCTGATCCCCAATTCCAATAACTCTCTAAGATTTCTCTAGTCATCCTTTCCATGCGAACTTGGGCAATCTGGGCTCGAAGAAAGTGGGTGACTATCCTCCTGGCCACTTTGCTCCTGGTGCGCTACTTCCGTTCACTGCCATACGAACCTGAGTACCCAGATGATCTTTTAGGGCGCGCTTGGTGTAGATGTTTTCGTTCTCCATCGATATCTCGGAGGCGTCTCCTGTAGGTGGTATATTAACGTTTCCCTTGTCTTTCCACTGACCTGGAATTTCTCTTTGGGATTATTTACGGAGCGCAGACTCTCCGCTGGGGCCTTTCGAGTCTGTATTCCAGGGCTGCCTGTTACATTTTGATAATCGCTTTGTATTTATCGACTTTGTGCTCGTAATGATCATCGAGTCAATCATGCTCGTACTGCTTGTTGTGAAGGCGCTTGAGTACTGTGAGTTAGGCCATACTGTTCGCATCTAGGGGTTCTTGCTGACGTACTTCTATTGTTAATAGTCAAGCACTCACGCAGCACACTTATGGTGCGGATGTTCAAAGATGGAGTTATTTATTTCATATTTATCTTGAGTGAGTCAACTTCCCTCCGACGTTGCAATGCTCGTCTTTTTTTTCCCTTTGCAAGCGTAGGTACAAGCATGCTGACAACATCCCAAATAGTCACATCCATCGCGAACGTCATTGTGATTATCGCGGCTCCGGTACGTATTGAACTTGCGAGGCCGGTGTCAATTTCGCTAAACAATCCGACTTCTGCCTTTACAGATCGAGCTGCATAACTTCCTGATTGTGTGCGTTATTCGTCTCTTCCATTATTTGACGCTTCGACTGACATCGTTTTATCTTAAATTCGTTGTCATCCCCAATAGAACCCAGAGAATCCTGCACAGCATATTCTGCTCCCGTGTCCTATTACATATCCGAGGGGCATACACGAATTCCGCATTCTCATCGACAACAACAGGTGACTCGCAGCACCACATTCAAAGTGGGGGACACTATGCGTTCCGGCGACAAACCATTTCGGCTATTGACTCTTCGACCGGGAGTGGTTATGGTTATGGCTACGGCGGTATCGGAAGGAGAGGGTTAGGCAGAGATACCTTCGAGCTGACGAGTGTCGACATGCAGAGTCCAATCAATCCCATTGACTGCTGTGGCGATGAAGTTCCAGTGATCAAAGGATGAGGTTTCGAGCCAGGGGTATGAGTGTACCCCACTGTGTCCGCTGTTTCGGATGCATCGGGAGTGGGAGGACTCGTTGGAAGTGGCGCGGGAAAGATAGGGACAGGCAGAGGGAAAGAGCTGTGTTCCAGGGGAACATCATCAGAGATTTACCTACTGCGTTTTGATCATGGGGATGGTCTAGACTTGTACACTATGGGCGGGATGAAACTGACGAAGCTGTGCGACACCTCCTAAACTGACATAAGCAGGAAAAAATGAAGCCGCTCGTTCTCCGAGCCCCTTCTTGTATTTAATTTATGGAATTCTTTATGTTTGTTATTATTAGATAGCTTTGTCAGTATTTGACTTTACGTCTTCATATCCTATCCTAAAACTCGATAATCGATTAAATTGACGCTTCCTACGAGGCAAAACTATGGTTTCGATATGGTCATTTTATTCTACTATCTGGGTCTAAGTATTGAGTAATTTGTTTTGATATCCACGCCGTAAATCATCAATTCCAAATGAAATGAAATCAGATCAGATCAAGCCGACTCCTTGTCCTCTGAAGTCCCGAGTTCACTTGAAGGCTTATACTGCACCCTCTGTACTTTCGCCGCGCTATTCATATTCTCCCGGAGTTGCTTAGAGGCTTCGACCTCCCTCTGAACAGAAGAAAGGAGTTCTTCACCCGTTAATTCATTCCCTTGATCATCCTTCTGAGCTCCACTTGAGCTATCTCCGTCCTGAGGTTTCTTGTCGTTAGTTTTAGATCTGTACGGAAGGACTTGTAGGGTGATCTTTCCCTGTTTGCGTATGGCGTTCAGGGCCCTAGCTACGTCCGACGCTTGTTGATCACTCAGCCCGAGTTTGAAGCGCGTCTCGGCATCGAGTTTCGAGGGGATTCGCAGGACGGGAACGGAGAGGTTTTGTGGGAGGTTCTTCCCTGCTGGTCTTGCGTCTTGTTGGAGCCAGGAAGGCTGGTAGACGCCCCGAGGTTTGCCGTGAGGGAGGCCGCTGAAGGAGCCGCCGCCGAATATTAAACTGGAGTAGGGAATTAGCGTTCAGAATATTGTAAATTGATAGATGGAGATTTACTGGAAGAGTGCCATGATCGTCCACTTGCGATTGTCTGCCTCTCGGAAGACAAGCGAGCGTGGTCCGTAGAATACCTTCGAAATAAGTTACGCGTCAGCTCCTCCACCAAGTCCATATGAATTAAGAGACAGACCTCATCGTTGACCTCATGGCTTTTCCTCGGCAAACAGTGCAGGAACTTCCAATTCTCCTTTGCAGCTTCGCACAACTCCTCAGTGACCTGATATCCCTGGAAATCCTTTACGCGCTGTTCGTACTCAGCCTCCTGACCCATGCTGATCCACGTATCGGTAATGACCACGTCTGCTCCCTTGACTGCTTCGCGCGGGTCCGCAGTCCACTCAATATCCTTGTCGCACCCGAGTTCTACGACTTTGTCCCAGACAGCTGTTGGCGCACGGTACCGAGGATCTGGGGGAGAGGCAACCTGGAGTTTGTGTCCGAGACGAGGATAGGTGACAAGCATGTCGTGCAGAACATTGGCGCTATCACCGACGTAGGCGATCGTTAGAGGACGGAGCCTGCGACGCGCCTGGGCGACACGGTGTTGAGCAGCAACTGCGTTGGACGGTTTCTCTGAAGCGCCCGCCTCAGTTTGCTGCTGCTCGTTGGATGCTTCGGAGGTCTCGGGAGAAGGTGTTTGAGAATCATTTTCAGTTGAAGATGCAGAAGAATAAGGGATTGAATGTGGATTTGGAGCAGGTGCAGCCTCCTTCTGGAGTGACTTTTCTTCCATCAGGGTCTGGAGATCGGCCAACACTTGCGTAGGATGCCATAGTGAGGATAGTGCATTAATTACCGGTACCTCAGCATACTTTGCAAGCTCCTATGTATTCATATGTTTAGCGACAGAAAACATTCTCCAGTTGAGATAGCATACCTCGATTTCGCTATGATCACCAACACGTGCAAAAATACCCTGGCACATCCCACTCAAGATCCTAGCCGTATCCCGCGCACTCTCGTTTACACCAAGCTGAATATCATCTTTCCCCAAGAATATCGCTTGCCCACCGAGTAGCTGAGCAGCAGTCTCCGCCGAGACACGTGTTCGCGTGCTGCGTTTCGAAAATAGCAGCGCGATGCTCGTATTACGAAGCGACTGGGGAGGGGCACTTAGCTTTGTCGGATTTGTTTCGGATTCTTTCCAAGCCGCCTCGCGCAGAGTCGGTCCTGTTGGTGGAAGGACGCGCCTGGATGCCGTTTTCAGGCGTCGAGCGACTCCGATGATTTGTTGGATTTGACTCGGCGAGAGGTCCGCCAGAGTCATGAGCCGCTTCGGTAGCGACATATTTATATTTATTGCGATTTTCTCTTCGAGTAGAGAGGAGATGCAATCAGCGAGTCCGAGACCGAGAAAAAAAATCTAGTGAGCGGTCACGTGGAGCGTGAGTCGATTAACTTGATGACGTCATCAAGTACCTCCACTGTGACACTCACAGTGCAGAATCAAACTTTTCTCGCTTTAAAGACTGTCTAGCTAGCAGAGTTTTTGTACTTCTCTCAGTTTCAAGCCCGAAAGGAGACTCGGAAGATCTGGATGAATTCAGTCTTTACCTCGCCCAGGAAGCTTGGCTTGCATTGTCGTCTAAGATCAGAGAACTCACATCCACTACAACCCCAGTTCCCGAAGCAGGAGAAGTAGTACTTGATATCCACCCTTCATTCACCGACACACTCGCAACATACGGACTCATATCATCCGGCGATCCGGATGAATCTCACACTTTCCTAAGATATGTTCTCGCCTCATATATTTCCCTCGCGACCAAACCTTCCCCTGCATGGTCCAGTACACGTACAAATGAATGCGAGATCTGCTCCTGGGAGGTTTTATTGACTTATAACCATCTCATCCCGCGTTCAACCCACGAGCGTGTCATGAAGCGCGGCTGACACCCACCCGAGATGCTCAACAGCGTCCCGTGGTTATGTCGACCTTGTCATAGCACTGTTCATACTGTTGCTTCGAACGAGGAACTTGCGAAGGAAAAAAATACCGTTGAGCGGTTGTTGGAAAGGGGCGATATCCAGAAATGGGCTGAGTATGCCGCAAAGCAGCGATGGGGGATACGGAGGAGATGAATAGACTGTTGGCAAGAAATATTTCCAGTTGTATGAGGCCTTGTGGACTGAAAAAGTGATTTTCTGGCTAGAGTGTGATTGTATGATAAAGTCACCTAAATAAATACGTATACTTCCACCGGGGAGGCATAAACATGAGAAGGCAAGGGAAAAAGTTCCGACTATGCCTAGCAAAGATGACTTCATGCAAACTCCATCTCGCTCACTGTCCTCGTCTTGACAGTACCTCCATTCTCTTCCCTCTCGCCCGCTTCTTTCAAATTGATCAGAAGTTGACTTCCGAGAACACACAGAAGCGTCGGACTCCCAGTGCAATCGAATATCTGCCGAAGTAAGACGGACTTGATTGTAGTTTGGCTTGAGATTATCTTGAAGACGCAGCACAGAACCACACTGAAGTAATATTTCAGTCAGTCGCACATTTAGCATTATATCCTAACAGATACACACATAGCATAATAGAGAGATTGGTCTCGAATGCAGACCTTCACGAGATATATCCCCTTGAATCCGGATGACGATCTCCAGTATTCCGCCGACTTGTAGAGCGCTAAACTCAATAAAACAAGTCCGTACATCATAGGAATAGACCTGCACATATTGCTCAGAGATACAGCTATCGAACGACTGGAAACGAGCTTACCATGATATAGGAACAAGGAATGGATTGGGTAACCCTCGGGCACCACAAATTGAGATACTTTCAGTGATGTCCCCAATGACGACTGGTTTATTTGCAAAAGAGATCATTTGGGAGCTGAATTATCCAGTGAAACACTTACGACCGACAGTTGCATTCCCAAAGATCACAATAGTTATTCCAACACATCCTTCAAAGGCAAGGAGCATCTTGAGACATAAAGCGATTTTCCGTCCTAGAAGAAAATCGGTTCAAATTCTCGATTTTTTTAGTGCGTTGTACCTCCTTGGAAGAATGCCAGAACCCTCGTGAGCAGAATATCTACGGTCGAAGAAAATCCGTAGTGGCGCTAAACAAACTAAACCGCTAGAGGACTCGACTTACAGTCAATTAGAATGATCGTAAGGCAGCCTACAAGATGATATATGTAGCTTCCGCTAGATCATAGAACTTAACGACTCACTGCATACGGAGGCTGTCCAAGCCGAAAATACGCCTATTCTCAGATTCATCATCAGTAGCGTGCACCACTTCGACGAGCGATACACACACAGCTGCATAAATCACGTCAGACATGGAGCCTAGGTCGCTTAAGTTCCAATAAGTCTCTTACTTTGCAAAGCTCCCGTTGAAGACTTTCACTGTATTTGTTACATTGGCTTCTATGAAAAGGTGAAGAAGATAAGCGCTTACACGTTACGTTGCAGATGGCTCCTAGAAGTCCCAGGTAGCGGTTCTGTCAATCAGATATCAAAATTTGTTCCTGGATTCATAGACTTTCCGAATGGGACATACTGCGAAGTAAATCAAGCTGACAGAGCTACGTGGGTTAGGCTAAAATACAATAAGTTGTGTATAATGCTAGTCTAAGCAGAAATTACCCAGAAGTATTTAACCTGATTTTTCTTGGATCAGTAGCGTTATTTGAGGGACTAGTTAATTCCCTACCTCCTGATCAAAAGTGATGGCTGTCAGAGACAATATAAAATCAATTTAAATGGGGATCTGACTTTGTCAAACGGGATATACTTACTGGAATAGTATGCTAGGACGGTGAGGAGAGCCAGATTGATGTATTGTTCAGTTATAGTGTTGAATATGAATTGCTCGACCAGGGGCAACTCATTAATACCAGTATCATCGGAGCGGGTATGAAATACGAGACGCGGGGTATTGGATAGATTCATTGAGTTGTCCATTGTGGAGATACCTCCAGAGCACCTACTGCGAAACCAGCAAGTCCTCAAGGCATTTATATCGGGGCTTATGGACAAATATTGATGGACTGATTCGGCGACATAAGGGACATCCGACGACGAGATATCAAATCGTGCATCAGCAACAGGATGTGAAGGACTTTGATATTACCCTGGAAATGAAGACCTTGGCAGGTAGAGCGGGCGTCAAACACAGCAATCCTATGTTGTAGGTATCTAGTGATGTGGAGGTAAAAGATATCACGGACATGGACGAGTGGCCCAGGAAGCATGTTGCGAATGCGACGGGTTCCATCACATCTAGGTCGTTTGGTGCCATAGATGAGCGGCATTTACCATACTCCGAGGCTGTGCCTTCCAGTTGAAATGCTGTCGCAGACATTGTCGATTCGACAAAGTCGTCGAATCCGGCGCAGATGTGATCTTGTTGCTAAGTAGCTTCGGGAAGTCGAGCGAGATTTTAAACTGATGGCAACGCTACCCGGTAGATGTCATGGCCTGCCTCTGATGACCAACAAGTACAGAAATGAATCTGGTGACGCAGAGATTTCTATATTCGGGATACACTTGATTTTGCTTTAGTCTACAATCAATAAAGAAACTTCGGAGCCACTCGTGCATTCGCCCTAGCCAGGTCGCTTCCATCGGATGTTCAGGTCTTCTACATCACGATTCGTCCGTACCTGCGTTAGGTCAATATACTCACCTTCTCCCGGTCCATGTTCCTCACCTGCAACAGTGAAGTCAATCCCATTAACCAGATGAAAGTGAATGCAAACCTACTTCGATCAACGAGGTCAGGATCGTCTGCATCTACGTCTGCATCTTCCCCGTCATCTTCGTCATCATCTTCTCGCTCCCATCGATCGTTGTTGAATGCCGCTGGGTCCCGTTTTCGATCGATGGCAAGGTCAGCCATCATGCGTCGCATTGAGTCTTCTTTCACTGCGTTCAAGCGATCTGCCTTCTCCTTTTTGATTCGTTCGAGCTCTGGAAGGTATTCTCTGAGTGTAAGTTGTTAGCCGTATTAGTAGTCTGAGAGAATGACTTTACGCACTTTTCGTATTCTTCTCGCGAAGCTTCCACTGCATCAAAGAATTTTTTCATCCCATCACCCGTTAACGAGGAAACACCAACGGCTTTGAGATGCTTGTAAAATTCATCAAGAACAAGCGACATGCTGTTCATCAAACTATTCATGTATGTCGGTTCTCCTTCCGAGTCTCTCGAATTCGCGTGGTTCGCAAGCGCTGCCTGGAACGCTTCGAAATCTGTCATCCATTCCAGAGCAAAATCATGTCGCTCGACATCCGTCTTGTTGAACACTAGGATGAATGGAAGTTTGGTTTTGTAGAGGATACTGCATGCGTAGAGCATGTTTGACATGAATGTTGCGGGTGCGGTTGTTCGAGGCGTGTCGATGATGTAGGCTACGACGGTTGGGAAGGAAGATGCTACAGCATCAGTGATGATGGCTCCCGACGCTGACCAGGTGAATATCTCAATTTGTCCAGGAGTGTCCAGGATGACATGACTGATTGCAGTTCGCCTGTAAGCTTATGAACAACATTTGCAAGGATGAATATACGCACCGTAGGTTATCTGCCCTCTTTTCAATCAGTCCCAAAACTTGATCAAACTTCGTAGTGAACAAGTTCAACGCAGTTAGGATACCTCCGTTTGGTCCAAGGTTATACCTTCAAGAAGTTTTTAAAGTAGAATGAACACAGACGTCAGTCGTCACAGCAAGAGCAACAACAGACTGCATACTGCTTCATGACCTCCTTATAGTTGACCGTGTCACGAATATCGATATTCGCGTCGAAAGGCGTGCTTGTGACGGCCGGATCGAAGTTGAGGACGTATGGGGCTTGAGGTGGATCGAGCGAGTTCAGGTAAGAGGTCATTCGTTGGACGAACGTCGTCTTTCCTGAGCCCGCCATCCCAATGGTAATAATTACTATCGGTTTATTTGCTGAGCCCTCTGCTGAGGCCGATGTCGATGCCGATGCCATTGTCGACGACATTTTGACGATGAAGGTGGAATTGAAAGAGATGCGAGACGAGAAAATATCCGAAATTTGGAATTTCCATTAGCACACGTGATTCACCGAATCCTTAACGCAAACGTGACTCAAACGCGTGGGTCGCGCCACGGATCCCCACTTTCGGACTGAACGAACTTTAAATTTGTCACTGATGGATGCGGTGAGTTGACGCGGACCATCATCATGGACTTCCCTATCGTCCCCTTCCTCCTTGCCGTTGTACTCGCATTCCATGGTCTGCGCAAGAAGTCACTCTCGCCGTCTGGCGCACTCGCTGCGTTCATCGTCGGGTTCCTCATGCTGTCTGCCAAAGTACGCGCCTTCGGAGTCTCGCTCATCGTGTTCTACCTCGTAGGATCGAGAGCTACGAAGGCAGGGAAATCCACTAAGGCTAATTTGGAGGAAGGCCACCAGGAAGCTGGATATCGTACTGCTCAGCAAGTGCTATGTAATTCGTTCTCTGCCTTCCTAGCGACGGTCCTTTGGACAGCGCTCTTCGTTCCTGGGACGTATCTTGCTCAGTATCTTCCCAGTTGGATAGAAGAGAAAGGAGAGCCTTATTCTGCTGATGACTGGTGTTCTCTCTCAACATCTCGTGGGCATGGATGGAGTCGGTTCCTCCTATTGATCACGCTCGGGTGAGTTCCAATCTTCACTCTTGAGTTCTAATCTCATCTGTCTCACGGCACACATCAGTCATTTCGCTTGCTGTTTGGGAGATACACTTGCGTCAGAGCTCGGTATTCTCTCCAAATCACCTCCCATCCTCATCACAACGCTCAGGCGTGTACCTCCGGGCACGAACGGAGGTGTATCCGCTCTGGGCACTTTTGCTTCTGTCACAGGCGGGGTCATCATGGCTTTGACTATGGGCATATCACTTGCTCTTGAGAGCTCTGCGTGTAGAGCCGTATTGACACCGATGCTGACTGAGCTTATTTTCATTGGGGGAGTGGCTGGGTTGTTTGGGTCTATGGTGAGTTCTGATGGGAGTGTGTACAATCGGGAGATTCGAGCTAGGTTGAATCGGGAATTATTCCCATAGGTGGACTCGTTAATGGGCGCTACTATTCAGCGGACGAGGTACTCGAGTAAAACGAAGCGCATTTTGTTGGACGAAACACCGATATCTGCGTTTTCTCCCAACGAGATTAGAGTCGTCAGTGGGCTCGACTTGCTTACGAACAACCAGGTGAGCTCATGTCTTCATCTTCTGGCTTGCATTAGTATACTTAAGGTTTATTCCAGGTCAACCTACTGTCCTCGATTATTACTGCACTCGCTACTGCGTATTTTGCTTAACGAATGCTTATTCGCTGACCGCTTTGGACCTTAGATTGTTGGAGACATTATAGACTTCGCTCTGTATTGGTACTGAGGCTGCTTTTAATAGTCCTGCATATCGGGAGAGTATTGTTTCTCAGCTCAGGACTGCGCTTCGTTCAAAGATCCAAGAAACTTGGTTTCAAGAAGCTCCATTGTCTCTATCGTACATCATCTACTAATACACAACTGTCTCTTCTTTCAATTCTTTTCCGTACATTTGCCCTTTCCTGTGGCATTGTTCTTCGCGTTGATTTCATCCCTTATACATCACATTCACATAAAAATCCAGTTCTGTCTCAAGAGCCGCTATGATTGTCTCAGCTCTCCTCCATCCGTGTCCCTCTCCCTCGAAGAGCTTATACTGCACTTGTCCGCCGCGCTCACGGATGACTTTCAACATGTCTTCTGCTTGAGATGGCGGAACGACTTTGTCGTCTGCGCCTTGTAATATCTAATCCCGTATACACGTCAGATCGATCGTCTCAGGAAACTAGAAGACAGGAATAAGAAAAAATAAACATACGAGTAAAGGCACTTTAATCTGCTCCGCATGGAACACGGGCGACCTCGCCCGGTAAACATACGAAATATCCTTCGCCGTTCCGCCTAATAACTTATCCATATACTTCGACTCGAATTTATGCGTGTCTTCGACAAGGGTGAAGAGGTTGGAGACACCGTAGCTGGAGGTGCCTGCAGCATACACGGAGGAACGACCAGTGCAGAGAGATTGGAGGACGGTGTAGCCACCGGCGGACCCGCCTGTGATGAATACGCGTGAGGGATTTATGGAATTGTTGGGGGGAGAGGAAAGAGCTTCGACCGCATCAGCGCAGTCGCAGACGTCTGTGATACCCCAGTCTCCGTCTAGTCGCTCTCTGTTAAAGATTTTCATCAGAGGCACCACCGAGAAAAGGTAGATAGAACACATACATGTACTTCCGCCCGTACCCAGAAGAACCACCATAGTTAACATCCACCCATGCGAATCCGCGGCTCGTGAAGTATTGATAACGGAGTTTAAACCCTTGATCAGCCATACCCGTCGGCCCACCGTGTACATTTACAATGCACGGAGGTTTCTCCCCTTCCGGTCCGGTGAAGTTCGGGTTCATCGGCTCGTGAAAGATGGCATACAGAGGGAACCCGTCTCTTGTTTTGAGACTGAGCGGAACAGGAGAAGAGAAGAATGATTTATCGATTTTCTCTTCTTCTTCGGAGGAATTAGCATCGGCTCCTGCGAGAGGTGCGAACTTGGCTTCTTCGGATTCGTCTAGGGAGACATGGACAACAGATAGTGGTTCGTCAGTCATGACTCCCAAGAAGACAGCAGAGCGTGGTCCTGAGCGACGAATGTTCTGCACGACGACATACGGGGAAGTAAGTCCCTTCAAGGCCCCGGTCTTCAAGTCGAGGAGGTACAATACAGATCGGCCATCGCGGATCGACGTAAGGAGTGCAAAAGAACTGTTTAGAATAGCTGCAGACGCTCCTCCGAGAATCCAGTCTGGATCTGAGAAATCTTGTTCTACAGGGGAAGGGAGGACTGGGCGGGGCTCAGAAGAAGAGTTCGAGAGGTCGATAATCCAGGGGTTTTGGAATCCCGATTCGTCGGAGAAGAATAAGAGTGTATTCGCATCGACCCATTGCGGTCGAACGGCACTCTCCTTCTTCCAGGTCCCTTTGATCTTCCTTTCATTTTTCAACTCTAACTTCTCTGAATCGCCGTCTTTGACGATGTATACATCTGCGACGTAGACTTGTGCTCCGTCCCAAGGCATATCAGGATGGTTCCACTGAACCCATGCGAGACGCGTTCCATCCGGACTGAATGCCGGCGAGGAGAAAAAATCCGCTCCAGAGATTAAAGGATGGATTGAAGAAGTCTGGGTGTTGATCGTGACTAGCGTGGTAACAACGTCTGACGGAGCTGGATCTGTATGATCCTCAAGAATTGAGACGAGAAGGTGTGGGACTGTTGGGTGGACAGCAAAGTTGGCAAAACGGTGATTCTTGTTATCTAGATAGTTTCAAGAATTCAGGTCAGATATTCGTCTCTGATTAAACAGAAACATTGAAGAATCAATAAAATGTAGTTTCGAAGTACTTCAAAAAAAGTTTCTTGAACGAATCCGCGTTAAGGAGACTCACCAGGCGTCACAGGCGTCGGTTCAGCTCCTTCAACGTTACGATCCACCTTATACACTCTGAAATCTCCAAAGTTCGTAAAATAAACGATACCAGCATGTGCGATCGTGCTCGCACCACCGTACTCCTGCACAGCTGATCGGGCATTCCATCCCTTTCCAAGCACATCTTTTTTCGAGGAAGAATCCACGATAACGTTTCGGCCCGCTTCAGCTGGACGCTTCTCGATGTGATAGATACCGTTTCCATTCGGATGTGCACGAGAAGGAACTGAGTCGACCAACACGTCGTCGTATGAGATGCCTGCCTTTGCGACGTACGCTGCACTGATCGGTGAGTCCCATGTACCGAACGGCGCGACTTTCGGGGCCATTGTACGTTTGTAAACCGAGGAGCTGCAGAGAAATGATGCTGCGAGCAAATCGAACGAGATGGATGGGAACTTCACAAGATTTCGGATTTCGCCGCGCCGATTGACCAAAAGTCCGTCCGTCTGACTGAATTGAACTGAACTCCATTCGCTGGTTCAATTAAATTCTCCAGTCAGACTATGATCTCAGCTCGTCGTCAAAGTTATGCGAGTCGCTAGCGGACTTGAGGTGCCTTTTGTATTTCTGCGTACGAACGCGAGTTTACTGCTCGGTTCGCCTGGCACTAAATTGCCGCCTTAAAATAATCGTAGTATCTACAAATTCGTCACCTCGATGATTCCTGTGAATGGGCATGGCACGATCATTCCTGCTTTATAGCTGGTTCGGTGGACACACTTCCGATCGCAAATGGCGCTAGGTTACCAATTCCCGAAGGCAGTCCCTGAAGACGGTATCATCAGTAACTCGATTATAGTGAACGTGTTTATCCACGACATCACGATCATTGCTTTCTCTGAAATTTGTGAAATTTGTTGTTGTGATTATCTTCGATCATGTGAACGTCTTCCATGGTGCCAGTGCTAGTTCGCAAAGAACTGCTTGACGACACTTTACGAACGCTGTGTTGCAATATGCGCAGCCATTCGTTCGTCTCCTGCGAGATAACTCGGGGTAGGTTTCGTACCAATGAACATAGCCTTTTTTCCCGCTTAATTCATGCCGATTTACAAGAACAACTGTCCGGGTCCGACACTTATCCTCGCTTCCTTTCTGCATGCCTGTCTGTGATTTCATCGACGCAACGACCTTCACCAAACTACGAAGCATCGCAGTCATGGATTGGTTGGAATGTACTGCACCGCATTTCTTCCAGTCCAATTTATAAAGCTATCATTCTGATATAAAGCGGAAGCCTTATAACGCAAAGTGAACTACCCACTCCAAATACATCGACTCGAACAGGAACGTATTCCGACCCGATGCTATTACAGCTAGTTGCAAAATTGTTGGCAATCACGTGATTTCACCACTTTTCTGACATGAGAACCTCAAAACACAGATAAAATCATATCTCACCCAAATCTCAACGGTTTCACATCATCTAAGTTGCTAAATTCATCTTTTCGAAAGGGCTTTCGCTTAGGAAAAACGATCGAGAAAATAGAGCAAAAAAGGACCCCAAAATGGCGAAAATCTCGTTTTTTGCCTCTTCCTTGCATGTGCATTTTTTTCTGTGATCCCTGCTGGTCCAGCACCTCCCCAAAGCTATCCAGAATGATAATATGATTATAAAATGAATTTACAGACTGAGTTTGAGTTGAATTGTGTACCAGAATGTGCTGCTTTGAGGCATGCCTGAATCACTCAAAACTCATCATTTCCCCCTAGCCTCCCAGGCTCCAGGAAAAATTCTTACAGGCCAGATTCATGCATGTAAATTCATTTTAGGTATAATAGACTAGGTTTGTGCACTAGCTAGGGCCTCAGCATCCACTGGTGAGCTGGGCTGAACAAGTGTTTCTAGTTGTATGCACTATTCTAGACAGCATCTCCCCAGCTCACCAGTGGATGCTGAGGCCCTAGCTAGTGCACAAACCTAGTCTATTATACCTAAAATGAATTTACATGCATGAATCTGGCCTGTAAGAATTTTTCCTGGAGCCTGGGAGGCTAGGGGGAAATGATGAGTTTTGAGTGATTCAGGCATGCCTCAAAGCAGCACATTCTGGTACACAATTCAACTCAAACTCAGTCTGTAAATTCATTTTATAATCATATTATCATTCTGGATAGCTTTGGGGAGGTGCTGGACCAGCAGGGATCACAGAAAAAAATGCACATGCAAGGAAGAGGCAAAAAACGAGATTTTCGCCATTTTGGGGTCCTTTTTTGCTCTATTTTCTCGATCGTTTTTCCTAAGCGAAAGCCCTTTCGAAAAGATGAATTTAGCAACTTAGATGATGTGAAACCGTTGAGATTTGGGTGAGATATGATTTTATCTGTGTTTTGAGGTTCTCATGTCAGAAAAGTGGTGAAATCACGTGATTGCCAACAATTTTGCAACTAGCTGTAGTTACTCGAGCCGTGACTGATAATACAGTCACCAATGAGATCGCAGCTATCACATCAGAGCTATATCTATCTCAGTACTTCCAGTTTGCCACTGTCATTGTTTTGGTATATGACGCCAGTACGTGCAGCACCTATTGTGTTAGGCCAAACATTCTCATCCAGGACAGTGATTACGATGGATAAAGAGGTGACGTTTACACATGGTCTACTGGTCCCTTCATATTGATATCGACCGTTTTGAGCGTGCAGGTGATGTATTTTTGGGTAAGTTCGATACCAGTAGCTTCCTTGGCGAATGTGATCCTCATCACTGGATGTTTCCAGAAGGTCCCTAGGAAGATGATCGACTTTGTCTATTTTATAGTAAGCGAACAAACTCTTGAGAAAAATGTGTTTTCAGTGATAGATGCATTTGTGGAATCGATGCTTTGGGATTTTTGGAACAATCATCAAATTGTATAGTAAGCTGCGTATTTTTCACTCATTGTCAATGCACTTAGGTTTCTGTTACGTAGTGGGAACCTTCAATCTTTCCCTTCGGGGATGAGTCCTGTAAACCTATGTCTATTTAAGAAGTGATCTTACAGAAAGATTAGATGTACGTTGCGGTCTCCCAAGCTCAGTATTTCAGGTGAATGATGTATTACAGGCACCTTTTCCATATGGGGTTTGAATATTTCTAGTAAGCGCATTTGAACTGGTGCTCTTCGAGAAGATGCTGACTGTTGCATAGCTTGGGTCGCCGTCATTCTTATGGATTGTGAGAATGCATCGGTATTTATCAATATATTGACTTACTATCAATCAAGATATCCTCATGATACGAGTTCTCGCTCTATATTATCAAAGTCAGTGGCAACTTCGACCTGGATTAAGCTCGACGCCATCTTAGTGTCTACTGTAGGTGCTTCACTATCAGTTTGGCTCAAGACGTTACTTGCGATGGAGGCGGCCTTCAAATTAGGATTGGTGGTTTATCTCATTAAAGCACTGTAAGTTGGATGCAATTGAATACTGCCAAGCCTGACTTTGCATCGGAGTGGTGATTGTAGAACTCACAAAGGAGACCACGCTTTATGGTGCCGATGTCATCCCATTGTGGCATTGGGTAATGGTCGACTGGTAAGTGGCCTGCAAAGTCAGTTGATAGATCGCTCAACTTGAAGCAGGGCAATCCCATTAGTATATGGTTCTGTGCTTACGATCCTCGCTCTACGAAAATCTTCGGAATATTGGAGGATATCGGCTGGTTTCAGGGGCTTCACTCTTGTTAATGTCCTTATCCAAGATCAAGTTATCTACTTTATCCTGTAAGGTGCTGCTATACTCTATTCTTAGAATAACCTTGTTGACGGAAGCCAACACTACAGTGTAATTTCCTGCTCCGTGTTCAGCATCATAAATTTCAGACTGGAGGTTTCGAATCCTTTCCTCGCAGGCGTTTTAAGTGCTCTTGGGAATCCTTTGTTTCTCTCACTGCTCGGCAGCCGAATGCTTCTCAACCTGAAGAGTGTAGGAAGGAGAGGTCAGAATGAGGGAACAAGCTATAGTATGCCATCGAGGACGGTAAGCGATATAGATTTTGTCAATCTAGGAACTCACCAAAGGTATCTTCGGTTCACCCTCCCGTTATTACCTCCAACTAAACTTGATGTAAGTAGGGCAAACTAGAAACCACTTCAGGTATGGAGGAATTGGGCTTGCTCTCTCACTCCGTTTCAATTTAATCAACGTTTGGCCGGGCGTTCTATGGATTTGGTGTACAAAGGGTGAAGGGAATATTCATCACGAGATAGGTGTGTAGTAGCTATTCTGCCTCCTTTGACAAAGCTTAGATTGCTCCTAAATGGGAGAATTTGTTGCGAAGAGGTTGATGTGAGAGGCTTCAGACCAATGAGCTTCGCAAAGACAGTTCAGGAAATGCGTATGAATTGGCATTGATTCAGCGGATATGGCAAGGATGAAACAAACGAGACTGAAGTAAAGATAGGTAGTGGCAGATCTGATCTTCGATAATTACCAAATATTACATTGCTCTGAATCAGTTGACAAAAACTCTAAAATCAGTTGATGATATCCTACAATATCTTACTACGGTCGAAATTCCCTCAAGTTGCTAAATACGGCTAAGGCCGAAACCCAAAATTCGTTTGCCGTATTTTGTAAGCATCAAAATTTCAAATGGACTATGACTCTATCGATGAAGCGATGAAGAAACTTACCTCCAGCCAGAGCCAGAAATTGCCTGATACCCAAATAATCAAATCGACACTATGTGGATGCTGTCATACACCTCTGAGATATGAGGCTTAATTATGACGATTGCATCGTTTGTGTGGCTGCAAACTTACTGTCGGCATTCATCCATTCTATCTCGCATGCAACTGACAACTGGTTTGGATCAATGAAGCGCTATTGACCTTCCCATTGTGTCTTATGTTGATCCAGCAAGACAGTCGAGGTAAAATGAGGCTCGATCTCGAGTCACTACGTATTGGATCTATCTATTGGTATCCTCCGCCCCGGCAATAGATGCAGATCAACCGGAAGAGTATTTCCTGGCATGGCGATAGATAAATCTACGCTGGGCATTGTGAATGAGAGTAGGCGTGGCTAGAACTCACAAGCATAGTCCTAGCACGCGCTCGGATCTATCAAGATGGATGCAACTTTCATCTTCTCCGCACTTCTCAGGTATCAGTAGTCCAGACAACGGGTCGAGATCATGATGTGGCAAGTGGATAGCTATTAATCCTCATGCACTGAGGGACAGTTCAATTATGAGAACTCCTCAGGGTTTTCCTGTTGACACTGAAGGAGTTCTGATTCAAGATGGTCCACACTTGCTGTACAAGCAATATTCTTATAGATGACTGATATGGTACATTATAGTGATGACGCTCCTTGTCAGTGCATGTGGATATTCTCGAGCCTCTTTCGTGTCGTAGGTCATGCTTGTCACTCTTACAAAGCCACTCAACAACTTGCACCATCTGATCCATCTGGTACAAGTCACTGCTCTGGGATACTCGATCTCTTCGATCTTCTGGAAGGTAGTACAAATCATTGTTCATCCATGTGGCGTTCAAATCTAGTACGTGAAGTTGCAACAGTCAGATGGAAAGTAAGGTGAGGTGAGACATGTAGAACTTGATCGTCTGTATTGAGTGGTATGAGCTTGTTCCGTGTATATCCTGCATGAATCCAGGCTCGTGCGGATACTGTATATAAGTATCAGTATTGTATTCCGAGTCCATTCAAGAGCACCAGCGCTAAATTCTCCAACTAGCAACTACTCTTCTCACACAGTCGAATCTCATTGACTTTATTGCTGCTATGGCCTTTTTTGCTCGGACTGACACTGTACCTGTTGATCCCAGCCTAGTTGCACCTCTATTATCCGAGACGTACCGGATCCAATATCTTCAGACCGCAACCGTTACAATACTGGTTTACGATGCCCGTAAGCGTAGTACTTTCTGTCTCGTGTCAAGCATTAACACAAAAGATAGTCATTATGCTGGACAAAGAGGTAATATTTACATTTTGTTTTCACGTAGTTGCACACCGATTCAACTGGCTGTCTCGATTCTGCAGGCAAGGTATTTTTGGGTAGGTTTACGAAGTTTTTAGTTTTCCGAATGTGCTGATGTCAGTACTGAATCACCACAGAAAACCCCAATCAACATGGTCAACTCCGTCTACTTTGTGGTGGGTGGCAAATTTCTAGGATATGTGCATTCCTAAAGGGTGGTGCAACAGAATCGATACGCAGGGATTTTTGGGGCCATATCCCTGCTTTATCGTGAGCTACCTAACTTCTGGTATCTTCCGGCGAAGCTGATTTCAAGAAATAAAGAAGGCACATTCGACATTAGTACGCGAATGTGAGTCCGAGCGTTATGATATTGAACAGGCGCTAACATTGAAACGGGTAGGTGTAAGTGGCAGGTGCTTGAAATATATTCTTTACCAAAGGTGACGAACTACAGGTTACGTTACTCTTCGGGCGGAGAATATGATCAGTGAGTGTTGGAAGTCTGTCATCCAAAACTACGACTTACTGTAATTGGTTAGATTGGAGCACTATCATTCTCATGGACTGCAAGTGCCAGGTCAATACTTCTCTTTTGCTCAAGCTGATTAATATTAAAGACATCCTCATGATTCGGGTCCTTGCTCTTTACTCTCAAGGTATGCAGTTCTTTCGGTTTGCATCCATGCTCATTATTGTGCAGATGCAGTTCTTTCGGTTTGCATCCATGCTCATTATTGTGCAGATGCAGCACTATCACTTTGCCTGAAAGCATTGCTCGCGCTCGAAGCGGCCATCAAATTTGGATTGATTATCTATGTAGTACAACTGGACCGTGGTAAGTTCCTCTAGGATAGATGTTCCAACAACTCACACTTGTTCTAGTCGTGCTTGGGGCTCTTCCTCAAAATACGACGTTTTGTGGTACGGACATTGATCCACCATGGAGATTGGTAATGATTGACTGGTGAGTGAACTGCATTGCCATTGTACATTGCTCAACCTGAGGCAGGATAATACCAATGGTGTATGGAACCATTCTTATGATCCTTGCTCTATACAAGGCTGCGGAATATTGGAGGATATCCGCTGGATTCAAAGGCTTCACTCTCGTCAAGGTTCTCATCCAAGACCAATTCCTGTACTTCATGCTGTATGTTATCTCCTCCTCGCGGAACGACTGACTTATGGCCCTATATATAGCGTCATATCGTGTTCCATTTTCAACGTCATAGATGATAAGCTGCCGATGTCGAATTCTTTTCAGGAGGTAATTCTAGCTTCGCTTGGAAACCCGTCGTGGCTCTCGTTACTTAGAAGCCGGATGCTTTTTAACTTGAAAGAAGCGGGAGAACGAGGCCAGAACCAGGGAACAAGCTACAATATTTCATCCAGAACGGTCAGTGAGATCGACTTTGCCGATCCAGGTAATCAACAAAGGTTTGTATATACGTTCTTTCCTAAACAGTCGGCGAGATCTGATTTTGTCTATGATGCAGGGAGTGTGGAAGTGAATGCGTAACGAGCGCGCATGATGGTGCTGCTGCGGAAGAGGTATGATCTTGGTTCCTCGATAGAGCACTTTGAGGCGCCTGCCGGAGTTTTGCTCTTGGAGCCTGTTTATTGGTTGTCAAGGCGTTACGCCCGAGTATCATGTGTTCGTTTCTTGGTCCTGTCCTGTGCTGCACTTGTCTTTCCATCTTTATTTATTTGCGCTGATACCGACATCTGTTCTTATGTGTATGTGCGTTTGTCTCTATTCCATCCGGCGTGCAGGTGACAGCTGATTTTGACCAATGAAACGTCATTGTCTTCCCCCTTGCATCCTATGTCAGTCCGTACTCGATGTGGATCCAGGGCAAGATGATTGGGGACCGCGTATGATATCCATGTGCAATTTCGCGGAATGACCGTGACGTAGGCTTGCGCGACCGACGATTTTGATTCCGAGGAATGATAAAAGATTGATCTCGCGTGTAGTTGTCTTGCGTGTAGTTGACATGCTACCTTGGTACTTGACGTCTACCATCGGGAGTGGATAATGAGGTCTATCCAACATGACGAGTCTCTGACCTTTCTCCTACCATTGTTGGAGCCATAGGATGATCTCCACTCGTTCACATTGGAAATCTGGTCACCGTAAGTTACATAAGTGGTGAATTTGGCCTTGACGAAGCAAGTATTCGAATTTTCGTGGATTGCGCAAGGAGGCATGTTGATCTCGCTTTTACTCGGGACTTATGGGTGGTATATCAAATCCTATGGAATTTTCTCGACTAGTCGAATCAAGATATTGAATTCTTATGTATTACGATAATGAAGGATCGAACACGTCGTTATCGCGAACTTCTCCTTGTCGTCGAATAGGATAACATGATGTCATACATAACAGAGAATGAACTGAAATATGCTAAATTTGGAATATAAATTACTGGTATTGGACTGGATCTCCGGCGTGCTGAGCTTGTGATCAATTCTTTATCCACTCTTCTCGCCGAATCATATGAAGTCAATTCAGGGCTGATATGTGTAATATATATCTCGTCAAGAGCGATATCGAGGAGGTAAACGAGAAATTGCAGCAAGTTTGCAAAGTCAGGTCGAGGCATGGATGGGAAATATAAATTTGTCGTCGTCTCGAGTGGGGAAGAACACGGGAAACCAGTCGGTTTGCGTCGGTCGGGATGCCCGGCTCGGAGCACCGTTGCGCACGTGATGTAAACTCCGTTGCGTCACTTGAGAGCAAGTTTATATTCGAACTGAACCAGCGCGAGCCAGCCTCGGCCTCCGCCACACACCAGCGTAGCCTCGTCCTTCTCTTCCTCTTACCACCATCTCATCTGCCGTGCCGTGCTCGGTGCTGCAGTGAGCTCGTAGTCGTTCGTGTAGCTGATGTCTGTCGCAGAAAAACGAGACATAAAACAGCCCCTCCTTTTCGAGGCGGCATGGGAGGTTGCAAACAAAGGTCAGTGGCGCTTCTTCTTTTCATCATCTTGAAGCTAATTCATGCTTTAACTGCAATGCAGTGGGCGGTATCTACACCGTCATTAAGACAAAGGTCCCAGTAACAGTCTCAGAATATGGAGACCGATACTGCCTAATCGGGCCTCTCAGCTACAAAACTGCGCCGATGGAGGTCGATGCGCAGGAACCAGAGGACGAGCATATGAAGGCGGTGATTGAGTCGATGCGTTCGCGTGGGATCAAGATCCTATACGGGCGTTGGCTCATCGAGGGTGCACCCCGAGTATTACTATTCGATACAGGGAGTGCATATCATCATCTCGACGAGTGGAAGGGCGATCTGTGGAATTTGGCTGGTATTCCAACTCCACCAAATGATCATGAGACGAACGAGACCATTGTCTTCGGGTATCTCGTCGCGTGGTTCTTGGGCGAGGTGAGATCGATTTTTCCTTTTTTTTTCTTGAAGTTGCCTTTTGTGTCAGACTGACGAGGAATCTTCTTTCCATCTTGCAGTTTGTCTCACACCAATTGAACAAACCTGTTATCGCACATTTTCACGAGTGGCAAGCCGGCTTGGCAATTCCCTTATGTCGTAAGAGACATATCGACGTGACTACTGTCTTCACGACGCACGCAACGTTGCTCGGACGTTACCTCTGCGCGGGAAGTGTCGACTTCTATAATAATTTGCAATACTTCGACGTTGATCACGAGGCTGGCAAGCGCGGCATCTATCATCGGTACTGTATTGAGCGGTCCGCGGCGCATTGTGCGGATGTCTTCACAACCGTTTCTCACATCACCGCGTACGAAGCTGAGCATCTTCTCAAGCGCAAACCCGACGGTGTTGTCCCGAACGGTCTTAATGTCGTCAAGTTCCAAGCAATGCATGAGTTCCAGAACTTGCACGCTCGAGCGAAGGCCAAGATCAACGAATTCATCCGAGGCCATTTCTACGGGCACTACGACTTCGATATCGACAATACGTTATACATGTTCACGGCGGGACGATATGAATATCGCAATAAGGGCGTCGATATGTTCATCGAATCACTGGCGCGACTGAACTATCGTCTTCAGAAGTCTGGCTCGACAGTGACGGTTGTTGCATTCATTATCATGCCTGCTGCGACACAAAGCTACACTGTCGAAGCGCTCAAGGGACAGGCTGTTATCAAACAGCTTCGGGATACAGTCTCGGATATCACCAGCCGTATAGGCGAACGCATATTCGAGCACGCAGCCCGTTATTCGGGGTGAGCCGTTTCATATTCCGTATCACGAGCCATCTCCAACTTTCTCCTTAGTGAATCCGGAACAGAGTTCCCATCAATAGACACGCTCCTATCAGACCAAGACAAGGTCCTCCTAAAACGGCGTATCTTCGCGCTCAAGCGTAACTCTCTTCCACCAATCACGACGCACAACATGGCCGACGACGCGCATGATCCGATTCTCAACCAGATCCGCCGCGTCCAGCTGTTCAATGCGCGTTATGATCGAGTGAAGATTATCTTCCATCCAGACTTCTTGAATGCGAACAACCCGATTTTGGGATTGGACTATGAGGAATTCGTGAGAGGTTGCCATTTGGGTGTGTTCCCGAGTTATTACGAGCCATGGGGCTATACGCCGGCGGAATGTACAGTGGTACGTGTTTCCCGTTCCGCTTGCGTCATTATCACTCCTGTTCCGCTACTACTTCCGTCGAACTTCCTTTGGACCTGAACGCTAACTTTGATCTTTGATCTTGTTTCCATAATTAGATGGGTGTACCATCAATCACGACGAACCTGTCCGGGTTCGGGTCATTCATGCAAGATCTCATAGAGGAGCCCGCGGATGAAGGGATCTACATTGTGGATAGGAGAATGCAATCGATCGAGGACTCCGTGAATCAATTGACGGACTGCATGCAGACGTTCTGCAACAAGACGCGTCGGCAGAGGATTAACCAGCGCAATCGCGTCGAGAGGCTCAGCCCGTTGTTGGACTGGAAGAATTTGGGGATCGAGTATTCAAAGGCGAGGCAGTTGGCGTTGAGGAGGGCGTATCCTGACTCGTTCACGGACGATGAGGAAGAGTATGAGTACACTGGTGGGCTCGAGAGGATGCCGTTTTCGATGCCTGGATCACCGAGGTTTAGGACCGGGATGGCGACCCCGGGTGATATGGGAACGTTGACGGAAGAGGTAAGAATGGCTTTAACAAGAGCTGTACTATTCTCTTTACTGATGGAATGGACATTACAGATGCAGTCATTGGATACGAGTGACTATCGCGGAACGATGTGGCCAGGGAAAGAGGAAGAGGAGGAAGGCTATCCATTGTACGTTTTGATGTCCTTTCTTTTTTTCTGTCATGTTCTCTTCTCCCTTTTCCATTTACGTTGCGGACGTTCTGTCCTTCGTCTCGCGTCTTCTTTGCTCTTTGCCTCGATGCACTCATTATATTTCTATTTTCATCCAATCCTACGAGCTTATCTGACGTCTTTCCTTCCGCAATTGTAGCCCGCTAGTGATGAAGGTTCGCTCTCGCGCGAGTTCTATTCGTTCGGGCGCGAGCACTCCCGGAGGCGGAGCGTACAAGAGCCTAAGCGAGCGCGACCTGCAGAAGGCGGATGCTGCTCTGAGTCATGTGAACGAGCAAGTCAAGATCAACGGGGCGCACTGAGGGCAGCCGTACTAATTAGATATGCGAGTGGTACAATGCCCGAGTTCTTACTAAAGTCATCTTCGCAACTAGCAATCAATGAATGCCTTCTCTCATTCCCTTCCCCTTTCTCGAAGGACATTTCAAGTCTTCGTATGATCTGTCTTCTCACCATTGTTCTCTCCCCTCCTGTTGCTATTTTCTTTCTGTTACCGTTACTGTTACTGCTACTCGTTTCTTTCTCGCCTTTTTTCCCTCACTTCCTTCCTCAATGTAAATTGCGGATCACATTTTTGCATTTTTCTCCCTTCACGTTCATACACAAATACATATACATATATGCAGTGATACATTCTTCTCTATGCATTCATTTGATTCATATCATCTTTTCGTCCTTGCTCATCTTTTACGTTCCCAGGTTTGACTTCAAATCGTATGCATTCTGTTCTGTTCGGAGGTTCTGGAAGGGCTTGCTTATGTTATCTGCAGGCGATTTGTGGTTCCTACGCCTAGTGTATGCATACTCCCCTTCTCTCTCGTCGCAGTATACACATTTATGCATGTTTGGTTATCTGTGTCTGTTTATGGTGCGAACGAGGTTCGTTTATTGATGATACCGACGAACCTTGAAAGTAGTGGGAAACATTGACGGAGATACTGAAACGAGCTTCGTATATCGGCATACATAAGTATAGGGTTCGCGGCAACAACCGGAGTCACCGACGAAGGCAGGCCGTATCTGCAGCACATTCATCCGCGGTTCCGACACGATCTGCTTCACTCTCCCTACTCCAAAGTCAAAGTCAGGATTGAGCTGGTGACGAAGATACAAGAAACTGACCTTCCATGATTGTTTCGGTCTGCAAAGTCCATCTCGCTCACCATCCTGCACGCAATGCTGTAGCTCGTTCCTTGGTTCTGGCCTCTCTCCCCGGCTTCCTTCAGATTGGGCAGCATCCGACTTCAGAGCAGTGAAAGGTAAGGTAGGGAAAGTATAAACTCGACTAGCTGTGACGCGCGTCGCGCGACCCTGACCTTCCTCATTTGGCACAACAACACAACTCTTTAATTCTGCCTCCCACACCTCACAAGCATACATTTGTCCTGCATACATGTCTTTGGATTGTAGATACCTACAGATATATGTTTTTAAATTTCCAAAATACTAAGATTTGGCCGACCAATTAAGGAAACAAGTTTTTTTGTACCAAATGGCTCAGAATTCATTTTCCATCATCCTGGCGAAGTTTCAGAAATTTTTGAAATTTTGACCTCTGGATTTTTGCCGCTTCCCGGAAAACTCCGAATGACTAATACAGCCTATATATAGTAATTTTATGCTTAGTTAACCATTATTAGTAAGAGTCATTTCTTATGGATTCCATGGGTGCTTGGAACTCAGCATAGACTTGCTTAAACATCATAAAAAGCATTCTATCATACATTAAGACACATTGGCAGGCAAACACTATGATATTTTGGTGTTCAACAACTACCCGGATATCTGACCTCGAGATTTTTGCCGCTAGGGTCCTTCCTAATTGGGCTAGATCAGGGACTTTCAGGGTCATCAGTCACATGTGACAGCTAGTCGAGTTTATACTTTCCCTACCTTATATGCAATCAGACTCACGATACTCACCCTATACAAAGCTGCCGAGTATTCGAGAATGTCGGCCGGTTTCAAAGGTTTCGCCCTTGTGAACGTTCTTAAACAAGACCGAGCACTGTAATTCATGCTATAAGCTGCCTCCTGTTCATAGAACAATTAATTGACGACATGCGTCGTGTTTCTTCCTGCTCGACTTTCAGTCTCATAACTCTAAAGGTAGAAATTTTGAACACTTACCTAGTGTCTGGTTTAAGTGCCCTTGGGGACCCCTCATAAGGTAGGGAAAGTATAAACTCGACTAGCTGTCACATGTGACTGATGACCCTGAAAGTCCCTGATCTAGCCCAATTAGGAAGGACCCTAGCGGCAAAAATCTCGAGGTCAGATATCCGGGTAGTTGTTGAACACCAAAATATCATAGTGTTTGCCTGCCAATGTGTCTTAATGTATGATAGAATGCTTTTTATGATGTTTAAGCAAGTCTATGCTGAGTTCCAAGCACCCATGGAATCTATAAGAAATGACTCTTACTAATAATGGTTAACTAAGCATAAAATTACTATATATAGGCTGTATTAGTCATTCGGAGTTTTCCGGGAAGCGGCAAAAATCCAGAGGTCAAAATTTCAAAAATTTCTGAAACTTCGCCAGGATGATGGAAAATGAATTCTGAGCCATTTGGTACAAAAAAACTTGTTTCCTTAATTGGTCGGCCAAATCTTAGTATTTTGGAAATTTAAAAACATATATCTGTAGGTATCTACAATCCAAAGACATGTATGCAGGACAAATGTATGCTTGTGAGGTGTGGGAGGCAGAATTAAAGAGTTGTGTTGTTGTGCCAAATGAGGAAGGTCAGGGTCGCGCGACGCGCGTCACAGCTAGTCGAGTTTGTTTATACTTTCCCTACCTTACCAATGTGATCGTCCTATTTCGGGATGAGTTTCGTACCCGCATCACGCGCTAGTCGGTAACTGTCCACGGCGCATCATCGCGTCCGCGCAGTGTTGCCGTTGGATGGGAAGGAAGTATGACAATGTTGAGGAGCAGGCCTGGTCTGAGCGATCCCAAGTACACGACCTTCCGACACCGCCACAGTCCTCGCATCACGGCAGAACGAGTATGAAGCTAAATTCACCAGTAGTCATAGCCTCCACCGAAGCATATTTTAACGAGACCTTACTTCTTTCTTGATAAGTCGCGTCTTCGATTCCACCGTTATACTGAGCATCATTAGTCCCGAAAGATTAGCCTACCGAGTTTATGCAAGTCAGATTGTCCAAGTTGCCGAATAACGGAGAAAACATTCGGACAAACCATAGCATGAAGAGAAGAAATGGGAAGGAGACGATTAGATACTCACCTGAAAATTGATCGTCTCACCTTCACATTCTCAACAAAGCTTCTTCCATCAAATCTATGGGTCACGGTGACGTTGTTCTCACCTACAGACAGGGAATGTGTTGCATCCAGTCGTTACGCCATCATTATCGATTACAAGACATGCATGGACTGTCTTCGTCATATTCTACCATTAGCAACATCAAACAGAGCAATAACATCCACACGCTATCGACTTAAAAGCTTAACAGAACAATCTCTGTATCCTGGATTCCCACCTCAACGTTCCCATTCTTGACAGACAGTGTTTCCGTTTTGATCGAACCACTGGGCCGAGCATCGCTCGTATCGAAAGACTGACCTGCCCAAGTTATTCCAGTCGTATCATCTGCATGACTATGAATACAAGACGGAAATTTTGATGTTGGTGAGTTGGAAAAACTTGTAATGGGTGAAGCTTGGATGCGTACCCTATAGCCAGTCGTTTCACCTTCACACTTCTACCTACGCTCCCTCCTTCAAAGCTCAACGTGACGTTCCTTCCACTTCTCTCATCATCCCCGCTCAAGAATGCCACAGAATCAATCAACACGGCTCTCTTGAGTTTATTTGCCTCGAACACCGCGTATCCGCTCAACGCATCATCTGATATATCGAGCTCGACGATACTAGAAGAGCCGGATGTCCCGACCGCCTCGGCTGCGATCAGCGCACCATAGTACGATGGTTGGATATGAGGGGGCAACGGAGACGAGAGCGGCGACGCGTCGATTATTGAACGAGTTAACGTTATGGGCTGGATCTAGATCACGAAGTCGCCTCAAATTAGCTCAGAAGATCGAAGTCAGATCGAAAATAAGACTCGCCAAATTGTACCGAAATCCAATCCCCTCGTGGAAATGCATCCGTTTCACGCCCATTGACGCGGCCAATAACGTGTAATCTGCCAGCCAAATTGCCGCTCCCGCCGCATTGCTAACACCCGGTGCTCCATGGCTGAAGTAGCTGTTTGTCTCACTATAAAGGTATGGATTCGAGCGATTAGAGGCGTGCTGCGCTATCAAAGAAGTGGTAGCTAAACGATAAACAAATAGTATGCCCCAAAAGTACGTTGAATGGCGGCTCACTCGTGGGATTGACAAAGAAACGAGATAATTATCGAAAAAATTGGCAGAACCCAATCGCTGAATAAGAAGATCCAAGATACACACCCCATAACGAAATCAAGTCCCTGAGCTTGCACAGATCCAATATCCTCGCCCAGCACAGTCACATTTCCACGAATTGCACTCTTGGACATGAGTGAAGGAAGATTTGCTACACCTGCTACGCCACTCCCTGCAAGAAAATGGTGTTGAATATAGAACTTGAGTACGACAGATTGCAAACGCACCAAAATACATATGCTGGGAGATCCTACAGTCACTTGAGTGCTAGTAGAGAAGAACAAATTCACATCAAACGGGTAGAAACGCACTCGTTGATCAGTTGCCCTTGAGGCGAATCCAGAAGTCCGCTCGCGACAGCATTGTCAAAGGAAAATCCAGAAGACGATCCAGAATGAGCATTATGGCTGAACGCAAGTCCGAAGAACTTCGGTCCAGATTTGCTCACGCCCGCGGCCACGGACACATTTTGTGCGAACTCCGTCCACCTACGTTTTCAGTCAGGCGATCCATTCCGACATATGTAGATCTAAGTCCAGAGAACGAAGAAGTGAATGAATACGTACTCCTTCACGTATTCTTGCACATCCCACGTACTCGGATCTCGATGTCCATTGTTCCCATACAGATCCGGCTCATTCCCAATCTCGACAGCTTCGAGACTCACGCCGTTCGCTCTCCCTTCGGGAGAAGCAAACGCAGCGCGGATCGCACGTGCCTCAAGGAAAGCGGCGGTGATGTTGTTGGTGCCGAGATTAACGCCCCAAATAACACGAGTACCACGCGGAAGATGCGAGGCAAGGGTGTAATATGCAGCTCCGACGGTTATAATTGTCGCTTCTGGGAAGGGCATCGTAGCAGTGGGGTCCGGGAAAATAGTTTCTGAAAACTGGGAGAAGAGATGAAAAGCGTGAGTTCATAGGGCACTGGGCCAGCACAGAGCGTTGCTTGCCTTCACGCTGAAACTAAAGTCCGTGTGGTCCTCTGAGTTAGCACCGACGCGGATCCAAGGCGGAGCTCCTGTGCGCTCGGCGAGGTTTTCAAGAGTGTTTACGAAGAACGTGTTGGGCGCGCCAGTGCCTGCCCAGTCTGTCCACCTGTCTTGCTCGATGGAAAACGAAACTAGACCAGCGTCAAGCGCTACTGCTGAGGACGGGGCCGTGGCCGGCACAGAGACGGAGACTGTCTGCGCTCTTGCAATGCTGGCAACAAGCAACACGGTGAGCAGCATGGCGGCGGCACGTCAGGTCGTACCAAGTCGACGACGAAGAAAAGAGAGAGAAAAAAGTCGACGGTCATCAGTATTTATAGTCCCGCTGGCAGCCGCTCGAATGACGTTCGCCTGGAAGGAAAAGGCTGGAGCGGACCGCGTTATTTATTGATTTTCCATGACTGCTGTCAGCAAGATGAGAAAAGAAGACGAATAATTTGATGCATCTATGTGCAAGCGAACGGCAGAAGGCAAAAACATGGTCAGCAGACTCTAATTTGGTAGTGGTCGGACGGAGAGCGGCAAAGGCGTCGCAAAGGATAGAAGGGAAGTCACGAGGCACATTCTAGCTATAATTGGTAGAGTTCAATCACCGCTGATCGGCGTGTCGATCACGAGGTGTTGCCGCATTCTATTATTTCTAGCCACGCGTCGAAGCTGCCGTCTTCCTACCAGTGACGGGGCACGTTCTATAGACAGAACGAATTCTCGCTGTACACATTTTACCTGTTCGAAGTCTTTTTGACTTGATGCACAGCCCATACGGTAGGCACCGTCTTGAACGTGCACCACCCTAATCGTCTAATAGACCGCAACGATTCCATAAAGGCTCTTATAAGGGCTCTTTTTTCTAAACCAACTCTGGTGAATTTACCGATACTCACAAACGCGGCAAGGATTCTCATCAAACTGGTCTTCATTTTGCGCAGCATGCTTTGCGACTCTTCTTATAACCACTAGCAGGATCTTGAGCCATAGCGCTAGCACAGTCGCGAAATAATTTATTCCGATGCTATTTCTCACTTTGACCTGTAAAGGACCCCTGACTACGCGCATGACCCGCGTCTGATGCTTCCTATATTCTATGAAATTTCTTATAGATGGGAACACTATACGACCTCTGGCTCCTGAGTCGAGTCGGAAGAAAGGCCGAAGGACTGATTTTAGTCAATTTGGGGTTGGACCACAGGCCGAATGGGGACCGAAAGGTATATACACAGTGTATGTCATCCTTCATATAAAAGCTGCATTCTGACACCTTCTCCATACACGTTTGAATGAACACTCTCCTGATCTGCTTATTACTCCTGGTAAGGTCGTTCTCCGTGACAGGGTCTCGAAGCAACCTGTTTCAATGTCACTTTCCTTCTTGAAGGGACGCAAGGCTCCTGACTATGCGCATGACCTGATCCCACTTCTCTCTATGTTCATGGAATTTGCCTTGGACAGGAGCATTGCACTTGTTCTCGAGTCAGATGAAAAACCGAAGGCTCTATTTAAATCGAATTGGGGTTGGACCACAAGCCGAAAGGAGACCGAAAAGTATGAATTCAGTGTCTGCCTTCCTAGATCCTAGAGTGGCAGTCTGTCGTCTTCTATATGCACGTTTGCATGCATCTTAGCTCACATAAAATCCGAATGAGTCGGCTGTATAGCGTTCGCCTAGTTTCTCGAGGTACCAACGGGTTCTGAAATGTAAAAGGACTTTGCACGTTCCCGCATAACATGTACAGGTGACCCTCTGCCATAGGTAAAGCGTACTTCATCCTGGACTTGCTATTTATTCGGCGGTCTTCAGAGAAGGTATAAAAGAAAGGCGATTCACTAGCGAGACGACAACAGTCCTATAGTAAACAGAAATCCACAACTCACAATGCTCAATGCAAAACTCTCCTCTCAAATCATCGTTATTGCGCTCATCGCTCTTGCGGGAGCAACTCATGTCTCGGCCGTCTGTGGTCGAGGCAATGAGATCGGTTTCGGTACTACGCGTAACGTATGTACCGTTTCCATCAGCACGCGCTGTACACGACCAGCAGCGTTCCGCCTTCACTGACTGCTTTACCATAGGGCGGCTCGGTCATCGTGAAGAACGACTGCGGCGTCATTGACTCTAAGCGCGGCGGAATCTGCGGCGCTTACGAGCATAGCTCGCGCGCCAATTGCGACCACAAGTCGGTATCCTTTTGCTATCCCGTTCGAAGTGTTCAACTCAAGTGCTTCTGTTAACAGGGAAGCCGTGGTCTCTGCGCAGACCGCAGATGGCCGTCACTGGGAGCATTGCGTCCGCGCTGCGGAACAATGCGGCTCGACGGAGGTTCGCTTCTGCTGCTCTCTGGCATAGCCCAGCTGGAGAGTCGAAACTTCGATCATAAGATAAGAAGGATATAAGAATAACGATTACGAGGTTAAGAAAGTGTAGTATTCAGTATGCATGTTTCAAGAAAGAAATCTACGTGTCAATCAATGTCAGGTTGAATAAGAAGCTGCTCAGATATCCGAAACATGAACTTAAGATAATTGGATAGACCAGATTGATTCCTTAGTAGTCGTCAACCCCAAGCCTAGAACTCTGCCTAATAAGCGTTGCACGTCTGGATTCCATCCTCTTTTCCGAGTTTGGGCCAATACGACGGATGTCTTTTATGGCTTTTGTTTCAACATCCGAACATTTCGCGGTAGATCTGGAAGAAATTTGGAAAGAGCCTGAAAGCGACTTGGCTCCATCTAGAGTGTCCAGCACCTTTTTAAAGTAAGGAACAATGGATAGAACGCGGACATTTCTTTGGAGGTCATGTCCATGCACCAATTTCAAATAATAACATAAATCCTCGAACGGAAGTGCGTTCGAAATAATGAGGTCTTTTGAGAGAAAGTATTTGGGCCGAACATGCTTTAACAATGTCATGCTTTGACCCCAAAGTTCGGCGGCTAATGCACCGCGCTTGGCGTTTAGATCAGGCCATATCGCGTCAAAGACTCTCGAAATGCAGCCTCGATCGAACAGCAGCTCAAAAACTCCAATAATCAATGGCATTTCATTCTAAACAACGGGACATACAGCTGCATGATTAAATTTCGAGCCTCGAACCAATAACCTTCAGCGTGAAAGAACATTGGAACGGTCACGTGATTACCTGACGCGTTCAACCAAAGAAGCGGAGTTTGAATCTCTACAAAAGCTTAGACTGTGGCTTGTTGTTGGCAAAAGAACGTGACCGCCTTTATGGTCACGTCCCAGTTCTCCTCCTGATTCCTTGCAACTTAACCCCACGATCCCCTTATCAAACATCCCGTTTCCAGCTTTTCCAGCGTCTTACTCCCCGCTGCATTTACTCGATTTCCTGCGCACCGTCATCGCAATGGTTCTAACTCGTTCCATGTGTAAGTCATGTACGTCCATCCACGGTGGACTCAACACAACATCAAGAGCAGGCAATAGTAATCACGACACGAACACCGTCGTCTATGGAGACGCGGCAAGAGTCGCTGCTGATAAACATACCTCTGCTCGCAGCAAACGTACGAAGAGCAACAGTGCTCTTAAACCGCAACACCCCAAAGAGGACAAGCTCACGCGGACCAGTTCTCGTGCTGCTGTCCCAGAATCTGACACTGCTAAACGACTTAGTGGTCAAAAGTCATCTCGTGAGTATCCCGTGCTTCTACCTGTCGTGATCTAACGCTGATCGGTTCCATCGCAGGTGGAACGAAGCTACGAAAAGGTCGCCAGGCCACTAAGCAGAGCCGTGGCTCAAAGGCCAGTACAAGCTTGGCCGGATCGTCAGGTAAATATCTTTCACTTTCCCCGGTTCATACGCTCATAAGCGATTGTTGCCTTATGTACATCGATACAACTGTTGCTGTCATTCCACTCGCAGCAGATCCAATCATCGGAAGGCCACAAGATCAACATCGCGCCTGCCGCTCAGGCAAGACAGGGACAAAAAGGAATAGGGAAGCCGACGACGACGCACCCGAGTCTGAGGCTGCTCCCCGAGCGAACGCACGACGCGTTCGACGCAGAATTGACAGCCCAGCTGATAGGTCGGAGCGATGCAACGCCATCATACCGGAGATTCCTCTGGCGAATGAAGACTATGCTGGCTCCTCTTGCCAGATACTTAGGCGCTCAGCACGCCTGGCGTATAAATCGTCGAACGCAATTCCTCGAGGACAATGTTCATCAACAGACAATGTCGATCGAGTTGTAGGCTGGCGTGCTCAAACCCGAAGAAAGCGCACGCGCACCCAGGAACATTGTGAAGATGCGCCCGAGGCGTCGAATTCTCAGCGCATTCGGAGATGTACCCAGGAAGCCGTTGGTTCGTCAAACAGTGAAAGTGAGGGACGAACGTCCGGTTCTGCTACCAAGACGGAGTCCTCAGAAGGGACTCTGGTCGAGAGCAGATCAGATCCGTTTGATGCAGGCAGGTCAGAACGCGTTGAAGAGGGTTCCTCGTCAGTCCCTTCGATTAAGAATGAGGAAATCGACCAGGACTGGCTGTTGATTGTCCTCCACGAACGTCACCCGTCCGTCGACAGCGTGACGTCGGCATACCGGGAAAGCACCGAGCCACGGAGTTCATCAATTGAATCACTTCTTACTCCCCCTCCGCCATGCACAGAGGAAGACGAGCAAGTCCTTCTTCATCAGGACTTCGATGCGATGATCCCCCTTGATTCCCTTCCCGACGAGAACGAGCGAGACGCCATGAGTCGCGCATACCTGCGCCAGCTGCAGGAACACAGACCTGACGACGAAGCTGACGGTGAAACCGAAATGGCTGCCAACAGACATCGGAGCCTGGCTCCTGAGCCTGATCAGGGTCTCGTTGATGCAATTCGTTCGGGGAGGATATCGGTACTTGCTTCGCCTGAGCGATCGATGCGTGAGGAATAGGCGCGACGCGTCCGTAGCTCGCAATGCTGCGACTGCCGATGTACTTCGATGATAACCAACTTCAGAATGCTGCTCTGATTCGATACCCCCTTTCTCCGCTGTATTTTCTGTTTCCTTTGTTTGTTTCTCTGGTTCCTCCTGCACTATTACGATGTAATTAATATACGAGCGGCTGGCTTCAGTCGTTCATTGGCCGAGCTATCTCTCGAGATCGCTGTGGCACCTCATAACCTTGGATAGCGAGAACTCCCTAGAGGCGGGATTTAATGATTGGTTCGATGATCAGAACAAAGGACAGGAAGCGGTCCGCCTCTGAAGTCTGTCGTCGACCAGATACCTTTCAAGCTTTTCGGTGATGAGACTCGAAACACGCAACGTAAACGTCTGGGATGAAGTAATCAGATCGATGGAATATCCTGGTAAAGAAGAAGTCAGAATACAACTACAAAGATGGCCTGACTTACTCCCGGTGGCATCTGGGCAAATAACAACTTGGGATGGAAGAAGATTTGGGAAATACAATCTTTTTTCATGTGATGAGAAGTCCTGAAGCTACTCTCCCACGCCTTCGACGCTCGATTAGGAAATGATGATGCGGCTCGCGACAATCAATCACTAGTATTGAAATAAGGAAGCAGAACAGAATCCTAGATAAATGCCAAACTCAGGTATCGTACTGTGCCTATAGTACCAGAATACTGTTTCAAGTGGATGTATTTTAATACCCCGACATTCCTTTTCTTTTTCTTTTTCTTAGTGCCTTCAGGGTGCCGGATGTACAGGGTCAGAATCATTGTTTTCGACCTTTAAATGGCGTGGAAATATAGTAGATCGAACCCTCATTTCCTACGATCTTTGTTAAAGCAATACTCTGTATCACACACAGACACATATAGAAACCAGTATTCGCGCAACAAGCCACAAAACCTGATTCTATTTCAGAAATCCATGACTCACAATGTTCAACGCAACATTCCTATCTCGTACCGTACCATTGCTATTATTACGCTCGTCACTATTAGGTACATGTCTCAACCGTCGACGATCAAGGCAATGAGATCGATCGCCTTTGGCACTGCACGCAGCATACGTACCGTTTCATCAGTCACTCCGTACGATCAGCAATATCCCGCCTTCACTGATTATTTTACCGTTTGGCAGCTCGATCATCGTGAAGAGCGACTCGGCATCGTTGACTTTAGACGCGGTGGAGTCCATGACGGTGACGAGTATGGCTCGTTCGCCAATAACGACCACAAACCGGTATCCTTTTGCTATGTCCATTCGAAGTATCAATCCAATGCGGCTTGACGGAAGTCCATATCTGCTACTCTTTGACATAGTCCAGTAGACCAATTGAACGTTCGCTCATAAGATAAGAAGGATACAAGAATAACGACTTAAGGGTCAGGAGAGTGTAGAGCTCAGAACGGATAGACCAGATTATTTCTTTGGGATCTATCCATAACCTCCAGCTTGAACCTCTTTCTATTAAGTGCTGCACCTCTGTATTCCGCTCTTTTCTTCCAACTTTGGCCAATGCAATGGAGGTCTTTTATGCCTTTTGTTCCAACCTCCGGACATTTAGCGCTATATCTGCCGAAAGGCTGGGGGCAAAGCGACTTCATCCCATTTGGATTGTCCAGTGCCTCCCAAAGTAACGAATAATGGGTAAAACATGAGCATTTCTTTGGAGGTCATTTTCATGCACCAACTTGCACGAAAGAAATTTGGAACGGTCACGTGATTCCAAAACGCGCTCAACCAAAGAAGCGGAGTTTAAATCTCTACAAACGCTTAGACCGTGGCTTGTTGTTGTCCAAAGAACGTGACCGTCTTTATAGTCACGCCCTGGTCCTCCTCCAACTCGTTGCAAATTACCATCACGACCCCCTCGTCAAACATCCCGTTTCCAGCTTTTCCAGCGCCTTGCCTTGCTCCCCGCTGCATTTACTCAATATCCTGCGCACCGTCATCGCAATGGTTCTAACTCGTTCCATGTGTAAGTCATGTGCGTCCATCCACGGTGGCTCAAACGCAACATCAAACGCCGGCAAGGGTAACCAGAGCACGAACGCCGTCGTGTATGGAGACGCGGCAAGAGACGCTGCTGATAAACATACCTCTACTCGCAGCAGACGTACGAAGAGCAACAGTGCTCTCAAACCGCAAATCTCCAAAGAGGACAAGTTGGCGCATACTAGTTCTCGCGCTTCTGTCCCAGAATCAGCCACTCCTAATCGACCTAGTGGTCAAAAGTCATCTCGTGAGCATCCATTTCTCCCTCCTTTAGTGCTTTAACATTGATCGGTTCCATCGCAGGTGGAACGAAGCCACGAAAAGGTCGTCAGGCTATCAAGCAGGGCAGTGGCTCAAAGCCAAGTACAAGCTTGGCCGGATCGTCAGGTAAATATCTTTCACTTTCCCCGGTTCATACGCTTATTAGCGATTGTTACATTATGCACTTCGGTACAACCGTTGCTGTCATTCCACTCGAAGCAGAGCCTATCGTCGGAGGATCCCAAGGACGAAATCGTGCCCGCCGCTCAGGAAAGGCGGGGACGAAAAGAACTAGAGAAGCCGACGACGACATGCCCGAGTCCGAAGCTGCTCCCCGAGCGAACGTACGACGCGTTCGACGCAAATTTGATGGTCCAACTGACAAGGCGGAACAATGTAACACCATCAGACCGAAAACTTCTCCGATGAACGACTGCGATGCTAGCTCCTCTTGCAAGATACCTAGGCGTTCAGCACGCCTGGCGTCTAAATTGCCAAACGCAACTCCTCGAGGTCAATGTTCATCAACAGACAATGTCGATCGCATTGTAGGCTGGCGTGTTCAGACCCGAACAAAGCGCAGTCGTACCCAGGAACATTGTGAAGATGCGTCTGAGGCGTCGAATTCTCGGCGCATTCGGAGACGTACCCAGGAAGCCGTTGGTCCGTCAAACAGTGAAAGTGAGGGACGAACGTCCGGTTCTGATACCAAGGCAGAGTCCTCAGAAGGGACTCTGGTCGGAAGCAGAGCGGGTCCGTGTAATGCTGACAGGCCAGAACCCATTGAAGAGGGTTCCTCGTCTGTCCCTTCAATTAAGAACGAGGATGTAGAACAAGACTGGCTATTGGTTATCATCCACGAACGTCACCCGTCCGTCGACAGCGTGATGTCGGCATACTTGAAGAATCGAGAGAGCACCGAGCCACGGAGCTCATCGGTAGAATCTCTTCCTACTCCCCCTCCGCCATGCATGGAGGAAGACGAGCAAGTCCTTCTTCATCAGGACTTCGATGCGATGATTCCTCTCGATTCAATCCCCGACGAGAACGAGCGAGACAGAATGAATCAGGCGTATCTGCGTCAGCTGCAAGATCATAGACCCGATGACGAAGCTGACGTTGAGGCCGAGATGGCTGACAATAGAAATCGGAGTCTGGCTCCTGAGCCTGATCAGGGTCTCGTTGATGCAATTCGATTGGGGAGGATGTCAGGACTTGCTTCGCCTGAGCGATTGATGCATGAGGAATAGGCGTGACGCGTCCGTAGCTCGCAATACTGCGATTGTCGATGTACTTCGATGATAAACTGCTTCAAAGCACTACCTTGATTCGATACTTCCTTTCTCCGTCGTATTTCTGTTTCCTTTTTTTGTTTTTCTGTTTCCTCCTGTACTATTGCGATGTAATATACGAGCGGCTGGCTTCAGTCATTCATTGGCCGAGCTATCTCTCGAGATCGCTGTGGCACCTCATAATCTTGGATAACGAGAACTCCCTAGCGGCGAGGTGTGATGATCGACTCGATACTCAGAACAAAAGACAGGAAGCGGTCTACCTCTGATCTATCTTGATGTCTGTCGTAGACCAGATACCTTTCAAGCTTTTCGATGATGAGACGCGACACACGCAACGTAAACGTCTGGGATGAAGTAATCAGATCGATGGAATATCCTGGTAGTAAAGAAGCCAGAATACAGCTGCGAAGATGGCCTGACTTACTCCCGGTGGCATCTGAGCAAATAACAACTTGAGATGGGAGTAGATTCGGGAAATACAATCTTTTTTCTTGAGATGAAAAGTTTTGAAGCTACACTCCCACGCCTTCGGTGCCCGATTTGGAAATGATGACGAGGCTTCAATTCGCGACAACCGACCGCTAGGAAATAAGGAAGCAGAACATACACAATCAATCCTAGGTAAATGCCAAACTCAGACATCGTACTTTATGTGCTTACATTGACGAAATATTGCTTCAAGTGGGTGTATTGTAATGCCCCGGCATTCACTTTCTTTTTCTTTTCTTAGTGCCTTCACTTCAGGGTGTCGGATGTCACGGTACCGGTACCTCACTATTTTGGACTTTTAATATGGAAATACAGTAGGTCGAATCCTTATTTCCTTAATCTTTATTGATGCAGTAATACTCTACATTATACACAAGCACATAGCATACGCGTGACAAGCCACAAAACCAGTAAACAGAAATCCATGTTCAACGCAACACTCCTAGCTTAAACCATTGCTCTTGTAAGTGTCGTCCATGTCTCAGCCGTCGACTATCGAGGTAATGAGATCGACTTTGGCAGTACATGTAGTATACGTACTCCGTACAATTAGCAGTATCCCGTCTTCACTGACTGTTCTACCGTAGGGCGGCTCGGTCATCGTGAAGAGTGACTGCGACCTTGGAACCCGCGGTGCTTACGAGCATGGCTCATCCGCCAATTGCGACCGCAAGCCGCTATCGTTTCGCTGTCCATTCGAAGTGTTCAACTCAGTGAGGCTTGGCGGAAGTTCGTTTCTGTTATTGTTTGACATAATCCAGTAGGGCAATTGAAAGTTCGCCCATGAAATAATAAGGATCAGCAACTTGTAAAATGAGAAGAGTGTAAGTACAACGATTAAGGGTCGTGAGAGCATAGGGCTCAGAATGGATAGACCAGATTATTTCTTTGGGATCTATCTATAACCTCCATTCACCTCTGTATTCATTCATTTTTTTTTTTTTTTCGACTTTGGCCAATGCAATGGTGGTGATCTTTTATGTCTTTTGTTCCGACCTCCAAACATATCGCGATATATCTGCCGAAATGTTGGGAACAGAGCATCTTCTATCCATTTGCAGCGTCCAGTGCTTCCTCGAAGTAACGAGTAAAGGGTAAAACATGGACATTTCTTTGGAGGTCATCTTCATGCACCAACCTCAGCATGAAAGAAAGTTGGAACGGTCACATGATACCTAAACGCGTTCAACCAAAGAAGCGGAGTTTAAATTTTTACAAACGTTTAGACTTTGGCTTGTTGATGGCCAAAGAACGTGACCGTCTTTATAGCCACGCCCTGGTCCTCCTATAACTCCCTGCAAACTATCTTCACGATCCCCTCGTCGGACACACCGTTTCCAGCGCCTCCCGCGTCTCTCTCCCCTTCACAATTACTCTTCCGCGCACATCGTCGTCGCAATGGTTCTGACTCGCTCCATGTGCAAGGCATATGCGTCCATCGATGGTGGTTCCGACGCAACGCCAAACGCCGGCAATAGCCGACACGGCACGAATACCGTCGTCCATGAAGACGCGGCGAGAGTCGCTGTTGATCACCACGCGTCTGCTCGCAGCAGACGTACGAAGAGCAACAGTGCTCTTCAACCGAACATTTCCAGAGAAGACAAGCCCGCGCGTACTAATTCTCGTGCGACTGTCCCGAAATCAGACAAAGGTGAACGACCTATTGGTCGAAAGTCGTCTCGTGAGCAATGATTTCTTCTACCCATCGTGATCTAATGTTGATCGCTTCCATCGCAGTTGTAACGAGGCCACGGCGAGGTTACCAAGCCACCAAGCAGGGCCGTGGCTCGAAGACCAATGCAAGCTTGGTCGGTCCGTCAGGTAACTATTTTTTTTTTCACTTTCTCCCGGGTCATACGCTTATTAGCTTTTGTTACCTTATGCACTTCGATACAATCACATCTACACCGTTGCCGTCATTCTTCTCGCAGTAGAGCCCATCGCCAGAGGACCCGAAGGAAAAAATCATGCCCGCAGTTCAAGCAAGGCAGGGACAAAAAGAAATAGGGAAATTGACAGGACGCACCCGAGTCTGAGGCTGCTCCCCGAGCGAACGCACGTCGTGTTCGACGCAAAGTTGATGGGCCAGTTGACAGGGCGAAGCAATGTAACGCCATCATACCGGAAGCCTCTCCCGCGAACAACGATGCTGGCTCCTCTTGCCAGATGCCTAGGCGTTCAGCACGCCTGGCATCGAAATCACGAAACGCAGTTCTTCGAGGCCAATGTTCACCAACAAACAATGTCACTCGCGTTGTAGGTTGGTGTGCTCAGACCCGAAGAAAGCGCACTCGCACCCAGGAAGGATGTGAAGATGCGTCCGAGCCGTCGAGTTCTCGACGGACTCGAAGACAGGCCTGCGAAGTCGCTGGTCAATCCAACGTTCGAATCGAAGGACGAACGTCCGGTTCTGATACCAAGACCGAGTCCTCAGAAGGGTCACCGGTTGGAAGCAGAACCAATGCTGATAGGCCAGAACGCGTTGAAGAGGGTTCCACGTCTGTCCCTTCGATTGAGAACGAGGATGTCGACCAGGACTGGCCATTGGTTATCGCCTACGAACGTCACACGTCCGTCGACAGCGCGACGTCAGCATACATGAAGAAGCGGGAGAGCACCGAGCCACGGAGCTCATCAGTCGAATCTCTTCTTACTACCCCTCCGACATGCATGGAGGAAGAGGAGCAAGCCCTTCTTCACCACGATTTCGACGCAATGATTACTCTCGATTCCATCCCTGACAACGACGAACGAGACGCAATGAATCAGGCGTATCTGCGTCAGCTGCAGGATCGCAGACCCAACGACGAAGCTGACATCGAGGCGGAGATAGCTGCGAACCGATATCGCAGTCTGGCTCCTGAGCCTGATCAAGGTCTCGTTGACGCAATTCGGTCGGGGAGGATATCAGGACTTGGTTCGCCCGAGCGACCGATGCGTGAGAAATAGGCTTGACGTGTTCGTAGCTCGCAATGCTGCGACTGTCGATGTACTTCGATGATAAACTTCTTCAAAGCGATACTTTGATTCGATACCTCCTTTCTCAGCTGTATTTCTGTTTCCTTTGTTTCCTCCTGTACTATTGCGATGTAATATACGAGCGGCTGGCTCAGCCGTTCATTGGCCGGGTGATCCCTCGAGATCGCTGTGGCACCTCATAACCTTGGAAGGCAGGAAATTCTGGCATTGTGAAGAGGCGACTCGCCTGATGATCAGAGCAACCGACATGGACTGGTCCGTTGTAGATTGCGTAGCTTTCAAGTCTTTCGGTAATAACATGTGAAACAGAGGAACGTAAGCGTCCAGACGAAGTGACCATTAGATCGGTGTATCCATGGTCCATGGAGAATAAGGTGGGACGCAGTTGTAAAGACGATGAGACTTACTGCTGGCGACGTCTGCGCAAAGACCGACTGGAGGCAAGGATCGATACGGCACTAGGGTAGGAAAGTAAACTCCTGAGAGCCCGTGGAAACTAGTTTCCAACAGGAAACTCGGTACGGTAGGCTATAAGTAAACATTGGAAACATGTTGGAAACGTTGGAAACCCCGTGGAAACGTAGTACATAATATTTCCATATGTGGATATTTCTACAACTTAGTAAGCAAAAAAAAATAAACTGGTGGCATACATCGAGTGGACGGATATTCTGTAGACACATAGAAGCAATCCAACACGGCTTTTCAAACAAATATTTATTGAGTTGAGCAATTGATATGTAAGACATCTTCCACATATCCTCATTGCCCAAGTCAGGTCACGGCACCGGCCTCGGAGCCTGTTAGGGCAACCTTCTCGGGATCAGGTGCAAAGCCAATGAAATAATAATAATCGCTCGAACACGGTAATTAATGTCTCAGGAAGACTAGAGAGAAACATTATGAAGTTGATTGAGCTGAATTTTGAGTTCTTGAGTGAATAGACCTTAACACTGACAGACATTAATCCGAGTCGTGTTTGTAATCATTTTTCATTTGAGTTTTTATATGCACTTCAATGACATAATCCTTTTCGGATGATAAACTATCCAGTCAGTTCTTGCTTACGCTAACCCTACCTACCCAATTGAGTTTCCAACGTTTCCTTACCCATCATTTCCGTGTTGCCAACGTTGGCAACACCGTGGGAAACCACCAAGTTGACAACTGAAAATGGAAACTCAGAGTTTACTTTCCTACCCTATACGGCAGAGAATGCATTATTTTTGTGAGAAATGATTGATGTGGTACTCTCCCACGCCTCCCAGGCCCGATTTGGAAAAGATTACGAGGCCCTTCAGCGAAGACCACCAACATTGAAATTCTAGCACAGGAAGGATCGAGTGAATGCAAATTTCGGGCGGTGTGCACCCCATATTCCTCTTATTGGAGTATGTAGAACTTAAATCCAAGAATGAAAGTATCTTGAGGACATGGCATTGGCAAGTTGAATCGTTGCTTTTAAAACGTAAAGCAGCCGTCAGTATTACACACGTACATAATGACCTTGCACGTCTAAGTATTATGCATTACCTAATTACAAATCTTTATCGTCATCTAATCACTGATCTATTTCGAGTTTTTTTGCAAAAACGGTCACGTGGGTTCTTAGCGCGTTCAGCTCATGAAGCGGAGCTTGAAATTTAAGAAAGCTCAGACCGTGGCTCGTTGGCCAACGTGACCGTCTTTATAGTCACGTCCTAGTGCTCCGCCGACCTTCCTGTAGTTAACCTTTCGCCACCCCCTTGTTGAACACTCCGCTTCCAGCATTTCCAGCGCCTTGCTCCCAGCTGCATTTACTCGCTTTCCTGCGCATCGTCATCGCAATGGTTCTAACTCGTTCCATGTGTAAGTCATGTGCGTCCATCCACGGTGGACCCAACACAAGATCAAGGGCAGGCAATAGTAATCACGACACGAACACCGTCGTCTATAGAGACGCGGCGAGAGTCGCTGCTGATAATCACGCGTCTGCTCGCAGCAGACGCACGAAGAGCATCAGTGCTCTTAAACCGCAAATCCCTACAGAGGACAAGCTCACGCGGACCAGTTCTCGTGCTGCTGTCCCAGAACCAACCATTGCTAAACGACCTAGTGGTCGAAAGTCATCTCGTGAGCATCCATTTCTCCCTCTTTCAGTGCTTTAACATTGATCGGCTCCATCGCAGGTGGAACGAGGCCACGAAAGGGTCACCAGACCATCAAGCAGGGCCGTGGATCCAAGTCCAGCATAAACTTGGCCGGACCGTCAGGTAAATATCTTTCACTTTCTCCCGGTCATACGCTTATTGGAGATTGTTACCTTATCCACTTCGATACTACAATCGCATCTACATCATTGCTGTCTCTCATCATAGTAGAGCCCATCGCTAGAGGACCCGAAGGACAAAATCGTGCCCGCAGTTCAGGCAAGGCAGGGACAAAAAGAAGTAGGGAAACCGACGACGACGCGCCCGAGTCTGAAGCTGCTCCCAGAGCGAACGCACGTCGCGTTCGACGCAGAGTTGACGGCCCAGCTGATAGGTCGGAGCGATGCAACGCCATCATTCCGGAGATTCCTCTGGCGAATGAACACGATGCTGGCTCCTCTTGCCAGATACCTAGGCGTTCAGCACGCCTGGCGTCGAAATCGTCGAACGCAATTCCTCGAGGACAATGTTCATCAACAGACAATGTCCATCGCGTTGTAGGCTGGCGTGCTCAGACCCGAAGAAAGCGCACGCGCACCCGGGAACATTGTGAAGATGCGCCCGAGGCGTCGAATTCTCGGCGCATTCGGAGACGTACCCAGGAAGCCGTTGGTCCGTCAAACAGTGAAAGTGAGGGACGAACGTCCGGTTCTGATACCAAGGCAGAGTCCTCAGAAGGGACTCTGGTCGAGAGCAGAGCAGATCCGTCTAATGCCGACAGGCCAGAACGCGTTGAAGAGCGTTCCTCGCCTGTCCATTCGATTAAGAACGAGGATGTAGGACAGGACTGGCTATTGGTTATCGTCCACGAACGTCACCCGTCCGTCGACAGCGTGATGTCGGCATACTTGAAGAATCGGGAGAGCACCGAGCCACGGAGCTCATCAGTGGAATCTCTTCCTACTCCCCCTCCGCCATGCATGGAGGAAGACGAGCAAGTCCTTCTTCATCAGGACTTCGATGCGATGATTCCTCTCGATTCAATCCCCGACGAGAACGAGCGAGAGGCATTGAATCAGGCGTATCTGCGCCAGCTGCAAGATCATAGACCCGATGACGAAGCTGACGTTGAGGCCGAGATGGCTGACAATAGAAATCGGAGTCTGGCTCCTGAGCCTGATCAGGGTCTCGTTGATGCAATTCGTTCAGGGAGGATGTCAGGACTTGCTTCGCCCGAGCGATTGATGCATGAGGAATAGGCGTGACGCGTCCGTAGCTCGCAATGCTGCGACTGTCGATGTACTTCGATGATAAACTGCTTCAAAGCGCAACCTTGATTCGATACCTCCTTTCTCCGTCGTATTTCTGTTTCCTTTTTTTGTTTTTCTGTTTCCTCCTGTACTATTGCGATGTAATATACGAGCGGCTGGCTTCAGTCGTTCATTGGCCGGGCGATCCCTCGAGATCGTTGTGGCACCTCATAACCTTGGATAGCGAGAATGCCCTAGAGGTGAGGCGTAATGACCGGCTCGATGTTCGGAACAAAAGACAGGAAGCGGTCCACCTCTGATCTGTCTTGAAGTTTTTCGTAGACCACATACCTTTCAAGCCCATCAATGATGAGACGCGAAACACGCAACGTAAACGTCTGGGATGAAGTAATCAGATCGATGGAATGTTCTGGTAGTGAAGCAGCCAGACTACAACTACAAAGATGGCCTGACTTACCCCTGGTTGTGTCTGGGCAAATAACAACTTGAGATGGAAGAAGATATGGGAAATACAATCTTTTTTCTTGAAAAGTCCTGAAGCTACTCTCCCACGCCTTCGGTGCCCGATTTGGAAATATGACGAGGCCTTCACCGACAACCGATCGCTAGCAAATAGGGAAGCAGAACTACACGATCCTAGGAATGCCAAACTCAGGCACCGTACTGTATGTGCTTACATTATCGGGCAAGTGGGTGTATTGTAATACCCCGGCATTCTTTTTCTTAGTGCCTTCAGGGTGTCGGATGCCACGGTACCTCATTGTTTTCGACTTTTAAGTGGCATGGAAATACAGTAGGTCGAATCCTTATTTCCTTAATCTTTATTAAAGCAGTAATACTCTGAATTACACGCAGACACATATAGATAACAGCATACGCGCTCAAAGCCACAAAACCAGTAGTAAACAGAAATCCATAACCCACAATGTTCAACGCAACACTCCCAACTTAAACCCGTCGACGACCGAGGATATGAGATCGGCTTTGGCAGTACATGTAGTATACGCACCATTTCCGTCAGCACGCACTCTGTACGATCAGCAGCATCCCTTCTTCACCGACTGTTTTACCGTAGGGCGGATCGGTCATCGTGAAGAGTGACTGCGACATCGCTGACTCTAAACGCGAAGAGATCTGCAGAGCTTGCGAGCATGGATCGCACGCCAATTGTGATCACAAGTCGGTATCCTTTTGCTATGCCTACTCGAAGTATCAACTCAAGCGACTCTGTGAATAGAGAAGCCGCGGACTCTGCGCAGAGTCCAAGTGGTCGTCACTGGGATCATTGCATCTACGCCGTGGAACAATGTGGTTTGACGGAAGTTCATTTCTGCTGCTTTGTGGCGTAATCCAGTAGACCATATGAAAGTTCACTCATAAGACAAAAAGGACGTAAGGATATCGATCTAAGTATCACGAGAGTGAAGAGCTCAGAATGGATAGACCAGATTATTTCTTTGAAATTTATCTAAATCTCAAACTTGGACCCCTTTCTATTACAGCTAGTTGCAAAATTGTTGGCAATCACGTGATTTCACCACTTTTCTCGCCATGAGAACCTCAAAACACAGATAAAATCATATCTCACCCAAATCTCAACAGTTTCGCATCATCTAAGTTGCTAAATTCCTGTTTTCGAAAGGGTTTTCGCTTAGGAGAAATGATCGAGAAAATAGAGCAAAAAAGGACCCCAAAATGGCGAAAATCTTGTTTTTTACCTTTTCCTTGCATGTGCATTTTTTTCTGTGATCCCTGCTGGTCCAGCACCTCCCCAAAGCTATCCAGAATGAAAATATGATTATAAAATGAATTTACAAACTGAGTTTGAGTTGAATTGTGTACCAGAATGTGCTGCTTTGAGCTATGCCTGAATCACTCAAAACTCATCATTTCCCCCTAGCCTCCAAGGCTCCAGGAAAAATTCTTACAGGCCAGATTCATGCATGTAAATTCATTTTAGGTATAATAGACTAGATTTGTGCACTAGCTAGGGCCTCAGCATCCACTGGTGAGCTGGGGAGATGCTGTCTAGAATAGTGCATACAACTAGAAACACTTGTTCAGCCCAGCTCACCAGTGGATGCTGAGGCCCTAGCTAGTGCACAAACCTAGTCTATTACACCTGAAATGAATTTACATGCATGAATCTGGCCTGTAAGAATTTTTCCTGGAGCCTGGGAGGCTAGGGGGAAATGATGAGTTTTGAGTAATTCAGGCATGCCTCAAAGCAGCACATTCTGGTACACAATTCAACTCAAACTCAGTCTGTAAATTCATTTTATAATCATATTATCATTCTGGATAGCTTTGGGGAGGTGCTGGACCAGCAGGGATCACAGAAAAAAATGCACATGCAAGAAAGAGGCAAAAAACGATATTTTCGCCATTTTGGGGTCCTTTTTTGCTCTATTTTCTCGATCGTTTTTCCTAAACGAAAGCCCTTTCGAAAATATGAATTTAGCAACTTAGATGATGTGAAACCATTGAGATTTGGGTGAGATATGATTTTATCTGCGTTTTGAGGTTCTCATGACGAGAAAAGTGGTGAAATCACGTGATTGCCAACAATTTTGCAACTAGCTGTAAGCGGCACACTTCTAGACTCCGTCCTTTTATTCCAATCCTGGGTTAATGCGACAGATGTCTTTTATAGCCTTTGTTCCAAGCACCGAGCATATCGCGGTAGATCTGGGATAAATTTGGATGGAAGGAGCCTAAACGCGACATGTTTCTATCTGGAGTGTCCGGCACCTTTCTAAAGTAAATAACGATGGATAGAACGCGGACATTTCTTTGGAGGTCATATCTATGCTCCGATTTCTATTATGAAACCTCCTCGAATGGTGGTGAAAAATAAGGGTCTTTTGAGAGAATCCATTCGGGATGAACATGCTTTAAGATTGTCATGCTTTCACCCGAAAATTTGACGGCTAATGCACCGCGCTTGGCACTTAGATCAGGCCATGTCGCATCTGTTGGAACCCAAATCGACGAAGTCCTGATCTAGAAATGTTTCAGGCACGTGTCTCGGAAAAGTATTGTTTCGGTTTGTCTTACAGTCATCATCCGACTTAATCATTTCATATTTCCGTTATGTTTCTGTTACTCCTCTATGATGTATTATATTCCGATTCTTGTCTCACGTCTGTGCTATCTAAAACTCAGAAAGTCTATAAATATGTAGTTTATTTCCATGTATTTCTCCAGTTCTCGAATCTAATAGCTGTGTGCTCGAATACTTCGTTTGCTCCCCTGCTCAGAGGTTATGAGCCTTGGCTTTCACTGCGCTTGAGATCCGCTCTGTATAGTCAAGACAAATTTGGTTTTCAAAGATGACTACCAACCAATATGCATACGACTTGCTTACCAGTGCTGTACTGAAGCTAGAGCCTTCAGGGGAAAACTGGGCTATCTTCTCATATCGTTTCGAAGACGCTGTTTATGCCAAACACGTCTGGGGCCATTTTGATGACACTTCTACTCGTCCTGGACTTGCCACCGAGACTGCACCTTCAGGAACGCAATTGGGGCCTCAGCAATGGCCTTCTTTAGGGACTGAGAGCGCGCTTGGCACAACACAGTTCCCGGGCGCTTCATCCTCGACCCCAGCTGTGCCGCAAGCTCGTTGAGCAACAAGATCCCAGACCCAGTCAGCAGCAGTAGCAGCAACAGCTGCTCCAGCTACTCAGACGCAACTGCAGGTGACTGGAACAGTCCCACCAGCTCAAATGCCCTTGCCACCTTCTGCTCCACCCACGCCGACGCCTCCCACTGCTGAAGAAAAGAAGGCTCAGCAAGATTGGGATAATGAAGAAGCGTTATCTCAGTACTTACTTTCGCAAAGAATTCCTGACTCGACTTTGATGTGTGTTCGTCGATTCCCCACTGTTGCGCAACGATGGACCACAATCGTCATTGAGTATACAGACAAGTCTATGTATGCTCAAACATCCCTCAAAGCCGAATTTCTTGAGTCAAAATGTCCTAAAGGATCAAATGTCAAAAATTTCTTGTCGAATCTTCGCTCTAAACGAGAAACACTCACTCAATCTGTTGTAACCATTTCTGATGATGATTTTTGCTCTACAATCATCTCTAGCTTGCCCGGGCACCTAGCCAAATTTGCATCAGCACAGATAACATCAGCCGAACTTACTACTAGAAATGCTGCTGCAATGTTTGGTCTGCAACTGCCTCCTGGTGCTCTTCAAGCGATGCGAACTGTTGATCCTGACGTTCTGATCCACATTATTTCTGACGAATCCAAAAGAGAGGCCAAAGAACACGAAAAACGAACTACGAATCGTGATCAGAAGCAGAACATGAACAACAAAGTCAAAAACGAGGCACTTACTGTTCAGAGCTGTCCCAGAGATACACGAACTTGCTATAACTGCAATAGGACTGGGCACATCGCAAAGTACTGCCGCTTGCCCCGCAAGGACAGGAATCGTCAGAATGGTTCGAATAATCGAAACGAACCAAGGAACTCACCGAAGAAGAAGGAATCGAAGGATTCCTCAGGAAACGCTGCAAATGCAGTCGTAAATTCCGATTCAGAATCGGATTGGGCATGTCTTGCCCAGGATCGGTGGGAGGAACCTAGAAGCGAGCCTAACGAGGCTGTCGACTTGCACAGGCACATTACATGTGCACCTGGGTTTGAAAATTGGCTTGATGAGCCGTATTAACACTGCAGAAGAAAACAAGAAATCAGTATAGTAACTGAACTAGCGAGCAAAATATCAGATGCACCTGATTTTTCTGAAGAGCCAGAGGAGCACAAGGTTATCCTTGATTCTAGAGCCACGAAGCACTTGTCACCGTACAAAGAAGACTTTGTTGAGCTTTGTCCTATTGAACCAAAGCCCTTCGAGATGCTTAATAACCCTATCCATGCTATTGGGATCGGAACTCTCGCTGTCGACATGCCAAATGGGCATGCCACAACAAGATTGAACATCGAAAATGTTCATTACACACCTGGTTCTCCTTACACGCTCTTGTCTACTGGTTCTTTCGACCGCTCTGGATTCACTTACTCTGAGGGAAAGGGGACATGTATACTTTCCGATTCATCTGGACGTCGTATTGCTTTGCTAAAGCTCGCAAGGAATGGTCTCTACAAGTTCACTCATCAGCCGATAAAAAACCCAAAAGATAAAATTTTGCTTACCGATGATAAAATGTCTGTAAAGACCCTCCATGCCAGACTAGGGCATATTTCACCTGTCACTGCTGCGCAAATGGTGAAGGACGGCGTAATTTTAGGAGTGAAACTCGATGACTCCTCTCCCTGGCTAGCTTCTTGTGAATCTTGCATTTACGGCTGTTCTACCCGAAAGGAAATTTCGAAGACTAGAGCTGGCAAACTTGCGAAGAAATTTGGCGATGAGATCCATTCTGATCTCTGGGGGCCTGCACCTGTTCAGTCAATAGGCGGAAAACGATATTACGTTACCTTTACTGATGATTCGACGCGGTACTCCGTGATTTTCATCCTTCATTCCAAATCTCAATCTCTCGATGCGTACAAAACTTTCGCAAACTGGTGTTTTACCCAGCATGGAGTCAAGATTAAACGTTTTCACTCTGATCGGGGTGGCGAGTTCACTGGAAAACAATTTGTTGACTTTCTAAACTCCCAAGGAACTGAGCAGAAACTCACCACCCATGATACTCCCGAACACAATGGTGTCGCTGAACGCTTGAACAGGACCATTGGAGAGAGAGTTCGATCAATGCTACATGCAAGTAGCCTGCCCAAAAATTTATGGGCCGAATGCGCGAAGCACGCTACCTGGTTGAAAAACAGAACATCAACAAAAACTTTGTATGGAATCACACCATATGAAGCACTCACTGGTTTGAAGCCGAACCTATCTGGGCTTCATGAGTGGGGCACAAAGTGTTGGGTACACGACAACACCCAATCCAAGCTCGATAGACGCGCTCGCGAAGGTCGTTGGCTCAGTCACGATACCACTTTGAATGGCTCTCGTATTTACTGGCCTGAAACGAAATCCGTGTCAGTTAAAAGAAGTGTTTATTTCTCACTAGAATCTGCTGAATTCGATCGTTTTGAGGGGGAGGAAGATCAATTGTCATCAACATTAAGCAAATTGCAAAATTTCGAACCAATTGACACTCACTGAGACAAAACGCCCCCAATTCAAGCAGACGACATTCCCCAGCAGCGTGAAAAACGAGTCAGAAAGCCATCTGCCTATGTGAGGCGAGTCATGGCTGGCGGAGGTGAACTCCCAAGAGCGATGCGGACGAATGCTGCAGCAGTAGCTGCGGATGTGACCAATGAAAGGGAAGACGACTTTGATGATGAATACGCCCTCACCGCAGTAATGGACCTTGAGGATCCAGTGGAACCGAGGACGATTCAGGAGGCTAGAGGCCTACCAGAGTGGCCCCTATGGGAGAACGCTATAAAAGAGGAGCTGGGAGCTTTAGAAGCTGCCGAAACGTGGGAGATGGGACACGCACCTAAAGGAGCCAACATCGTGGGCTCCAAATGGGTTTTCAAGGTGAAGAAGGATTCATCCGGCAAGCCTGTACGCTATAAAGCGAGGCTAGTTGCCCAAGGGTTCAGTCAAGTACCAGGAGTCGATTTCTTTGAAACGTATGCACCTGTAGCGAAACTTTCCACCGTCCGAACGATCCTCGTGATGGCCGCCCAATTTGACATGGAAATCGAGCAAATTGATGTCAAAAGTGCCTACCTGAATGGAGAATTTGAAGATGGAGAACGAATTTACATGAGGCCGCCTCTAGGATATGGGTCGGAGAAGACGATGGTGTACGTGCTAAAGAAACCGATTTATGGCCTAAAGCAGTCTGGCCGCAAATGGTACCAAAAAGTCACGTGGATTCTTGTCGACCAACTTGATTTCAAATGCAGCGACCTGGACCTCGGAGCTTTCTACCGTAGGGATGGGGATGATCTTATTGTGATTGTCATCCACGTAGATGATTTCACGATCGCCGCTGATCGACACAGTCAAATTTCGGAATTCAAAACTCGTCTTCGTACTTTCGTGGAAATCTCAGACTTGGGCGAACTAAACTGGTTACTGGGCATCAAAATTAATCAAAATCGTATTCATGGAACTATCAGTCTTTCTCAACATTCCTATATCGAATCTATACTCCGAAGATTTAATTTTGATCAGCTCAAAACTGTCAACAGCCCCATGGATCCGAATATTCGACTCAGTACTGCTCAGATGCCCTCCACTTCAGAAGAACTTGGTTTAATGTGCAATGTACCCTACAGGGAGTGCATTGGATCACTTATGTATGCTGCTTTGGCTACCAGACCCGACATTGCATTTGCGGTCACTTTGCTCTCGAAATTTTCCATTAAACCTGGATTAACTCACTGGGAAGCTGTTAGGCGCGTATTCGCCTATTTAAAAGGTACTAAAGACCTTTGGTTAACGTACGGAGGGGTGGACTATGATGAACTGAAGGGATTTACTGATGCTGATGGAAGCGTCCAGGAAGACCGCCGTGCAATTTCTGGGAATGCCTTCTTAATTAACAGAGGCGCCATTTCATGGTATTCAAAAACTCAAGAGCTTGTTTCTCTTTCTACTATGGAATCTGAGTACATCGCAGCCATCTATGCTGCAAAAGAAGCAATCTGGCTTAAACAACTTATTACTCAAAATTTCAAAATTTCGCCAGAACCTACAACAATCTATTCGGACAACAAATCAGCTATACACCTTACTCAAAACCGGCAATTCCATGCCAGAACAAAGCACATCGACATTTGCTATCACTTTCTACGCTGGGCCTGTGAAAACGGCAAAGTCAAACTTATTTTTTGTCCTACCGAAGATATGACAGCCGATATTCTCACAAAACCCTTGCCCGGTTTCAAAGTCAAACATTTTGCATTCGAACTCGGACTACGTACAATTTGAGGGGGAGTGTTGGAACCCAAATCGACGAAGTCCTGATCTAGAAATGTTTCAGGCACGTGTCTCGGAAAAGTATTGTTTCGGTTTGTCTTACAGTCATCATCCGACTTAATCATTTCATATTTCCGTTATGTTTCTGTTACTCCTCTATGATGTATTATATTCCGATTCTTGTCTCGCGTCTGTGCTATCTAAAACTCAGAAAGTCTATAAATATGTAGTTTATTTCCATGTATTTCTCCAGTTCTCGAATCTAATAGCTGTGTGCTCGAATACTTCGTTTGCTCCCCTGCTCAGAGCATCAAAGGCTCTCAGAAGCAGCTTCGGTCATAGGGTCTTTCAAAGACTCCAACAGTTACTGGCATTTCACTCTGAATAACGAGATAGAGAACTGTAATGATCAAACTTCGTGCCTCGAACCGGCCTCACATTATATTGCAAAAAGAAAGGTTGGAACGGTCACGTGACTTCCAGACGCGTTGAACCAAAGAAGCAGAGTTTAAATTTTTACGAAAAGCTTAGACCATGGCTTGTTGTTGGCCAAAGAATGTGACCGTCTTTATAGTCACACCCTAGTCCTAGTCCAACTCCTTGCAAACTACCTTCACGATCCTCTTATCGAACACACCATTTCTAGCGCCTCCAGTGTCTCTCCTCCCCTTTGCAATTACTCTTTTGTGCACATTGTCATCATAATGGTTCTTACTTGTTTGATATGCAAGACATGTGCGTCCATTGGTAGCGGAGCCGACACAACAGCTAACGCCAGCAATAGCAGCCACGGTGCGGATACCGTTGTCCACGGAGACACAACGAGAGTCGCTGTTGATAAACACGCATCTGCTCGCAGCAGACGCACGAAGAGCAACAGTGCTCTTCAGATGAATATCTCCACAGAGGACAAGAGCGCACATGCTCGCACTCATGCTGCTGTCCCAAAAGCAGACAAAGGTGAATGACCTATTGGTCGAAAGTCATCTCATGAGCAATGATTTCTTCTACCTGTCGTGATCTAATGTTGATCAGTTCCGTCGGAGTCCAAAAACAACATCGTGCTCACCGTTCAGGTAATACAGGGACGAAATGAAATAGGGAAACCAATGAGGACGCACCCAAATCTGAAGCTGCTCCCAGAGCGAACGCACGATGCATTCGACGCAAAGTTGACAGCCCAGCTGATAGGTCGGAGCAATGTAACACTATCACGCCGAAAACTTCGCCAGTGAACAACTGCGATGCTGGCTCCTCTTGCAAGATACCTAGACATCCAGCACGCCTGGCATTTAAATCGCAAAACGCAATTCCCCACGGTCACTGTTCATCAACAGACAATGTCAATCGCGTTGTAGGCTGGCACAATCAGAATCGAAGAAAGCGCACTCGCATCCAGAAACGATGTGAAGACGCGTTCGAGACGACGAGTTCTCGACGCATTCGAAGATGCATCTGCAAAGTCGCTAGTCAATCCAACGTTCGAATCGAAGGACGAACGTCCAGATCTGATACCGAGACAGAGTCCTCAGAAGGCACACTGGACGGAAGCAGATCAGGTCCATCCATTGCCGACAAGCCAGAACGCTTTGAAGAGGATTCTTCATCCGTCCCTTCGATTAAGAACGAGGATATCAATCAGGACTGGCTATTGGTTGTCCTCCACGAATGTCACCTGTCCATCGACAGCGTGACATCGGCATACCGGGAGAGCACCGAGCCGCGAAGTTCATCAATTGAATCTCTTCCTACTCCTCCTCCGCCATGCATGGAGGAAGAGGAGCAAGTCCTTCTTCATCAGGACTTCGATGCGACATTTCCTCTCGATTCCATCACCGTTGAAAACGAGCGAGACGCAATGAATCAGGCGTATCTGCGTCAACTGCAGGATCGCAGACCCAACGACGAAGCTGACGTTGAGGCCAAAATGGCTGCTAACAGATATCAGAGTCTGGCTCCTGATCCTGATCAGGGTCTCGTTGATGCAATTTGATCAGGGAGGATATCAGGACTTGCTTTGCCCGAGCGATCAATGCGTGAGGAATAGGCGCGACGCATCCGTAGCTCACAATGCTTGATCTACTGCCAATATACTTGGATGATAACTTACCTCAGAATGCTGCTTTGATTCAATATCTCCTTTCTCCGTTGTACTTCTGTTTCCTTTGCTTGTTCTTCTTGTACTATAGCGATGTAATAATATACAAGCGGTTGGCTCCGTACGTTTATTGGCCGGGCAATCCTTCGAGATTGCTGTGGCACCTCATAGCCTTGGAAGGCGGAAATTTTTGACATTGTGAAGAGGCGACTCGCCTGACGATCAGAGTCATCTATAAGGACTGGTCTGTCGTAGACTGCATAATTTTCAAGTCTTTCAGTAATGAGACATGAAACAGAGGAACGTAAGTGTCTCGACAAAGTGACCATTAGATCGGTGTATCCATGAACCATGAGGAATGAGGTAGGACACAGTTGCACAGACGATGAGACTTACTGCTGGCGACGTCTGTGCAAAGAACGACTGGCCACCTCAAGTGACTTATCAACCTCGATAAGCAGAGTCTTTTCTGTAAGTTGTCTCAACTCCTGCTTCAGCTTGAGCTTCTTAACTTTCTGTTCATTGAGGGAGAAGACCTCGTTGAGTCGGTCATTCAATTTGTCGGAGTCTATGTCGGCAAAGTCGATCTCGGAATCCGTGCATCTCCACACGGTGAGCCTTGCAGCATCGACGTGCTCGAGGTCAACTGGTCGCTCTTCCTTGACCTTTCTTGTCAAGTCTTGAACGCATGCATCGGGGCCGACGATAACAGAAAACAGATTTCCAAAGGCAGCCTTCTTCTCGTGATCGATGAGGAGGCACCAGACTTCCATGCCGACTGTCGTTTGTGGTGATAGTGGCCATGGCCACGAATGAGTCTAGTGTTCTGACCGTATCCGTATAAATCCGTATACGGGTTTCCGTATACAGATACGGCCGTATCGTATAAGCTGAAAAGAAGAAATTATACGGCCCGTATCCGTGTACTTACAGCTAGTTGCAAAATTGTTGGCAATTACGTGATTTCACCACTTTTCTCACCATGAGAACCTCAAAACGCAGATAAAATCATATCTCACCCAAATCTCAATAGTTTCACATCTCCTAAGTTGCTAAATTCATCGTTTCGAAAGGGATTTTGTCTAGGAAAAACGATAGAGAAAATAAAGCAAAAGATGACCCCAAAATGGCGGAAATATCGTTTTTTGCCTCTTACATGTATGTGCACTTTTTTCTGTGCTCCCTACTGGTCCAGCACCTCCCCAAAGCTATCCAGAATGATAATATGATTATAAAATGAATTTACAGACTGAGTTTGAGTTGAATTGTGTACCAGAATGTGCTGCTTTGAGGCATGCCTGAATTACTCAAAACTCATCATTTCCCCCTAGCCTCCCAGGCTCCAGGAAAAATTCTTACAGGCCAGATTCATGCATGTAAATTCATTTTAGATATAATAGACTAGGTTTATGTGCTAGCTAGGTCGTCAGCATCCACTGGTGAGCTGGGAAGTTGCTGTTTAAAATGATACATACAACCAGAATCTCATATTCAGGCCAGCTCACTAGTGGATGCTGACGACCTAGCTAGCACATAAACCTAGTCTATTATATCTAAAATGAATTTACATGCATGGTTCTGGCCTGTAAGAATTTTTCCTGGAGCCTGGGAGGCTAGGGGGAAATGATGAGTTTTGAGTAATTCAGGCATGCCTCAAAGCAGCACATTCTGGTACACAATTCAACTCAAACTCAGTCTGTAAATTCATTTTATAATCATATTATCATTCTGGATAGCTTTGGGGAGGTGCTGGACCAGCAGGGATCACAGAAAAAAATACACATGCAAGGAAGAGGCAAAAAACAATATTTTCGCTATTTTAGGGTCATTTTTTGCTCCATTTTCTCAATAAGTCTTCCTAAACAAAAGCCCTTTTGAAAAGATGAATTTAGCAACTTAGATGATGTGAAACTGTTGAGATTTGGGTGAGATATGATTTTATCTATGTTTTGAGGCTCTCATGGCGAGAAAAGTGGTGAAATCACGTGATTGCCAACAATTTTGCAACTAGCTGTAATGGGTCATAGTAATTTACTGAAATTTTGCAGCATGACTCATGTGTATTCTGTCCACCTATGATAAAAAATTCAAGTTGCAAATTGGAGGTTTGAGTGAGTAAATGTAGGGTGTTCAAAGGAAGGGTACTGTTTAAAGGACCAGTAAATGCCTGTATAGGACAGAATTGGAAAGCTCGCCTCTGATTGGATCAAAATGTTCAGGTTCGGAAATAGGGTCTCACGCCCTCCTTTCTCCTCTCTCCCGCTCCTCCCTCTTCTCTCCTTCCCTCCTTCCCTCCTTCCTTCCTTTCATTGCTATTACCACTGTCAGCATCCCAGACACGAATTGTCTTATCATCAGAGCCTGAGACAACACGTGTTCCCCCAACCGAGGTCGATGTTGTCTGAGTAAGTCTTGATTTAATCACTATACTGCTTGCTTATCTTAATTATCTAGGCAGTGCTGTCAAGTGAAATTTCCAAAGTGGGCATAATACTATTGCACTCCAATGTGCTAGGTTGAAGGCAGGAACTACTGGGAACCTTATGGTACTGAAGCATGCACTGAAGACGACAATGTTATTTTTTAATGCTATTACTCAACAAAGAACAATATTAATACCGTATATGGCTTATTTTCTGTATACGGGCATTCTGTATCCATATGAGAGCTTGATCACCAAATATACGGCCATATCCTATACAACCGTATCCGTATATGATACGGTCGGAACACTACGAACAACATGTTACATGATCACGTGACAGTGTAATAAAATTCCCACTAGTCTACTTGTCTTAACAAAAGAGGCAATGCTGAGCTTTTTCGCACCTTGTTCTCTACTCCTATCTCAAATGGATCTGTCTAAAATAAAAGGTATAAATGACTTCTTGAAACTTGCCTTTCATTCGGGAAGTTCTAGAGGTACTACAGCTTGAAGCATCACGTATCGACACCTCCATGGAGGCTGTAAATTTGAGTTTCTGACCTGGGGAAATTTCTTTTTATAATACAAGTAACAAAGTTATGCAATAATCTGAGGTTTTTGATGGGCTATCAAAATGTTTCAATTTTTTTAGGAAAAATAAATAGTTAAAAATTTGAATAAAAAATAGAGGCTGATCAGACACACTTTGACTTGTTTCCCTAGCCATCCAGCACTTGAGAGACACCAAACATGCCTCCCAGTAATGCAAAATCGAAGAAAGCTGAGAGACAGTGGATAGCCAGATCCAGCCCTCCGGAAAACATCTTCTCGATAAGGTAATGATCAATGCAAATGTATTATGTAACTTACCTAGTTGGTCAGTTTTGATGATATTACTAATAAATACAATTAATTATTTAATTATTTAAATATTTGTTTCAATTTTGCCCGAGCAAATTATTGGACCTCAAGATAAAATTCTCAAAAAATGCAAGTTCTATTCCCATGGCCTCTAGCTATCCATTGGTACACTTTACAAGCCGATCCGAGGTGTTGTGGTGGAGGAGATACAGTTACAAATTTGCGTGACTTGAGTTGTCGGCTTTAGCCGCCTCGAGCTGTACAGTCATTAACTATGCCTTTGAACACCTATTACAGATCTACTTTTACAGCTCACCACATAGCACCTTTCTCAAAACTTAGTACATAGTCTGATTGCCTACCATGAGATACATCTGCTAAAAAAATTTCTGCTCATAATATAGACAGGAAAAATAAATATAGCCAATGGAAAAAACATAGATGACTGTCACATAAACAGCTCCATTGAACACTGTGTGATATTATAAAATGCCTAATATTGGCTAACTTGCTGACTTGGCGTAACTAGCAGGTAGTGCCACGTGTTTACAACATGCAGCGGGGGTAATGATTCTGGTTCTTCCCAATCACACAAGATCTGCTCAAAATCTTGCATCAGGATCTACGCTGTATGATCGATAGGGTGGGTGGACGATCGGACTAGGTCTGTAGGTGCAATCCTAGCAGGCTAGAGTGTTCAATCCTATAGGGAGCAAGCAAGAACGAATCGGGATAACCAAACAAGGAAGGGTGATCCGGAGGACTTCCCTGAGGTAGACCGAGACTCTGGCCTACTCTGCGGGAACAGCAGTCAGTCAGAATAGGTCTGGCCGGAACTGTCGGGGTGAACTGTCGGAAAGATAGGATGTGAATGAGCGTCTAGGTCCATACTCCTGTGACTGAGCAACGGGAATCTATCTAAAAGGGAGAAGGGGGAGTGAATACACATAGGCAAGATGTAATACTCAATGATCATCTAGGCAGACCAATCCGGACATGCTGCGGTGAGCCGAGTGAATACTTTGGCGACTTGATCACCTCGGAGATGAGTCGATGGAGAAAGAAGACAAGCTGAGAGTATCCGAGTCACTCCTAGGATGTCCAGACTAGTCTAAACAAGGAAGATAAGACACTCAACCTGGGTACTACAAGCTTCTATAAGTGACAGAGTCGGTCGGGACGGTGAAACATGCTTGCCAGCTCTGAAGGCTAACTAGCAGTCTGAAGGTCTGAGTTCGACCTCTAGGGGTCAACCAGATGTGTACAATGTAAGAGGGAGTGTCTATAATGTGAGGAGTGTATACAGGTGTCGAGGGGAATGGCTGGGAGAAGGGGAAAACAAAATACAAAAAGGTGCCATGTCGGAATTATAAACTGAGCCACCTAACTTGAGGTCAAAAACTAGCTAACTGAGTCGATGATGTAAAACAAGGAATCAAAAATACTCGTTGACACGATCCTATTGGATCAAGAATCACAATGAATGGATAAGAAATGGGGGAGATACAGACTGAACAAGGTATCAGAAAACTATTGTAAAATCGGAACTTGTCGCAACAAAGTGGAACGAAGCAGAACACTCTGATGAAAACAATTGAAGATAGGGAACAATGAGATGATTCGAACGAATGCTGGACTGAAATGATCGGTGGAGAACTGATGGAGCTAGAGCAAAATCAATGGTCTGCTGGACTAGGCTGTATGCACAACTGGTGCAACTGTTGGAACTGGACTGAAACTAGGCGGAACGAGCTGGGATGAAGCTGGGAGACTAGGAGACTTGACTGGAGATGATAGGTGTTAAAACTGGGGCATTCTAGGGCTCCCTTTTCATTAGAGTGGCACAGGAGGCTTATATACAGTAGAGAGCCACCCGCGATAAAGGCTTGCAATAAAGGCTCAGAACATGATTTAGGGAGATAAATAAGAAAAGAAACTAAATAGAATGTAAATATGGACATCCAACCAAGTCATCAGCAGCACAGCCTATTGCCTGAAAGGGGTAGACAATAGAGGGCAAGGCTGAATGGAGGGAACATAAGGCTGCTAAACTGTAAATGCACAACCTACTGATCCACACTGCAGATCCTTCCACATATGGTCATGGTCAATCGTTCTGATGATCGGCATGTCAGATCGTCCAAATAGAGTAGATCCAAGCTCAAATCCATAGGTATCTCTATAACAGTCTGAGAGGCTTCGGAATAGAAGATGTGTGCACTAAACAGATCTCTGGTATTCGCTATCTGAAAACTATGACATCTGGGTGGGTTTTATAGACTATGTGGGTCTAAAACATGTACAAAACGACTGATCTGGGTCTGGGGGAGGATTGTGACAAGACGTGAGGTGAAACACAATAAAACCATAATAAGGAGCATAAAACCGACGAGACAGAAGTCTAGTGGACTACAGGAAACTGTGAAACAGGATGACATCATAGCAAGGAGTGTGGAACTGACACGATAAGGGTCAGGAGGACTGCAAGGAACTGTGAAACAACATGAAAACTGTCCAGGAAGGGTCCTTCAAACGGCGCACTCAAGTTGGCAAACAAACCGGACAGAGTGATCAAACGGATGTACCAATCAGCGAACTCCGATCGGAAGTCCAAACCTCGGAGGCCACTTCAGCAATGTCCGAACAATGGAGTTCACCTCGTGGAATGTCTAGGGTGAAGGTACGCGACCGTTTGGTACCTCAAAACAGGTCGGAGTGGTCCCTGGCGGTGTGAAACGTTGATGAGAAGGCCTAGGGGCCCATCAGGAGTCTGGGTCCAGGCTTCGGAGTGCTGATATCTGCTTGGGTGACTGAGGCGGTGGTCAGTGAGTGGTAGTGTGACAAAGTATGGACAACAAAATATGGTGTGGTGCCTGTAGCGCAGTATTAGCAGATCTTCGGGGTCTCGGAAGGTGACATATGTGCAAAGGAAGGTGAAATGGTGTGAACCAAAAATATGTACAAAGTCTCGGGCATGTCCTAAGGTATGGCGAAGCGCTCAGAAGGATCAAATTGAGTCGTATATACTCCTCGCAACTGTTGGAGTCGCTCGGGCAGCTGATGCACCAGTGTGTTGGACACTGGTGAAGTATGTACAATACTTGTCCACCAACACATAGAATAGCGGTGTATGCTACAACGCGATCAGCAGATCTACACAATTGACTTTCCAAATGCAACTAGTAACCAAGCCAGCTATCATGGGCCCAAGCGATTGAGCGGCCTAGGCAACAGTAACCTGTTACCACCCAAGCACTAGAAGCACTGAAGCAGATATGTAATCCCACTAACAGCTAATACCGCTGACTGCCTATTACCATGGACTATCACTCTAATGCCGCCGATCAAACAACCGGAACAATCCCAATCAAAGAAGCGATCAAACTTCTTAGAAGTTCAGAAGCACAACTACTAAAGCCTAAACGCTAAAAGGCTAAAGACTAATAAGGTTTATGGAGACCTCACTGGCATTACAGCACTGTCAAGTCTGTGCACAAGTTTACATAATCCTTTATGAGGTATACTACATAGTATGCATGTCAACAGCCGGTACCCGTGACTGTCACATCGAAACCGAGCGACACATTCAAGATACAATGCATTCCAATCCACCAAATCCAGTAGTACCCAAGAAACAAGAGGAACTCACGATTGTAACCCGAACCCCTCAAACTGCAAACCCAATGACTTGGAAAATGATTGAATGGTATAGACCAGAGTTGCACACACTATGTCCAGCATCTACGATATAAGCAAACCTCTACTTACCAAGAGAACCAACATGCTCCGCAATGCAAAATTCGATTGATTGCACGGGACAGAAAAACAACCTTCATTTCTAGGAATACTATACATAGAGATATAAAGCAGGAATAATAAAATCGTCATTTACGCAAACTTGCATAAAGTTCCTTAGTGTTGACTCCTAAGACGTACTGGTCAATCCTTCTTTTCCATGTACTTGCTTCAGAAGCAGGTGCCCATGGCTGCTCAGTGAGACCACTTGCCTCATCCTCGGGAACAATAAATATGTACCTCCATTTCAAATCACTGAGGTGATTGGTCCCCCACAGCGCTTTCACGAAACCTGTCTTGATCGGGTGATCAACGGAGACGATGAACTGGAATAAGATAACCTCGGTAGCGTGGCCTTCGGGGTCTACCGTCACAGCGAAGGAATCAACGCCCGCCAATCTTGAAGACAGAGGACGATAGTACTTGGTTGTATCTATGTTTTCAACCTTGCCGAAGTCAAAGGTCTTGTCAAGATGCGACAAGTTGAGGGCCACCGTTTCTCCCGGAGAAGATAACGAGTCCACGGTAAGCAGCGACTTGCACGCTTTGAGCAGCCATCTATGCCCCACCCCTTCAAATAGCAGTCCGGCGGCGGTCCGTGTGCCCTGATGTCTCATGAGAGTTTCATAGCTGCGCTTCATCTCGGACGCTATCTCGATCTCCGCCTGCTCTATAATCAACTCCAAGATGGCTTGCGAAATGATGCTGCCCGATGGAATACTTCGATCACACTGTGCAGATTGCGGATCTGTCATGGGATTTATTTCGACCAAGAAACTGCTGACGTCGTCTTTGAACTCTACGTCCGTCGGATTGAACAAATCTTTCGCTTTAGCCCGTCGGATGGCTTGTGTTGTCTTGAGTGAGAGTGTTGTTTCTTTCATTGCGAGAAGATGTCTCGCTGATCCTCCATATTTCAGGAAGGCCTTGCGCCATCCATCATCCGAGCGATCTGTAACAGCCATATCGCTGAAATTATATCACTACGCGGCAAATTTCCCTAAATAAAAAGTGTTCGTACCGGGATATGTACATCTCTTCCCAACCCCACGTCTTCATAATATACGTCTGCGCTTGCGTTTCCTTCTCCCATTCTTTCCACCGGCTATTTTTGGGAGAGGATGCCACAACAATATGCCAGTTTCGCATCTCATATGGCTTGGGCTGATTATTGTTCAGATCGTACAGAATAAGAGCATCTCCGTCACGATCATCGGTAACCTTTAACCCAGCAGCGGCGATGATTTTGTTGGGAATCCAAAAAGCACCATTATCTTGGAACAAATAGCGACTCGTGTCTGACCAAGAGACGATGGTGCGTTTTCCACTGGAAAGACGCTTCAGGAGGCAATACGTCAAGTATACCGTTTTCCCTGGTCATGAAAATCAGACGACCAATTAGCGAAAGTAATTGCGACGCACCAATTCCTGGTTGTCCTATGAGCAACACACGTGGCGCCTTGCTTTTATCAGACGCCAAGAATGAATCAAGCTCCTCGTATTCCTTGCGTATCAGAAACCGCGGCATAACCAAACTGGATAGACCCGCGGACCAACCTTCGAGCTTGGTCAGGTCGAGAAATCGGCCAACCAGCTCCGTATCCTCCGTCTGCTCATCAGAGATAGAGAGCTCGAGGCTAGGGACGCGATAAGTGCCTTCAACAATCAGGTCCGCGAGGTTCCCTTTTTTCCAAAGGCCTGCATACAGCAAATATCGTAGTCTGTGTTCTGTGTTTGTTTCAGAATCGTTCAAGCGCAAAACTAAATAGCGCAAATATGAAGTCAGAGACGTGTCAGCTTAGATTTTGTCATAATACTGACTTTCGCTATCTCGATTGATTTCAGTAACCGACCCATCACTTCTCGGGCGTTTGGAAGGGATGGTCGTAGCCAGTTGCGGTTCTACCACCAGCATGAGCGGCACAGAGCCAGATACCAATTTGAAAAGAGAAAAGAAGCGCGACGCACCGGGAACCTCGATAAGCAGTGTCTTTCCTGTAAGTTGTCTCAAATCCTGCTTCGGCTTGAGCTTCTTAACTTTCTGTTCATCGGGGGAGAAGACCTCGTTGAGTCGGTCATTCAATTCGTCGGAGTCTATGTCGGCAAAGTCGATTGAGGGGTCCGTGCATCTCCACACGGTGAGCCTTGCAGCATCGACGTGCTCGAGGTCAACTGGTCGCTCTTCCTTGACCTTCTTTTTCAAGTCCTGAATGCATGCATCGAGGCCGACGATAACAGAAAAGGCCTCTCCAAAGGCAGCCTTCTTCTCGTGATCGATGAGGAGGCACCAGACTTCCATGCTGACTGTCGTTTGTGGTGATAGCGGCCGAACGACATGTCGCATGGTCACGTGACGGTGTAATAAAATTCCCTACTTGTGGTGACTGGCACCGCCTATGTAAATTGCGTGACGACTTTTTCCCGGGCGGAGTTTGAAACCTACCCAAATATAGTAAGTTGCGCCGATCATTGTGTCTCACTTTCCACACAACATGTGGATATTGAGTTCTGACTCACATAGAGCTCTCACAACACAAAATTGTAAATAAGGACTGACATTTATGGACAATAGTGAATAGTAAGAGGAGATTTAGGACTGAATAACTTATTAACAGCTCAAATTAGGTGGATTACCTTGAATAAATGAGAGATACTTAAATATGCATAACTTTGCTTTCTTGTATCTCTCCGAATTCTTCAGCTATTCAAATGATTTAAAGTATAGAGTCATCAGGAGAACCAATAGCATCTATTGCACTGTCCTTTTCTTCAATCAAATGAATGAGGGAGTTGTGCTTTGCCATCATATTTTTACAATGTTATCTGACCAGAAAAACTCAATAATTATAGTTAGCATCTCTTTTTTGTCATTACAGCTAGTTGCAAAATTGTTGACAATCACGTGATTTCACCACTTTTTTCGTCATGAGAGCCTCAAAACACAGATAAAATTATATCTCACCCAAATCTCAACGATTTCACATCATCTAAGTTTCTAAATTCATCTTTTCGAAAGGGCTTTTGTTTAGGAAGACTTATTGAGAAAATGGAGCAAAAAATGACCCTAAAATAGCGAAAATATTGTTTTTTGCCTCTTCCTTGCATGTGTATTTTTTTCTGTGATCCCTGCTGGTCCAGCACCTCCCCAAAGTTATCCAGAATGATAATATGATTATAAAATGAATTTACAGACTGAGTTTGTGCTGAATTGTGTATCAGAATGTGCTGCTTTGAGGCATGCCTAAATCACTCAAAACTCATCATTTTCCCCTAGCCTCCTAGGCTCCAGGAAAAATTCTTACAGGCCAGATTCATGCATGTAAATTCATTTTAGACATAATAGACTAGGTTTATGTGCTAGCTAGGTCCTCAGCATCCACTGGTGAGCTGGGAAGATGCTGTCTAAAATGATGCATACAACCAGAACCTCATGTTCAGCCTAGCTCACTAGTGGATGCTGAGGACCTAGCTAGCACATAAACCTAGTCTATTATGTCTAAAATGAATTTACATGCATGAATCTGGCCTGTGAGAAATTTTTCTGGAGCCTGGGAGGCTAGGGGAAAATGATGAGTTTTGAGTGATTCAGGCATGCCTCAAAGCAGCACATTCTGATACACAATTCAGCACAAACTCAGTCTGTAAATTCATTTTATAATCATATTATCATTCTGGATAACTTTGGGGAGGTGCTGGACCAGCAGGGATCACAGAAAAAAATACACATGCAAGGAAGAGGCAAAAAACAATATTTTCGCTATTTTAGGGTCATTGTTTGCTCCATTTTCTCGATAAGTTTTCCTAAACAAAAGCTCTTTTGAAAAGATGAATTTAGCAACTTGGATGATGTGAAACTGTTGAGATTTGGGTGAGATATGATTTTATCTGTGTTTTGAGGCTCTCATGGCGAGAAAAGTGATGAAATCACGTGATTGCCAACAATTTTGCAACTAGCTGTAAGATGATTCTGAACATTTGGTAAATTAATCTGAACTATCTTAGAAGCAGTTAGAAGTGTTGTACTATTTGGGCCAGCAATTCAGCATTTTCGCTTTTTGGTTTCAGTGTCACGTAATCACAAAACTCTATCTCGGGCCAGTTTTTGTGCACTGGCTCTTCCTCCACAAACTATTGTTGAGCACTTCCAAAAGTGAATGGTTGTATTTGTATTATGTATTAGATCACAAATTAAAGTGGAAATGCAAAATTGGAAAGAAAAATAGAGAGTAACTATAGTTGAAACAGCATATATGCAGATTTACTCCATGAATTCTTGGATTTATACCAGAGTTTCACTACATACCTAAATTCTATTCAATTTTGAAGATTTTGTTCAAAAAAATTTTTGGAGAAGTTGCTCTATTCTTGATATATGCTCAAAAATTTGGCTTTTCTCCTTGAATGTTTGGCAAATTTTCTCTATTTTCCCATATTTGTATTCAACATTATCAAATACATTTTTGAGGCATTTTTACATATTTTTTCTTCAGTTGTGGAAGCCATGAAAGGCCTTTGAATGCAAAAATAAAAAGTGAGACACAAAAATCTGTGTGTCAATCACAAATGACGCTTAAGCGAGCCATGGGAAAGGCACAGAAATCAGATAGGCGGTGCTAGTCACTACTACTTGTGGTGACTGGCACCGCCTATATGATTTCTATGCCTTTCCCACGACTCGCTTTGTTTTGTCGAGAGACCTAGGGGTCGCTGATGTAATTGGTCTCTCGACGATTGTCAAGAGACGCCAAGCTCGCTTACTGTAAGTGAAGGATCCTCCTGCCCCTTATGGTGAAGCTGCTCTCGGCATCGCTTAGCAAGCCCTCGCACAACAGGCAATTACAGCTAGTTGCAAAATTGTTGGCAATCATGTGATTTCACCACTTTTCTCGCCATGAGAGCCTCAAAACACAGATAAAATCATATCTCACCCAAATCTCAATGGTTTCACATCATCTAAGTTTCTAAATTCATCTTTTCGAAAGGGCTTTTGTTTAGGAAGACTTATTGAGAAAATGGAGCAAAAAATGACCCTAAAATAGCGAAAATATTGTTTTTTGCCTCTTCCTTGCATGTGTATTTTTTTCTGTGATCCCTGCTGGTCCAGCACCTCCCCAAAGCTATCCAGAATGATAATATGATTATAAAATGAATTTACAGACTGAGTTTGAGTTGAATTGTGTACCAGAATGTGCTGCTTTGAGGCATGCCTGAATCACTCAAAACTTATCATTTCCCCCTAGCCTCCCAGGCTCCAGGAAAAATTCTTACAGGCCAGATTCATGCATGTAAATTCATTTTAGGTGTAATAGACTAGGTTTGTGCACTAGCTAGGGCCTCAGCATCCACTGGTGAGCTGGGCTGAACAAGTGTTTCTAGTTGTATGCACTATTCTAGACAGCATCTCCCCAGCTCACCAGTGGATGCTGAGGCCCTAGCTAGTGCACAAACCTAGTCTATTACATCTAAAATGAATTTACATGCATGAATCTGGCCTGTAAGAATTTTTCCTGGAGCCTAGGAGGCTAGGGGGAAATGATGAGTTTTGAGTGATTCAGGCATGCCTCAAAGCAGCACATTCTGGTACACAATTCAACTCAAACTCAGTCTGTAAATTCATTTTATAATCATATTATCATTCTGGATAGCTTTGGGGAGGTGCTGGACCAGCAGGGATCACAGAAAAAAATGCATATGCAAGGAAGAGGCAAAAACCGATATTTTCGCCATTTTGGGGTCATTTTTTGCTCTATTTTCTCGATTATTTTTTTGAAATGAAAGCCCTTTCGAAAAGATGAATTTAGCAACTTAGATGATGTGAAACCATTGAGATTTGGGTGAGATATGATTTTATCTGTGTTTTGAGGCTCTCATGGCGAGAAAAGTGGTGAAATCACGTGATTGCCAACAATTTTGCAACTTCTATTGTTATTTCTCACCCATGCCCAGCCTTACTTGCCCGCTGTGTTCGAGTTTTGCAAAAACGGTCACGTGGGTTCTTAGCGCGTTCAGCTCATGAAGCGGAGCTTGAAATTTAAGAAAGCTTAGACCGTGGCTCGTTGGTCAAAGAACGTGACCGTCTTATAGGCACGTCCTAGCGCTCCGACCTTCCTGTAGTTAACTTTTCACCACCCCCTTGTTGAACACCCCGATTCCAGCGTTTCCAGCGCCTTGCTCCCCACTGCATTTACTCAATTTCCCGTGCATCGTCATCGCGATGGTTCTAACTCGTTCCATGTGTAAGTCATGCGCGTCCGTCGACGGTGGCTCAAACGCAACATCAACGGCCGGCAAGAGGAACCAGAGCACGAACGCCCACGTCTATAGAGACACGGCAAGAGTCGCTGCTGATAATCATACCTCTGTTCGCAGCAGACGCACGAAGAGCAGCAGTGCTCTTAAACCAAACATCACCACAGAGAACAAACTTGCGCGTTCTCATTCTCGTGTTACTGTCCCGAGATCAGACACTGTTAAACGATCTAGTGGTCAAAAGTCATCTCGTGAGTATCCACTGCTTCTACCTGTCGTGATCTAATGCTGATCGGTCCCATCGCGGGTGGAACGAAGCAACAACAGGGTCACCAGGCCACCAAGCATGGCCGTGGCTCGCAGTCCAGTACAAGCTTGGCCGGACCGTCAGGTAAACACCTTTCACTTTCGCCCAGTTCATACGCTTATTAGCGATTGTTACTCGATGCACTTCGATACAATCGTATCTACATCGTTGCTGTCATTCATTTTGCAGCAGAGCCCATCGTTGGAGGAACCCAAAAACAAAACGGTATTTGCCGTTCAGACACGAGAGGAACGAAACGAAACAGGGAAACCGGCAGGGAAACTGACGAGGACGCACCCGAGTCCGAAGCTGCTTCCCGATCGAACTCACGATGCGTTCGACGCAGAATTCTCCGTCCAGAAGACGGGACGAGTCAACGTGCTGCCGTCGTACCGGAGGTTTCTCGGGCAAGCGAATGCGATGCTCGTTCCTCTTGCCAGGCACTTAGGCGTTCAGCACGTCTGGCGTCTAAGTCATCACGCCTAGTTCCTCAAGGTCGCTGTTCGTCAACAGAAGACGTCAAGCGAATCGTCGACCGGGCCCAAGAATGCAACGAAAACGAGCCCGAAGGGTCGAATCCTCGGCGCGTGCGGAGACGTATCCGGGCAGCCGCTGGCCAGTCTGACGTTGAAACCGAAGGACAAACGTCCGGATCTGATACTAAGACGGAGTCCTCTGGAGAAACATTAGTCGCGAACGAACCAGATGCCTGCAATGTCGATAGATATGGACGCAATGAGGAGGGTTCCTCGTCTGCCTCTTTGGTCAAGAACGAGGATATAGACCAGGACTGGCTAGTGGGTGTCGACAACGAGCGCCACGCGTCTGTCGACACGGTCACGCCAGCATACTGGAGGGGCCGGGAGAGCTCAGAACCACGGAGCTCATCGGTCGAATCTCTTCTTACTCCCCCTCCGCTATGCACGGAGGAAGAGGAGGAAGTCCTTCTTCACCACGACTTCGATGCGATGATTCCTCTTGATTCCCTCCCCGATGAAGACGAGCGAGACGCATTGAGTCGAGCATATCTGCGCCAGCTGCAAGAAACAAGGCCCGACGATGAAGCTGACGTTGAGGTTGTAACGGCGGGCGACAGATATCGGAGTCTGGCTCCTGAGCCGGATCAAGGTCTCGCTGATGCAATTCGATCGGGGAGGATATCAGGACTTGCTTCGCCCGAGAGATCAATGCGTGAGGAATAGGCGCGACACGTCCGTAGCTCGCAATGCTTGGGTCCACTGCCGATATACTTCGATGATTACTTACTTCAAAACGTTGCTTTGATCCTTTTTTCCCTGCTATCTCGCTTGCTTGTTTCCTCCTGTACTATAATGGTGTATAATACAAGCGGCTAGCTTCAGCCGCTCTTTGGCCCAGTGATCTCGAGAGATCACTGTGGCACCTCATAAACTTGGACGGCGAGAAAACTCCAGCACTGTGGTGGAATGATTGGCTCGATGCTTAGAGCAACCGATAGAGAAGGGCCCGTCTCCGACAGACCTTGTAGAGTGTCGGAGGCCCTGCAACTTTCAAGTCTTTCAGTGAAAGAGGGCAACGTAAGCGTCTAGATGAAGTGACCGTTAGGTCAGTGAATCCAAGGAGGGTCAAAACAGTTGTAAAGACAATGAAACTCACTGCTGGCGACATCTGCACAGAGCTGAGAGAATGACTGAAGACTGAAGATGAGGAATCGAGGATCGATTATACATTCTTTTTGTGAAATCATGAAGGCATTCTCCCACGCCTCCCGAGCCCGATTTGGAAATGATGACGAAGTCAAGCTCAGCCGCTGAGCCGCCGCAATAGACGAGAATAGACGGTAGTAGTGAAAAAATAATACAGAAAAGCCTGTGAAAAAATGCCAAATTTATGCACGGTGTGTGTGATTATGTCTTCAGGATACTGCTCCAAATTGGTGTATAGTACTACCTCAACTTACTTCTTTTCTGAGCAGAATGATAATAAATGGAAGCGTCGTCGCATACACTAGGTCAGAATCGTTGCTTTCAAGATTCAAACGAAACGTAAATAGTTCGAAAGCTTATTTCCTTCCGATGCGGAATGAAACATTGATCTGTATTACGCACGAACACACGCCGTAACAACATTACTCGCGACAAGCCCCGAATCCGACTCTATTTCCACCAAACCTGAGATCCACCATATGCCTGCGGAGTTTGAAGACCAGAATAAATTCACTCTGTAAAGGTTACAGAAACAAGAAGTACTTACGGCAGTGATATCGTCAGCTTCCTCTGGCCCGGGGATCTCAGAGCGCTTAAGCAGGCAGTGTTGAGGATGGTCGTCGCAGTCCACCTCAGGAAAAGGAGCTGGGACTGGGACGGGTTCGCGTTTGCGGAGACAATGCTGGGGATGGTCGTTGCAGTCCGCCTCTGGTGTAGGCGCTGCTCCGACGATAGCGAAGGATGCAAGAAGAAGAGTAAGAGTAGTGGCGACAGACTTCATGGCTATACGAAAAGCCAGTAGCTCGGGTACAAGTTCGAGTTGGAACTGGAGCTGAGTTCGCAGTGCGATGGAGAAAAGACACGGCTCTGTCTCTCCTTTTATACACTTTCATCTTCAACTTGTGATTTGTTCATTTGTTCCCGAGGTCACTCAGGACCTCAGAATCTCGTGTCTCGCTTCCACAACCGTGGTACCGTGTCATTGTCAATCTCAACGCGGCCATCGTGAGCGTATCCAGTTGTACCGAGAATTACGAGAACTATACCGGTATCAGATGCGGAATTAATGAATAGCCTGAGATGAACACCGAAAAAAGAAGACAAAGCATCAGCCTACGCATCCCGGACAAAAAACGGATCGTTGCATCTACGCGTGAGACCGCAATAGAAGACACTGAGTAGGCACAGATGGGGACAAAGACGGGGATCTGGCAGTGTTCGCCCTGAAGTAATAGCAAATACGACCGCAGGAAGACCCGTATACCGCGGTCTCAGCACGTCGCCGAGGCGCGCTTTCCGGAGAGAACGGAAGCTGGCTTGGAAAAAAGAAACGCCGCTAGTGATAGGTACTTGCAGGGTAAAGAAAGAACTAGACGTTCTCAGCCCTGTGTTAAGAGGCCGAAGATAACCGATCTTTACGCATTTTTTCAGTGGTCTAAGGACCAACAATCTGTCTTGGGGACGATGGACAAGAACTGGAAGTCTGAGACGGTCATTCATCCAATAATTCAATAATTACTCATACGAGAGGTATACATTATGTGACCCTTTTTTTGGCAGCAGGGAAGGGTATCGATTCGACCGTTCGAGCTGCCTCTCCGTAAGTCAACAGCCCGATGTGCGGCATCACGTTATATTTGAGCGAGTAGTTCGCAGAAGAGACCCCCCTTAAGAGATCCGGAGCATGTTAAGTATATCCGACAGTGTAAGAGAAAGATGGAACTGGACTGACTCAAATGTTCTGGCGATATCACGGAGCACGTACTTTGATTTTCCAGCAACGCTGACAACCGCGTCCTCTTTACGGCGTACGATGCGGTCCCATATTACAACTTCATTTCGAGTCCCATCAGCGCTCGTGAATTCCGCACCAACATAAAGGAATAGCTGCTTTGTGTTCCAGTTGAAGAGCGGCGTTAGATCTGTACGTCAACACCAAATCCACTGATCAGCTAATGGCGAGTTCAAGATCGCGGCATATGGAAACGTACCCGCGGATGCATTGAATCTGATGAAGCTGAATTCGTGATTCCTCTGGTGGAAGTGATTGTTTCTGCCAGGATGGACGTTTATGCTAGTGATCGCGAGAGTGCCTTTCGGATCTGCGGTAAATAGGAGCGAAGACAGCGAGATTGCACCGAAAAGTATGAGCATGCATGTTGATAGCAATGCCGAAATGTTGCTGAAGCGCTGATATATACTATACATCGCGTTGTCCTCGTCGTCTCCGAAAGGGTTTGACGTGTCGTGGTCAAAGCGCACGTGACAGGACTATACCGTCGTCACGCTGATCTGATCACAGTGTTGTCACACACGCTTTCGTGGAGTGGGAGTGGAGACTTCCAGATCTATTTTCGTCGATTTGGCCACATTCACAGTACCCGTTTAAGCTGAGAATGGAACTGCAGTGAGGATGCTAATGGCATCGAATTGTTCTGTGGTACTTCAAGTTGGCCACACGATTCCTGACCTGGAAGTTACTTTTGCATGATAACATTGGTGAGTGCTGATAATAGTAAGCATTTCCCAACTTGCTGAGGCGGCAGGGATGGAAGGTACTCTAATTAATATGGAATTTATCACATCGTTATTCCACATCCGGAGATTGGAAGTACACGCCATCTATCCGTACGCGGAAGAGCACCTCCACCAGAAGCCGTCTATTATGCACGGTTCATTGCCAATGTTACGGTCAGACACTGGATTCTTGTCATCGTGAGACGGTGTATTTATCCCTTGCTTAAGCGAGAACTGGAGTGACGTAGTACCAGAAGAGGAGTAACTTTCATGTTGAAACGAATTTGACAGGCTTCCAAGAGATCGGTGGATTTCGTGCGAACGAGCTTGTCTCAGAGGACGGACTACATGTCTTCTGATACCAACGTACTCGTCTTCGAAGGATACAAAGTACCCATACTCCATCGACGCCTTCCTGCTGTACTGGACTGCAATGGCTCTGTTTGGCGCTTGGGACTCGCTCATTATCGCTGAATACGTTGCGGAAGTTGCTGTCTCGTTCGACGATGTTCTTGCGGACCCACTCCCTTCCCAAGCTCACCCGAAGGCAATGCGATTTATTACATCGAGAAACGTCCTTCTGAAGGAGGGTGTGATGCCATTGTAGACACTTCATCAAAGAAAGACATATTCGGCGAAGGCTGGTATGCACGCTCGGCTGTGCACGAATATGGCGCGCAGGCGTGGTGTATTTCTCGAACTTCGCCGACATGCGTATCTACAGTCGATACCAATGCTGATGGTGCAGAACCGAGTCCTGTTACACCTGGTGAGTTTCTTTGCTTTTTCGCAGTCCATCCAGCCTCACCCCAACTTCTCGTATCGATCCTTGAAGACCACACGGCCGCTTCGGCACCATCTGACGTGGTAAACACGCTCGTAATGATTGATTAATACAGAGACTGTGTCTGTCTGACTGCTTGTCTCCGGCGCGGACTTCTATGCTGCGTCTGCATCTAAAATTCAGACGGGACTCGTCCTGCTTGGATCCAGTGGAACCATCCCGACATGCCATGGGATGGAGCGCAGGTTTATGTTGCCGATGTCGCCATCACCGAAGACAAGACCCTGGAGCTGCAAAATTCGAGGAATATGAAAGGGATATATACGAAAGCGAGTGCAGTCAGTCCCCAATGGGTGGACTCAAACACACACTTCTTTTTCTCTGACGATTCGTCTGAGCCACGTGCGATATTCTCTTCCCCCGTTAAGATGGACTTTTCAGAGCCGGACTGGAACTTGGGCATGTCGTCCTCTGCTGTACTGACGAGCTCGACGGCATATGTCATTCCGATACGCTATGGTCGCTATGTGCTCTTCCTTCTCGATCTGATTGCCGGCGCATTGAAAGAGATACAGACGGAGTATGTCCTCGTGGGTAACATGGTTCGCGCTCTGCGGTCTTCACAGGCACCGACTCCGACGAGCCTTCCGATGTTGTTGAGGTTGTCTTGGATGAATCAGGCGAGGCCACGTTCACAGTGCGAGCTGGCGGGCAGTTCGATACAGATCCGGACAAAATCGACAAAGTATTGAGAATATACTCAGTCTGATGAATATAGTAGAAGACTCTGTTCGTATACTTATTGAGAATATACTACAAGGAATGTAAGGACATAATACTGTGCGGAATAATGTGAAGACGCCTCACCACAGTCTGATGAATATAGTAGAAGACTGAGGTGTTACAACGAGTGGCTGGTAGTTTATAAACGTATCATAAAAGGAAATGGTCCGAATGTGAATCCTACTATCACGACGATCAATTCTCAACACAAAGCATTCTTCTCTGTCCGAACCCACTCAGTTTGACGAATTCGGATGGATAACCATTATGTGTCATATTCTACCCACCGACGAACCCTAACTTTACAGGGCCTGAGGGAGAGCAACCGCCATGTATCACATTTGTCCACGGTGGACCGACAAGTATGGCTACGCAAGGCTTTGATCTTCGCAAGCAGTACTTCACGAGCCGCGGCTTTACTCTGGTCGATGTCAATTATGGTTCGTCCGGGTATGGACGGAATATATGTGCGTTTTATTAAATGGATGCTGGGAGGTGAAATTAGTCTGAACCTGATAAAGAACGATTGGACGAGAAATGGGGAATCGTAGATATCTCCGATTATGCTGACGCAGTCCAAGCGCTCGCTTCCTCTCTGTTTAATCGGCTCGAGTGATGATTACTGGTGGTTCTGCAGGAGACTATGTCGTTCTTCAGTCCCTATGCTCCGAGCGATCCAAGACATACGCAGCTGGTACTTCAAGCTACGGAATTTCAGACCTCTTCAATCTCGCGAAGTTTACGCACAAGTTCGAGTCTCACTATATGGACAAGTTGCTCGGTGGACAGCCAGAGGACATTCCCGATGTTTACAAGGCTCGTTCACCGGTATACCATGCAGACCAGATTAACGTGCCACTGCTGGTAAGCTAGTCCATTTCAGGAGATGACATACGGATAAATTAATGAACCATAAATAGCTTTTGCAAGGAGCCGACGACCAAGTTGTTCCGAAGGAGCAGTCGGAGGCGATAAAGGATGCTATAGAAGCGCGCGGAGGCGTAGTCGTATACAAACTTTTTGAAGGCGAGAGCCATGGATGGAGAAAGGCCGAGACGATTATCGAGGCTCTCGAGACGGAACTGAGATTTTATCTTGATGTCATGTATCCTCAAGAGTAGTCAATGAGCACCGAATGTACTCAGGGCTGGTGTAAAGAACGGCATGCAAATGGAAATAACAGAACTTTCAGACAAGAAGAATGGAAATAAGGTGCATGTATAGTAAAGAAGCATCTGTATATCACAGGTCAAGGAGAAGAGTTGTTACGGTAATCGTATGATGCTCAGATGGTCGTGGAGAGTCCACCAAAAGCATCATTAATACTAGTGCCCCGGGCCAGCGCAATTGCATTGACATACTTCTCCCTTACTCTCCCATAAGCTGGTCCAACTCCCGCATCACCGGCAGCTTTATTTCTAATAGCTGCATACTCCGTCACAATAGATATCTCCACGAAGGTAGACAATGGAAACTCAAACCATACCAACTCACGTAAGTACCTCTCTATTTTCCGACACCTGCGAGACCTGCCTGCATATCAGCGGTTAGATGCGATGGTTCTGCCGACGAGTTGGACTACCCAGAGGACGGAGTTGGCTAATGCACGGCTGGGGAAACAAAAGCCACATCGAGAAGAAGAGCTTCTGGCGTCGAGTGCACTGCCGAAAAAAAAGCGAGCGATATACAGAGGGTTGATAAGATTAAGATGATGAGCTCGGCCAGAATCGATGTACATGAGGATGACTAAGAGTGAACGGATGTAGGAAAATACTCCATGCATACCTATACTCACTCCTCTTTGTGTGAAAAGTATAATGACCTGTGAGGTCGAGTGCAATGACGGCAATGATCCACAGAAGGCCGTGAGGCGAACGGTTCATGCCTCTTCTACAAACAATTTTGACCCAGCACGCCTTCGGTATCTCATGCAACACATATCAAGCTGGACTCGCATTGTGTTTTACGTTTGGCGAATAGAAATCATTAGACTGATATAGCAATACTGGACAGCGAAGGGACCAGGAAAGCATGAAATGTGTATACTGAGTAAGTGCGGAATGGAATCATGAATAGGGAGAAAATACGAGGGTTACGCAACATGAATTCAGATGTGTTACTTCGTCCAACCGCACCGCAAACCAACGAGAGCCTCACCACCCATACATCCGAAGCACCGACTCGAGCTCCATCGATGCCGTTGGTTCTAGCTGGCCAGGATGGGGACATGCGCCATTCACGACGCGAGCACTATCATATTCAAAGGGCAGAGCTGCAGCATGCACTGACGATCGAGCCAAATCCACATCAGCTACTCCAGGTATCCCAACCAAAGGATCTGCAGACGCGTTATCGTTTCCACCCAACGTATCACCTGGCAAGTTCATATTGGCACTCAAGCTAAAGGCACACTGTCCTTCCTGTTGAGCGTCGACCACCCCATTCCAAAGCGTGCCTTCATCTATTGACATCGACAACAGGGTCATGAAATCACTATCCTGCATGTCGCTGAATGCCGACGAGAAGTCACAGATCTCCGTCCCGACTCCATTTAGAGCATTTTCTACCTGACCTGCTAGATCACAAAAGTCGGCTGTCAAAGTAGATGAAGAGGAAGGCGCCGATAAAGACATGCCATTTTGTGCATGTTGGTTGCCGATTGCGCCACCAGTGTCGTTGATAAGAGCGTCGTAGATGTGTTCAGACGCAAACCACCCCTGCATGTGCGACTGGAATGTAGCCTGACTGGGTGAAGGCACGTTCGTCTGATGCCGGAATGTCGGGAACATCTGACTCATAGGTAACGCTGAATGGAGCAATTCATCCTCACAGCCAAGACTAAGATTGGTTTCCATCTCGTTGACTGCACAGGGACCGGAAGATGACGCGATCCCTTGATAATCAAAACCGGATCTCTCAGGACTAGGGACAGGCTCCTTTACTGTGTTCGCACCAGCTTGAGTCAATGGCGCAGTGTTTCCGAATGAATTTGCTACACGATGGGCCACACCTGAAGGGGGAGCTGGGATAGCATTGCTTGACGAGGTCGAGGACTCATTTGATCCTGACCTTGACATTTGTCCGGAATGCGAACACTCGTCGCTCAACTCCATGCCGGCAGATGCATCCGCGTGGGGATCGCCTGAACTGCTTTGCCCGATCAAATCCTGTTCGCCGCCCTCCTTCGCTAAAGGCAAGCGTCCTGCTCCGAGCTCTTCTACAAGCCTGTCCGGGTCTTCGCCTATGTCAATCAAGGCGTGACGTGCTTTATCCCGAAGACGCAGTATTGCCGGCTAGAAGACGTCATGAGTATCTTGAACGTAAATACAAGTTCATGTCTTACAAACGCAGCTCCGATTAACGGAAGCGACTGGGCCTTTTCAAACGCATCGATAGAAGTAACCAAATCCACATACGCGCGAGGAGAAAGATCTAATGCTGGTGCATATGCAGCAACAGAGCCCAGAACAATCTAGACAAGAATGAATTCATCTGCTCTCAATCTGTTTTGAACGAGAGTCTTACGGCAGAGATGGGAGTGAAGGTCCAACTCGACCAGTAGGGTATTATAACAGTCGAGATGCCATCGTAATGGTCACGAACAACGCGAAGAATCGAGATAGCGCTATTGTAGCACGATAGAAAGGACGGGGCAAAGGTGCTCTGCATTGGATTCTTTGGATTTTTCAATAGAGCACGTGCGAAAAAGTTACGGTGAAGGAGTTGAAGAGCTATTCGAAGGACAATATTTGAGACTATTCCGACAATTGCAAGCATATTCAGCTTACTGATGTCTTTGAGCATGCTCAACATATACTTCTGCAGATAGGCGCGGATATCCTCTGGAGCAACCGAGTTACCCGACCCGATGGACTTGACAGCCTGCCTGGCCATGCTCCTGGGACCAAATTCACGCACTTTTCCGTCCAATTCGAGTATTTCAGAATATCTAAGCGGCTTGGAGAAGTTGAGTTTGCGGACGACTTCAAGGAATACATCCCGAAGATATTGATATTTAACGTGCCAAACTAAATTCGGGAAACAGTTAGGAGTTATTTTTGGTACAGACGAAGCTTCACGTACAACTCGGGACTTCCTTTCCGTGTTCATCCAGGCTAGCCTCCTTGTCAAAGGGCAACTCGCAGTCAATGTCGTCTGGATGAACGCCTATCGGTCTGCCGGACGCTACACTCTAATGACACGGACTGTTAGTAATGGTTCGGTACGCCAAAAATGATACCAACCTTCCATGCATCAACATATAACAATTCCCAAAACAGTTCTCTCCGACGTTGGGTAATTTGGGGATCAAATTTCCAGTGCGACGGGTCTTTATCTGCAAGTCCAATATGAAACGTCGGACCTTAGTCTCGGCTGTAGGACCACTCACGAAGTCCGATCTGGTACCATCTATGAGCTCGAATCACAACAAGAGAAGTACGGAGAAAACTCACGTTAACAGCAAGCATCATGGCAAAGCTAACACTCTTGGAAGCCGGCTCAAGAGACCTCTTCCTCCGTGGAATCATATCGAAGGAGGCCATGAGACAAATCGCTTGTACAGCAGCGATGCTGGGAAACTCTAGAACAGGCTTCAGACAAAGCGCAGCCCGGGCGAGGTGGAGATAGAGTTCTCCTTCACTGCAAGGATTAGTCAAAAGACCTCCTGTGGAACCCATAGCTAAGACCATTAACAGGACTGCGAGATCATGTGGATCCATTTCTGCGCTGTCCAATTCTGATTCAAACTCGACTCCGGCAGGCGCTCCCCTTCTTTGCCGCTGGTACACAGCTGGTAATAGCTCCTCGTGTATGTGATCATATCCGACAGGTCGAATCCACCAAGCTGCGTATTGTATGTATTGTCCGCAGAGATCCAATGCGCGCTCGTACGTAGGAAGGTGCGCCTGGATAGTACTTTGTATATCATCCTTAGGAAGATGCAGCGGCGAGAACGGATATCCACCGCTCAAGTGTTCGATTTCAACTTGCAACGGGTCATCATCTGTAACTTCTGTAACAAATTCCGTGACTTTCAGAGGCTCGCTTTTGTAGACGCTCGACTATAGTGAACTGTCAAACGAGGGAATAACGCTGTTTAATTTTCACTCACGAGAAGAAGCGGCTTCAGTTAAATAAGGTTGAAGCTCGTTAGCAAGCATCTTTCATGAAAAACGCAAGTACTACCTCCCCGCTAGCATTAGTCTCGCCTAAACTCAAGTCTTCAAAAGAATTCATTATATCATTGTCAATCCTATCATTTGTATTGGCTTGACTTCGAATATCATCTTCCGCAGGGGAAGGTAATCGATGCTTGATGGCTAGCAGATCAGGTGCAAGCATAGGATGAGCATCCCGGGAGATCGTCGCGTGCGCATTTGCCAAAGCGTCTTCAAGTTGTCGGATACGATTGCTCATCTCTGCTATCTTGCGATGCAACTTATCCGTGTCAGCGAGGATAAACCTAGCTCCTCGAGGCTGTCAGGCTTCAAGCTTGAAGAATGCCACATAGACCTATATACCTCGAGCCCACTCCAGACGTCAAGACACCTAAAATCACAGGTAACACAGGCAAGCTTGATGAAATCTCATGAAAAGACAGACCATTTGGACATATCATTGGACAACCACGACGGACGCAAGAGCTGCACGGTAGCTAGTGCTTATTGAAGGTCTCGTAGGTGTCGTATATTTTATATTGGACAAATACCTTCTTATCGCATCTGAGTTTCAGTCTAGGGTACAAGTGAAGAGAATTGAGCACATTTCCAGAATACCGACAGAAAGAAGACCAAACCTACACACCTTCGACATTCTGCGCACGAGATCTCACCCTTGGCGCGTTTAAGCTCAATGATGTCTTTCTCGAGACTCTTTCCATTTATCACTGCTGGTTGACGAGATTTTTGGTGAGAAGAAAGTGGTGGCATTGTGCTGATAGGTCGAAAAGATGTCAAACATTGTGCACGAAATTGCTGCGGACATGGAAGAACTTTTCTCGTTTCATGATGACTCGCTTTCGCGCGTTTCGCGTTTATTATGTAATTGTTGACTCCACTTCGGGCAATACACGGACAAGAACAAAGATCGAAAAGACAAAAGAACTTGTTTCGCAAAAGAACGGAATCAAAGGAGCGGAAAATGTATACTGTTCAGCTCCCTACAGATGGATACATGCGATGGAGGAAAGTATAGTTATAGAGGCACGTGTCCCGTGGAAAAAAATTTTAGAGCTTCCAATTACAAGCCATAGACTTGAACCACTTCTATCGCTCGGAAGTTGGCGAGGAGCAAGTATGGCCTTGGCGAGAATAAATATGCTCAACCATGGAGTTTCCAGATTGTCATAGATAACATTCAACCAGAATGACCGCTAAACACTGCGGAAGGCCTGAGTGAGTGAGAGTGAGAGTACATTGAGCTTTGCTTCGATGAATAATTCATCCTAGGTTGATGTAATATGATGCAACTGACGAATGAGAAATTATCTTATCATTTCCTCACAGCCAGGAGCTCACATGATTCGTCCGGTTAATTTAGTCAATGAAGGTTCTCACTCCTTGTTGGGCCGAATTGAATTGACAGGTGTTTCTCATTTCTAAGCCGATCTTCAGTCAGGCTTCCGTACGTTTGATTCCGTTTCCTGCAGTAAAAACCAGAAAACAGTGAAGATGAAGACAAGAGCCAGTCCCGACGACCTGCAGGTCTTTGATTACGTATCCTCCCGATGGAGATCACATGCAGTCACGCACAGTTGCTTACCAAATTTTACTCCTATTCAGTTCACTCCGAATCGAAATTCTTCCCGATCGTCCGACAACAAGCAGGAAGTCGCGCTACCGATAGAATATATAACTCTCAACCACTCCTCGTCTTTGCATCCTATCTAATCATATTTCTCTTCTTTTTCACTCTATCTCTCAAACCAGCCGATCGAGCAAGAAAACGCGACAGACACGATGGTTGCTCAAGTACAGAAGCCTGCTCCCGAATTCGCTGGTCCAGCAGTTGTAGACGGTCTCATCACTGACATCTCGTCAAAGGATTTCCTTGGCCAATGGTATGCTGCATGTCTGTTTGACTTTCATCTGATAAAGATAACTAAGCGCGTTCATAGGGTTGTGCTGCTGTTCTATCCAATGTAAGCTTCATTCACTGTTTCCTCAGCCCGCGGCTTTAATGGTAGTGAACAAGCATATTGACACGTGGCATTTTTATCAAAGGGATTTCACTTTCGTCTGCCCGACTGAGATTCTTGCTTTCAATGACAAACTTGCAGCCTTTAAGGAGATCAACACCGCAGTCATCGGTGAGTCGTTTTCTTGCTCTGAACTCTACAATCTTCTCAATCTTGGGTCTGTCGATAAGGTGTCTCCACCGACTCTCACTTCTCTCACCTCGCCTGGACGCAGAAGCCGCGCAAAGAAGGAGGTCTTGGCCCTGACCTCAAGCTGCCACTCCTTGCCGACAAATCAATGAAGATTTCGCGCGACTACAACGTTCTGCTTGAAGATCAGGGCGTTGCGCTCCGTGGACTATTCATCATCGACCCTCAGGGCACTCTCCGCCAAATTACGGTGAATGACCTCCCAGTCGGACGCTCTGTCGAGGAGACTCTTCGTCTTGTCAAGGCGTTCCAGTTCACTGTACGGTTTCATACTCTAGAATGCTTGTCATCGTACATGAAGCTTACCGCGAGTGATTTAAAATAGGATAAGCACGGTGAAGTGTGCCCCGCAAACTGGCAGGAGGGCGGAGCAACATTGAAGGCTGACCCGAAGGGCTCGCTCGAGTACTTCGCGACCGCTGGCGAGGGCGGCGCGAACGCGAACAAGCGTAAGCGGCTCGATTGATCTCTTGCCGCATCCCTAAACCCTGCTTTGCTGACCATCCCCCCTTTTCGCTCTCCATTCAATCCATCTGCTTGCTATCCTGCTCGTGCCTGCGATCGTCCCTGGTATCATCTTTTCAATTTCATCTTGTCATATTGTTATGATTTGCATTTAAAACCTCCGCATACTAACATCATGCATCACCTCAAAATCACTGTTTGTCGTTCTGAACCGACTTCTCCTTCACACACTCCCGTGACCTATTGTCAATGCCGATCCTCTCTTTTGTAACAATTCTTACCGCTTTCGCAATCCGTCTGTCTTGCTTGGACGTTGCAACAGACTGAACGAGCGAAGATCAAGGAGCTTTAGTCTCTTATCTCACTATGCTAACGATTTAGACTGTGGGGTTGAATTGTGTTTTGGGGATGCGATTTAGAGACGTTTTCATTGACGTAGAGATATGGATTCAGATATGCTATTATCCTTACGTAGAAGCTCGGTTTGGAACGAACAACAGTGTATCCCCGTTTTTTTTTAATATACTAGTATATGTTCTATGTTGTTTCTTTTGATCTCGGAGCGACCTTGGGTCAACCGAGCAGAAGTATATGAATTGGATGTTTGAAACGTGAATAGGTTTGATTCGATTCTGGCGAGAAAGAAAGAATAACACTGGGATCTCTCGATTGAACCATAATCCTGAAAGAATACGTCGAGCAGAAATTACAGTGCAAAAGAGGGCGAGAACTTCGGGATCTGCTTTCTTATTGTATAAGCTGCCTTTCGCTGCTTTCTCGAAAAGAAAATGTATTTAAGTATCATGGGTTCAACATTGGGTTCCCAACTTTGCAGAAATGAGGTAGGAAATTAAATTTACTACGTTCCCAAATAGCATCGATTCTCCAAAGTCGTGACGTAGGAGAGATTGAAGAGTCGGGCTTATGCGGTAGAGCAGCACCACTGCATTTGTGCATACTGACATGTTTCCGAGGAAGGGATGCATTTTCCCCAATCAATACCACCGGGTGTCTGAGCTGAGACGGGGACGCTTCTATGCAATCACATTTCAGCAAGACCACCAAGAACCAAGTAAAGCGAAGAATACTCACCCATGGTCACAAACAACATACGAGCCTCCGTCATATCCATCGCAAATAGTGACACCAGCAGTCTCGGTCTTGGAGTCGATACCATTGCAATTGTTGCCGACGATGACGTAGTCCTCGCCAGATCCGGGCTGCAACAATTAAAAGGTAAGTAAGCTAAGAACATAAGCTCAAAGCACGGTGAACGAACATATGTGGTAAATCCAATGCCAATTTCACCTCCGAGACCACAGACAGCGGAGACGCTGGTCGCACTGGCAAGAGCGACAAGCGCAATGGCGACCGTCTGAGAAAAGAGCTTTGAGCTGAACATCGTTATTCAATGCAAGTTATGAGATCTTCAAACTTGGGGCTTGGATGTCGACCCTCGAGTAAAGCATCCTCTTTTATATTAAATGGACAGTTGAGAATCCAAAGAGTTGTGTACAGTTGAAATTGTCATAATGCATCGTATCATAATGCATATATTTCATAACACATCACTTTTTGGTGTCTCCCATGTCGGGAGGTGGGAAATTATGCAAAAATGTCATATGGAATAATGCATTGAAATTTTGAGCAATATTATGCATTATGGTGATCAAGGGAGTGATAAGGCTACTATAAATTCATGTAAATTATGAGTTCTGAGGCAACCAGAGAGCACAACTGGCCTTGTAAAGTCCACTAGTCAAGAAAATCATGTAATTAAATGAAAATACAAGTAGTGCAGATTGATCAACACTGGCAACTACCATAAATAGCATGACGATCACCTTCCAAATCCGGGACGTCAAGGACTTACAAGATATAGCATGTCTTTATTCCCCCTCTGTTAAGTCAATAAGAGTGTTTTTTGAGAATCCATACTTTATTCTGGTATCTAATCAGGCTCATGCTATTAACGTAGGGGTCAGACCATGGGGAAGCTACCTTTTTCACCTTTTTCCAAAGGCGGAAATATTTTCTCACTTATCTCCTAATGAATAAATCTAATAATGCATTACAAAAAGTAGTCTCCCGACATTATGCGTTATGACAATTTCAACTGCAGTAATGCTACGTATCCGTCGGAATTTGCTTGAAAATGCTAGCCCGAAGGAGGAAGATAGCTTTGCCTTGCTCCGGAGTAGAACGCTCATCAGAGACACAAGAAGAGCGGGGCAACGTCGGAAGTTCATAAGACGGTAACTTTTTCATATGGTAGAGTATATGATTTCCTTTAGGTAAGTTGTCGTACTTCTTCCCCGGAGGATGAGAATGTGGCAAAACATCCAACCCGAAAAAAACGATGTTTCACCTTTGGGAAATTCCCATAACAGTTCCTCAGTTCCTCAAGACGATCGAACAAGATTCAAATGAATCCTTGTCAATTGAACTTGAGACACGTACCTTTGTCACAAGACAGATTTGCGAAGCCACCGGGGCCATCTTCATGCGCTTCTCGTTTACATGCGATCACCGTGCCGGAGCCTGGGTTATAACGGACTCAGAAATCCGAGAGTCCGGCTAAGGCTAAATATAGCGCGTATAGATATGTTGTCATATGCAAACACAGAAGAACAAGTCTGAGAAGGAACGTACGACCTATTCAGAGCAAGTTATAGAGTATGCTTTGTAGCTTCATCAAAACTTGACAAAACCAAGTTGAGAAAACTAGATAAGCATGTGCATCGCGAAAATACGTCTTGTTGCGTCTTTCCAAGCGCAGTAGTCACACGGAAAAGCACCGGAACAACCTGAATTCAGACTTGTGATGCACCGTTTCTAATCTAATTGTAGAGATTTCTGTCATCCTCCAACGTTCGTGCAAAAAAATCAGGGCTGGAATGTTATGTGCGCACTTTGATTCTGCTCCACATTGACGACACTAAGGCTCCACAGGCGACTTTCAGCGGCCTTCTACACCTCCAAGAAATTATATATAGCAGGTGATGAGCTCACGTTCTCGTCCACTCAACCAGGAAGCATCGGTCCTTTTGGCTTGGAAATACGTGAGCTGGGTAGAGCTGCTGGCCACTTTGGGAGTCTTGGCCAGATCAGAATGCGGAAAAAGGGATGTTTTCCGAATTCGCAAGAGTGAAAATGAATATTACAGCCTTGGCCAATGACATGGAGACGGTTGCAGCGAAACGACCACCGATTAGTTTCTTTCTAATGTTCTTGTCCCTCTCGACACGAAGAAACTAGTCTTGGGTCCCGTTTAAGATTTGGCAGAAATTTATCGAAGAGGTCCACCAAACAAACTTTGCTCTCGGAAAACTCGGGACTATTTTGTGCCTGAGAAAGAAATCGACTCTCGTCCATGCACGTGCCAACAAAATCGTCGCGTACGCGTAAGGTTTTTTGTTGATATCTATTTGCATGCCCTGCCAAGAACGGTCATAGAATCTTCTTCCCTATTTACAACATACCAAGTAAACTTGGCGCATCCACTCAGCCCTCTCAGCATCCAACAGCACCTCACACCATCTTCGTATCACCCACGTTCGTTGCCATGCTCGATCTCGCATCTACAGCTATCATATGGTCGAATTCACTATCCGAACAATTTTCTCAACCCGATCGGTACAAGCAGGGATGGAAAACGTTGATATTATATAAAACGCAATGCACTCTACTTTTCTCTAGCGGCGCTTCCGAGGGACTTTCCAGCTCCAGCTCAGACTATCGCGATGGCGCTGCATGATTTCGACTACATCTTCGCCTTTGGCTTGATTTTTGCCTTTCTAGATGCTTGGAATATCGGTGCAAACGATGTCGCAAATTCGTTCGCCACTTCAGTCTCGTCTAGGTCCTTGACCATGATGCAGGCTATGGCAATCGCAACAGTCTGCGAGTTTGGAGGCGCCGTTTTGGCCGGATCTCGTGTTGCGGACACAATTCGGAATAAGATTATAGATGTCGATGATTTTGAGTCCAATCCCTCCGTGCTCATGCTTGGGATGTTGTGTGCTCTTGTCGGGTCGTCCCTGTGGCTTACACTCGCCACAAAGATTGGCCTTCCAGTCTCTACAACGTACGTAGATTACTTCTTCTGTATTCACTGCTCGCGCTTAGACTTTTACCAGTCATTCCATCGTGGGTGGCATCATCGGTGTAGGTGTTGCTGCGATCGGAGGAGGAGGTATACATTGGGGCTGGGACGGTGTTAGCCAGGTCTTCGCGGCCTGGTTCATTGCGCCCGGAATCTCAGCAGGCTTCGCTATGATCATTTTTGGTATCACGAAATATGGTGTTCTCGAGCGCAGCAGGCCACTTCACAACGGACTTCTAATGATTCCAGCCTATTTTGGCGTGACGTCTGCCATTTTAACCATGGTCATTGTCTGGAAAGGAGGTTCGCGATAAAAGCCTTCACCCTGCTCATCATCAATTTCTAACAGACGTTTCAAGCTGCCTCATTGGACCTCGATGACTGGAGCGCTGGCCAGATCCTAGGATGTGTTTTCGGCGTTGCTGGTGGTGTGGTCGCTCTCTATGCTATTTTTCTCCTTCCTTTCCTCTATAGGCGGCTCGTGAAGGAGGACTGGACATTGAAGGACTGGGAAGTTATCAAGGGTCCGCTGCTTTGGAAGCGAGGTCCTGTTCCGCCAGTTCCGGAAGGTCACGCTAAGCACATAGTCCAGGATTACTACCGTGGTCATGGAGGTAATCCACACCTTGACCCTGTCCTCGCTCCCAATCTTCCTGCGGCCCCGGAATCTGGATCGGACATCGAGAGCAACGAAAAGAAAGGTATGCATAGATTCCAAGTTGTTATCTCAAGATCATAATCTAACTCGATCCTTCAGTGTCTGTTACTCCAGAACCAACTCTCACCCGACAGGCAAAGAGCAAACTCGAAGCCACCGCGGAACCGCTCCTGACCTGGCGTGGTGTCTACTTACGAGCAAAGTACTACTTCTTACGTGGTGTCGATCGGGACGTTGTCTCAGAGCAAATCGGTGCTAATGGCAAGCCTCACGGCTTCGCGTCCAGTTTCTTGGCGAGGGACCTAACTAAGGTTCATCAACCAGTTAAACACTACGACAATAAGACTGAGCATCTTTACTCATTCTTACAAGTCATGACCGCATCGACTGCATCATTCGCGCATGGTGCAAACGACGTCTCCAACGCTGTTGGCCCTCTCTCCGCCATCTACCTGATCTGGAGGTCTGGGGAGACGTCATCCGAATCTCCCGTACCTATTTGGGTCCTTGCCTACGGTGGTGTTGCGATTTCCATAGGTCTCTGGACATACGGTTACAATCTCATGATCAACCTCGGCAACCGTTTGACGTTGCATTCCCCTTCTCGAGGATTCTCGATGGAGTTGGGGGCTGCTACTACTGTCATTCTCGCCACACGTCTAGGTCTTCCTATTTCGACGACACAATGCATCACCGGCGCTACTGTCGGAGTCGGTTTGTGCAGCGGGACGCTCAAAGCAATTAATTGGAGAATGATTGCGTGGATCTACTTTGGTTGGCTTGTTACTCTTCCCGTTGCTGGTTTGATCTCGGGAGGTATGATGGGTATTATTATTAACGCTCCTAGATGGGACTTGCCTACGCCTTCTGCTTGACCTGTAGATGTTGAAGTACCAAATTGCGATGCGTGATTTATAAGACGCCGCGAAAACTTTGTTGTATCACTCCGAGGAATCCTGATATGTGTCTTTTAGTGTTTTATGGATGATATTTTGTAACTTGCATAATTCAGTTCATGATAGTCCCTTCAGTTCGCGTCTGTTTCGTGCTGCTTGTCTCGCCCTTTATTTAAACGGCTGGTTAATGTATCACACAGGAGAGCCGTTGACTATGTTACAAGCAGATGAGTATATATCGACGATTTTAAATTTGCAAATTGCCAGTCCTACGAACTCGATGATCAAGTGTTGCACCTAGGCAGACCCTGTAATCACGCACAGTACAAGAGTTGCAGTGGTACGAATAGCAGAAAGGAAAAGTAGCCAGCCAAATCCTATTACACCATTACATAAATGTACATCTCTGAGAGGCTCCCAATGGAATCAGCGATTCGAACTCCAATTTCCTTGTAGCACGGTAACATGTTTATTGCGCCGTCTCACAAGATGTAATAGAAATAAATAAAGGAGAGAGCAATGTTTCATTCTTCAGAGAACCCGGAAGAATTCTTAAAAAAACGGAACTTTGGCAGAAAACAAAGCTTTGACGAAAAGCTCGTCACCAAGAGCAGCAAAATTGAATCTGAGTTGAACCGCATGTCTCGGACGAAGGAATGCACTTTCCCCAATTGCGACCGTCATACGATTGTGCAGAGGTGACAAGATTACTTTGAATTCAACGTGGGTTAGGGGGCTTGATTCAAAGAATCAGGCTTCGGCACTTACGAGTTGTCGCATATAACATGAGAGTTCTGCTCGTAATTACCACAGATGCCGCCGCTCTTGGAGTCGATGACACCACAGTTGTTTGCTACGATGACGGACTTTCCCTTAGGATAAAAAGAAAGATGTAATTAAGGTTAACCATAAGTATGACCGGATAAGTTTGTAGCGTAACGCACATCACCCGTAGTCCCGAAGCCAACCTCGCCTCCCAGACCACAGACAGCAGAAACGCGAGTGGAGCTAGTGAGCGCAATGGCCGCAACGGCAGCTGCTTGAAGATAAAGTTTGGAGTTGAGCATCGTGGACGTCAAGAAGTGTAGCTGGAATACTCCGAAAATTGCCGCACTGAACAAATCGAGCGGTGATTATTGCTCGAAAAAGTGCCAGTCATTTATACCCCGCCTTAGGTGAAGTTGAGATGAAATGTTGCATGTTGCAAAAGCGCGAAGAGCAAACGTCTATTTCAATATCGACGTGGCGCAATCTCGTTTCCAATTCTGCTCAAAAGGGTAAGAAGATGAGAAAGCAATCGATTACGCTGGGCCGGCTAGTATGGCACTTGATACATTTGCCTGTCTCATAGTTGATTGAAACCATCTGCTGCGATCTCCTGACAAGGTCATAACTGTTTATGTAGAGATGATGTTCTTGAGCATCTCAAAAGCATCGTGGCGTAGACTTTTGGTTTGTAAATTGATGCAGTTGCTGAGACAGAGACGCTGTACCCGTATCAAGAGACATGCGGCGGCGCAAAGCGGAGAAGAGGAGGTCGATCTGTTTTCGTCGTTCAGTTTGTATCTATCGTGAATGCGTGCATCGGTTCAAGTCCGATTCAACCCAAGGGAAGAACTTTGCGTGATGTTCAGATGGAGGTGAAAATAAAGCAACGTCGGAGAGTTTCAGTGAAAGAAAGCGGCTTATGTAAGACCACTTTGCGTCCTCTCATAGTATCATGTATAGTTCTCTTCTCAATTCAAAATTACTCGCCTTTATTCCATGTCCATGTCCTATACAAAACAGATTGAACGAGTGGAGTGACGAAGAGGAAAAAAAAACAATACTCATGTTATGACTACACACTGCCACCGTGATACCAGGCAAGTGTCAGGTACTTTGAGCAGCACAAGGCACGAGACATCATCGAGGTAAAGAATTTGATGCTCGTGATAGCTCGCTTCAAACAACTCATGATGCCGGACAAGTCGTAAAGAAGCCTCGACCTCAATACATAGGTTCGTGGAAAGCAACGGGGAGACAAGAAGCAATTAACCATGAGCTTCCAGACGAAAAGCAGATCCGGAGAAAAGGAATCGGCGAAATTAATGGAACCATCAGAGATAGGCTGGATCAGCTGATATCAGCGAACAGCTTCGTGGACAGTACTCCAGCAGCCCTGGATAGAATCCGTCGAGTATCCTGGTCACGCATGGGCACATTTCGAGCTCATTCTTTCATGATTTGATTTAAATGAGGAAGTAATAGCAAAAATAACATTATATGACAGTCTCGTGCGCGAGAAATGGTCCAACGGAATTGGAAAGATGAAAATAAAGAAACGAAGGCAAACTGAAGATTGAGACCGGTCATGACAGTGTCATCAACAAGCTGATAGAAGCATAATGAGGCAGAGAAAGAGGTGAATGATTTTCAGCGGAGAGGTCATTATCGAAGCCGTCAGGAGTACTGCGATAGAAATGCCGGGGTGTCCGGGTGCGGGATCATCGACCAAGACGTTAATTGCAACCGATACGGAGTTCGCCATCGTGACAGAATACAAGTTGAGCGCTCCGACGGTTTCCTTTCGGACTCAAGTAAGGAGCCGAAAATGGGTGTACCATTTCAATCCAAATGTACCGTGGTTGCGAGGGGACATGCACGCATCATTAGAAGCCTCCAAGGCAGCCTTCGTCAATTTCGCGGCCATATGCATTCTGCTTGTTGCCTGTCCCATACCGGTCGCGAACCGGGCTCCCACGGACTCGGCTGCGACTTCGGCGCTGCTGCCGTGTTGGGGAACCGGAAGACCTGCGGATCGAGCGAGAATTTCGAGTTGACGATTCCGGAGAATAAAAGGATGGGTGCGCGGTACTTCCAGAGGTAGTTGGGGTTGAATGAGGATATGGGAGAAAAGCAAGCTGAGCAGCATCCGCTTTTGGCGAGAGTCGCGGCGAAGGGTACGGAAAGTAGCTTGTGTGAGAGGAAGAGGTAGGCGATGAAGAGTGCCTATTATTGGGCATAGGAGAAGCGAAGGGATCATTGAAGAACGGCGTTGAGAGGCTGTTATCAGATTCTTCTGATGTATCTGATGCATCCTGCATAAGGGATGGAGACCGCGACATTTCTTGTAAAAAAAATGAATACTAGCAAGTCATAGAAGGTTTCGAGCTTACCTGTAGTATCCTCGTTTACGAGAAATCCCACTACTCGAGTACAGGGATAGTGATGATCGCCTCTCCTTAGGCCTGTGTTTTGTTTTACACTATCGACGTCCACATCCATTTGCATCGCGTTGTCCGAGTATGTGCGACCAGGACAACCACGTTCAGGAAGAGCGCAGATGTTTGGCTTTATCCTTATGGGAGACCGGTCGTAATCGTCGGGACTATACGCAGCATGGGTGCGAGCAAGGGCGTCAGGGTGATTCGGAAAGTGCACCTTGTTGGTGCTCGCATTGAAACGCGAGAGACCTCCTTCGTGAGAATTTGGCGAATCGCTATCATCAGAGGATGCACCGAAGCGCTTGAGAATTGGACGCGGATAACGCATTCTTTTACTGGCGTCGCTTCGTGTCAGCGTGGAAAGCAGTACGGAGACCTCTCTTATCAGACACAGTTGGATAGAGATGGCCTTGACAACTCCGCACGGCACGTCCGTGAGTATAAGTAAGGAAAAAAGTTGATTGCGCGAACATGGTGACCGTCGGGGACAGAGATGGAGCGCAACGAAAATGAAGGGGCGAAGTAAACGGGAATCAGGTGATGTCCAAACTCAGTAACCGAAGCCTATCGATCCATACCCTAACTCTCTTTCATTCACATCGTTTCAGTGCAAAAATCCGCAAATATTGCTGTTGGACGATATGCATCCACCTTCCACGCATGTGTCCATTCAGTATCAGGGACCCGTCATCTGGTGACTCAGATACTGCCCACACACCTAGGTCAGCAGCCTAAACGCACTCCACGATCTGCACGCGGCCACGACCAGGGGCAGATCAAGTGCTGAAAGAAGGTTTACTTCCGCCTCTGAATGAACTTCCGTCTCCTCCGTCTTCTTTTCTTGTCGTTTTTGGAAACGCTTACTCATCAGATGAGGTGGCAGACGATCATGTTGATTCATGCTCCGGCTCTCATGACCATGTCTATTTTACTCACTTCCCGCTAAACGTAAGTACCCCGGATTCTTTCTTATCGAAGTACTGCATTTGAGATGATTTGCCATAGAGATGATACAGCTGACAGTAATCCACAGTAATCCGAAGCGCCGACAATTTATCGGCGCATTCGCGTTGAGGCTTGGCACCCTGTTTTGGGAAGTTCATGTCCATACGGTGTTCGCATTGAACCCAAACTGTCTATTGCATCAAAAGATAGCGCCTCCCTCCTTCGTGACTGATGTGATCAAAAGAAGAAAGATGGGCATATCGCCTTGAAATAGCTCTGTTGACGCGAGTAGAGTCCATGTATTGCGACAACTTTCACATGGTCAAGCTCACGTGCATGTATTTTATGCCGCCCCGCATCTTGCTTCGTATCTCGAATCAAACTGAAGCACCGTTAGCAGAATGAGGAAACGGAAAAGGTATATCAAGACATCCATTCTCATAATTATCAAGGCGGGCCAATTCTAGGAGTTGTGAGGACAAAACTAACTGTAGTGCTAAGTTCTGCTCGTCGATCAGAATACTATCATATTTGATTCTTTTGCGGGCCCAAATGAAAAAACGAAGTCAATGCAGAAACAGAAAGGCTGCACTTGTTTTCAAGAAGACATTTCATAAGCTTGACTAGATAGCAATAACTGGAAGAAGTCTAGGCAATGTGGCAGGACGACAGTGATTGGGTGTTAGTTTGCTAAGAATAATACCCAAGTGCGTCGCGCATGCCCCGATCAATTGTGCAGTATTGGTCGAAGTCCTGCAAATTTTATTTAGGCCTTTCCTTCGCATGAGACTTAAACACATCATCTGTGTAATAGTAAGATATATGTATCGAGTTCCGCGAAACTTCTTTGCCACTTTTCAGACAAACCTGTTCGTCAACATTGCAAAATCTTCCCTCGCAATTTGCCTCCCTTTGCAAAGTGGTCTGCAGATCTGAGAAGCATGCAGGCGTGCATCGTCCATACAAAACGACCACCGAAGTTTAGTACTCAACCTTTCGAAGACCCGTCTGCCTGCTTCGTGCTCAGCAGAAGATTGAACCTAAACTCAATCGCTCTGTAAAGCAAGCAGGCTATCATGGATGATGGCAATCAGTCCGAATCACACAGAAATAGCATCAATCCTAGCGCTATTAGGAATCTTAGGCCTTCTGCACTTGGAAGTACCTCCACGTCCGATAAGAATGAACATATCAATGGCCTGAAGGAACACGAGGACGATGAAAAGAAACTCAACTCCGAGCCCAAAGCCATTCCGCTGAGAGTTGCGAGATACCAAATGGAGAAATACTACAGGTCACACGGACCGGGACTCATTTATTCTTTATTCGAGAAGACTATTGAGCCTACCAAGAAATATGAAGTTGTAGAGCGGATGAGGCTCGCAGTGGAAGACGTCATGGAGAAACTGACGTTGATGTACGAAGCTGAGAGAAGCTTTGAACAGGCCTGGGTGGTTCTTAAAAAGACTAATGAGGAGAAATCAAAATCGAAATCGAAATCGAAAGCGAAAGCGAAGAAACGGGAAGAATCAGGAAAGGAGGCAAGAAAGAGACTGACTGTTGGGACAAGCGCAGAAGATAGAAACAGGGCACAACAAGTCGAGCGAGACCTTCGCCAATGCGAAAACAATCTCCTTGTCGAAGTCAGAAAAGTGAATCAATGCACAGGGCAATGGAGGAGGTCCGTGATGAGCATCCAGGCCGCGTTTATGAGTATCTTGAGCATTGATGTGCTACATGACGATTGGAACGAGGAATTGCTTCGCTTCTGCAAAATTGTCACGGAGTACGTTATTCTAAGATGTGAGAATTTGGGAGATATCAAGATGGCACTTAGTCTTGTCAACACTGCGAGTGCAGCTTTGAAAGACCGGAGCGAGATCTATGACTGGAGGGCAATCCAGGAAGCCAAAAAAGATACAGACGCGTTTAAGGAACAATGGTCCGGAAGCAAATTCAAGAGAGACTTGAAAGACACCACGAAAGACACAGTTGAAGAGGCAAAGAGAAAATTTGAGAGGATCCAGGAAGAGGCTATCAGACTGGCGACCCAAGGACAGGAGAAGGAAGAGAAAACAATACGTGATGTGGAGGAAAGTTTGAATAAGGCGATGCAAGACATGCGGAAGATCTATGAGGCGAGTCGGAAAGAACCAAAGAAGAAGAACTCGAGATGGTACAGGATAGTAGACGTCGAGTACTAAGCTCGGTAATAATAGGCTTTTCGAAGAATTCAGGACCACGACGACTCGGAGTCATTAGAATTGGAGACTGGGACGATTTAGAAGCAGCTTTAGGACGCAATCGCTACTGCTACTAGGAGACCTGACCGCCACTAGATACACAGTCGCTTAAAGAAGGCGAGGACCTATTTGAATTTTTTTTTAAAAAAAAGGGGTCCCGCCCAGCTTCATCAAATCAACTTCAGAGGAGATACTGTTGGCGGCGATAGCCGAGTGGACTGCGTTTATATAACATATTCCCACGACTTTGAGCGTTGACGAAAATCTTCGGCCAGGGAACATATCTTCCAGAGGGGTCGGCTGTGAAACTTAATTGGTTTCTGTGCTCAACTTGTATAATTTCGAGCTTCAAAATCGTGAAGTAAATATGTTTTAGCGTAGATTAAATTGGCTTGCTTACCGAAGACCGATTCGCACCGGCCCTGAAGTATCTTGCCGGTAATCATCACGTGCTATTTAATTTTGACCGGCGTCTAACTTGTCTCTTCACAAGAGGCAATGCTGAGCTTCTTCACACCTTGTTCTCTACTCCTATCTCAAACGCATCTGTCGAGAATAAGAGGTATAGATGACTCGTTGAAACTTATCTTTCGTTCGAGAAGTTCTATAGTTATTATGTATAGCACTAGAAGATTTGCATCGGATCGTAACCCTTCGAGGGACGCGTCCAACGCGTTTCAGGACGAGACGCGTCGTCCAGAACATCGACGGCGACATCACAGACGGTACGACGATAACGAATACTATGGTGCAGAAGATCAATACGGATACTCCTCGCGGGCCGGGTACCCTGAGTACTACGACAGACGAGATCGAACGTATTACCAGGCTTTTGATCGAACGTACGACGCGCAGCGCCATGATGAACATCGTCACAGAGAAGAACATTTTGACCGAGGTGGAGATGCAAGCAGTTATGAACCTCATCGCCATCGACACTCTTACAACGAGACGAAGATGTACCTTGCAGGACCGTCATTGTCCGATATTCGTCGACGATCGCTTTCCGCAAGTCCTCCACCGCAGCCCATTCCGTCAGCTCCTTCTCCTGAATATCTCAAAATAGCCTCTGAACCTTCCGAAAAGGTACCCACGCCACCTCAAAAATTGATAATCTTGGATTTGAACGGCACATTACTTCTACGCATACGCTCACTCGGCACAATTTATCCGCGTCCGTACATGCCCGCCTTTCGTGATTACCTTTTCTGTCCTGCGACTCGACAGTGGTTGGACGTCATGGTCTGGTCAAGTGCGCAGCCCCACAACGTCGACCGAATGGTTCGACGATGTTTCTTCGATGCACGATTAGGACCGTTATCGGGAGAATCTGATGGAAAAGAAGCTGGCGAAAGATTTGAGGTAGAAGAGAATGGAGATGATAAATGGTATGGAAGGTTGATTGCGGTCTGGGCTCGTGATACACTTGGCTTATCACGGAATGATTACTGTACGGCATCTGATTTTCATCTATTTCTGATAAGTATGGCTGACTTTTTTATTTTTGTATCTGACATAGCCCGGAAAGCTCAGACGACCAAAGACTTGGAAAAACCTTGGTCTGCGATCCCAGGAGATCATAGTGCACAAACAACTGTATTGCTTGATGATTCTCCCAGGAAGGCGCGATTGCAGCCCTTCAATCATGTCTGCATCAACGAATATTCGCTCGAACGACGCGACTCTGACAAGGCTCTGAAGAGGCGACAACTTAGATATGAGGAACACGAAAAGAAAGTCGAGGATCTCCCCGTCGCAGATATAGCCGATGCGAAACTCGAAAACAAGTCTGCTTTGGAGGAGCGCGATGGACATGCTGAGGAAGAATTAACAGAAATAGAGAAGGCGCGCAAGAAGAAGAAAGAAGAGAAAAAGAAGAAACGACAGGAAGTGCTTGATGCTATGGATTCTCAGCGAGACGAGACGAGCGAATACGATTCAGCGTTACTAGCGATTATCGGCATCCTCGATGCACTTAAACATGAAAGCAATGTAGCGGGCTGGATTCGAGCAGGAGGGCTGTGGGCTAGCAAAACGCCACCATCTCTTTACAACTCAACAAAAGAAGACGTTTCAGCAGTGAACGAAGAGCGAGCACCGTCGCCGGCCGACCTGGAGGTGAAAGATGAAAAAGAAGACGTAGAGCAGCGACCAGTGAGCCCAAGTTTGGCGAAGCGGCAGCGATCCTTGGGCTTTGAGGTGCTGGGAACTTCCGGCGGAGACTGCAAACGGACAAGATTTAATGCAAGCGGAGATGTTCCCGAGCTCGACGAGCACATAGCAGCCGGGAATGATGCAGAGACTGTCGGAGTAGCTGGTGACGGGCATGAGCCTTCAATTCCCCGTAGTGAAAATGGCGTCGAGGCAAAACCAAGCCACTCTGTCCACGAAGAAACTCGTGCAAAAATGTGGTTCGAGGACGAAGAAACGTTCCGGACCTGGGTTGAGCGAGGACGTAGGGCGCTTAAGCATTTGGGGATCGAAGAGCGAGATGGAATCAGCATAGATTGATCGAGCATTCTTGGTCTCACGTTTTCTTTTCTTTGTGTTTTGTTCACTGCTGTGTCATGATGTCATGTTTCCTTATTGCTATGACTTAGAGATTATGTTAGTACTTGTTTGAGCAAATATTGCGCTGATCTACTGCAACTGTAGCTTAGACTATATCAATCAATTCGCCACGTTATCGTATTGTGACTCTGTATGCATTCTCGCGTCGCATATGCCAGTTTCAGTCTGTACAACATGACCATATTTGATGGGCATATAAGCTCGCCACTTGCGCATCGCAGCTGCTCTGTCTTGTGCCATCACTATGACTGAAGTCATTCTTCATTTCACGATTTCAGTTGAAAGGGACCAAAGTTTCGTAGGTTCGAAAGATGAGAGAAAGGTGTGATATATATATATATATGCCATTACCTTGTCTGTCATCATGGAAGAATAGGACGATGAGAACGAATTGATTACTGCGACTGCCTAAAATTGCACAAAACAAAGCGTATCATAGTACGTGTCAGGGGATTACAATACTCCGTTGTTCGCTCATAGTGCCACCGCCAGTTCAGTCTGCGTATGAGATTAATCAGCGGCAAAAGACTATCCATACCGGTGAGCGAGGAGCACATAAAGTTTTAGTCACCACAATGTACTTACGGAAACATTAATGAGCTGGCAAAAAACTTCTCTTTCGACCCACTTTTCTTTCTCCATGTTCCAAGAATACGTTGAATGCGTCGAAGGCCCTTCCGGTACAGGACTAACAGGGACATATCTCACTTCTACCTCCATTACTTTGCAACCGACCTGTCGTCCAGCAGCTTGTCCAACAACTCGTCTCCGCTTTCGTAATCGCCCTTCATCCGCGTCTTCGGTTTCACTAACACTTCTAATAGCTTGAGCGACCTTTCGTGCCCTCGCGGCGGCGGCTCTCTTGATAGATCGAACCAACGGGTACCCGGCTTTGGAGCCATCGTGACTATGGGAGATGCTCGCCTGAAAAATCCAGACAATCGGCGTCAGAGTCCCTTCCCGCCGATTAGGCTGAAGGTCCACGAAAAAAGAGTCAAATAGGGGATTGTTGATAGGCCTCGGTACAAAAAAGCGCTGCTCAAACGGAGTTGAAAAGCCATTCTTCAGAGGCCACAAGAAACCTTTCTTGTCAACGTCAACCTGGGTATATACTCTCCTTTGGATGAAGTTGTGAAGGGGTTCTCCCGTGGCGCGAGAACGTAGAGTTGAAAAATGCATATGCTTCCTATCGCTGGGCTCACTCCGTAGCTTCATCATGCGTAGTGGGCCGGCTAGGGACGTATCTGATTCCGAGCCCTGCAAGACACCGTGGGCGAACCCCTCGAAGATCCATCCCGCTAGTGTAGAAGACTCCAAATGCCATCTAAATTCCCGGAACAAACGTTTGGCCTGCACGTGCGTTAGGTGTCCAAGCTTTTCTATCATCATACGGCTGATGTGTTCGGACCTGAAATCCGGTATAAACGTGTCGGGATCCCTGCCTGAACTCCACTCGACGTGAATTACAAGAAGCTCAGATGTGCTAGGCGATTGATTCTCGCTTAGCGATTTGATCTCCTCCAGAGTCTTCAACAGGACTTCGTATGAAAGGGCATTTATTGCATCGGTGAGCATCCTCTTGTGGTGTTCCTCATTGATGATTGCACTGTAAACGTCGCGAGGAACACTTCCATACTTTTTGATGGTTTCTTTGATCAATTCCCGTATGGCGGATTTCTCGTCCATAGCCTTATCCACCATGAGCTTCTGAATCTTTTCAATAGCAGTATGTGAGGGCTCTTGTTTCAGAAGGCCAAGGAGTTTCTCGTAGCTTTGATGAAGCTGAAACCTATTAGGAAAGTATCCATATGTTTAGCCGAGTAATCAGGAGAATGATGACACACCCTTCTATTATTTCTTCCTCATTCCACAGTGGCATACCTATCACAACACCACCTCGCTGTTTGAACCATTTATAGTATCGTGCAGGATTGGGTGGAGCGGCATGAACTGGGAAAATCCTCCCCTCGTCCTTCGACGTAAGATAACTCGGAGGGGGTCCAACACGCTCATCGCTATCAATTAGACACCAGATGCGGTCACGGACCGCGGTACTTGGAGGCCAGGTAACATCGGGCCCCGATGAAGCAATGTAAACGCGGTCATGATAAAAGAGATATGTTCTTCCCTTTGTGTGCAGGGCGACGTTTTTCTTCAAAGTGAGGAGATAGATAAGCATGAACCACAGCCAGGTGGTCTTACCTAGGCAAATATAAGCGGATGAACGTCGGATAGGGAGAAAAGACAGACCAACTCCGCGCTGCCCGGTCAGCAGAACACCTTGATCAAGTCCAAGATTTTCGATACTAATGATACGATTCCGGAGATGACGGTAATGCTCCACGACAAGGATCCGACCTTGAGATTGAACAAGGTGGTTTTCTAGCCGATTCTCCTCATCGAAGGCAAGTGGTAAGATGCGCTCGTGTTCCGGAAATTCCTTATTCTGCCAGTATGCGAGGAATTTGCCCCATTCCCCATCAGTCTCTAATTTCCACCCCGCTTTGGCGAAGTTCCAGGATCCCATTGCTACATGCGGGTGAGACGGCTAGAACATCTGAGAGACGAAGGAGTGACCTACACTCTATTGCGGGAAGCTCTGAAATAGTATCTCTGGCCACCTCAAGTAACTTATCAACCTCGATAAGCAGAGTCTTTTCTGTAAGTTGTCTCAACTCCTGCTTCGGCTTGAGCTTCTTAACTTTCTGTTCATCGGGGGAGAAAACCTCCTCCAGCTTCTGATTTAGGTCGTTGGGGACAATGTTGCCAAAGTCGATTGAGAGGTCCGTGCATCTCCACACGGTGAGCCTTGCAGCATCGACGTGCTCGAGGTCAACTGGTCGCTCTTCCTTGACCTTCTTTTTCAAGTCCTGAATGCATGCATCGAGGCCGACGATAACAGAAAAGGCCTCTCCAAAGGCAGCCTTCTTCTCGTGATCGATGAGGAGGCACCAGACTGTGACGAATGGATATTCGGTCACACTGAAGAATTCTCCTGGAGCTCAGTTCACACGTCTACTGGCTGGAATAACCGTAGTATTGTGTGTATAACGAGGGGGGAGAATCCTCCTTACATGTCGCTATCTACTTGCTATTTAAACTAAAATACATGAGGCATAACATGAGGGAAATAGTGCTATACTTAATCCGACTTTCCTGATCTTAAGTAATCAGTACTCAGATAATACGAGTGACTGTTACATTGTCACATATGCCCTCCAGAACTTGCGTGCGAGTTCTTCTTATAGTAAATAAAAATCATAGATCGCCGAGAATAATATCCATAAGAGTGAGAGCAAATCATACCGCATATAGAAAGCGGATCATAAGATCGGCATCAAGTTACATAAAGTGCATAATGCATAAGTTGTTCTGCACACATATCACATCTGCGCAGTCGCGAATATTAACATTACTTGTCTTTATACCTCCATGTCCTGATCACTGAACACTGGGGCCTCAGGTACTGGAGTGCTGGAACGCTTGGCGGGCTCTTGTTCTTCGGGAATTGTGGTGTGTACTTGAGAATGAGAGCTCCCGGACTGGTCTGTTGAAGATACAATCGTCGTCTCGACTGCGGTCGACTCTGCTGACGCGGCAGGACCCTGGCTTGGTACTGCTCGATGTGCGTTCTCGCTGGGTGTCTTGATTACGAAGTTCGAAACCTTGCCTGGGCGAACTATCGGGTTCTGTAATGGCGTCCCATGCTGAGTGTCCAAGAAGGGCTCGTTCGAGTTCGTACCCGAACGATATACGGAGCCTCAATTACGTCTGGAGTAAGGGAAGCCCCCTTCTCTGATACAGACTTCTCGTATTTTCGCTCCTAGAAGTAAGGACTTTGTTAATTCAGTTGTGCACTCGAGGTCTGACTGATTGTTACCCTGGTTAGAGGCCGCGTTTTTACGCTTCGAGTAGTCGTAATGAATCTGGACGGCTTCAGCTAGGTGCCTCGGGTCTGCGAAGGGTGGAAGGGATGACAGGGCGTAGTAATCAGGTACGTGTTGATTATAAAGACGTCGGACCGTCAAGTAACGTTCTGGCATTTGGAAGCCTGGCGGAATCGAGTTCGTCTCGATGTAACGATGGAATTCGTGTACTTTACGAAGTTCGGCTGCTGCGAACAGGTAGGCCGTGGACGTAGCAGGGTCAAAAGTAGCCCAGTCTTTAGAAACGGGCGGTGCGTCTGGTTCCGTAAACTTCTCTGGGGGAGGGTTCTTGAAGTTGGACTGAGGTGCAAAGAACTCAAGCGTAGCGAGAGTGGGATCCATCGCGGGCGCTTCTGTGGTGCCCCGAAGCTTCTTTGTTTGCTTCTTATGTGAGTCCTTTAGTTGGTACACGCTTTTTACATGTGGCATTTCTGACATTGCCTCGTGTACTATTGAAATTGTACTCAGGGTTATCTGTGGATCATCGGTATCTGGTTCCTCACTCCCCATTGGTAGTTTTTCTACGGAATCGATCCCTAACACCTCGAAGTACGTATTAAGTGCCTCCAGGTGCTTAATCTTTTCATAAGGGAGCCATGTGTGGTCCCCCGCTTTCCAGACTATCTTGAATAAGGCATTCGGCCCTTTACCATAGTGAGCATCTATCGATTCTACTATCCATTCATTTGTATTGTTATCTAATCCAGTTACTTGGCTGACATCTCTTCCAGGGAATAGCCTGTCATCATTCGGAACGTGTATTCTTAGAAGTAATGCATGGAATACCGGGTGGATGCCCTGAATCTCCAATTCCCTTGGTAAGTCGATTTCATAGGAGTCGTTTCCTGCGATTCTCATTATTTTGTATGGACCGATGAACTTTGGTATGAGCTTCCTAGCTCTTTGTTTTGGTAAGTTCATATTCTTTGTTGAGATGTATACTAAATCTCCTAATTCGAAAGGTGATTCCCTTCATCTCCTATTAGCTTGCCTCGTTTGTCTAATGCGTGCTTGCAGGATCGAGTCATGTGCTTGCATAATTGCCTCTTTCAGCTTTTGTGCAAAACTCCTAACTCCGGGGTATTCGTCTTTGCTAGGGTCGTTCCAAATCATGGAACGTGGCATTCTTCCATAGTTCAGGAAAAATGGTGCGTAACCTGTTGTTTCCGATCTCGCTGAATTGATTGCAAACTCTATCATAGGTAGTTTCATCACCCAATCCTTTTGATTCGGTGAGACGCATTGTCTCAGCATCTGAGCAATCGTCTTATTCATTCTCTCGGTTGCTCCATCGGTTTGTGGATGGTAAGCACTCGATAATTTTAATTTCACGTTTAACAGTTTGTTCAAATGTCGCCACATAGTACTCGTGAATATCGATCCTCGATCACTGACTATCGATTCTGGTAAGCCGTGTAATTTGTATATACTTTCGAATATTAATTCTGCAAATTCTTTAGCTCGGTATGTCTGTTTACATGGTACTAAGTGCACCATTCTGGTAAGTAAACATATTATTGTACATATCATATCGAATGAACTCAGACGGTTCTTAGATTCAGGGAATGGTCCAACAAAATCCATGCCTATGGATTGCCATGGTCGAGTAGGTACTGTCAGTGGGTTTAATAGTCCAAACGGTCTCTGATGGTTTGGTTTCGTCACTTTGCATGTATGACACGAATCACAAAACGAGTTTATGTCATTTATTATGTCTTTCCACCATACTTGGTCTCTCAGGTACATCAAAGTTTTACGTGCTTCTAAGTGAGCTAAGATATAATGTGCGTGTTCGATCACAATTTCTCTTGCTTTCCTGTTATTAATTAGAATATTGGGTATACAGAGTAGGTACCTCTCACCCTCCCATCGAAATACTAAGCCATTTTCGACGTAAAAATTCTTGTAGTGAGATGGGTTTTCGAGTATTAACTTGAAAAATTGGTCTTCGCCATATCTGTTTCTCAAATAGTGTGGAAATTGCATTTGTGGCTGAGCCTGCAAAATTACCTCGGTAAGTCGTGGTTGGACTGTTTCTTGTAAGTCCTGTGTGTCTGATCTGGGTTCTGGGAATGGCGGGTCATTTATTTCGTGAGTTGTTTCTTCATTTCGAGTCGAAGGTTGCGATACGATCAGTGTGATCTGCTGATCTTGATTGTTTTTCTTAGTTTGGTCTTGTCGATCGTTATCAGTAGGTCGATCCGCCGCGATGCGATGCACATTGTCCTTGGACGGTTGCGCATCTGGATTTTTTACTCTTAGAAGTATCTTCTTCACATTTAACTGTGGGTTTCCGCCCTCCAGTTTGTTAAGTATATTTTCATGCTGTCCAGCTCGTTTGAAAGTAAGTCTTAGTTTATTTGAACTCGTACCGGTTTGACTAACTTTGCTCGGTATGTTGGTTTCAGTAATATTCAAAGGCATAGAGTATGCTTCGTGTATTCTTGCTGAATTTATTACTAATGGTTGTGAAATCTTGGGTTCCATACGCATAAACGATGCTAAATCATCATTGTCGATTTCAGCTGTGTATTCGGAGTTCGATCTTACGGTACCAGGTAAGTCATCTACATAAAGTCATGATAATGCATCTGCTAATATGTTATCGGTTCCTTGAACGTAGATGATTTCGAAATCAAAATCTGAAATTTTCTCTATCCATCTGGCTTGTCTTCCGTTCAGATTTGGTTGACTGAGTAAGTGTTGTAATGGTTTATGATCAGTATACCATCTAAAGTGAGTTCCTTGTAATAAATTTCTATGTCGTAACATTGTTTCGACGCCTGCTAATAATTCCTTATCATGTACAGGGTAATTCTGTTGTGCAGAATTCATTTTAGCAGAATAGAATGCTGCTATTTTGGCGTTTCGCCAATCTTCACCTTGACTAACTATTCCTCCTATTCCAGTATGTGAAGCATCGGTAATAATGTTTATGGGAGGTGCGTCATTTCCATATTGTAAAACTACACGATGGTGGTTTTGAAAGTCGTAAACTAACTTTATTATTTGGTTAAACGCTCGGTGTTCAGTAAAAGTCCATCGAAATTGAGCCGTTTCGCCTGAAACGTTCGATAATACTGACATTGGTATTCTTAGTTGAGGTACGTTTGGTGCTAAGTATCCCACAGCTCCTAAGAATCATTTTAACGAGTCTTTATTAGTAGGTACCTTCCAATTTCTAATCGAACCAACCTTATGTGGGTCCATTCTTATTCCATTGTCATCGATTATGTGTCCTAATATCTTTAGTTCGCTTTGAAACAGTTGCATTTTGTGTTCACTCAAGTAAAATTGCTCACGACGCAAAATGTCGATTACTGTTTTCAAATGTCGTAAGTGTTCTTTGATTGTATTGGAATAAATCACTAAGTCATCCAAATAGATATCCATCCAATCCCCTAGATACGGTTGGAAAATATGATTCATTAACGCTTGGTACGTAGCGCCGCTATTACAATCACCTAACTGCATAACTTCACTAACCATAGTTCCGTCAGGTGTATTGAATATTGTTCTTGGTACGTGTTCTGGTATTATTCTTATTTGTTCATAAGCATCTTTACCATCTATTAACGATTTGTACTTCTTAGATGCGACTCTTCGCAACACAGATTCAATATCTGGTAATGGTGATGATAATTTACGAGTGTTCGCGTTTCATTCTCGTAAGTCAACTACTGTTCTTAGACGTATAGGCTCATCTTTATTCTTTCTAGGTTTCTGAAGTAATAACATAGGCATCGCGTTCGATCCTGTTATTACCTTCCATCTCCCACTTTGTATATAGTCTTTTTGTTTCTTTCTCCATTGTTCTCTTAATGGGTCAGGACAGGTCGAACGACGAAATTTATATTGCTTGGTTTCGTCTATCAATGGTATGGTATGATTAATTGCTCTGAAAGGTGGTAATGATGTCTGAGAAGCGTCTTTAAATAGGTCCTTCGCGTATTCTTTTATATCGCGTCTGCATTTTTCGATTTCATTCTCGTAAGTGTCAATCAATAAGGATGATAATTGTTCGCTTTGCTCACCTTTAAATGGCAAAGATTCTTTGCTTTCAATCCAGATTCTTGACTCATTAAAGCCAATCGAAACTTTATGTTGGTACAAAAATGGTGTACCTAGGATGATGTCGTAATTGTCCAAATTCATAATGTCGAAGTGGCGTTTTGAGTTGATAGTGCCAAATCTCAACTCAGCTTCGGTACAGTAAGTAACTTTAGTTCTAGATCCTTGAGCTGCTAACTGTACTGACAATGGTTTTGCTAAAGGTATTCTTTTCACGCCTATTTGGTCCGCAAATTTCGTTGACATGAAGTCTGCTAACGATCCTGAATCGACTAATGCTCTAGCAGCTTTGCCATTGATATGCACAATCACTATTATTGGTCTAGGTATGTGCCGTTTGAAATCTTTAGCATAAGCTGATGTTCTTTCCACTCTTGGTATAGCATTCGATTTTATTATTTCTTCACTAACTCCCATGGCCAAACTGGTAAGAGTTTCATTATCCGTGTTAGTCGCTCGGTTTCCTAACTGATTCAAAGTTTCTGCTACGATTCATCGAATCTCATCATTGGTTAGTGTCGTTTCATTATCATTGATTGACATTTGATTAACTTCTTGTCTGTTAGGTCTTCTATTGCGTCTTCTTCGGTTACGGGTCCGTTGCGACGGTTCCGCTTGCGGAATCGGCATATCGAACCATTCTGGTTCGAAGAAATGTTCAATACCTGGGCCGTCTATCAAGTTACTTATCTCAGGTTCGAAATGTTCGTCTATTGTAAGTGATACGTCATTCACGTATATCATTTTCGATGAGTACCTAACTTGTCTAGCTATTGTGTACCAGATTCAAATGTCGAAATTAGGTGACATTGCTAACTTTATTGGTAGTTTGTATTCATCTCTATCCCACCAATCCGAAACTAGGTAATGTTCATCATCTATTTTCTGTACGTCGAATCTGATTCCTTTGTTATACCTTCGTTTCCAAGGTTTAACACATTTTCATTCGAAAGGGTAAGGCATTCCCGCTGTCAAACTCAATATTGCACCTAACGCGTATGGATCACGAAAAGGTAATAGACCGGTAGGTCTATAATATAGCTTGGTACATTCTGGTAAGAGTTCTTCATAATTGTCCAGACGTGATCGGACTAATATTGTCTCTTTTCTTCGAGGTTTCGGTACTTCGAAACTGAGAATTAACAAATCCATACGTTCGTAACCGAATGTCTCTTGAATCATTTTATAGTTGTAATAGTGATCTGTCATGATACAAGGTTCATCATCTTGTTCATCTTGTTCGTCTACACCCATCATTGCTGAGCTTATTACATGTTGTCCTAAATTGACAGCATTTGATTGAGTGACTAACTCAATATCAAGGTATTGTTGGTCATTTTTCATTTCCTTAAGCTTGTCTAATGCTGCGTAATTCACAGTAATCTCTTTCTCCTCCGTTTTAGGTTTGACAGAATTGGTTTCCATCTTTACTGTACTTCTGGTAGGACAATCTTTCGCAAAATGACCAGTTTGCTCACAAATAAAACATTGATCTTTAGCTCGCATTTCATCAAGTTTTTCTTTACTATGTTTCTTCACATATGTATCTGTGGGTCTCCTTTCCTTGTTTGTGTTATTTCTTCGTTGACCTCTATCATTTTTGTTTCGATTTGTAGACTTCGGGCTCATACTATTCGATGTGACATTTGACCGCTGTCTTTTGTCACGTGACCGTTCGTTTAGTTCGTTTCGCCTTTTAGACTTCCAGTAAGGTTTCTTCTTGTCCTCATATGTGCATCTCGGATTATCTGGACGTTCATTACGAGGTTTATTGAACTTTGGCTTGTCTGCAAAGTAAGTTTCATGCCATTTTATTCCTATTGCTTCATTAGCCCGTTCGATACTGATGAGACGATCTCGTAGATCACTCATGCTCACTTATCTGGACTCAAGTTATCGAGTCGTAATTGTCTTTGATATTGGGGATGTAAGCCGTCCCAAATCTTTCTAATATGATCCCTTACTGATATATCTCCTAGATTCTCTGCTAGTATTCTGATATCATACAAATATTTTTGTATGTTTCTTCGACCTTGTTTGTTCTGATTAAATTGTTTTCGTAAGTCTTCAGAGTAATTCACTGGAAAACAGTAATTCATCAATTCTTCATAGAACTTTTCGAGAGTCCATTTTCGATAATCAACGCCTATGTGCTGTCGGTAGAAATCTATAGCTTTGCCTTTCAGAAAGGTAGGTAATACTCCAACTTGTTCTTTCGGTATTTTGTCTAATCCAGTGTAACGCATGTACAGATTAGTTTCCGTGATGAATTTGCTGTACCTATTCATATTAGGTTCCCCATCATATGGGTTTGGAGGTAAGGCTTTTATTCCTGCAGTCTGTATTTTCAATCTCATCATATCACGCTTCCATTTGCATTTAGCACTTTTCTTCTTCTTTTTAGTTCGTTCGGAATCACTTGAGTTGATACTGGAAGGTCCCAGTAAGGTATCGTCATCCGAATTATCAGGACTACTAGGTGAACTAGGTGAGCTTGAAGAGTCACTCGAGTCTGAAGGACTCAATGGTTTTCTTGACGACTGACGAATAACTTGTTTTAGGAAACTGTGTTTACCTAGGTTATCAATTGGTTTCGCTGAGGCGAACCTTTCTTGGTATTTCTTTTTTGTTTCCTTTTCTTTCTTTCTATCACGCTTATCTTTGTTTTTCATCTTCTTAGATTCATCAGGCCTCGTTTGGCCTTTACCAGTAAGTTTGACAAGTTTACGAGTCGCTCGGGCAGGTCCTAATTGTTCCGTTTCAGAAGTTTCATTCTCTTCTGTACTAGTATCAGACGAGTCTCCTCCGCCTCGTCTCTTGTCATCGGAACCATCAGAGCTTGGCCCTGAGCTATCAGGAGGTCCTCTGTGAGGTGGATGTGTCTCTTCATCTCCCGAGAAGGTATCAGGTATCGGACTATGCTTGATGTTCTTCTCCTTCTTTTGGAATTCTACAGTCCTTTGTCCTGAGCTGCGCGATTTTGATCTTGATTTGTATCTCCGGTGAGTTCTTACTCTCTCTTTTCTTTCTTTTTCTGACATATTCAGACCAGATGGTCCGGGACGATCCTGATACAGGGTCGGAACACGCTGCATGGGCACGCGTCGTCCCTCAAGTTCTCTTTGTTCTTGGAGAAGGCGTTCCTCTTGGACCGAAAGTAAGTATTCCATTTGCTTATCGATGTCATCAATGGTGGAGAAAGCTAACCCAGTATTTCCATAGTTCCTTGGATCAGGGTATTTTCCCTTATCGCTCGGTTGCGTGTAGATACCCGAGGTGAATTCCTCCTGATCAAAGCCGGAAACTATAGGTGAGATTTCATCTGATTTGTTTGCTCTCTGTCCAAAAATCACGATGGCACTAGCTCATGCCCATTCGCGAACTTCATCAGTTTTCTGACGACGTCTTTCCTCAAAATTTCGAGTCTTTCTTTGTGCTTTACGTTCCGATTTACTGCCATAACTTGTACCTGAAGATATGTTGTCTTCCTCCTCTTGCTCGTCAAGCTTTACCGTTTCCTTGTTTGCCGAGTCGGTGCGTATCTTATCTTTGTATTTCTCTGCAAATTGACTAATATCTTTGCCCAGTTCTTCGACTCGTCTGTCGAATGAGTCGTATCTGCCTGATAATACTACGAAACGATTATTAAAGGTTCCCAAGAGTTCTTTGTTTAAATTTTGAGTGCCTCTGCTTAATCTTTGATAGGGAGTTTCGAATATCGGGTGTTCTGGTGACGATTTGTCACCATCACTCGATCTTTCGTCATTGCGCCTTGTTCCGTGTCGGTGAGTTACCGTACGAAATCCTTCTTCGTCTTCTGAGGTCTTACGAGTTATTTCACTAGGAACGGTTCGGTATTCACTCTGAGGAGTAGGTTCATTCTTCTGAACTTCTTCCGCTACTGAACTAACACTTTCTTTGGTTGTTACAGTTTCTATGGTATGTGCAGCCGAGGGGAAGTATCCCGCCGGCCTCCAAGCGAGTAAAGAGGATGTCTCTCCGTCATTTACTGGTAGGGTACTGACCCTTGGTTCTTCGCCGGCCCTCGCCCTTCTGAGGCGGCCCACGGCGGCATCAAGCGGTACATTCGCTTGGGAAATACTTTGGGGGGACTCTACTGCCCCTGATGCTGCAGCTAGACTATGTAAGTCTTTATCTTCGTTGTTGTCGTCATTACCTTCTGATGACTTGCTCATCTCGAGTTGTCGTTTCGAGTTAGGGGAGAGCTGATCCTCAGCTGCTCCAAATGAACCCCTTCGTCTGTAGGTCCGTCTCTTGATCGGTACGTCTCGATCAACTTCGCGTGGGATTCCCTTCATGGAACGCAATGCTAAAACATTGCGGGTGGCCATAGATATGGTGAGTACTCAAAGAAACTTTACAAGACTGATTGAAACTGATTGAAACTTAGCTGTTTTTGTGAGTTTTCGAATGATGAGTCAACTATGCGGGTACCGGTAGGTTGATCAGACCTCCTTTGGCTCCTCGACAATGTCGACTAGTATAATAACGAGTTCAGATGTTAAGCAAGACGGTTGGAACAGCCAAAAATATGTGATGAATGGATATTCGGTCACACTGAAGAATTCTCCTGGAGCTCAGTTCACACGTCTACTGGCTGGAATAACCGTAGTATTGTGTGTATAACGAGGGGGGAGAATCCTCCTTACATGTCGCTATCTACTTGCTATTTAAACTAAAATACATGAGGCATAACATGAGGGAAATAGTGCTATACTTAATCCGACTTTCCTGATCTTAAGTAATCAGTACTCAGATAATACGAGTGACTGTTACATCGTCACACAGACTTCCATGCTGACTGTCGTTTGTGGTGATAGCGGCCACGGCCACGAACGACATGTCACATGGTCACGTGACAGTGTAAAATTCCCACTAGTCTACTTGTCTTAACAAGAGAGAGAGAGGTAATGCTGAGCTTCTTCACACCTTGTTCTCTACTCCTATCTCAAATGCATCTGTCTAAAATAAAAGGTATAAATGACTCCTTGGAACTTGCCTTTTATTCAGGAAGTTCTAGAGGTACTACAGTCATTAACCGGTCCTTTGAATACCTATTACAGATCTACTTTTACAGCTCACCACATAACACCTTTCTCAATAGTCTGATTGCCTACCATGAGATACATCTACTAAAAAAATTTCTGCTCATAATATAGACAGGAAAAATAAATATAGCCAATGGAAAAAACATAGATGACTGTCACATAAACAGCTCCTTTGAACACTGTGTGATATTACAAAATGCCTAATATTGGCTAACTTGCTGACTTGGCGTAATAACTAGCAGGTAGCACCACGTGTTTGCAACATGCAGTGGGGTAATGATTCTGGTTCTTCCCAATCACACAAGTAAGTCTATAAAAGGATCTGCTCAAAATCTCGTATCAGGATCTACGCAATCAGCAGACCTACACAATCAACTTTCCAAACGCGACTGGTCACCAAGCCAGCTATCATGGGCCCAAGCAATTGAGTGGCCTAGGCAACAGTAACCCGTTACCACCCAAGCGCTGTAGTGGGTGGTGTGTGTCTCTGAAAGCACTACCAATGTCCATCCTACTAAGGGTGCTGAATGTATGAAGAAACCTTCAAAAGTGAGATGTCGATGCTATCAGACTCTAAATCCCCACTACCGTCAGAGACATGATGGAGGGGTGTAGGGATGCCAAAGTATGAAAGGGATAAGCTAATAGGGCTGCCGCTCGAAAGGGGGGATCACAGAAGGCTGCCGACGTAGTGGAAACTCAGACACAGGGTCGGCAGGAGTGTATGAGATGAATATAAGAACTGAACTGGAGCAAGTGGGTGGAGAAGGTGCCGCTGGGTCATCTGGTATAATGCCTGTATCGCTAAATAGCCACCGACATCAAATAGAGGGGGCAGGAGTGTGGGGGACGCCACACAAATCTGCCGACCTTGCATAAATGTGATAGATGGAAGAAAAGGGTTGTATAAGATGGATATATGAACTAAGCTAGAATGAAAGGCTGGAATGGGCGCCGCAGAGGAGTCTGATAGGAGGCCTGTGTTGCTAGAGGGCCGCCGACATCAGATAGAGGGGCGCCGACGAGGTACAAAGTGCGGGAAGGAGGCTCAGGGTTAAATCCCGAGCCCTACTCACTCACTAAACGTCAGAGCGACGGAGGTGTATTGAAGGTGGCGGAGGCAAGTGGAATGATGAGTCAAGCAAGAGGAGATGTCCAAGATAGTATATAGTCAAGGGGGGGGGGGAGCTCAGTACAAGAGGGGAGACTCAGAGTGAGGGATATCTTGAACTCTGGTGCTTGGACTGGTACATACTCTCTCTAAGATGATCTGTCTTCTACCAACCTAATATAAGCTCTATATATACTCTGCTGCTGTCACCAATATGTCCTACTGTCTGACAACATCTCCTGAGCCATCTGGGTTGCCAAGGGCTGCTGCTGGAGTGCCCAGGTGAAATCTGCAAGCGGCAACGTCAGGGAGGCATCCAATAGCATGGAATATTGAGTATCTGCAATAATACGGGCGCTAGTAGAGTTGGGCTTGGCGGCACAAGTCGGCAGCTTGGCACGCCGATGTACCACATGCCTACCTTCCATACATGGTCTAATGGGGGCCACCGCATTGGGGGGAAGTCGGGAAATGTTGGAGCCGATGATTGGAAGCTAATATCGCATATATGAGACAAGGGGTGCATCAGTCAGTGTTCCTGAGGTGTCCGATGCATCAGCGGCACTCAATACAGAGTGTAGGCGATCCCTAGTGACTAATATGAGTGGCCGGAGCGGCAGTGCTGTGGGGGACTGCTGGATCAGCGCCAGATATGTCATAATGAGGCATGTAAGCACATATAACAATATATAGCTCCCTAGGCAATGGGGGACTGCTTGGTAAGCTGTAGGAGGCGTTGGCGAAGGTACCTGAGGATGTCTGAGTGTCTGCTGCACCAATTGACGCCATGGGGGGCTGACTCGGAGGCGTCTAGAGTTGCCGTTGTAGCGCACTGGCTCCTCCTGTGCCAGTACACTCATACTATGGCTCCCTCTTACTGCAGATACCATATCCCAGCACTGCCGACACCTGAGAGTGTGAGGGCACACTCCTATTGCACTCGGGACATCATTTGAGCACGTATCCATTGATTCCAGCACACGTACTGTACTGCGGCGCCCTCTTATGACCCAAATTGATCCGCCGATGGCTCCCCGACACTCAGACAGGTCCGCCGACAGCTCCTACCCAGCACCAGGCACTATAGGACACATCCCTCAGTGACTACGTGCCGCCGATCTTATGATTTACCATACGTACAGCCGTGCGGCGACTCTGGATGCCTCCGAGTCGGCCCCCCTTGGCGCCGATCAATGCGGCGGACACTCAGACATCCTCAGGTACCCTCGCCGACGCCTCCTACAGCTTACCAAGCAGTCCCCCATTGTCTAGGGAGCTATATATTGTCATATGTGCTTACATGCCTCATTACGATGTATCTGCCACCAGTCCGGCAGTCCCCCACAGCACTGCCGCTCCGGCCACTCATATTAGTCACTAGGGATCGCCCACACTCTGTATTGAGTGCCGCCGATGCATCGGACACCTCAGGGACATCGGCTGATGCGCCCTTTGTCTCATATACGCGATATCAGCCTCCAATCATCGGTTCCGATGTTTCCCGACTTCCCCCCGACGCGGCGGCCCCCATTAGACCATGTATGGAAGGTAGGCATGTGGTACATCGGCGTGCCAAGCCACCGACTCGCGCCGCCAAGCCCAACTCCACCGGCGCCCGTGTTATTGCAGATACTCAATATTTCATGTGATTGGATGCCCCCCTCACGTTGCCGCTCTCAGATTTCACCTGGGCGCTCCGGCAGCGGCCCTTGGCAACCCAGATGACTCAGGAGATGTTGTCAGACAGTAGGATGTGTTGGCGACAGCAGTAGAGTATATATAGAGCTTATACTAGCTTGTAGATGAAAAAGGATTCCAAGCCTAGCAAGGATTCCAAGCCTAGCAAGGATTCCGAGCCTAGCAAGGATTCCAAGCCTAGCAGGGATTCCAAGCCTAGCACGGATTCCAAGAGCATGTACCAGACCGAGCGCCAGAGTTCAAGATATCCCTCACTCTGAGTCTCCCCTCATGTACTGAGCCTCCCCCTTGACTATATACTATCCTTGACATCTCCTCTTGTTTGACTCCACATTCTACTTGCCTTCGCCGCCTCCGGTACGCCTCTGCCGCTCTGACGTTCAGTGATCCGGCGCCCCTCTATTCGACGTCGGCGACCCTTCGGCGACCCAGGCTTCTCATCAGACTCCCCTTCGGCGTCGTTTCCAGCCTTTCACTCCAGTTTATCCCATATATTGATCTTATACGGTCTTTTCCTTTCATCTATCGCGTTTACGCTACTTCGGCGAATTCCTGCGGCCTCCCCCTCAGTCCGGCACCCCTCTATTCGACGTTGGCGGCCATCCGACGACCCAGGCATCCTATCAGACGACCCAGCGGCGCCTTCTCCAGCCACTCACTCCATTTTATCCTTTATATTCATCTTATACACTTCATACCTTCCTGTGGCCGAGTTTATACCACGTCGGCAGCCTCTTGTGATCCCCCCTTTTGAGCGGCGGCCCTGTTATCCTATTCCCTTTATCCAGCGGCATCCTTAGACCCATCCATTACGTCTCCGACGGTTCCTGGCACCTGCCGGGTAGTAGGTCTTTGAGAGTCTGATAGCGTCGGCATCCCATTTTTGGAGGTTCCTTCATACATTCAGCACCCTTAGTAGGACGGACATCTGTAGCACCTTCAGATACGACACCGCCGACCGACACCGTAAGGCTGTATATATGGTAAATCGTAAGATTAGCAGTCTGTAGTCACTGAGGGATATGTCCTATAGTGCCTGCTGCTGGGTAGGAGTTGTCAGAAGGCCTGTCTGAGTGTCGGAGAGCCATTGGCGGATTGATCTGGGCCTTCGGAGGGCACCGCAGAACAGTACATGTGCTGGAATCACTGGAAACATACTCAAATGGTGTCTCGAGTGCAGTAGGAGTATGCCCTCACACTCTGAGGTGTAGGCGGCACTGGGATATGGTATCTGCAGTTAGAGGGAGTCATAGTATGAGTGTGCTGGCACAGGAGGGGCCAATGCGCTACACCGCCTGTCATGGTGCATTCGCGGAGTCGGGTCCCGTGTTGCTCCATGCAGCGGTCCAATGCTTCCTTCATCATCTCCTTCCTCAGTAGGTCGGTTATCTTAGGTACATACCCAGGATATATCTTCCTGTACTTCGCTAACTGGTCCTTAATTTCCTTCACATTCATATCATCAATGATCTCCTGGTCCACCTCCAGTTTCACAGCCTTGATACGCTCCTCCTTGCCCAATTTTTTCTGTTGTCAAAGCTCACATTTTTGTCTTTTTGCAACACATGCCTCATCCCTCTTCACATTGATTTTGCACCATCACTTCCTATCTATTCCAGCCACATCCTCCAGTCGAGCCTCTTCCTTTAAGAATTTTTCATATTTTTCTCCAGTGAGTTCTTTGCTAATGAATTCTTCCATTCTATTGCTGCGATATCTGAATAATGAGTTGAACAGCTCCATTGTACCGTTTGGTTTGTGCCTGTGAAATACCCGGAAGGCGCCAAGTGCACCTTCATTTGTGTTATTTGTTGCAGACATCCATGTGTTAGAGAATGCTGTGTGGCTGATCAGGATTCTAAAGGGCGATGGCTGGTAGGCTGTTCGACCCCAAAGAGAGCCAATCAGGTCTCAGTGATGAGAGGGAGCATCACAGATGACAGGAAAGTCACAAAGATGACATAGGAGTATGTCCAGGATTGTCTAAAAGGCTCGCAAAGCTCAACCGGACGACCGTATGATGGAGGGGACCAAATGGGGAGTAGTCCAAACCAGGAAACAAGGGTCCGAACCTGAACAAGCTGGGGGTGGTGCATGAAGGATGGAGGAAACGTGTATCAATGGTCCGGAGTATCAGAAACATGTGCCAGAGCTGATGTTGTAGAAATGTCAGAAGGTCTGAACTGGACTCGGGTGGATGTCAAGAATACTGACGAGGGTCCGAAGACATCATTGGACGCTCAGCTAGGCAGGGGGAAGTCGAGAAATGAGTGAAAGGGCCATAAAATAGGCATACAGCGCCGGGCTGTGGTTAGAATCAAGAACTAAGAGCAAAGATGGAGAGAGGTGAAGCAAGAGAGTAAATGAGGGTGAACTCTACTCCATTGAAGTATACTGGGAGTCTACAGTGGTCATCTACCACCCACTACTTCTCCTGGACTAGCTAGTACATGCTTCCTTTTATACTGTACTACCAAGTCAAGTCATGTATGCGATGAAACAAGCATATAGGATAAAAGGGTCAACGGAAATGGGTCGGAATGGGCCACAATGGTCTTAGACTCAAGCCTGAGGCTGTCAGGGTACTCATTTGGGAGTCTAATTTACCAATCCGAGTCAAAGGGGTGAGTCCAAAGATGTGAAACGTGTAACGGAAGGTAAAACAGGTCAAAACATGAAACATCTGAAGCTTCGGAATGCCTGGATGGAGTGGCTGTGTAGCCCAAACCTTCATCAAACTAGTCTGGACCTGCACAGCCACCTCAGACAATGCATCGGGTGTTTAGGGTTTGTCTGTCGGCTATTGGAATATTGCAAAGAATGAAAGAGTCAAGAGTCTGGATGATTCAAAGTATGTTTTACTGTCTGGGACACCATGTGAGGCAGGTATGTGACCCTAGGGTGTGCCATATGGTCAGGGCATTGGGTGAGTCACATCTGCTTTGGGTGACAGTTCTGTGCTCAGCTTGGAAGGTCCTGTGGGGTGCAATACATTGGAAAGGTTGCAATGCACCAAATAGTCTGAAATGCATGGAAGGGCAGTGTACAATGGTCACCCTGTGACCTTGAGAGTCTAGTGATGTGATCTAGTTGTTGGATGGGTGCTGTGGGCATGCTGACTTGCTCAGGTGACCTGAGGGATAGTCTGTTGATGCTACAGAAGTGTCTATGTGCACTACAACGCACGTATATTCTTTTTCCTTTTCTTTTTCCTTTCCTTCTCCACCTATTATTGTCCCTTATACCTATCCCAGTCATTTGTTTATTCTTATTCTTCACCCCAATGTCGTATGGACACTTAGTTAGTTCATTAATCATTCCTATTACCTTATTCCGACATCTCTGATCCTTCCTCTGATCTGTTCCGACCACATGACCTAACCCTGTACCCTATGACATCACATTCCTTCCCTTAGTCGATAGTCCTTTCCCAGGCTCATAGTCTATATAGGTAGCTAGCCTTCCTATAGAGGCCCCTTGCCTCGACATTCATTGGATCTCCGACTATACACTCGTTTGTCTCTACATCGTTGTCGACTGTCCCTTGGATTATCTGAGGGATGGTTCTGCTGCTTATTAGGGTTATTTCTTAGTTAGTAGTCTTCGGCGATATGAGTGTTAGGCCGTCACCTAACACCATATGGCCTCCTTCTCTTCCTTGGTAAGTGCTGCAATTGAACTATCTTTGTTAAATTCTGACAAAAATCTCTCCCAGGTTGACAAAGTGCTGTTCAGGAAGGCTTTGAAAAGCTCAATCAGTTTGGGGAGCCTTCCAGTGGTAATAAGTTTATGTATTGCCTCGATTGTATTGGGATGATTCCATGACTTATTTCCATCAAGAATTGCCTCTTTAGGCTTGGATTAAGTTGATAAGATCCTCTCTGGCTGAGCAAACAGCGTCCTAATGTGTGATCGGACCTGTGTAAATATGCAAGACTTGAGTTAGTATCCATACTGTTAGGGAGTAGGCCCGGGGTTACACCGGTTCGATCCTTTTGCCTAAGCAACGGTGTGTTGTGCAGAGGTGATCTTATCTACCCACGTCTGGCTGTACCACGCGGTCCCTTACTAGCCTTCCTAGTCGCGGTCCGAGTTATGGATGCTTTCAGATACGAGGTGATAGTAAAGCAGATTGGGATTTCCAAGAGGCGTGATAGTACAAAGCACACAGTAATAGCTTGCTGTAGGGCAAGCTTTACACCAGTGTGTTAAGAGGATCGAAAGATGGGGAAATGAGGGCCTAATCCTACAACTATTTATGCTCCCAGATATTCCATTTTCCGTCCTATTTCTTACTCATCCTGTCTCCACTTTACTCCACTTTTCTCCATCATTACATCTGTTCCTTTGTCATCCTGCTGCGCTTCGCTCCACTTTGCTCCAATCTTTGTAAGGTCGTCTCCACTATGACAGAATTCTTTGGAGTTGCTGACTGAGACAATAGAGGTGGTGCTCCGATGTGGAATGCTCCACTGTCAGTACTCCATAACGATGTCATTGCCGTCATTGAGTGGCATCTTTGCCCTTGGAGCGATGTAGGCTGCTCGGTATGTGATTCTTCGGAATTCATCTCGAGGTCCAGCGAGGGTAAGCATAACTCGCACATCAGTGTTGAGGTGCCGGGTTGGTGTAGAGTATGGTCCAAGGCATATCATGAACTGCATAAGCTCTGCTGGCGGGTTCTGCTGGGTTCTGGTGACTAGCCATGCTTTGCCTTCATATCGTATGTCTCGAATGTAATGCCATATCCTTCGTTGTATAAGGAGTTGTAACTGCTTGGTCTCCAGGTTCGCATCTCTCGGTAAATAAAGGTTTGCCTGTATCGTAGATGCTGGACATGGTGTGTGCAACTCTGGTCTATACCATCCAATCATTCTCCAAGTTATTGGGTTTGCAGTTCGAGGGGTCCGAGTCGTGATCGTGAGTTCCTCTCGTTTCTTGGGTACTATTGGGTTTGGTGGATTGGAATGCATTGTATCTTGAAGGTGTCGCTCGGTTTCGATGTGACAGTCACGTGTACCAACTGTTGCTGTGCATACTATGTAGTATACTCCATAAAGGACCATGTAAACTCGTGCACAGACTTGACAGTGCTGAAATGCCAGTGAGGTCTTCATAAACCTTATTAGCCTTTAGCCTTTTAGCGTTTAGGCTTTAGTAGTTGTGCTTCTAGACTTCTAAGAAGTTTGATCACTTCTTTTGATCGAGGTTGCTCTGGTTGCTTGGTCGGCGGCGTTAGAGTGGTATTCCGCGGTAATAGGCAGTCGGCGGTGTTAGCTGTTAGCGGGATTACGTATCTGCTTCGGTGCTTCTAGCGCTCGGGTGGTAACGGGTTACTGTTGCCTAGGCCGCTCGATCGCTTGGGCCCGTGATAGCTGGCTTGGTTACTGGTCGTGTTTGTAAAGCTGATTGTGTGGATCTGCTGATCGCGTCGATCCTGATGCGAGATTTTGAGCGGATCCTTTCACATACATAGATTCTAGCTGAGTATAGTCTCACCTTCTGCAATCTAGGCCCAAGTTCCAATGCATTCACTTCTTCAAGAGAGGCCCCTCGAATAGATGTGATATAAGGGATCAAAATGGCCTCCCAATATAGTGCCATACATGCAAGTTCTGTAAGTGTAGGTGCATCATTGAGACCCAGTCGTACATTCTCTTCTAAATGATTCAGTCTAGGTCTTTCCTTCAAATATTGGATCATCTCCATGAACTCAAGGAATTTGCTCAGGTGAGCAAGTGTTTCTATAGTAGCATCAAGATATGAGGAATACCGAGTATTTGATGTATCTGGAAACGTGAACATTCTGCAAAGATGCACAATGCACCAATCTCAAAAGACGTGATGCCAACCTATGCATTTTACCATGCAAGACTCAAGTAAGTACCTATACATAGATCCTAGCTGAGTATAGTCTTATCCTTCTTGTCATCCTTATCATTGAAAAGCGATCCTATGAGGCCCATAAGCTTGACACCACCTGCCTTTGAAACTTTGCGAGTGCGTTTCTTGGCCGGTGATTCCTCTAGATCACCATCAGCAAGGTCTAGGATGGCCGCATTATCTTTATTGGCCAGTAGACAATCTGAGATCCTATGTTTCTTCCATTCTTCCTGTATAGTTAAGTCACCACCCTTTACAGAATTTAGATCTTTATGCATACCACACCCCACCCAAACAAACATCACAATATGCCTTCACTCATCCTCTGGAAGTGACCACAAGGCCTCATTAGCAAGTTCATCAGCCAGCTGCTTTGTCAATTTTAAATTTTTTTCGTTTTGTACTTCTGCTGTTAGCTCATTCTAGGCTGACTCTCCTCCCACTTCTAGTATCATCTCTCTTTGGCCCTGAGAAGTGAACTCCTCACATTCACTCTTGAATATTGAGAAGAAATGCCGAGCTCCCAGCCCCACATTGATGTTTCTTCTTTCCAGGCAGCAAGCAGCCAGTGCTTTGCTTTCTGATCCTCCACGTGGTCGCCATGTGATCCATGGTACTTCAAAGTGGCTGTTTCAATGTCCAGAGGGGGACTTATCGAATCTAAAGTAAGTTTTTAATAGACTCGAGTTAGTACCTATTAATAGATCCTAGCTGAGTATAGTCTACCTTTTTCTACAGCTAGCAGACTCCTTTTCCAAATATCGATGATGTTATTCATGAAGTTAACATTGCCCTTCACTTGAGTCTCGGCTCGGTGATTTGCTGCAAGCCGTGCATTTCTAAAGCAAATATGCCGAACTGTGTACAAACCATTGTTGCCTTTGCTTTCCACCGGTAACTGGTAATTCAGATGGAATGATTTGATATTCTGACTCTTGTTTGTTGTTCTATCTCCGCCAGTTGTGAATCCTTATGAACATGGTGAGTTTCATTTTTCAGAAAGCTCTTCAACATTACAAATGAACTCACCAACTGTCTTTCTCATTTCCTCTGTGAGCTGCACCTTGGAGGCAATGCCAGCCTCACAAATCATTCTCCTGATTAATCGAATGCTAGGTATGTTGATTCTAAGACTCTTTGTGGACAAATTGAACTGAAGAGACTCACAGGTAAATATTACGAGCTCTGCAAAAACCTTCCCACATTTCGTCAAGGGACACCCAAGGCTGCACATTCAGCAAACAAGCAAACGGACACGAGTATTGAATGAGCCCTTTAAGGTGAGTTTCATTGTGTTTCTTGAGTTTTTATTGATGATTATAAGCTAATGTACTCGCTTCTTTGCTTGTAAAAGTTGCATTCGACAGGCTTTGAGTTTCTGTTTCGATTTGTCCAATCGCTCTTGTAAGTGTTTTGCATGCTTCTCAAACTCGTTTGTATTGCGCTTGTTACGAAAATTGTGGTTATCTAATGCGGCGTGGGCTAGATTTTACACACCGAGTTGCGATGCCAAATCAAGACTATTTCGAAAGGCTACTACGGCAGAACAGTGGTGGCGACTCAAGAGTAGCAAACCACGGATCGTCTGGAGAAGACACGGAGGACTCTAATGATTTGCAATTAGGACTAACTAATATGCACATTGGACATACTCCACCGCCGGAACGCAGTCTGGCGGCGATGGAAGAAAGGAATGTCGCAAGGTATACGGAACTCCTGCAACGAAGACATTATCGACGTGGTGCAACTAGAAGATTTGTACACGAGAGCTTGGTGTGCGCCAATTGTTACTTGGCCTACCAACGAAGCTGGGTACTTGCGGAATGGCTCATGAAGAACTTCACGGAACGGTTAGTGTCAAGGGAAGCAGCCGATGTCAAGATTCGGCATAAGCCCGGACCCTCGGACCGAACAGAAGACCAACCATTACCGAACCACGGAATGAGTGCATACGACCATGAGGTATCCATATGGCTTAGCAATAGGGATGTCTATGCATTGAAGGTCGGCGTGCGAGCTTGGATCAATCAGCATCGTCACCAGACCTTGTGCAGTCACACGGCAGTGGAAGTCGATTGGCCAGTTTACAAGCGGCCACCTTCGGACATTGAACATCTTACGGAAGAAGCGATAGAACGCTTAATGCAGGCTTGGCGAGCGTCAGAGCCAGGGGTAATTACAGTTGATGAGTGGAATAGCCGTGAGCACTTTGGACAGAGGCTGCAGCTAACCACGGGCCCAGGACTACAACTATCGGACATCGAAGTCGCGGCGAGGCACAGAAGGAGTGTAGCGGAGCACACTCGTTCGCCGGGAGAAGATCGGCAAGCTCTGCCGATCTCGAACCCTGATATCACTATCTCCCCCATGATCGAGGATTAAGCGGCAGAAGCTCGGCCCGAGAACGGAGCGCCAGAGAAGCGATAGTTTGGCAACTATCATGGGAACCCGTCTGGGAACGGAGAAGGATCGCGGGGTAAAGATAAGGAGAGATTAACATGTGATAACGATTTCAGATCGGAGGAAGCACGGAAGAAGCTTCTCGAAGCATCGGGGTAGTAGGACTCAAACAAACCCTCCTAATATGGTAGAAGTATTGTGATTCAACACTAGAGGAAAGTATCGGTGTTGGCACCAGAGTAGAGTACTGGTGTCAGAGAAAACATATTGTCTAGACCAATAGCAAGGCTGTAGTCGGTAGTAATAGGTAGTCGGTACTATTTAGTAAATAGGTTATTTAAGGGCCAGCTGAGCGGGGCATTGTCCCTCAGCAAAATTATTTTGTACTCTCAATCGAAAACTGTACCCTTTTGATTGAAACCCTGTTCTACTACTGAGGTCAAGCTTGAGCCTATAGCTCGCTTCTAAAGTAGTACACCTATCACCTTCGTTCCGTCTCCAATCGATTATCATCAGAAGGAATAAGCAGGGACTTGTTCCGGTACGCTTAGACTGACCACCTCGTCTAAAAACACTGGTCCTAACAGCGCTGATCTTTCTTCTTCAGTTTCTTAAGATCCTTCTTCAGACTCTCCGCATGCTGTTCTTTGGCATTACATTTGATTCTTTGCTCTGAAAGAGCTGTTGTGAAGCTCTGCAGAGATGCAGAATGTGAACTGAGTTTAAAATGAAGTGAATTGATCTGGCACATTGAATTGGTGAGTTCTGGCTCTCTTTGCCAGATTTGCATCTCTAATCCCTTTTGTTGTTCTTTCAGGGATATATTTAATGCTTTGCAGCATTTTATGACAGTGTGGGCATAGCGAAGGTCCTTTGAAATGGTGAGATTGCGATCCTGAGCTCTCTGCAGCCGACCTGTTACCTCTATAAGTAAATTTTGTGTGTCTTTAAGCTTCTCCTTCAATGATGTATTTTCTTCTTGTAGGGTTTTGATTTCCTTCTGCAGATGGTCTGTATTGGCTGCTTGTTCAATAGTTTTGCAAAGTGCCTTTGTAAGTTCTTCTCCTTTTTCTTTCAGTTCTATGTTAAGTCGACTGATTGTTCAAGTTGTTACTTCAGGTGTCTCATTCTCCTTGTTGGCCTGAAGCCTTTCAAGTCTGATTGACAAGACATGTCTCGCTGCTAGGGACTTTGCTTCGGATTTCTTCTTGAATACCATTCAATATCTGAAAAATACTGTAAGATGTCTAAATACACTTAATAATTGATTACATACACACAGCAGCTGGGAAAAGGCCTTTCTAGGGTTGCTTCTTGATGGGATATGAGCTTTTGCCACAGTTGCCAGAAAGTCAACTATCCTTTTTTTCTTCTCACGTGCTCGTTTCTTTCCTTATTCTGCCACTATTGGATTAGTCAGTAGCATCTTCAGGCTTCAACATACCTTGAACTTCAGGCCTTCCACATCATGTATCATGTCATTTTAAGTATACAGAAAATATTTTATGTATATTTTCTTGAATTCAAATGAAAAAAATTTCATTTGAATCAAACTAAACACTGAGATATAACAAAAAATGCATTCTTTCTCTGTCAATTTTCGTTATATTTTTTTCTTTTTTTGACTGTCCTAATCTTGGATACAATATACATTTTCCATTAATTTTCTAGAATATTTCAAGCATTGTGGAAGCTCTGAACCGAGCTCGAAGGCTAACATTGAATATGCAACACTCGTAAATCCATGTTGATCGCCGGCATGAGTTGGCAGGTGCCATGGGAAGGCACAGTTTTTCCTTGGGGATTGCCACTCACCATAATAAGAGAGGCAATGCTGAGCTTCTTCACACCTTGTTCTCTACTCCTATCTCAAACACATCTGTCTAAAATAAAAGGTATAAATGACTCCTCAAAACTTGCCTTTCATTCAGGAAGTTCTAGAGGTACTACAGTCATTAACCGGTTCTTTGAACACCTATTACAGATCTACTTTTACAGCTCACCACATAGCACCTTTCTCAAAACTTAGTGCATAGTCTGATTGCCTACCATGAGATACACCTGCTAAAAGAATTTCTGCTCATAATATAGACAGGAAAAATAAATATGGCCAATGGAAAAAACATAGGTGACTGTCACATAAACAGCTCCTTTGAACACTGTGTGACATTACAAAATGCCTAATATTGGCTCACTTGCTGACTTGGTATAACAACTAGCAGGTAGTGCCACATGTTTGCAATACATAGCGGGGTAACAATTCTGGTTCTTCCCAATCACACAAGTGAGTCCATTGTCTCCACAGGTGAATGGATCTGTTTACAAGCCAACTGAATTAGAGACAGAGCTTAAGGAAGTCCAAACTAACTTCGAGGCATATAAAAAAGAAGTGGGTGTTGATACTGTCAAGCTTCATGAAGAAGTTCTCCAATACCAGCGTGAATCCAGCCAATTAAGAGCATCACTCATAAAGGCCAATGCAAGGACTGAATTTCTCAATGGTGAGTTTGTTTAATGGGTGAAGCTCACCATCCAGATCAGAGTAGCATCATTCGTTTCAGGAACAGTATATCATGCATGACCAAGAAGCTCAAAATTGACGTAGAGATTGATTTTAGTACTCATACTGCGATGGGTATGAGCTAATATACTGTAACTTATGAATCATGAGTGAATAGAAAGCATTTTCTATCTGCGAGGCTCTCTTCTGCCAAGAAACTTACGTGATTATATCAACTGAATTCGGGCAATTGGGCATCACACTATAGCAGCGTGAGTCTGTATGTATTTCTGACGGTTTCATTCTGGACATCATTATCATATTTGATAGCACATACCGTAAGCTCGCCGCTTGCGCGGAGTGACAATCCTGTCCTGTACATCACAAGGACTGAATTCATTTTTTATTCCACACTTTTTCAGCGAGAAAGGGAACCAAAGATGTCACAGGTCCGAATGATGAGAAAAGGAAGCTGCTATTACCTTTTATTCTCGTGGAAGAATAAGCCGGTGGGAATGAATCGATTATTCCAGCGAGCGTCTTCCGTGACTTCCTGAAATTGCACAATACGATGCCTCTTGATCAAGGACTGCAGATACAACGGGACATTTTGATGATCCTGTTCGTTCATTTCGTTTCATGCACGAAGATGACCTCTCGATTTTTACGTTCAAATCCGAGTCATCACACTCTGAATAAGGATGATCTATCCTGGACAGGACTTAGGACATGCCGCTTAAGTTTCTTGAGCTCAGTAGCGATCTCGCTCGGTATCAATTGTCGGAGAATTTCCGGACCCGTACAGCAGGGACAAAAGGGGAGAGGAGCTCTTCAATCTACCGCGGCAGTGAGAGCTCCGTTCGATTGGGAGGTAGGAGGACAAGGGGACAAGCAAGCCCTAATTGACTCAAGTCTGGAAGCGCCGCTGTTCACACAGACTGGTAATTGAGGCGCTAGAAGGAGCCGACGTTTCCTATCATGTGCGGGATTGAAGGAGAATCCGGGAGCAAGAATCTCCGGCGAGCTTCCTGCGTATCATGGAGGGCACTTCTGATAGGTAGATACTTGATTCGAGATGCCTGCGCTCGGCAGACCAGCTTCAAGGACCTGAAGAAACGTGGAGACAGACTTCGGAACAGATTGTTTATTGGTGGATACGAGAAAGAATCTCACTGACCTTTCATATGTACATCCTGATTTTTCGCATCCATCTAATTTAAAGGTGATGTAGGATCTAAACGAAGGTAGTTCTCCTGACCGGAGCAAGACTGCAGAAAAGATCGACCCGGCGTGGTTCAATCAACCTGACAGACACTTCGGCAATACTGTCGAGCATAAGTCCGTGAGTGAAGCATCAGTAATGTCAACGACATGAAATGTCATGTGTAGTAGAAGAAGAGGCCGACAAAATTTTCCCGTAGAGGGTATTTGCCAAGAGAAAAATAGAGAAGTTCAGAACATTGCAGTAAATATAGCACCTTATCGCAGTTCACTCGTATTCTGTGAACAGAAGATGAGATATAAGGAAAGAGAAGGGCGGGCCAGCACATGGACGTGAAGAGGAATCGGTAATGAAAAGCTCGCGCTGATGGGTTCAGTATAGAGGTGTGGGAAACACTTGCCACGTCATGTATGTTCCGCGTTGTCGATCCCACTCTTTCCCTCGTGCTACCATGTAAAGGCGCGTAGAAAACGCAGAACAGCCCGCGTGGCTTTCTGAGATGCCGACTTGCATAGAATTTCGCTGACTTTCGACTGATGTATATCTGACGCCAGTTCGTGCGAGTGACTGCTTTGGTATGATCTCAAGCCATGCGACTCCTTCAATCCAAGGCCTCCGGATCCATATGCCTGGCTTCGAAGCTCTGAAAAGTGCATGGTGGGCTCAGGTCTTCCATCTATTTCTGACTTGATACTAGTATTTCTCCGCACGGTCTCTCCCGGATAATACCTATAAAATCCGCTCCCGCGACGCTTGTTCTATCTCAGTCTTTGCGGTGCTATCCTCAGTCAAGGACGAGACTACTGCTGCTTCACAATGCTGGCCTCCAAGTTCACCTACCTTGTCTTTGCATCTTTCGTCGCTGCTGTCTCTGCATCCCCTCTGTTCCGCAACTTCGTCGTGCATGAGCAGCGTTCGGAGATTCCGGATGGCTTCGTCAAGGTCGGTGCTGCTCCAGCAGACCAGGTCCTCAACCTCCGCCTGGCACTTGTGAACAGTGACATGGCTGGCCTCGAAGAGAAGCTCTACGCCGTCAGTACTCCAGGTAGTGCTCTCTATGGTCAACACCTTTCCAAGGAGGAGGTAAGTTAGGTTTTTCATATTGTCTTGTTTAATATTTTGAATTCATAATTTCAAAAGGTCGAAGAATTCGTCAAGCCAAGCCCCGACTCTGTCGCTATTGTCAACCAGTTCCTTGCCTCGCATGGTGTTAGCGCGACTGTGGCCTCCCCAGCAGGCGATTGGATGACATTCCAGGTTCCAGTAAGTATCGAAGGTAACGTCACAATTAGGTGCATAATCTAAATGGTAGCATGTAGGTCAGCAAGGCAAACGAAATGTTCTCTGCCGACTTTACGGTCTTCCAGCACCAGGACACAGGGAAGCAATCAGTAAGGACCCTAGCATATTCAATTCCGACAGAACTTCAAGGGCATCTGAACCTGGTACACCCCACAATCACGTTGAGTCTCGCTCTTTGATGTAAGATCCCTAGTACATTCACTCATGGTTTAATCAGGTTTGAAAATCCATTCGCGCATCTTCCCGTAGTCTCGTCTCCTTTGACCTCTGCCGCCTCGGAACAAAATTTGACTTCCAGAGCCGTTCCCTCGTCCTGTAATTCAGTTGTCACTCCGGCTTGTCTTCAGGCTATGTACGGCATCCCAACCACCAGAGCGACTCAATCGAGTAATATTCTCGGTGTTTCGGGTTTCATTGAACAATTCGCAAACTCTGCAGACCTGCAGACCTTCCTCCGTGCTTTGCGACCGGATCTCACTGGCACGACGTTCACGCTTCAGACTCTTGACGGAGGCCAGAATCCGCAAAATGCCAACGAGGCAGGAGTTGAAGCGAACTTGGACATTCAGTACACTGTCGGTGTGGCAAGTGGTGTCCCAACAAACTTCGTCTCAGTCGGCGAACGATTCCAAGATGGCGCCCTTGAGGGATTCCTCGATATTATCAACTTCCTGCTTGATGAAAGCAACCCGCCTCACGTCCTGACGACAAGGTGGGTATTGAAATCGATTAACTGAATCGCGCTGGCTGAATCGACACTACAGTTACGGACAGAACGAGAATACGATCTCTAGTAATCTTGCCAAGTACGTCCCCGAAGTGGCCGGAGTAAACTTGATTTTCATTTTCATCTTTATCTGCCAGCCAACTTTGCAATGCTTATATGCAGCTTGGAGCTCGTGGGACCTCCATCCTGTTCGCATCAGGTGATGGTGGCGTAGCAGGCTCCCAGTCCAGTCGATGCACGAATTTCCTCCCGACGTTCCCGAGCGGGTGCCCGTTCATGACTTCAGTCGGGTCAGCACGAATTTCATAATATCAATTCTTCTACAGCTCATCAAAATCTAATCTTCTCTAGTGCTACGACCGGTATCACCGAGACGGCCGCGTCTTTCTCCTCCGGCGGATTCTCGAACATCTTTACTCAGCCATCCTACCAGTCCTCAGCGGTCTCTTCCTACCTCACTGCCCTCGGCAACACCAACAGCGGCAGGTTCAGCCGTAATGGACGAGCGTTCCCGGACGTCAGCGCCCAGGGTGAGAACGTCGAAATCGTCGTTGGCGGACGTACTGGTACCGTCGCTGGAACGAGCTGCTCAAGCCCGATCTTCGCTAGTGTCATCTCGCTGTTGAACGATAGGCTCATTGCAGCTGGGAGGTCGCCCCTCGGATTCCTCAACCCGTTCTTGTACTCCAGTGCGGGTGCGGCGGCTTTGAATGATGTTACAACTGGTGCGGTTTCTTTCAATAAACTTTATGATATAAGGAATGCGGATGCTTACAGACGCGTATCTTCTTAGGGTCGAACCCCGGGTGCAACACAAACGGTTTCCCCGCTCGCGCAGGCTGGGACCCGGTAACTGGGCTCGGTACTCCGAACTTCGCTAGCCTTCTGACTGCCGTCGGACTCTGAATCGTTGTCTTTCCTCGTGGCGCTTGAAGCTTTAGCTATACTCGTAACTCAATTCCTTCTGACCTTTGTTATTATCTATTGGGCAATAAGTGTGTAGGCAAACACGCAATTTTGGTGTATCAGTAGAAAGAGGCAAATATCACGATATCATTACAGATGTATATTTTTTTCCTGGATACTTGTAGTTTCGGGTGCTTAGTGCGGCCTCTTCCAACGCAGACTCAGAACATATGCAAATTCATTTTCTGGCTGGGTCAAGGGGTCGGTGTATACAGTCTGTAGGAGACGAATCAGAAGTAACGTGAATCGTTCACTAGCACCGACAGACTTTGTCTTTTCTTCGATTCTGTGCAGAGGCAAACATGGATAAAGCCGAGAAGATTCTGACCGCTATCAACCTAATGAGATGTCATGATCGAGGGTGATAGGATGATAGATGTATATACCAAAATAAGGTATAAAAGAGCCCAAACGGCATATTTCACGCGTATATCTTCATCGTCACCAAACACATGTTGCCTGATCAGGGAGCCGATCAAGGCAAATACCCAAAGTATGATCTCCGACGTATTTTGACCAAAGATAAATCTTCAGGCCCAGATGGCCAGTGGACACGACACTCTGCAAGCGCTGAAAATTCTCGTGATCATTCGAACGAAGAAGTTGGCCGACGAATGAACGTTTTCGATCGTAGACCAGCATAGAATTGCCATCGACAGGTGATAGTTGCAATTTGATGATGAATGAGTTGTCCCCGTAGCTAGTTGGCTCATTCCCCTGGGGAATATTCTCTGCAGCTTGAGATGTCCTATTTAGCATGCCTTGAAGATTCGTGGTTGAGTATTTCGTCCGTATCCACGTTCCCGTATCGAGCGCAAGACAAGAGGTCTTATGACGTTGCCAATCTGATCGTTGGCACGCTTCACGGACATAACTCAGTTGTATAATATGACTCTTATCAGAGCTCTACGTACCTGCCCCGCAATAAGGAATCGATCGGCAACGAGAGCAATGGGCTGCTGATGGATTTCCACAGATGATACATCCAACGTCCTTGCATAGAGATCCGATGTCCCTGTGATTAAGTGGGTGGAGAGGGAGCAGGTAGGATGGTGTCATTCCAGTTATGCTCGACCTCGATCTGTCTTCACTCGAGTGGGTTGCATTGACCTCGAGGAGCTTCCGGAATACCGTGTGACCGCCAGGAGAGTTGAGCATCAGGTTGCCTTCCTCATCATCATCTTTGACATTCCCGAGCTTATATTCGACAGCAATAAGTGGAGTGCCATCTTCCATCTTGTACACGCCTGTGACCTTTCTCGTTTCGGGCAAGATATCAAATTTCGTGAAATACTAGCATAAAGCATTCCTTCCATACCTTCAGCTTGACTAGTCTATCCTTCTTACTATCCTCTGAAACGAAGACGGACTCCATCCCAAGCTCGTACATCATCCCTATGCTCTCGGAAAGCATGATTCGTAGCTCGTTGAACGAACCGATATCTCCTCCGCCAGCTATTTCTTGCAAGTTATATGATATCATCGCCTCTTTCAATGTCTTCCCGGAGCCCATGATCCAAGGTTCGAAACTCCCAACATTAGGTCTTCTGTGCTGGAAGAGCTCTGCATGTCGCTGGGAACGGTCGAGTGCCTTTGTCAGGCGCTCTTGTAGTGCATCAACGTGTAGTTTTGTTGACGCAGGCAGTTTCACTCCCATAGAGGAGAGGATTTCGAGAAGCTCATCACGTTCGTTAAGGATGGTCGCGTTTGTACCAGACCTGGAGGACATTCGTCAGTTGTAATAAGTAGACAAAGGCGACGTGAGCGTAAGGGTGGAACAGATATACAACATACAGGCGTTAAGCTTATATTGATTGCTCCAACTATGGAAACCGATTCCCAACACTCTATATTGAGCAATGTCATATATAAACGTAACGAGCTCGAGCTTCTTTGCAGAACATCCTCCTAAATCAGCTTGTACGGAAGCATGATTGATATGGGAGCAAAGGAGCAGACAAATTGTGAGCTTATTTATTTATTGTGAAATTTAGGACTTGATGATCATCTGATCGACTTTGAGGCAGTGTTATGTAAACATCAATCCGTACCACCAAAAACACGTAAGCGCATGCTGAAAAGTGGAAGTAACCGACTTCATCGGCAACCCCGGACCCGTGGCTCGTTGAGATGACCATGGTAAGTCATGTCATGCAGTGGACAGTAGGAACTCTCGAAGGTATTCTGTACCATCTCATCTCGCCGATACTTCTTTGTAAATGCAGAGTTCCTCAGGTGTGTCTTGTTGGTCCTTAGCTCCAGATTCACTCGACTCACGCTTATGCAGCCGCAGCTGGTACTAAGTACATCACAGCTGAGCGATGAAGAAATAGTTCAGTTGGTTGACTCGTCTCCCAGAGTCGACAAGGGCACATATATCTGCGCTTTGGATGGTAAACCTAACATTGGAGATGTGGCAAGGATAGCTTCAGATGTTGTGGTGAAGTGTTGTCCTTCAAGTGTGTCTCTCGGCAGAACTTGTACGAAAATATACGGCGATACCAGTTCCGATGCATGAAAGGGTTTTTCCCGGCCGATACGACACCTACTTGGTCCAGCAGTATATACCTGGCCGTGTTCTGTTAGACATATGGTCCCAGCTCGGCTGGTGGATGCGTCTACGGATCGCCATTACCCTCCGCTTTTACATCCATGCATATCTTCTCGAGCAGGCCCACCTCCTTTTCCCGGTCCACCTTCGAACGATGGTACTCCGTAGCTATGCACTGGCCGACTGTTCACCGAAGAGGGTTCTGGTCCCTTCCACTCATACCGTGAGATGTCGAGATGGTACCAGAACAGGCTTGTTGTGATGCAACGATTCCGGAAAGAAGGCTTGGATTGTGCACCGTTCGATGACAGTTCTCCTCTTGTATTCACACATATGGATCTCCATCCACGAAATATGATTTTGGGCGACGATGGCCAACTATGGATTATTGACTGGACCGACGCAGGATGGTATCCAACGTGGTTCGAGGCTGCAAGCATGATACGCTTCGCGAAGCATCGTTCGGACATACCGTCCTCCTGGACCTCATGGATAACGTTTATAGCGGGATCTTGTGAAAAGCCGGGTCAGCTGCCTTTCATACGAGCTATTTCTTATTCTCTCGACGTTTTGCAAGCTAATATCATGAACTTGGTATGTAGTATCATTTGGGATTGACTGCACGCTGATACATTTTCTGAGAAGATAGATTCCGCCTAATCGAGCCCGTGTGAAGCGATGTGTTCGACATTCAGAATACTCGTATGAGATATTCATTTCATTTCTAAAGGTGTATACGATGTGTAGAAAGGATGATAACTTGTCACTTCTTTGATCAGCCTTCACTCGATCATGTCCGATATATGGAAGGAACTAGTGGTAGAAGTTGCCCTTGATACGCGGGAGCGGGAACTTGGAACCAAACTTCCTGTGTTCCTGGATTTCGTAGTCTGCGAAATCTTGTGGGACGCTATGGCAGCAAGTTGGTCTTCTGCCAGCTTTTCAAGGACACAGGCGCACCAATGGCGACATCCCTGACCTTCGTCGTTAAATCTACGCGCAATCAGCAAACACTCCTGAAGACATCGGTTGATTATACCTACATGTACTGGTCCATATTGTGCTTGTTAAAGATAACATTCAAGAGCGTGCCTACTGTCTTACCGGCAGCCAGTAGTTTCTCGAATGGCTCTGGTCCGAACTTCTTGGAGAACGGGTACTTCCTATACTCTATGAGTACGACGCCACGCATAGGGCAGCTCATGTCTGTATAGGACGGCTGCATGTTGATGCGGACGGACTCCTTCGTCGACTCCCATAGAAGGAGAGTCGGAAGTGGAAGAACTTCCCGTCGCTATTCTCCGTTCCGACAATAGCCAACTTGTCGACGGGCATCGAGAAAGCATCCGGCTTGGACTTCACGCTGCTGGTAACGTAAATCGTAGGCCTGCTGGGAGGGGTGTATCTGCAAACGAAACTGTCAACGACGACGTACATGGACTTGAGAAAGTCTACTTGCGAGGACATCTTGCAAAAATCGAAGTTGGTGAGGGAAAACAGCAACACAAATGAGCGAGGTTGTACAGGATGCATCGGTTCAGGGGGGTATTTATAGGCATCCGAGGCCACAAACACTGGCTCAAAAATCCTGGCCGGCATAAAATTTGTCAATGGAAAGGAAGTGCGATCAATCTGGAGACCTTGAACTCCTAAGTTCTCTCGTATACCTGTAGGCGCTAAGCAGTTGCAGAGCCCTTCTGGATCACAGAGAGACAAGTAAAGCAGTGGAGGCCACCGAAAGTCATTAGTATCAAGATCACGATAGTAAGTCTCGGCGTAAATACCCGGCATGGCATCTGGTAGATGCCACCTCGAGTAAACCGAATAAGCACGACTAATGCAAGAGGCTTCGTGCTCTGTGACTCTGTTGTGGTGGACTTAGATAGAGATATGAACTGGCCGTACGAGTCAGTTATCCCGATTAAGCATACAGGCCACAATCCAGTCAACTCTCGGGCAGTGTCTATCAGCTCCTATCTCTTACCGACATCATTTTCACGAGTTTTTACAGCACTAATGTCATCGGATCCGAGAAAGGCTAGAATAGGTTGAACAAAAGGCCACGAAATTTCTTCTGAGTGAATTTACCGGCAGGGAAGTCGGGTAGATACACCCCTAGAGTTTGATGTCCCTGATCAGGCTGTTCGACAAGTCGTGACTTCATGAGACAAGGACAGCCATATTCGACTACATTCGATGCACAGCCTGAGGTCGGCGACGAAGGAACTCCAATAGTTTCACTACATTATAGTACAACATAAGAGTGTGGGTAAAGTCACCGACAATAAATATCTGCATCTTTCATTCCGGACTTGCTGTACAAGAAAACATGATGTTTTGTTTTGTTCTGCACATTTCGCAATTCGTTATTTTTATATACACTGCCTGCATGATTGAGAGAAGAGGAGAGGAGAGAAGAGGAAATGGGTGCCAGCCGCTGAAGGCGGCTCCGGTTCACATCTTCACGCCTGAAGTTTGAGCCTACAAGTGGAAGGTCAGCTAGTGCGCCATCCGATGACAGCGGCCCCCTCGTATTCACACACACGGATCTGCATCCGCTCAATATAATTCTAGGGAGACGACGGTCAACTATGGATTGTTGATTGGACGGATGCCGGCTGGTATCCATCCTGGTTCGAGTCTGCAAGCATGGCGCGCTTCGCAGAGCCTCGTTCGGACATACCGTCCTCCTGGAAGAAATGGATACCATTCATAGCGGGCTCCTGTGAGAAGCCAGGTCAACTTCCATTCATCCGAGTTATTTCTTGCGTCCTCGAGATTTTATTATCATAGGCTATATACTTGGTTGGTATTATCACTTGGGGACAGAACGTGTACTGATTCCTTTCTTTCCAAGTTGCCAGTGGGAAGATATATCCTACTAAGTAGTTGACACCTCAGAAAGTGGAGATTTTTGACATTCGGATCATACATATGATGCATTCTCTTCATTTCCGGAGACATACTTCATGAAAGAGACAGAATGATGAGTTATTGTCTTTGATCTCTGAATATCTGAGTTCGCATTACAGATCATACATGTAGAAGGAATCATCGTTGGGGAGTTGCCCTGGCATCGATAATCATCCAATCATGTGCTCGAAAGAAAGAGCTCAAGATAACATAAATATATTTGTCTGCATATCTTAGACATAATTTTACAGAACTATACGGAAACGCTACTCGGCCTAACTGCGGGATAATCAAGTTTTGTAGGAAACAATTCTGAGGTAGCAATAATTTTTAAAAATCTACCAAATATTATTAGTATGCAATTTAGAAGAATTTTCCCTACTACCAGAATGAGCGCAACCTCACCCTGGTCGCTATCACTTTGAATCCTTCTTACGTCCTCGTCCTCGTCGTTGATTGGAGTTCGGTGGTCGTCGCTTGGAAACCCTCAGTCGTGTTTCCTGAGGTGTAAAATGTAAAGTGGACGTACCTGCACAGCAAATCTGTCCGAAAACACTTTCCCCACTACGATGCTGGGCTTCGGACAGTTGAATGTCACAGTGTCAGCTGGAATCACAAAGACAAAGCGCCATTTATCCTTGGATGGAAGACCATCTAACTTTTTAAGAAAGGTCTTGAGCTCGGGTTTGATCATGTGTGTGATACCCCCTGTCATTTGAAGCAGATGAAGATGGCCATCGTGAATAAACAGAGAATCGATGCCGACTTGTTGGTCCTTCTTCGGCTGATAGTAAACATTCGGCTTTATCGACAGTCTGTTCTCATCCATGTCAAACACTGTCTCGGGCGGACTGAAAGCTATTTTAACTCCCTCGAGACTTGACCAAGAACGATCGAGAGAACTCTGCAGTCGAGGATGCTCCGCGTATGATGCACATGACTCGTGAAGTCCACCCGCTCTAGAAGAGAACATCTGTCTAGCATCGATCGAAATCCACTTTCGAAAGTTCGCATGGACGTAAGCCTTGAAGATTGCGCCTGTCACTTCTTTTCCTTTACCGTGTGTTGAGAAAAGTCGCCAGACTTTCAAGGCTTGATCATCTTCAAGTTGCTGAAGTCTGAGTGCGCAGAGATTCGCAATAAAGTCCGATATTATCGACATATCGTGTTCAAATGAAATTCGATCCAATTCTAGCCGTCGCACTAGGCAGATCTTGTACCAAAATGGTGCCGGCGACGTTAGCGCAGGTTTCGTAGTGAGATCCCTTGCATCGCGTATTGTGACATCTAGCACGGCTGCCATATCCTGTATGTCGTTGATCGCATACTGGCACTGGTATTCATGTCGCTTCATTTCTTCGCTGTCGTTCGTTATGCAGATGCGCGCAGTCGGCCCGTAGTGCTCGAACCTCCGACGCACCTCTTGCATATCAAGAGAAAAAGCACGCGCTCTACGTTTCATTGGTCGGAGTATCATTGACAATTATATATCTGGTACTCACACACACGACACTTCCTCCCATGACCACGGGTTCATGAGCGCGAGTTCGGGCGTCCGAGCTTGATGCAACTTTCTCCAGCGATTGGAGTCCGGGAAAGTGACGTAAATTGGGTTTACGCCCGACGAATATACGGCACTCATTTCTACAGGAATACCTTCTGGGGAACTGGTAGAATCGATTAAACACCAGGGTGTTTCATTGATAGGCTTTCGCTCGACGAATATGGCCGAATCTGAGGGTATTTTCTTCACACCTGACTCGGAAAAGAGAACGTATACACACCGGGCAAAAACTCATTTCCGAACCGTGAAAATGTTACCCAGAATGGAAAAAGAGCCAATCGGATGAGAGCTCACCCGTTCCGATCAAAATTTCTAAGGGCGCGGAATGAGTTTTTGCCCGGTGTGGTAGCGTGTATTCATCATGAGCATTACAGGGCGTCTCTCCCCGAGGCATCGGCGTAAAGCATATTGAATCCAAACAGTCTTGCCTAATGGACACATTTGTATGCAAACAATAATCCACTGAAAGACATGTTGTGAGGGAGCGAACACGAATATCCGAGAGGAAAACTCTCTATTATTTTGTTATACAGTTTTTACAGCGGTTTTATAATACTGAAGGGATCTGAGACATAAGTCGGGATAGAACGGTAAAGAAATAGAATGGTAATACAATTCAAAAAGGCGAAAGAGAATTGACAAACAAGAATGACAAACACAAAACCGAAAGAATGCAAATGATTAATAAATACCATATATTCATTCCAAACGGCAAGTGAAACAACTCGATCGGAACTTCGACAGTTTGATAATCCAACACTCCCCCTCAAAGTGTGCGAAGTCCGAGTTCCGAAGCAAAATGTTTGACTTTGAAAGATGGCAGAGGTTTTGTAAATATGTCGGCTGTCATGTCCTCGGTAGGACAAAACACGAGTCGAATTTTCCTTTCCTCGATGAGCCATCAAATGAAGTGATATCGAACATCGATATGTTTTGTTCGAGCGTTGAACTGACATTCTTTGGTAATGGAAATCGCAGATTTGTTGTCAGAAAAGATGGTTGTTGGTTGAAGAGACGTCTTGAATAATTGATAAACAAGTTGGCGAAGCCAAATTGCCTCTTTGGCTGCATGGGTGGCGGCAATGTATTCGGATTCGGCTGTAGAAAGCGAGACAATTTCTTGTGTTTTCGAATACCACGATATGGCTCCTCCATTCAGAATAAATACATTACCAGAAATTGCTCGACGTTCTTCCTGCATGCTTCCATCTGCGTCCGTAAAGCCTTTCAACTCACGTCCTTGAACTCCTCCGTAGGTCAACCAAAGATTTCTGGAACCTTTTAAGTACGCGAATACACGTTTGACGGCCTTCCAATGATCTGGCCCAGGGTTCACGGAAAACTTGGATAATAGCGTTACAGTAAACGCTATGTCGGGCCGAGTTGCTAAAGCCGCGTACATTAGGGACCCAATCGCCTCTCGATATGGTACGTCCCGCATGGTGCCAAGTTCTTCGGCTGAGTGTGGAGATTGCGAAGAGGTTAAACGAACATTTAGGTCCATGGGACTGGACAGCGGTTTTAGCTCGTCAAAGTTAAATTGACGCAAGATAGCATCAATGTAGGCCCGTTGAGAAAGAGAAAGGCTTCAATTTTCGCGATTCCAAATGATTTCAATTCCGAGCAGCCAGTGAAGTGATCCAAGGTCAGTAATGTCGACATATTCTTGAAAGCGTTGCTTGAACCAAGCTATCTGGCTAGTTTCGCCACGTGTTCCAGCAATAGTAAAGTCGTCGACATGAATCACCACAATAAGAATTGTGTCTTTGTTGTGGAGGAAGAAAGCCCTGAGGTCGTAAAGTGCTGCCATGGCCAGGACGGCTCGGATAGTAGAAAGTTTCGCGACAGGTGTGTATGTTTCAAAAAAGTCGACTCCTGGGACTTGACTGAAACCCTGTGCCACTAACCTTGCTTTATATCATATAGGCTTCCCAGCAGCGTCCTTCTTCACCTTGAAGACCCACTTGGAACCTACGATGTTGGTTCCTTTAGGTACGTGGTCGCGTTTCTCCCATGTACCAGCTGATTCTAATGTGAGTATTTCTTCTTTCATAGCTTGCTCCCACAGTCTCCATTTGGGGAGTCTTTTCGCTTCTGATAGGGAGTGTGGTTCAACGACGTCCACGTCGTCCATAGCGGCCATGAACGCATACTCCTCGTCGTAGTCGTCCACCCTCTCATCAATCACATCCGCAGCCGCAGCTACTGCTGTGCGCATGCCCCGTGGCAGACTCCTATCGGATCCCTCGCCGGCCAATACTCTCCTAACGTATGGAGAGGGTTTCTTAATGCATTTAGAAGAGTTCTCGTTGTCCTCATCGACGATCGTCTTGGATTTGTAAGTCTCTTTTTCTTCGTTTTTGTTTTTCTCGCTAGGGGTCTCCTTTTCTTCCTCCCTCTCAAGACGAATCGATTTGACGTCGCTCGGCGAAAAGTATACGCTTCGTTCCACGGTGAGTGATTTGTTTTCTGGCCAATATATGCGTGATCTGTTCGATGCTGAATCATATCCAACCCATCTGCCCTCACGGACTCTTTTGTCCAATTTGGATCTACTAGTGTCGTGTACCCAGACTCGAGAGCCCCATTCGGGCAATCCCTTCAAGAAGGGTTTCTTTCCGTAAAGCGCCTCGTATGGCGTTTTATTTCCTAATGGTCTGGTAACGACACGATTCTTCAACCATGCTGCATGCTTGCAGCATTCGGACCACAAGTTCTTCGGCAAAACGCTGCTATGCAGCATTGAACGCATTTTCTCGCCAATTGTCCTATTGACTTGTTCAGCAACTCCATTGTGTTCGGGAGTATCATGAACGGTGAGCTTCTGTTCTGTTCCCTGAGATTTGAGAAACTCAACAAAGTCTTTCCCAGTGAATTCTCCCTCTCGATCGGAATGAAGTCTTTTTATTTTAACACCATGTTGCGTTTCGGCCCACTTAGCAAACATTTTGTACGAGTCAAAAGCGTCTCGTTTCGATCGTATGATTGCCAGGTATGTAAATCTTGTGGCATCATCTGTAAATGACACATAGTAACGTTTGCCTCCAATCGATTGGACAGGTGAGGGTCCCCAAAGATCGGTATGAATTTGATCACCGAAATTTTCTGCTAACTTGCTAGATCAAGCCTTCGCTATCTGGAATCGAGTAGCACGGCCATATAAACATGAATCACACATTTTTGGCGCAGGTACTGATTCGTCTAGCTGGATTCCTTCAACAAGACCCTTCGTTATCAACTGGGTGGCAGATTTGGGCGATATATGGCCCAATCTCGCATGCAACTGATCGACAGTGAGTTTCTGCCTCTCATCTTCATCATTGATCAAGTATGTAGCAGAATCGACGTTGAAACGGTATAGACCACGTTCAGTACGAGGTATGTCTGCGATTTTCCTTCCTTCTGGATCGATAATGATGCATTTTCCGTTTCCAAAAGTCAATTCGTGTCCCATTAAATCGAGACGGCCCACTGAAATGAGGGTAGAAGTCACTCGAGGTGAGTACCACACATCCTTCAATTGTACCTTTGATGCTGAATCTCCATTCGGTAGTTCTATCTCGATAGTTCCTTCTCCAACAGCGTGGAACGGCTGTCTATTCGCTGCGCGAAGTAACTTCGGCGGAACAGTGCGAAACGAGATAAAATCAGATTTATTTGGAGAAAGGTGACATGTACTTCCAGAATCAATGATAACTTGACTAATTCTTTCTTCTTCCTTGGGTGTATCCTCTGTCACTTTGGCTGAGAGCTCGACCATAGGATAGTCGTTTTCGTCTTCATCAAACCAGTCTTCGAAACCAGGTGGGCACTCGACACCTTCTTTCACATCCTCATCTACTGCAGCACACCAATCCGATTCGTCCTCAGTCCACAGTTACGTTGGCAGACTCTTTCATGTTTCCATCCTTCGATTTAGGCTTTTCTTTCTCCGGTGGTGAGTTCTTCGTTTCGCGTTTTGGTCCACTGTAAGACTGATCTTTTCTTTCTTTGAGCTTCTTACAGTTCTTGACAATATGCCCTGGTTTGTGGCAATAACGACACGTCCTCGTTTCCTTTCGAGGTCATTCCTCAGCAATGAGGGATACTTCCTTGCCTTTGGTATCTCGTTTTTGGTCAGTTTTTCGTCTTTCATGTTCTTTCGACTCTCGTTCGGATTCGACTGATATGAGATGGATTAGAGCGTCTGGATTGATGGCTCGGATTTTTCGAATGGTTTCCTGGGAAATTTGGCCACCATAAAACGAAATTGCATGACTTGCTGCTACTTCAGCGGCCGAAACTTGGGTCGAAGCGTACTTGGCCAATCCAGGAGGAATGGAGTTGATGATAGTCAACCTGTAAGCATCATCGTCGATTGTTACGCTGCATGCTGCTAATGTTTGCTTTTTGAGGCGTAATTCATTCAGGAATTGCTTCACATTCGCTCCTTTGGGGCATTTCGACTCCATGAATTCGTTTTTCAACGAGGTTTGTGCAAACATCGATTTGTCGGTATATTCCTGAACTACTAATCTCCATTTTTCAGCAACTGTACGACATGTCAAGATTCGGACAATAGTCGTATCAGGGAGCTTCAAGGTAAGCAAATAATTTGCTGTATCTTCGTCTTTGTCCCATGCATCCTGACGAATTGACAATGTTAGATCGTCATCGTCATCGTCATCAGCTGGAGGAACCCCCGGGGATGGTGGAAGAGGCGGTAGGCTTTCTATAGGCAGTTCAGGCTGGGGTGGCGGAGCAGTCGCTGCTCCTCTGCCTCTGCCCCTACCTCGACCAGAACGCATTTGGATTCCCTCAGGAGCGACAGGAGGCGGTTGAGGGGCTGGTGCAGAGCCCGTCAAACCCAAATTTGGCCAACCCAAGGGGCCGAATGACTGAGCTGAAGGCTGAATAGGCGGAGGAACGGCTCCAGCCGCTTCAGGACGAGTGGACGACCCATCAAAGTGGTCCCAAACTCGTTTGGCACGTACAGCGGCCTCAAGACGTATAGCGAATATCGTCCAATTCTCCCCACTAGGCTGTAAAGACGGCACGGACTTCAGTTCATCCAATGACAAGGACATATCGGTGAGTTTCTCCTTTTCTCTGTAGCGGTCTCAGGCGCTAACACTCGGAATATTGCTTTGATTGAAAAATAGCGGACTCTGGCGCACGATCAAGCAAGGCTCATAACCTGTTGTGAGGGAGCGAACACGAATATCCGAGAGGAAAACTCTCTATTATTTTGTTATACAGTTTTTACAGCGGTTTTATAATACTGAAGGGATCTGAGACATAAGTCGGGATAGAACGGTAAAGAAATAGAATGGTAATACAATTCAAAAAGGCGAAAGAGAATTGACAAACAAGAATGACAAACACAAAACCGAAAGAATGCAAATGATTAATAAATACCATATATTCATTCCAAACGGCAAGTGAAACAACTCGATCGGAACTTCGACAGTTTGATAATCCAACAAGACATACACATACCGATTCCCGGTTGTCCTGTGATGACGACTGCAGGGCGGCGGGACAAAGACTCCTTCGCAAAGCAATCTTCGACGTACTCGTACATTCGAATGTATTCTGCACGGACAAGAAACACCATTCCATCCAGGATTCCCTCCATGAAAGGCGACCCAGGAAGAAGATCCCCATTCTCAACTTTGATAGGTGAGAGCAACGTATGATCCGCCTGATCATTCCTCCGCATTCGCCTTCTTGGAGGTGAGGTGTATTCTGTCGGTAAGGCCACACCCCAGTAAGCATCCCACAATCTGCGAGTGGTTTCCGAAATTACATGCATCAGGTTAAGCTTAGAATGTCACGAAGCATCATCAAACTATAAAGACTCCACTACTAGTCTGGGACCCGTTCGAAGCAGAGCCCGTAACACTGTCGCGCTTGCGTTTTTTAGCTTGATGCAATTTATTAGCAGTAGAAACAGTGAAGACAACAAATGAAAGCTCACCTGAGATAGGATGGCGTAACTCATACAAATCTGAGGGAACGGAAGTGAGTCTAGGAGTCAAGCCAGATACCAGCTTGAAAAGAGGAAGAAGCGCGACGCACCGGGAACCTCAATAAGTAGCGTCTCATCTGTGAGTTGTTCTACCCCCTGCTTCGGATTGAGCTTCTCAACTTTCTCCTCGTTGGGGGAGACCTCGTTGAGTCGGTCGTAAAAGTTGTCGGAGCCCATGTTAACAAAGTCAATTTCGGAGTCCGTGCATCTCCACACAGTGAGCACTCTGGGAGTGACGTTCCCGAGGACATCTGGCCGCTTCTCCTTGACCTTCTCTGTCAAGTCTTCAATGCATGCGTCGAGGCCGACGATGACGGAAAAGGCCTCTCCAAAGGTAGCCTTCTTCTCGTGGTCGATGAGGATACACCAGACTTTGCGACCCGCCATGATGACCGTCAAGATGATTTGTCGCGGCTGTCGGATTTCGGGGTGCCGTGTTTGAGCTCGGATGCCGGGAGCATGTCTCAGATAAGGAAAAGGTATATTTTCCGTACGGTAGTTACATCGCGTTTGCCCTCTATCTCACCCCAAGAGGGACAAACCGAATCGATGGCTTTGTTTTCAACTGGCATCAGTCACGTGCGACTCTCACGACCAAGCTAAAGAAGAGTTATTTAAATTCGAAATACATTTGTAATTAGCTGACAAACAGAACAAGATTTGAAATTAAATGCTGCATTTAGTTACATGAGATATGTCAATTCATGTTTGTTGTTTGAAATTGTTGCTAAGCCATAAATGAAATAACAATATTAATATTAATAACGCAGTTCAGGACGATCACCAGAGCAAGCCGAATACGTTGCTTGCCCTTGTATTGAACGTATACGCTGAAAACTCATGCAGTGGGCATCTGAAAATCTTGATCGTCTTTTCTACTGCCTCATCTCGCCATTACTTCTCTGTAAATCCAAACCTCCTCAGGTAGATTCTTTCGTGTCCCTAGATCGAGGCTAAGTTGACTTACATTCACGCAGAAGCAACTCATCTTGAGCACATCGCTGCTGAATGATGAAGAATTAGAAAAGTTGGCTGACTCGTCCCAAAAAATCGATAGGGGTACATATTACGACTTTGAGACTGGTGAACTCAATTGCGGCAAGGTTTCGAAGATAGCCCCCGATGTAGTAGTGAAGCGGTCTCCTTCAACGGGTATCCGTGAGTGCCTCTCTGCAGGGCTCGTTCGACAATATACGGCTGTACCAGTTCCGATGCATGAACGGGTTTTCCATGGCTGGATGAGCAATTACCTCGTGCAGGAGTATATACCTGGTCGGGTGTTGTTAGATATATGGTCGCAGCTTGGGTGGTGGATGCGTCTACGTGTTGTCGTTACTCTTCGCTTCTACATCCATGAACTACGTTCCATATCCTCTCGAGCAGGCCCACCTCCTTTCCCCGGTCCACCTTCGAACGATGGAGCTCCTAAGAAGTGTACTGGCCGATTGTTTACAGATGACGGTGCTGGTCCTTTTCATTCATACAGTGAAATGTCGCGATGGTACCAAAACCAACTTCTCTTGGTGCAACAATGGCGGAAGGAGGGGCTGGACAGTGCGCCATTTGATGACAGTGGCCTCCTCGTATTCACACACATGGATCTTCATCCGCGCAATATAATTCTAGGAGACGACGGTCAACTATGGATTGTTGACTGGACGCATGGCGGGTGGTATCCATCCTGGTTCGAGTCTGCGAGCATGACGCGGTTCGCAGAGCCTCGTTCGGACATACCGTCCTCCTGGAAGACATGGATAGCATTCATAGCGGGCTCCTGTGAGAAGTCAGGTCAACTTCCATTCATCCGAGTTATTTCTTGCGTCCTCGACCTTTTATTATCATAGGCTGGACGTATTATCACTTGGGGACAGAATGTGTACTGATTCCTTTCTTGGGAAGATAGACCCTAGGTTGCTGACATCTCAGGAAGTGGAGATTTTTGACATTCGGATCATGTATATGATACATTTCCGGAGTATAGGTATATACGACATACTTCATGAAAGAGACAGAATGATGACTTGTTATCTTTGACATCTGAATATCTGAGCTCGCGTTACGGATCATAGAAGGAAATTAGTAGAAGTTGCTCTGGGTCCAGTGATATGTACTCGAAAGAGCCCAAAACAACATAAATGCTATACATGCATGAGTGAGTTTGCCCCACTGTTACCAGAGATATGTGGATTGATCAGATATGCAATCAAGGCAAATATTCAGATTATGGTTTCCGATATATTTTACCCAAAGATAAATTTTCATGCCTTGGTATTCTGTTTTCACAACGTTTTCCAAGCGTCCGAAGCGTTCAGGATCTTGAGAACAGCATATTTGACTGGTAAACGAGCGTTTCCGATCATGGACCAGCGTTGATGACAGCGAGCTGTATTTTGACGAGGAATGAGTCGTTTCCGTAGCCGGTTGGGGGGGTGGGTTGGTTCGCTCTCCGAGATGCCGTCTACTGTTCGTGACATGTGATTGAACAAATTTTGAATGTGATCCGTGTATTCCATCCGTATCCACGTTCCCGTATCGAGAACAAGACATTATGATTTGTGACGCGGCCAGTCTGAGCGTTGACAATCTATACTCAGGATAGTAGTTAGGAGTACAATCCAGACTTGTGAAAGGGAGAGATGACAAGCCTTTTCCTCAGTAAACGTGGCAAACCCAGGCTTCTTTATAGAACGGCCTTCTGGACCACCTTTGTTGGGAACGCGATTACAGTCAATCTGGATAACATTAATATTGTCCAGACGGCGTTTCTTTTCCTTTCTTCACTTCACGCTTGATCTCCATTAGGATATATTGCTTGTGTAGTATCCGGCACGATTAACACAAGAACCCGCAGCTTCACGGCCCTAGGATTCTGGTGCGGTGGGACTTAGCAGACATACTGGACGACCAAGAACTGTATACGCACAAGCCAGATGTCTTCAAGAAGTATGCATCGACAGGCCAGAATGCGATCAAATTTCGACCAGTGTCTATCGGCTCCTATCTCTCGCCAAAATTTCCCGCACCTTGAGTAAACCCAAAATCGTGAGACTGATCTGAGAAAAGTTAGCATGACTTGAGCAGGCCACAAAATTCCTTCTGACTCGGACCGTGACGGCAGACAAAAGGAGAGCTTACACATAAAGGAAATCGGTAAACGTACTTCCGGAGTAGGCCTGTGAAAAATCGACAGGCCGCGACCTAAAGACAACCACACTCATTCAGAAGCGGATGTTGGAAAATGAACTTCGCCATTACCTGAGGTATTGTAGAATAAATGGTGTAATAGTTGTAGCGTCTTCAGAGCACGCAAGTGGCAGACAAAAATATCGTGGATAACCCGATTACTGAAAATGCGTCAAGTGGATCTGATTGTCTGATTGCGTAAGCACCCAAGTTACAACTGGTTTAGATATCATCTGCAACTCGAAGTCGTCCAACACGAGCAGCGTCCTGCTTCTCTTGTGAATTTGTTCTCCGACCTATATGCTGTAAGGTTATGCAGTTGACAGTTCACGCTTTCGACGGTCTTCTCTACCGTCTCATCTCCCCAATATTTCTCTGCAAATGCAAACCTCCTCAGGTAGGTCTTTCGAGTCCCTAGTTCGAGACTAACTTGACTTATGCTCATGCAGCAGGAGCGTATCCTGAGTACGTCGATGATGAGTAATGAAGAAATAGGAAAGTTGGTTGAATCGTCTCCCTACGTTGATAAGGGAACATTTATCACCGAGACTGGCAAACCGAACTTTGGCAACGTTGCAAAGATATCTCCCGATGTAGTAGTAAAGTGCACTCCTTTAACGGGATCTCGTGAATGTCTTTCAGCAGAGCTCGTACGAAAAGACACAGCCGTACCGGTTCCGACGCACGAGCGAGTTTTTCGTGGTTGGATCGACAACCACCTGGTCCAGGAGTATATACCGGGCCGCGTTTTGTTAGACGCGTGGTCTCAGCTCGGGTGGTGGATGCGTCTTCGCGTTGTCATCACGCTTCGCTTCTACATCCATGAACTACGCAGCATATCGCTTCGCGCAGGCCTTCCTCCCTTCCCCGGCCCACCTTCGAACGATGGAGCTCCCAAGAAGTGTACTGGCCGACTGTTCACCGACAACGGCTGTGGGCCTTTCCACTCATACCGTGAGATGTCGAGATGGTACCAAGATCGCCTTCTTTTAATGCAGAAGTACCGGAAGGAGGGCTTGGACAGTGCGCCGTTTGATGACAGTTCTCCTCTCGTGTTCACGCATATGGATTTGCATCCACGCAATATAATCTTGGGAGACGATGGCCAACTGTGGATTATCGACTGGAACGATGCAGGTTGGTATCCATCCTGGTTCGAGGGTGCAAGTATGATAGGTTTCGCAAAGTCCCGTTCGGACATACCGTCTTCCTGGACAACATGGATACCGTTCATGGCGGGTTCTTGTGAGAGACCAGGTCAACTGCCGTTCATACGAGCTATTGCCTACTCTCTCTAGATTCTTACTATCCGGTCCCGTGGATCATGTGGGTACTATTGTTTGCAATCTAACTGCGTACTGATTCCCTTTGAAGGGGAGAGTTTTAACTAATCGACGTTGTCGGAAGCAGAAATCACGACATGCGGAACACCCACTGGATGCAGTTAACTCATCTTCAATGGTATGGATGAGGATGACATACGTAGAAGGGAGATGATTATATGTTACTATTTCGTTATCGTTTGGGTTCTCGCGACGAAGTATCGAAATGACTACTGGTAGAAGGTACCCGTGATACGTGGCAGCGGGAACTTGGAACCAAACCTTCGGTGTTCCTCAACTTCGTAATCCGCAAATTCCTGCGGAATTCCTACAGGGACCAGCCGCTCTTGAGCCAGCCTTTCAAGAACACTGGCGCACCAGTGCCTGCAACCCTGAACTGAATCTGTAAAGCTACGCATTTCCAATCAGCAAAACACAGAAAAATGGAGTCGTTAATTACTGACATGTATTGATTCAAGCTATACCTAGTAAAGATAATCTCTAAGAACGTGCCAGCCGATATGCCTGGAGTTGCTGGTACGAGGAACGGCCTGGTTCCAATGTTTCGGGAGTACGCATATGGGACGTACTTTACCACCGCAATGCCGTCCATCGACCTGCTGCCCGTCAAGAATGGACGCATGTCGATCAGAATGGATGCCTCGCGGGCACCCGGTAACCGTGATACGAGGTACAGCCGGAAATGAAAGACTTTTCCAAAGGCATTCGGCGTCCCTACCACGGCCAGATAGGAGATGGGCATCGAGAAGAGAGAGGGATTGAACAGCAAGGTGTCATCCCAATCAACAGTACGCCTGTTAGGAAGGTTATACCTGCAAATAAGGCTATCATCGACATTGTATCAGACTTGAATCAAAGTACTTGCGAGGACATCTCGTACAGATCGGGGTTTGATGAGACGAAGAAGCAAGAGTAAGAGAGACGAGTGAGTTCGTACAGAAAGCATCGTTTTCCGGAGGGGTTTTATAGACTTCCTAGACCACAAATACTGACTCAGGATTTCTGGCCGACATAGAATATGGAACACAGGTTCGCAAGTGATTTCCTGGAGTACATGTGCAGAGAACACGAGTCGTCAATAGAAAGAAAAGTGCCATCAATGTGAAGATCCTGGATTCTAAATTCTAGTCGCATTCCTGAAAGAGCTGAGCCCTTCTGGAGCACAGAAAGACGGATGAGATAGAAGAGGCCACCGAAGGTCATAGGTAAACCGAATGAGCAAGACTAACAACAGAGGCCTCACTCCCTAATGGCTCTGATGTGGTGGGACTTAGCACTGTTAGCAGAGATACGGGATGGCCAAGAATTCTTTACACACAAGTCAAATGACCCCAAGAGGCATGCGTAGACAGGCCACAATTCGATTTATCTTCGACCAGGGTCTACAGTATCAGACCCTGTCTCTGGCCAGGATCATCTACACATGATTTTATGGCGCTAAATATTGTGAGATCTATCCAAGAAAGGTTAGAATGTTGAGAGTGAAAAGCCACAAAATAAACTCCTCTGACTTGGACAGAGACATGAGCCAGATGAAAGGTAAACTTACCGTTAAGAGGTTGGTAGGTACACTTCTGAAACTTGATGTCCCTGATCAGGCGCTCAACAAGCCACGACTTCATGTGACAAGGAACACAGCGGGCAAACTGTTATTTAAAACTGGAACAAATTCATAACTAGATGACAAACGAAATTTGAAGTTTAATAATGCATTTAGTTGCATAATATATTTGATGTTTGTTCCTTGGCCAAATGCTAAACTATATTTGAAATAACAATAGGGATTTAGATTCCAATTTAGTAAACAAAGAGATTATAAGTAAAGTCATGTGAGAAATGCATAAAGAAATTTGAAATTTCATCCATGAAAATATGCTTGCATTTCTTCATGTGCGAAATTTTAAATCATCTCAAGGAAAACATTTGAAGTATCTTTTGTAATCTCTTCAAAGAAGAAATAAGATGCATGATCAGCATGCACTCAGTGCACGATCAGTGTGCACTCAGTGCCTGCTCAGTGCGCAATCAGCATGTATTATCATGAAGAAGTTCTTCAGTACCAGCATTGTATGATCGATAGGGTAGGTGGACGATCGGACTAGGTCTGTAGGTGCGATCCTAGCAGGCTAGGGTGTTTGATCCTATAGGGAGCGAGTGAGAACGAATCGGGGAAACCAAACAAAGAAGGGTGATCCGGAAGACTCCCCTGAGACAGACCAAGACTCCGGCCTACTCTGTGGGAACTGCGGTTAGTCGGAATGGCTCCGGCCGCAACGGTCGGGGTGAACTATCTGAAAGGGTGGAAAAAGGGCGGGTGAGCGAATACACGTAGGCAAGATGTGATACTCAATGGTTGTCTAGGGAGACCAATCCGGACGTGCTGCGGTGAACCGAGTGAATACTTCGGCAACTTGATCACCTCGGAGATGAGTCGACGAAGAAAGTAGACAAGCTGAGAGTATCCGAGTCACCCCCATAATGTCCGGACTAGTCTAGGCAAGGAAGACGAGACACCCAAGGCGGGTACTATGGCTTTCTATAACTGACAGAGTCGGTCGGGACGGTCTGAGAGGCTTTGGAACAGAAGATGTGTGTGCTGAACAGATCTCTGGTATTCGCTATCTGAAAACTACAACATCTGGGCAGGTTTTATAGACTATGAGGCTCCAAAACATGTACAAAACGACTGATCTGGGACTGGGGTAGGATCGTGACAAGATGTGAGGTGAAACGTAATAAAACCACAACAAGGAGCATGAAACCGACAAGACAGAAGTCTAGTGGACTACAAGAAACTCTGAAACAGGATGAAATCATAGCAAGGAGTGTGAAACTGACGCAATAAGGGTCAGACGGACTGCAAGAGACTGTGAAAGAAGATGAAATCATGGCAAGGAGTGTGAAACTGACGCAATAAGGGTCAGACAGACTGCAAGGAACTGTGAAACAACATGAAAACTGTCCAGGAAGGGTCCTCCGAACTGCGCAACCAAGTCGGTGAACAAACCGGACGGAGAGATCGGACGGATGTACCAGTCGGCGAACTCCGATCAGAAGTCCGAATCTCGGAGACCACTTCGGCAAAGTCCAAACAATGGAGTGCACCTTGTGGAATGTCTAGGATGAAGGTACGCAACTGTTGGGTATCTCGAAACAGGTCGGAATGGTCCCTGGCGGTGTGAAACGCTAATGAAAAGGCCTAGGGTCCCTTCAGGAGTCTGGGTCCAGGCTTCAGAGTGCCGATATCCGCTCGGGTGACTGGGGCGGAGGTCGGCGAATGGTAGTGTGACAAAGTATGGACAACAAAATATGGCGTGGCACCTATCGCGCAGTATTAGCGGGTCTTCGGGGTCTTGGAATGTGACATATATGCAATGGAAGGTGAAATAGGGTGAGCCAAGATATGTACGAAGTCTCGGGCGCGTCCTAAGGTATGGCGGAGCGCTTGGAAGGATCGAATCGAGTCGTATACACCCTTTGTGACTGTTGGAGTCACTCAGGCAGCTGATACACCAGTGTGTTGGACACTGGTGAAGTATGTACAATACTCGACCGCTGATTCCCAGAATAGCGGTGTGCGCTACAGTGTGAATCCAGCCAGTTGAGTGTGGCACTTGCGAAGGCTAACACGAGGATTGAGTGAGTTTACTCTCTTTGTGTCCTCAACAGGTCAAGCTCACTGTTTCGGTTAGAGTGGCATTGCATGGCTCAGGAACAGTACATCATGCATGAGCGACAAGCTCAAAATCTTCAGAAATGAAACTAACAATCACACAATCAGTACACACATCTACATATTGCATGCAACTATGCTGCCAAGGATTTGTATCTACTAATACCCAGATCAAGCGATTGCAGAATGAATGCTCCAACCTTCATGCGAAAAAGAAGACCTGGGAGGTGCGTAGCCGTATATTAACTCGTCTTGTGATTCATATTAACTCGAGATGTAGAATGTGCAGACTTGACTAATTGATGGGAATTCTGTCTCTGGAGTGGTCTCGTATGGTGGACTTGATTGCCAATGTGCAGAAAATGCACAATGATATTGGCAAGATGAATGGAAGTGATACAAGAAGACTGGGAAGATTTGAGTCCCAAATCCATGACCTGCCTGGCCAAGCATAAGTATTCCTCTATATCGCGTCTACTTTGGTGTAGTAACATTCAATTATGAATGCTCTAGTCAGGATCTTCGAACTCAGCTTTTCCCACGAGTGTGACACAGTCCGACAAATTTAACTGCAGAAGGATATCGAAGTTCAGAAGCTGATCGCTGTGTAAGTTAGATGGTTCTGAAAATGAACTTGCCACACTGAGACAAGCTCACGCACTGATCAAACATCCCACAAGAACAAGATTTGAGAGCAGATGCAGCGTACCAAGGTAGGTCTATTACAATGTCAAGAGCATCAGTGAACTTACTCGCTGTATAAAGGCCACTGAAGAGAAATATTCTCGTGAAATCATCGCTCATGCCAAGTCGATAAAGGTTGTGGACGCTTTCAAGAAGGAGCTCAGTGAGGCACGTGCTTCTTTACGCGAGAAGACGGTTTGAGCTGAGACTGCTCAGGCGAACTTGACCACATTGGAAGCTAGTTGGAACCAGCAGCAAGAAGTTCTTAACAAGGAGATTGCAGATCTTACAGCTCGGTAAGCATAGCTGTTCTGTTCACTTCCTCACATATCTCTAAGCTAGAATATAGTCACACAGACCTTGCAGCACAAAATAGCCTGCTTCACCGGCACCTGGAGTCTCAGTTCACAGGCCTCTCGTATACGTCAAGCTGCGGAATCAAACATGACCGTGCCAGAGTCAGGTGACAGTGATGATGTGGATGGCTGTGTGGTGGAGCTGCATTCCATAGTAGCCTATCTGTGCAAGGAGAAGGAAATCATTGACCTTCAACTGGTGTTCTCCAAGCAGGAGAATGCACGACAAAAGGCACAGATCAACCATCTCAGCCAGGCTCTTGAGGAAACAGGGGCAGCATTGTCAAATGTTCATCTGCACCATTCTGCTTCATCAGGAAAACAGTCCAAACTACCTATATCTATTTACAGCTACCACAGCTACTCACCACTATAGGCCACTATATAGCAGCCTATAGTGGTGAGTAGCTGTGATAGCTGTAGATAGCTGTAGGTAGTTTGGACTGTTTTCCTGATGTTATCCTTACAATACATTCTAACTCTTTCAAAAGGAGTGTGAAGAAGTGGTGAAAGCTATCAGTAATTCTACTGAGCATGCCGAACTGTTGGAAAGGATTAACCAACTCAAAATTCTCCATGAAAGTGATGCCATGCTTTGTGCAGAGAGTGAAGTGCAAGCATGCAAAGCACACCAGATTGAGACGACGCTCAATCACCTCTAATCAGAACTGAATCCACTTAAAGAAGAAGCAAAGATGCTCCATGCTGAGCTTGATGCCAAGAATGCTCAGATTTAATGGCTTGAAGACGAGAGCTGTCAATGAAAGGAATAGAATGCTGAGCTTCTTATTATTAGGTGGCGAGACTAACAGACATCGATCTCGAGGCGGTTAACACAACAACAAACAACAGGCTAAACACGAGTTGCCGAGCTAGACACATGCTATGTTGAAGTGAAGGTAAGTAGAATAGAAAGACAAGAAAATAAATGAGTCAAACTAACTACTTATATAGACTTCGAGCGTGTGAGGGGTCTACTCTATTAAGAAATCATGTGATGAAAGGAATGTGTGATTAGTGAGCATCTTAGTCGGAAGGAATGGATTTAGTCATGGCTGATGACTGAAGATGAATAAGCCATGATGGAGCAAACGGGATTAGTAAAAATGGATGAGTAATGTAAAAGAAGAATATTAAAATGAATGATGATGTAAGAAAAGAAAAGGAAAATGTTCGAGTCCTAATACTTACAAAGGCAAGTTAACTGATCTGTATTTAGAGCATTTATACTTTAAAATTTATTGACAACAACTAGTATGATCGTATTGACCCGAACGACATCCAAGCTCTCAAGGACAAGATCGAAGACTTACAGATTGATCTCTGTAAGGCTGAGGAAGAGAAGGCAGCTTATACTGCCAAGAAGGATGCACAGACTAAAGTATGCACTGAGCAGGCACTGAGTGTTTACTGAGTGTGCACTGAGCAGGCACTGAGTGCACATTGATCACGCATCTTATTTCTTCTTTGAAGAGATTACAAAAGATACTTCAAATGTTTTCCTTGAGATGATTTAAAATTTCGCACATGAAGAAATGCAAGCATATTTTCATGGATGAAATTTCAAATTTCTTTATGCATTTCTCACATGACTTTACTTATAATCTCTTTGTTTACTAAATTGGAATCTAAATCCCTATTGTTATTTCAAATATAGTTTAGCATTTGGCCAAGAAACAAACATCAAATATATTATGTGACTAAATGCATTATTAAACTTCAAATTTCGTTTGTCATCTAGTTATGAATTTGTTCCAGTTTTAAATAACAGTTTGCCCGCTGTGGAACTAGCACAAGATGGTGGAGTAACCAAAATGGGAGTTTTGATCGTCAAATAACGTAAGCAATCAACCACGACGCAGGTCTTATCTCATCTCTTTTTTTTCGTATCTGTATTGAATGTGTACGTTGAAAACTCACTCATGCAGTGGGCATCTGGAAGTCTGGAAGGTCGTTTCTACCGCCTCATCTCGCCATTACTTCTCTGTAAATCCAAGCCTCCTCAGGTAGGTCTCTCGTGTTCCTAGATCGAGGCTAAGTTGACTTACACTCACGCAGAAGCAACTCATCTTGAGCACATCGCTGCTGAATGATGAAGAATTAGAAAAGTTGGCTGACTTGTCCCAAAAAATCGATAGGGGTACATATTACGACTTTGAGACTGGTGAACTCAATTGCGGCAAAGTTTCAAAGATAGCTCCCGATGTGATAGTGAAGCGCTCTCCTTCAACGGGTATCCGTGAGTGCCTCTCCGCGGGGCTTGTACGTCAATATACAGCTGTACCGGTCCCGATGCATGAACGGGTTTTCCATGGCTGGATCAGCAACTACCTCGTGCAGGAGTATATACCTGGTCGGGTCTTATTAGACGTATGGTCGCAGCTCGGGTGGTGGATGCGTCTACGTGCTGTCGTTACTCTTCGTTTCTACATCCGTGAGCTACGCTGCTTTTCTTCTCGTGCAGGCCCACCACCTTTCCCTGGACCTCCCTCGAATGACGGTACCCCACAGAAATGTAATGGTCGACTGTTCACCAAGGATGGTTCTGGCCCCTTTGGCTCATACCGTGAGATGTCGAGATGGTATCAAAATAGGCTTCTTGTGATGCAACAATTCCGGAAGGAGGGAATGGACAGTGCATCTTTCGACGACAATGCCCCCCTCGTATTCACACACATGGATCTCCATCCACGGAATATAATCTTGGGTGACGATGGCCAGCTATGGATTATTGATTGGGCGATCGCAGGATGGTATCCATCCTGGTTTGAGGCTGCGAGCATGATAAGCTTTGTAGAACGCCGTTCAGACATACCTTCGTCCTGGATCGCGTGGATACCGTTTATAGCAGGCTCCTGTGAGAAGCCGGGTCAGCTGCCGTTCATACGAGCTATTTCCTACTCCCTTGATGTCTTGCTGTCCAATATCATGAATCTGGTGGGTTTCTTAGATTGATAGCTGATCGCATGCTAATTCATTTATGAGAAGATAGATTCCGACTAGTCTACGTCGCAGGAAGCAGAGGTCTACGGCGTCTAGAATGGCCTTATAAAATGCCAGATTTATTTGGAGGGCTGTATACGACTTAATAAATACAAGAAAGAGAATCGTTATTTCTCAAGCGCTTTGATTTGCTGTAGAAAAAAAATTAAAGGTAGAAGGTATCCCTAATACGGGGCATTGGGAACATGCCGCCAAATATTGTATGCTGTACAACTTCGTAATTCGCGAACCACTGGGGGACTTGAGCATCGACAACCCGCCTTTGAGCCAGCATATCGAGGACACTGGCGCACCAGTGCCTGCAACCCTGGCCAGGGTGGACAAAACTACATCCAATCAGCACGAAAAACTAAATAAGCTGGTTGAAAAAACCTGACATATACCGGTCCATATGAGATTGATTGAAGATCATCTCCAGTAGCATGGCGGCTGTGATGCCGGGAGCCACTGGCACGAGGAATGGTTCTGGACCAAAACGCTGGGAGTACTCATACGGATTGTACTCAACCAACGCGATGGCGCGCATCGAAGTATCCCTGTCTATGTAGGACCGTTGCATATCGATACGGACGGATTCCTTATTGCCGTTCGGATTCTGCGATACGAAGGACAACTGGAAATGGAAGACGGCACCAGACGCGTTCGGACTGCCCACCACGGCCAAATAGCTGATCGGCATTTACATGGCAAGTGAGTTGTTCCTCAAGGTGTCGAGAGGAATAATAGTGCATCTGTTGGGAAGGGTGTACCTACAAACAAGACTGTCACTGACAATCTACTCAGACTTGAGTAAAACTACTTGTGAGGACATTCTGTAAACATCAAAAGTTGGAGATATAAGAAGGTAAGTGTAAGAGAAGAGTGAATTCATAAAGAAAACATCATTTTCCGAAGAGAATTTACAGACTTCATAGGCCACAAATATTGACTCAGGATTTCTGGCCGACATAGAATATGGAACACAGGTTCGCAAGTGGAGCACATGTGCAGAGGACATGAGTCTTCAACAGAAAAAAAGTTCTATCAATATGAAGATCCTGGATTCTAAATTCTAGTCGCATTCCTGAAAGAGCTGAACCACGGCAGAGCCCTTCTGGAGAATAGATAGACGAAAGAGATAGCAAGGTGACCAAAAGTCATATACATCAAGAGCGGCTGTCGCGGCATCTAGTAGGTAAACTGAATGAGCATGACTATCAATAGAGACCTCATTCCCCTGTGACTCTGATGTGGCGGAACTTAGCAGAGATATGAGACGGCCACGAATTCTATACACACAAGTCAGATGTCCCAAACAAGCATGCATCGACAGGCCACAATGGATACATCTTCGACAGGAGCCTATCAGCCCCTGTCTCTGGCCAGCATCATCTATATGTGTTTTGTGCGGGAATATCATGGGATAAATCCAAGTAAAATTAGTATATTGTGAACGAAAGGCCACAAAATCCCTTCTGACTCGGGCGGTGCCGCAATGCGGACTACGACAGGGATGACTCGTAAGGAAATCAGGAAACATGCTTCAGGAATCCGATAACCCTGGCTGGGTAGTCGACAGGCTACGTCTTGATTCAGGCAGGGAAACTACTCTGGGCTAAATTCAGTGACAATAAACAGTCTGGATTGGCTGACCGACATGTGGGCAGATGATCCAAATCAATTGCAACAATATATCCATTCCAAGTCTTCCCGCCACAGAGCCGAGGTTCATTTCTGTCCACTCAGAGTGAGAATAGGAGATTAAAACTGAGCTCTTTCGAAAGCAAGATCAGGATTATAAGGTAGGAATTAAGCAGGTACGTGTAAGCTTCAGACAGTACGATACGCATCAATTTGATCCACAAATATATCATTACGTAATACATTCCTGTTATGGGTCCCACGATAGCGTAAGCAATCTATAAGCACGAACTCGAAGACGCCAAGCAACAAATCTGGAAAACAACCACTTCACCATTTCGCTACGATCACCATCAAATCGACTGCGTACTTGTTCCCTCGCCTCCCCTTTTCTGAGTCCGTGTCTTTTCGATACATCGGAAAGTCATGGAGTGGGCAACAGGAGCTCTTGAAGATCTTCTCTACCGCCTCATCTCCCCAATACTTCTCTGTAAATGTAAACTTCCTCAGGTAGGTCTCGGTGTCCTCAGCTCGAGAAAAATTTCACTCATGCTCGCTCAGAAACAGGTAGCTTTGAGTACATCGCTTTTGAGCGACGAAGAAATTGTGAAGTTGGCCGACTCGTCTCCTAATGTCGACATGGCCACATATATCGTCTTGGACACTGGACACCCCAATCCTGGCCACGTTGCAAAGATTGCTTCAGACGCTGTAGTAAAGCACTCTTTTGGAACGCCTATGCATGAGCGCCTCTCGGCAGAATTTGTGCGAAAATATACGGCGATACCAGTTCCGATGCATGAACGAGTTTTTCGTGGCCGATACGACACCTACTTGGTCCAGCAGTATATACCTGGCCGTGTTTTGTTGGACGTGTGGTCTCAACTCGGTTGGTGGAGACGTCTACGGGCCATCATCACTCTCCGCTTTTACATCCATGAACTGCGCTGCATATCTTCTCGAGCAGGCCCACCTCCTTTTCCCGGGCCACCTTCGAACGATGGTACTCCGCAGCTATGCACTGGCCGGCTGTTCAATGAGGATGGCTCTGGACCATTCCACTCATACCAAGAAATGTCAAAGTGGTACCGAAAACAACTTCTCTTCATGCAACGACAGTGGAAGGTGGGCTTGGACAGTGGTCCGTTCGATGATAGTGTCCCCCTCGTGTTCACACATATGGATCTCCATCCAAGGAATATAATTTTGGGTGACGATGACCAGCTATGGATTGTTGATTGGTCTGACGCAGGATGGTATCCATCCTGGTTTGAGGCTACAAGTATGCTAGGTTTCGCGAAAGCCCGTCCGGAGATACCGTCCTCCTGGACGACATGGGTGCCCTTTATGGTCGGTTCTTGTGAGAAACCGGGACAACTGCCGTTCATACGAGCTATTTCTTACTCTCTCCACGTATTGGACGCCAACACCGTGAATCTAGTGGGTTTTACTAGTTTAAAACTGACCGCATATTGATTTCTCTTCTGAGAAGTTAGATTCCGACTAATCGATATCGCAACAAGTGGAGATCTTCGACGTTCATAGTGTTCATGTTGTACAATTCGATTCATTTACGGTAGTGTACATGTATATCATATAATATATCGAAGAGGAAGAATGACGAGTTGTCACTATCTGGCATTCGGTTTCACGAGACCAAGTTGATAAGGATCAAAAGTACCAGGTACCCATGATACGTGGCATCGGAAATTTGCCTCCAAACCTTGCGTGTTCCACGGCTTCATAACCCGCGAAATCTCGCGGGACACTCTCTGGGATAAGATGTTCGTAGGCCAGTCGTTCGAGGACAGTGGCACACCAGTGCCTGCAACCCTGACCGGGTTGGGCAAAGCTAAGTACGTCCAATCAGCAAAACAGGCTAAAGGTACTGGCTGCAGTTACTGACATATATTTATCCATGCTGTATTTCTCGAAGATGATGTTTTAAATCATGCCCGCTGTGTTGCCCTGGGTTACTGGTACGACAAACGGTCGGGGACCACGGTTGTGTGAATACGCATATTGAGTGTATTCGATCCTCACATCCGATAGTTTGGGTTTGGATCTGTATAGTTCGGTCGTATGTCGAGACGGATGGCCTCGTATGCGGTAGCCGATTTCTGCGAGACGAGGGATAATCGGAAATGGAAGACCATTCCAAATTCATTTTCCGTTCCTACTATAGCCACGAAATGGACGGGCATCGAGAAGGGATTTGAGACTGTATTGAGACTATTGTGAAAAAGAATGCTGGGCCTGATGGTAGGGTTGTTTCTACAAGTAAAAACGTCAACGAGATCTCAAGTTTGAGGGCATCTACTTACGAGGACATCTTGCAAAAGTCAAACGTTAGTGGAATAAAGGAGCAAGGGAAAGAGAGACGAGCGGGTTCGTACAAAATGCATCGTTTTCCGGAGGGGTTTTATAGGCTTCTTAGGCCACAAATACTGACTCAGGATTTCTGGCCAGCATAGAAGATTGGATACGGGTTTGCAAGCGACCTTGTGGAGTACATGTGCAGAGAACATATGTCGTCAATAGAAAGAAAGTGCTATCAATCTGAAGATCCTGAGCTCCTAATTCTAGTCGCATTCCTGAAAGAGCTGAGCCCTGGCAGAGCCCTTCTGGAGAACAAAGGTCATATCCACTAATAGAGGTAAATAGTCGTCGTTGAGCCTGGCAGGAAACTGAACAAGCATGACTTACACTAAGGGCCTCGTTCCCCTGTGACTCTGATGTGGTAGGACTTAGCAGAGATATAAGACGGCCACGAATTCTATACATACAAGTTAGATGTCCCAAACAAGCATGCATCGACAGGCCACAATGCGATACACCTTAGTTTATCAGCCCCTGTCTATAGGGCTCCGACCGTATCCGTATACGGGTACGGTCGTATAAAAGAAGTTTCATACGGATACGGGCGTATATATACGCCCGTATATATGGCACACCAGACCGTTATACGGATACGGACAGCTCGTATACGGGGAATACGCCGTATACGGCAGTTACAGAGCAGAAACTGTAGAATAGAAATAAAATGAGTTGAACATGATCATTTCGAGTTATCTTGACCTTACATAGCGCAAATACCGCACTTCAAGTAGTTCACCCCTGCCCAAAGAAGGGCGCAGCGGACAAATCCAGTGGACTGCGATAGAAAGGAGATGCGTGGGAACAGTACTGTATTGAAGACGGCAGTCCCTTCCTTCCTCATTTTGGTAGCCTGGGAATATACTTTTCAAGTAAGTGATCTGCCAAATCACCAAAAATGGCATAAAATATACCTAATCACAGCGGGCAAACAGTTATTTAGACATGGACTAAATCCATCCATTACTAGATGACAAATGAAATTTGAAATATAATAATGCATTTAGTCATGTAGTATGTTTTATATATGTTCTTTGACTAAATGCTAAACTATATTTGAAATAACAAAAGGGATTTTGATTCAGATTTGGTAAACAAAGAAATAACTATACTTTCTAGTTTTAGCAATTACAGTTATTTCTTTGTTTACCAAATCCGAATCTAAATCCCTTTTGTTATTTCAAATATAGTTTAGCATTTAGCTAAGGAAAAGACATCAAATATATTGTGCAACTAAATACATTATTATATTTCAAATTTCATTTGTCATCTAGTAATGGATTTAGTCCGTGTCTAAATAACTATTTGCCCGCTGTGTAATTCTATGCTACCGGGAGACACGGGGCCTTAGCTCCCGTATATGGCGTATAAGCCGTAAACGTCAAATTTTCAGACCTTTGAATATAGATACGACCGCATATATATGGCCTGTATGTTTTGCTCTTATTGTGTCATACGGATACGGCTGTACCTGTATACGGGTTATACGCATATGGTCGGAGCCCTACCTGTCTATGGCCAGGATCACCTACACGTGTTTTCTACCGCCATAATGTCATGAGATGAATCCAAGAAAGGTTAGCATATTGTGAGCGAAAGGCTACAAAATCCCTTCTGACTCGGCCGGTGCCGTGATGCGGACAAAGGGAGAGATTGCTTTCGAGGAACTTGGTAAACATGCTTCTGGATTCCGATAGCCATGGTCAAGCAGTCGATAGGCCACGCATTAATGCGACAAGGACAACCGAGTTAGTGTACAGCCTGGGCCACCATAGGTATTCAACATGTAGGTAGACTCGGACTCGAAGTAAGTTCGAAAATAGATGATCGCTCACAATGCTTCTGCTCATGTTCAGCCGCACAGCTAGCTTCTCTTCGTCCAGTGAATGGTTACAGTAGATTGAGAAGCCAGATCTACAGTTTACTTTGGTGTCATAAACCAAGAGAGGAACATTTACCAGATTTAGTAAATCCTTCTATAGATGGCCACCTTAGCAAGAATAGAGGCGGCGGCGCTTGGTGGTCTCACCGTCTCATATGATACTTATCCTTTTTTCCTGTATGTCTCCTTTGCAGAGCTTCTTCCGGGGTCCGCTTGCGGCCATTCAGATTATGCAAGCTAGCGTGAGTTGATCATTGGTAACTATCTGCCGATATTCAACAGATGTCGCCTAGATAGGGTGAAGCTCGAAGAAAGAAAAGAATCATGACTTGGATAAATTCGTTTCTGAGTTTATTGCAGTGCAGTGTACTATGTAACTCGGTGAGCCCAACGGGAGTGTCGGATTAGCTAGGTTGCAGACTCTTATCTTGTAGGCTCATTGAGCGATGACTTGGACACCTCCCTTTCCAGTATAGACTTTTGTATTTGATGGTCATGAAGGGAATGCCTGCAATATCTTCAGCTCGTCAGTAGCCAACTCGCTACATTATTCTCTTTTACCAAATGACCAGACATATGCATGCCATTATGGACCATTAGAAAAAGATGGATGAAGATCCAAGTTCCCTTTTTCGTTGATGTGAATTGAGTACCTATGGACGATAAGATCGTTCATCTGATCTTTTTATCGGTAGGTGATCAATGGAACTTTGGTCTGACGATATACAGCAGCCATGCTTTCTCTTTGACATCAGGGCACTCTTGTCAGCGAGAATTCTCTATTTACTTACAGTATATCGGTTGGACAAAGTACTAGTTAGTGTTCCAACTGTATGTGTATAATGCGTATATGGCTTTCCATATACGCAGTACTATAGTGTGATCCCTCTTTTCATTTCTTGTCTGTAGACTTACAACATCGTTTTTTTCACGCCAAAAAAATCACACATGGTCTTTATGTATGCATAGACATCTCTAAACTTTCAAATTTTTTTTACAGATTTTATTGAGCAAAATAATCATGGGGTATCCCTCTTTTCATCTTTTGTCACATGTTGTCACAGTTCTGTGAGGTGCGATCGGATGGGCAAAACCAAACTCATTTGTCAACTTATGTCACCCTGCCAGGACTCATCTTTCAATTTTAATTGCCAGAGTGCACAAATCTGCGAGGAAAAAATTGTAGGAGTATATGACTGTATTCTAAGTGCTCTGAGACAAAAATGTTTGTGGAATGACTCAACTGGAATATTTCACACCGGGCAAAGAGTTACTATAATCTAAAAGAAATTTATAATTAGCTGACAAACAAGATTTGAAATTAAATACTGTATTTAATTATGTGAAATATTTCATGTTTGTTCCTTGATAGAACTTGAAATAACAATAAGGATTTAGATTCGGATTAGGAAAACAAAGAGATTTCAAATAATGTCGTGTGAGAAACACATAAAGAAATTCGAAGTCTTAGAAAAGCAAAAATGGTTATGTTTAGTTATTGCCAAAATTTTATGTCTTTGATAGGAAGAAATATAAAGTTTTTTTATTATTCTGACAAAGAAAAAATAAGTTTGACTCTCAGTGGGCGATCGGCAGGCAATAGGAGGGAAGCCACCTTCAGATCTGTAACATCGACACGGTAGCGATGCTCGAATTCACGATCATTGATACTGAACGTTTTAATGCTCTGTCTCTCAATGAAAGTCTCATCCATGCCACCTTTGCCATAGATGAACTGTATGAGATCACCCAACGAGTTCCGAACAGTCCCATCGTAATGTACTATGGTCTTCTAGAGTCTTGACAAGCCACCGTTGGATGTAGCCAATCTCCGCCGTCTTGACAGCCATGTCAATTAATCCCTTGCGACCCGCCATGGCATGAAAGAAGAACACTTGCGGTGTTATTCCATGCAAGTAGGAATTCTCAATGAAACCCCACGCCTCTGGACTGAAATCATCCTTTGTGAAGTGCAGAAGTATTTGATGTTCGAAGCCAAACAGGATATGCTTCCCTACGATGGATTGTTGACCGACACAAACAGACATCTGGGAGATATTGATGAAGGAACCCTTGGAACCAGCAACTACCATCTGCTTGACATTATTGTCCTCTTTATGGTTCTCCTGAGCATATTGACCAGAGGGATCACGAGCCAAACTGAGCTCCCATTCGACTTGACTCTTGAAGGATTCATGGATAGTCATATCCGGAGCTGCTTTCAGGCGATCCATGGCCGCATCTTCTATGGACTTTGGCAACATTCTGTTTCTGCATCTTAATCTGCTCCATGATGTATGCCATCATTTTTCTGTCTGCAACCATATTGCCGATACCGATACTGAATTCATTGTGGAACAGCCAATAATTGACGATATTCTGCAGACCCATAAAGAGCAATTGTGTAGCTTCAGGACCTTTCTCTCGGAAAACAACGTGCACCAGGCCACCGTGGGATGTGCTGTAGCACACACCGCTATTCTGGAAGTCAGCGGTCGAGTATTGTACATACTTCACCAGTGTCCAACACACTGGTGTATCAGCTGCCTGAGCGACTCCAACAGTCACAAAGGGTATATACGACTCAATCCGATCCTTCCGAGCGCTCCGCTGAAACTCCTGTGGGTGTTCTGATACCGGACAGGGAATATAAAGTTCGAGGGGCTGCCCTAGAATACCTTTGAGTGGTCAGCAGAGAGTTACACCTTTGACCAAAGGCAAGTGGAAATGAAGTGATAAGAGAATGTAAGAGGAAAAGGTTGTATGAGAGCTGAGGAATGCGTGGGAAGCGCTCGAGGAAGGGTCCCAAGGATGGACTTCTCCCGAGATTGATGGTGGCAGTGCAAAGGCTAAATTGACTTTCCGGCTCTACTGCGAGCTCTGGACTAAAGCCGACAAACACAAGGTACAATAACTAATCTAAACTTATGCTATGCTAGTTGAACCACCAACTCGAACATGACTAATCAACTGGGCTAACACACTGGGAAGCGATGGCAGCCGATTTCACTTGTAGTCTAAAGTGTCAGAACATGGCGTAACAATTCGAAATGCAATACAATGGATGAGGGACAATAACTGGGTGGATCGAAATGTGATACTAGGGACGGAGGGACTATACGGTGATGGAAAGGGAAGATATGGTGTCCTTTTCCGACAGAAGTGAAGAGGGGAAGGTGTCGCAAGACCGAAGGCACACGGCACACTAAGTAATGGGGTTACGAGCGAAACCAGCAAAACAGATCGGAACACGCAAGGGGTTTTCAATACGGGTGATAGAGATAAGAGGAGTCCTTTACACAAACACGGCGAACTATATGAACATACAAATGGCTCTGCTGCAAAGAGAGATCACCGATCGACCGTACAGAACATGAAATATCGTATATTAGACTATAGAGACAAGAGAGTCCACTATGAACCAGTAGAACTCGAAGCTGGGGGACTTGAGACCATCTAAGAACTCCTAAGCTCCTCCCCTTTCCCTCTACGAGAGTTGTGCTATATTTATACTAAACGTCCCAGACTGAGCCTCCTTTTGGTCAGAGAACATAAGCCATAAGAAAAAGGGAAATGCATATCACTATCTACAAAGGAGAGGTGCGCATATGAATGGTTAAAGGACACATAAAGCAGAAAGAAACAATACTAAGCATGATCGGAACGAGAGCATAAAGAAATAAAAGGGACACATATAGAAAGGTGAGGGCATAAGCGAAACCTTCGGAACCGGGTGTCTTTGAGCGGAACGAGTCGGAACTTGGGGAAAGGACTTGGAAAGGCCTTGGCTAGCTTAACAAGGCAAATCTGCAACATTTTGAATGAGGGAGGGACTGTGGATGACGCTGCAGAGTCAAATCTCTTTGTCAGGAGTATGGATCCGAGATCCGGAGACTTGTAATTGACACGTTGTAAGAAGCAACAACGCGCTAGGTCCGAAATCACGCACGTGACACACATTCTGCCATGTTCCACGTCGTAACAGTTTAATCCGGTGCAGATCAACATGATTCGAAGTGGAGCAATCTATTACAGCCTCACACATTGGACTGCCGCCGGGGAAAAACTTACGACGTTGGAAATTGCTCAAGGATAGCAGATCAGACACCTGAGCCACCCAGTCGACTCCACAAAGGAAGGCTCAGCCGACTCGTCTTATCAGTCCCAAGCCCAAGATTTGAATTGTGAGACTTGGGACCGACACCCGACGCCTCCCAAGCTTCGATCCGATGCAATGCGCTCCGACTTCTCCCCTCTATGTTCTATATGCGCTCATATTTTGTTTTATGCCCTATGATCTATGTGCTTGCCACTTTCCAGATATGTTCACCTCGTCTTTTGTTCTCCATGCTCCCCTTTGAGATATGCCTTCCGACTTCTCTTCGTTTATGGTCCCTGATGCTTCGAAGGCTCAGGATGGACAATGTTATAAATAGACAATCTATTTGTGTAGGGGAGTTCAGTTGAGTGCGGCCCACAGATCAGTACAGGAGTCAAGTCTGAACCGGAAAGCCCAGTTCTAGTCCTACTCGTCTTCTCTCCTTGCTACAGTCGAAACACCTCGACTCTCACTGTACTCACTTCGACTCTCTTGCCTCTATCAAATATACGATAGTTCTGTTTCATTCGTCCCGAGACCCCTGCCTAGCAGTCGTGTTCCGAGATCAGTGTGCTCAGTTCGACTCGCATTGCTGTTAGAGTCTCTACTCGCAACTTACTGGTCCCTTTGTTCAACTCTCGTCCCCCCCTCCCGCTCTGTTCCACGTCGTATCGCATCGTTACGCTGCGCAACACCTCGTGTTTCATCGCATCCCGTCGCATCGTATCAGATCCTCGTAGGATCACTCTAGCTTCGTTCTAAGCTTCGGAAATATCGTCCCAAGCTTCGTCTCATCGTTACTACTCCCCAGGGTTCAAATCCATCAAAGGGTTACCTGTGAGGACATCGTTCGTACCATTGTATCGCCACCGCCGATCCCCCTCGCCTCGACTTCTCCCGCTTGCTTCTCAGCTTCTTTTCTCCGCTCAAATCCCCACCCTCGCATACTTTCAGCAGCCTTTAATCTCAACTCACTCATCCCCTCCGAAACTGCTTCAGAACCTAGCTCAACCCTTCGGAATCACCCCAGCTTTGGCCTATAGTCACCCTTCTGCTATTCCATTTGTCTCAATCTTACAGAACAGCCCCCAACAGAACTGCGACACTCCTCTGCTAACAGACAGTTCCAAGGAGTTTCAGCGCACCTCGTGGAATATCTGGGATGAAGGTACACGATCGTTGGGTACCTTGAAACAGGTCGGAATGATCCCTGGCGGTGTGAAATGCTGATGAAAAGGCCTAGGGTCCCTTCAGGAGTCTGGGTCCAGGCTTTGGAGTGCCGATATCCGCTCGGGTGACTGAGGCGGAGGTCGGCGAGTGGTAGTGTGACAAAGTATGGACAACGAAATATGGCGTGGCGCCTATCACACAGTATTAACGGGTCTTCGGGGTCTTGGAATGTGACATATGTGCAATGGAAAGTGAAATGGGCTGAGCCAAGATATGTACGAAGTCTCGGGCACATCCTAAGGTATGGTGGACTGCTCGGAAGGATTGAATCGAGTCGTATACATCCTTTGTGACTGTTGGAGTCACTCGGGCAGGTGATACATCAGTGTGTTGGACACTGGTGAAGTATGTACAATACTCAACCGCTGATGCCCAGAATAGCAGTGTGCGCTACACCGTGTCTTGGCAGCTTTGCGGTGTGCCCCGATCTTTGGGCCCGCACCAATTGCGCACCTGTGATGCGCCATTACCATCGCCACCTCTGTTACGCTCGTCACCAGTATTCCCCAGTATATATAGACCTCATGTATGTAGTGTCCAACAGAGGTCTAGAATAGACCCAAGTGCACTCCTCTCTTCTCTGTTAGTCGCTTCGCTCCCTATCGCCTCCACCGAGGATCACGTGCCGATCCAAGATTCCGCTCTTATTTAGGTAATATTAGGGGCACGTGCTTCCCCGCCACTGCACAGGTGATCAGCGGGGTTACCCTGAGTCTTGAGAGTCGGCAATGCCATCGCCCTCTTGACAATCGGCAACACCGTCGCTCTTCTAGTGATCGCCGATGTACGCACAACCTGACAACGCCAGAGCTCTACTACTTATCCACGATGCCGAGACTGTACAGGCAATCGCTGACCAAGTTCTCCTCTTAGTGATCGGCGAGGACGTCACTCTCCTGGTGATCTTGGACGTTCGCAACCTAACAACGCCGGAGCTCTACTACTTATCCACAATGCCAAGACCATCCAAGTGATCGCCGACCGAGTTCCCCTCTTAGTGATTGGCGAGGACGTCACTCCCCTGGTGGTCGCCGACGCCGTCGCAACCCGTAGATGCCATCGCTCTATTACTTATCCATGACGCCAAGACCTTACACTCGATTGCCGACTGAGCCCTCGTTGTGGAGATCAACGACAACGCCAATCTCTTAGTGATCATTGGCGCATCCGTCCTGTGCGCTATCAGCGGCGCCCCTCCATACATTGACCGTGTTCCAGCCTTTACGATTGAGCTCTCCCCACGACTGAGTGTGCATTCTGATGAAGAGTAAGACTAAAGCTTGGGAGCGTATGAAGTCGTTATGACCAGTTCCGCGGTGTTCCGACTGGTTTTGCCCAGTTCCAACTGGTTTTGCTGGAGCGAGTGGACTTAGCAAGAACGCCATAGTCTAAATGGCACGTGCACCGTTCCATGATCGGCCATCATATCAGACGCGGCGGAAGAAACACGCGATGATCCTACACGCGTCAATCACAAGTCTCCGGATCCTGGATCCGTACTCCTGACAAAGAGATTTTACCCTGCAGCGTCGTCCACAGTCCCTCTCCCATTCAAAATGTCGCAGATTTGCCCTGTAAGGCTAGCTGAGGTCTTTCCAAGTCCTTTCCCCAAGTTCCGACTTGTTCCGCTCAAAGACACCTGGTTCCGAAGGCTTCGCTTATGATCTCACCTTTCTATATGCGTCCCTTTTATTTCTTTATGCTCTCGTTCCAACCATGCTTAGTATTGTTTCTTTCTGCTTTATGTGTCCCTTAACCATTCATATGCACCCCTCTCCTTTGTAGATAGTGATATGTGTTCCTCTTTTTCTTATGACTTATGTTTTCCGACCGATGGGAGGCTCAGCATTGGACATTTAGTATAAATATAGCACAACTCTTGTAGTGAGGGGGACAGCTTAGTTGGAGCGGAGCAGTTCTCACATCATCTCAAGTCCCCCAGCTTCGAGTTCTACTTGTTCGTAGTGGACTCTCTCGTCTCTAAAGTCTAATATACAATATTTCGTGTTCTGCACAGTCGATCGGTGATCTCTCTTCACAGCAGAGCCATTTGTATGTTTGTACAGTTCACCGTGTTCGTGTAAAGGACTCCTCTTGTCTCTATCATCCGTATCAAAACCTCCTCGCGTGTTCTGATCTGTTTTGCTGGTTTCGCTCGTAACCCCATTACCTAGCGTGCCACGTGCTTTCGGTCTTGCAAGACCTTCCCCTCTCCACTGTCGTCGGAAAAGGACACCATATCATCCCTTTCTATCACCATACAGTCCCTCCGTCCATCGTATCGCATTTCGAATTGTTACGCCGCGTTCCGACACTTTAGACTACGAGTGAGATTGGCTGCCGTCGCTTCCCAGTGTGTTAGCACAGTCGATTAGTCACGTTCGAGTTGGTGGTTTGACTAGCATAGCATTAGATAGATTAGTTCTCGTGCCTTGTGTTAGTCGGCTTTAGTCCAGAGCTTGCAGTTGAGCCAGAGAGTCGATTTAGCCTTCACACCGCCACCATCAATCTCGGGAGAAGCCCATCCTCGGAATCATTCCTCGAGTGCTTCCCATGTGCTCCTCCGCCCTCTTACAACCCTTCCCTCGTATATTCCCTTATCCCTTCATTTCCACTTGCCTTTGGTCTAGGTGTAACTCTCTGCTAACTACTCAAAGGTATTCTAGGGCAGCCCCTCGAACTTTATATTCCCTGTCTGGTATCAGAATGCCCACAGGAGTTTCACCAATCAGCGGCAGTGCTTCCAGGTCAAATTGTTCGCCACGGCATTGAGCTATCTAGGAGGCCTAGCTGCGAGTTGCACCCTTTCTTACCTCTCCGATCTTTGACATCGCCGACACCTCCCTGTGGTCGAATGCAGCTGTCTTCGCCGCTGTTTAAGAGGGTCTGATAGACTACACCGCATGCCAACGCAAGACTCCGCTCCTGTTTAGGTAATAATAGGGGCACATGCTTCCCCACCACTGCGCAAGTGATCAGCAGAGTTACCTCCGGTCCTGAGAGTTGGCGACACCGTCACTCTCCTAGTAATTGCTGTCGCTCTACTACTTATCAACGACACCGAGACCTTATAAGTGATCACCGACTGAGTTCTCTTCATAGTGATTGGCGAGGATGTCACTCTCCTGGTGGTCACTGACGCCCGTTGAAGAGTAAGACTAAAGCTTGGGAGCGTACAAAGTCGTTACGACCAGTTCCGCGGTATTCCGACTGGTTTCGCCCGGTTCTGACTGGTTTCGCTGGAGCGAGGGGACTTAGCAAGAACGCCATAGTCTAAATGGCACGTGCACCGTTCCGTGATCGGCCATCATATAAGACACGGCGGAAGAATCACGCGACGATCCTACACGCGTCAATCACAAGTCTCCGGATCCCGGATCCGTACTCCTGACAAAGAGATTTGACCCTGCGGCGTCGTCCACAGTCCCTCTCCCATTCAAAACGTCGCAGATTTGCTCTGTAAGGCTAGCCGAGGTCTTTCCAAGTCTTTTCCCCAAGTTCCGACTCGTTCCGCTCAAAGACACCCGGTTCCGAAGGCTTCGCTTATGATCTCACCTTTCTATATGCGTCCCTTTTATTTCTTTATGCTCTCGTTCCGACCATGCTTAGTATTGTTTCTTTCTGTTTTATGTGTCCCTTAACCATTCATATGCGCCCCTCTCCATGGTGGATAAGTGATATGCGTTCCCCTTTTTCTTATAGCTTATGTTTTCTGACCGATGGGAGGCTCAGTTTGGACGCTTAGTATAAATTTAGCACGACTCTCGTAGTGGAGGGGGGGAGTTCTCACACCGTCTCTAGTCCCCCAGCTTCGAGTTCTTCTTGTTCGTAGAAAACTCTCTCGTCTCTAAAGCATAATATACGATATTTCGTGTTCTGTACAGTCGATCGGTGACCTCTCTTCGCAGCAGAGCCGTTCGTACGTTCGTATAGTTCGCCTGGTTCGTATAAAGGACCCATCCTGTCTCTGTCATCCAGATCAAAACTTCATTGCGTGTTCCGATCGGTTTCGCTGGTTTCGCTCGTAACCCAGTTACTTAGCGTGCCGCGTGCTTTCGGTCTCGTAACACCTTCCCCTCTCCACTGTCGTCGGAAAAGGACACCATATTATCCCTTTCCATCACCGTAAAGTCCCTCCGTCTCTTGTATCACGTTAAGGTCGCTCAGTTACCGTCCCTGTCCTTCATATCGCGTTTTGAATTGTTACGCCGCGTTCCGACACTTTAGACTCCGAGTGAGATCAGCTGCCGTCGCTTCCCAGTGAGTTAGCACGGTCGATTAGTCACGTTCGAGTTGGTGGTTCGACTAGCGTAGCCTTAGTTAGATTAGTTCTCGTGCCTTGTGTAAGTCGGCTTTAGTCCAGAGCTCGCAGTTGAGCCGGAGAGTCGATTTAGCCTTTGCACCGCCACCATCAATCTTGGGAGAAGCCCATCCTCGGAATCCTTCCTCGAGCGCTTCCCACGCGTTCCTCAGCCCTCATACAACCCTTCTCTCATATATTGTTAGGGAGTAGGCCCGGGGTTACACCGGTTTGATCCTTTTGCCTAAGCAGCGGTGTGTTGTGCAGAGGTGATCTTATCTACCCACGTCTGGCTGTACCACGCGGTCCCTTACTAGCCTTCCTAGTCGCGGTCCGAGTTATGGATGCTTTCAGATACGAGGTAATAGTAAAGCAGATTGGGATTTCCAAGAGGCGTGATAGTACAAAGCACACAGTAATAGCTCGCTGTAGGGCAAGCTTTACACCAGTGTGTTAAGAGGATCGAAAGATGGGGAAATGAGGGCCTAATCCTACAACTATTTATGCTCCCAGATATTCCATTTTCCGTCCTATTTCTTACTCATCCTGTCTCCACTTTACTCCACTTTCCTCCACCATTACATCTGTTCCTTTGTCATCCTGCTGCGCTTCGCTCCACTTTGCTCCAATCTTTGTAAGGTCGTCTCCACTATGACAGAATTCTTTGGAGTTGCTGACTGAGACAATAGAGGTGGTGCTCCGATATGGAATGCTCCACTGTCAGTACTCCATAACGATGTCATTGCCGTCATTGAGTGGCATCTTTGCTCTTGGAGCGATGTAGGCTGCTCGGTATGTGATTCTTCGGAATTCATCTCGAGGTCCAGCGAGGGTAAGCATAACTCGCACGTCAGTGTTAAGGTGTCGGGTCGGTGTAGAGTATGGTCCAAGGCATATCATGAACTGCATAAGCTCTGCTGGTGGGTTCTGCTGGGTTCTGGTGACTAGCCATGCTTTGCCTTCGTATCGTATATCTCGAATGTAGCGCCATATCCTTCGTTGTATAAGGAGTTGTAATTGCTTGGTTTCCAGGTTCGCATCTCTCGGTAAATAAAGGTTTGCCTGTATCGTAGATGCTGGACATGGTGTGTGCAACTCCGGTCTATACCATCCAATCATTCTCCAAGTTATCGGGTTCGCAGTTCGAGGGGTCCGAGTTGTGATCGTGAGTTCCTCTCGTTTCTTGGGTACTATTGGGCTTGGTGGATTGGAATGCATTGTATCCTGAAGGTGTCGCTCGGTTTCGATGTGACAGTCACGCGTACCAACTGTTGCCGTGCATACTATGTAGTATACTTCATAAAGGACCATGTAAACTCGTGCACAGACTTGACAGTGCTGAAATGCCAGTGAGGTCTCCATAAACCTTATTAGCCTTTAGCCTTTTAGCGTTTAGGCTTTAGTAGTTGTGCTTCTGGACTTCTAAGAAGTTTGATCGCTTCTTTTGATCGAGGTCACTCTGGTTGCTTGGTCGGCGGCGTTAGAGTGGTAGTCCGCGGTAATAGGCGGTCGGCGGTGTTAGCTGTTAGCGGGATTACGTATCCGCTTCGGTGCTTCTAGCGCTCGGGTGGTAACGGGTTACTGTTGCCTAGGCCGCTCGATTGCTTGGGCCTTTGATAGCTGGCTTGGTTACCGGTCGCGTTTGGAAAGCTGATCGTGTAGATCTGTTGATCGTGTCGATCCTGATGCGAGATTTTGAGCGGATCCTTTCACTACACCCCCCCTAAGATGAACTTTCGGAGAAATGTTCATCCTAATCCGTGAGAAAGCTCGGATAAAGGGTCGCCTAGTGATGGTTGATTTTTGCTATCAAACCATCATCATCTCTGCTCCAAAATGTCGAAAGTCGCCGCTGCTGTTACTGTTTTTGTCGTTATTGTCGCGATTTTCGGCATAAATCATTGGATTTTGGAGCGTAAGAGGCGTGCTCAGGTAAGTGATGCATGCTCTGTGCCGTTTCAAGTTGTTAATCATCCTCTAGGAGGCCGACTTTGAAATGCAATCGTTCCAGCGCGATGTTACGACTGTTGCGCTTCGAGTTCACCTCGCGCTCGGTTATGACGTTGAGGATATCGATCCAGTCGTCGAAAATGCAGGTATTGCTTCGCAGGAACGTCGTGAAAAGGGTGTCTGGGAAGACATTGACTTGTAAAGGGTGGTGGGAAGGGATATGAATATGAAATGTGCATCATGTAAAGAATATGGCGCAATTGAAAGTGATAAGAAAGAAATCATAAAGTCGTTAATGAATAAGTTTTATACCAATTTGGGAGTGAAGTTCCCGGTGTTTACCTACGGCTCTTCAACCCCCAAATGGAGTTTTTCGAAGAAAGAGTGTAATTGGAGTGCCTTTCAGCGTGAAGGCACATCCTAGCATAATGCAAGGGAGTGACTTCACGTAACCTTTTTGGCTTCTCCGTTGCATAGAGGATAATAAAAGGTAGGCATAATCTGCCAATTCGGCGCCGGCACAATGACGCAATATACAAAATGTCTAGGCCCTTGTAGGTTCTTTGACACTTCTGCATAGTGCTTCATTTGTGCTGGTTGGCCGAATGAGCGTGAAATGAAGAGGTGCATAAAGCATAATTTGGTCGGATGTGACCATAAATACCATAGGGTAAGAATAAAATGCATAATTGACCATGTCGGGTCACGATATGGGAAAGGGGTTGCATAAAAGAAGAGTTGTTTACAAATCTTCGGATTCTTCAGCCTCAGGTGTAGTCTGGGCCGAGTTCGCTGGGGTATATAGTTCCCTGCTTTCACCTTCTTCACTTGACTCTGTATCGTCGGAGTGTATGTACATGTCCTCCTGTTCCGACATAGTAAGCATCTCGTCCGGCTGGTAGAGTTCGCTCGGGTACTGGTAGACTGAGATCATCAGATCTTCCAGCAATGGGTGTCGTGTAGCCTGTAGTTTCTCTCTGGCTTCTTCCTCTCGGTTGTTGAGTTCCATAAGGTAATGAGGGTCGTAGTTAACCTCTTTGCCTTCGACTACGTGGTGCTCGATGTTGTCGAGTGGTACCTCGTCCGTAGTAGAGTTCCTCGCTTCAATAACCGTTCGGTATCTCGTTCCTTCGTAATACTTCGTCATGTTGAGTACCGTCATGAACTGCATGGTGTGGGATGCATAGAAGCCCGTCTGGTCGGCTATGTATATAATGTACTTCATCGCATCGATGCTCATCGGATGATAGTGACTCCATCGCATCATTCGGTTAAGAATTGCGGTAGTCATGTCTCGTCGGTAGGCGCAAATTTGAATTGCCGAATGATAGATGCCCATGATGTTCTTGTATGTCGTTTCGTGCCTAAAGTCGATCTTGCCTCGGTGTAATGCTTGTGTTTCGAGTTCGATCGCATAGGTTAGAAATGCATCATCATTGAGTCGGCGTAATGCTGCGTCTCGAGGGTTACTGAGTTTGAATAACCACTCGTCTGAGTGATTCGCCATCATAAGGTGGGGTATTTCGTCTCGGTTGTGGTGGACTGCGTTCCACTTGTCGAATAGATCATCGAAGTACTTCCCTGGGCATAGGGGTACGATTTCGTCTTCGTAGTTCTCTTCGTTGAATCGGTTGCACAGCTGTGGCCATTGATAACGTTCGGTCGGTGGCCTAAGTGTAAATGTCCATTCTGGTGCATCTTCTGGTTGACAGAATGCATGTAGCTCGTCGAAAATAGGCATAGCTGAGTAGTGGTTCGTCTGCAGTGAAGTAGAGCTGTTGAGATTCGAGTTGTTGTTCCTTAGCTCGAAGTTCTCCATGTTTTATACCATCTTGTTGGTATGTCGGCGATGTCTTGCCTAATTCTTCTATCTCTGCTCTCGCTTTGGTGTGCCACATTGATGTCATCGCTTGGTAAGGTCATTGGGGACCTTACTCATCGTCTCTATTGTGGATCCATAAGCGGCTCCATCGGGTGGAGTGCATGTGATGCAACTATTGCCTCATTCGTTTTCGTGCGGCGATCCATTGGTTAAGGTTCGGTGGCTGGATTGCCTGAGGATACTTTTTATGGAATGCTTCGATCATTTGATAGGAGTTCTTGAGGTTGTCAAGTGGCTCCCATGTTCGCTCCTGGTATCCTTTCCATTGGATAAGGTATTGGACCTTGCTCCGATGACGTCTTGTGTTATGAATCGTCTCCACTTCGTACTCTGCTTCTCCCTCCACTTCAATAGGTGGTGGTTCATCCAAAGTGGGTCTTCCAGGGTATTCCTTTCGTTTGTAAGGCCTGAGAAGACTCGCATGAAACACTGGGTGGATCGGAAGGGTTTCGGGTAAGCGTAATCTGAATGACACTTGTCCGACTGCCTTCTCGACTTTATAAGGCCCTGCCCATTTCATTGCAAGTTTCTTCGTTGGTTCCAATCGACTGAGATTCCTCATGTCTAGTAACACTTCGTCTCCTGGCTTGTACTCTGGCAGTTTGCCTCGATGCAGGTCTGCATAAAGCTTCATTGCTTCATTCGCTTGCCTAATCGAATTATAGGCTTCTTGCTGTACTTGTCGAAGCTCCTCTAGGTGATTTATTGCTTCTGGGACGTTTGAATCACCGGTCTCCGCAACGTCCAGGTGAGGATGCCATCCATACAGTGTATAGAATGGTGACTGATGTGTAGTACTGTGCTTCCTGTTGTTGTAGGCGAATTCTGCTATATCGATGTACTCTGCCCAATCTGTTTGTCGGTAGGACACGTAGCAGCGTAAGTACTGTTCAAGCTCTTGATTTAGTCGCTCGGTTTGACCATCGGTTTGTGGATGATACGCTGTACTAGTTTTCCAATCGACATCGATGAGTCTGCAGAACTCCTTGAGGAATTGCGCGGTGAAGTTGCTACCTCGGTCGGAGATTACTCGTTTAGGGGCCCCGTAGTATTTGAAGACATGTTGGCGGAACAAACGTGCCAACTGCTTAGCATTGGGTATTCCTTGGCAAGGAATGAACTTCCCCATTTTAGTGAGTTTGTCCACTATAACGAGTATCGCACTGTAGCCTTCATTGCTAACTGGTAAGTCGGTAATCAGGTCACAGGTTATGGTTTCCCATGGTTGATGTGGTGCCTCCAACGGTTGGAGCGGCGGATTTCGAAACTGTCGAATCGGTTTTGCACGCTGACATATGTCGCAGGTTGCGGTATATGCTCGGATCATTTCTTCCATCTTCGGCCAATAGTATGATCGCTTTACAAGCTCTATGGTCTTTTCTGCTCCTGGGTGGCCTGCAAGTTTGTGATCATGGCGCCTTCGGATTAGCAACGCTCGTAGGTTGGCGGACGGCGGGATATATAATGCATTGGTTACGTAGTGCAAGCCGTTCCTGTAACTGTAGCCGTTGCTCTGCTTGATCGCCTGAATTTCCTTCTTAGCCTCCTCGGTATTGTAGTTCCTCTTGATCGTTCGAATAATAGGATCAGAGATAGTGACCATTTCAGTTTCTAGCTTGTATAGACCGTTGATCTCTGTGCGTCGCAATGTTTGTTGCTTGATCGTATCAGGAGGTAACAAGGTAACTCCTAAGTTGTCCTTGTCCTCTGGCATATAGTCGGATCGTCGTGATAGCTCGTCAGCTTGGTTCTTCTTGCCTGGCCAATGGAGAATCTTGAAGTTATATCGTGATAACTCTAGTGCCCATCTTGCTTGACGTCTCGATAGATTCTGAGCTGTCATGAAGTATCGGAGGTTTGCATGATCGCTTCGGATTGTTACTGGTTCTTTAGTTCCCTCCAATAGGTGTCTCCAATGCTTGAGTGCTTCCATGATTGCTAGCATCTCTTTGTCATGCGTCGGATAGTTTCGTTGGGTGTTCGTTAGAGTTTTCGACATGAAACCTAAAGGTCTCAGTTCTCCTTGGTTGTCTTCTTGTTGTAAGACTGCACCAATCGCTACATCGGATGCATCGGTTTCCAATGTATATGGTTTGTCTGGCTTTGGCATTGCCAATGCGACTTCCGTTTCGAATGCTTTCTTGATACTTTCGAATGCCTTGTCTTGTGCCTCTGCCCATATGAACTTGCGATCCTTTTTGATAAGGTCGCCAATAGGTGCGAATGTATCGGCATAGTTCCTGATGAATCTTCGGTAGAAGTTACAAAATCCTTGGAACTTTCGAACTTGTCGTTTCGTCTTTGGCACTGGCCATTCGTGAATAGCTTTGAGCTTATAAGGATCCATCTGGATGCCTTTCGTTCCTACTACAAATCCCAAGTAGTCGAGCTGGGTTTGGAGGAAGTGACATTTCTCGATTTTGAGGTAAATGTCGAGCTCTCGGCATTTCTGTAGAATTGCCCTGAGGAGTTTCCAATGTTCCTCTTCAGTTTGTGCTTGACCAATAAGGTCGTCCAAATAGTTGAGTGCTTCTTCTGTCCTGAGCCAATATTCGAAGTTGTCATTCATGAATCGTTGGAATACTGCAGGTGAGTTCTTCATTCCAAACATCATGACCTTTGGCTTGTAGACTGCATTGCCAACTCGGAATGCTGCCTTCCACTCGTCTCCTTCTCGGATTCGCAGGTTGTTGTAACCTGATCGCATGTCGAGTGTAAAGAAGAATTTTCCTTTCTCCAGTTTCTCTGGGAGAACACTCATGATCGGTATCGGGTATGGGTCTGATACTGTCGTGTCGTTGATGTCTCGGTAATCGGTTACTGCTCGTGCTCCTCCGTCTTTCTTTCCTACAAAGAAGACTGGTGCTGCTACCGGACATGGTTCATGTGGTTGAACCTTTTCAATCCATCCTTTGTCAAGTAACTCTTTGACATAAGCATCGAGTGCTGCCTGCTCTTCTCGTGTGAGCTTGATAATAGGCCTCGGTTTCGGTAATGGTACTCCTTCTTTGAGGTTAATTGCCATATCCCATTTCGTATGCTTGGGTAACCTTCTTGACTTGTCAGGATCAAAGACATCTGCGTAGTCTTCTATTTCCTTTGGTAGGAGTTTTCGCCAATCTCGTTTCTGTGTTCCTAGTAGTCCTTCTGCAGCTGCCTTTTGTTGAGAATACTGCTGGGATACTGAACTCGCTTTGTTCAGAGGCTGTGAGACTTGGTTCTGCTGCCTTGGTGACCAATTTCGATTGATGTCTAGCTCTAGCTTTGCAGCGAGCTCTTCCTTTCTGGTAAGGGTAGCTGGTTGGTTGGTCGTCCTAAGACTTTCAATGTCTTCTGGCTCTATATCGTGCATAGGAGTGTCTTCTGTTGTCTCCTGCTCGTCTTGCATCTCGATATCGCTTTCGTTGTCTGCCCATCTTGTACGCTTCGGTGTGGGACTAGCTCCTCGCATTAACGATGCCGTTCTCGGTCGTATAATGCCTGCCACTGGCTTCTCTGGATACCGTGTCTTTCGTGGTCGTATCCTATACTTCATGCCCGGGTTTTCTTCTGGTGATGGCCAGAGTTCTTCATCTTCCGGCATGTTTTGCCTCAGTGGGTGTATCTTCTGTGGTGGTTGTTTCTTCCAACGTTTCGGAGAGTCGTTTATTTCCTCCTGTTCGTCTAGGCTATGCTTGCCTGTTACATCTTGTGTTTCACCTTCGGATGTCTGGTACAGTTGCCGTGCTGGGATCATCCGTCTCGGTATGTGCCTTGGTCGTCGTTGCACTATACCCGTTCCTTGTGGTGCCTGTTTCTTCCATCGCTTGGGAGTGTGGTTTATTTCCTCCTCATCTCGATGATGCTTGTTTGCCATTTCCTGCTGTGGCTGTTTCGTTGCAGAGTCTGGTATATTTTCCGTGCTCGGACTCTTCACTTCTGGCGTCTGTTTTGCCTGTTCCAGTCTTGGTGTTGCTGGTCTGGTTTCCGGCTTCGCTTGTGGCTTCGTTTCGTGAGAGTGTCCGTTGTTGTCTCTCCTTGGCGTAAATATTATTCCTGGTGCTCCAGAGTGTCGATAGTTGTCTCTGTCCTGAGCCTGTTGCTTCGTGTTATGCCTAGGTCTTGTCTTGTCAGGTTTGCCTTTCGTTTGCCGTTTCCGTTTGCGCTTCCTGTGCCTTCGCTTCTTGGTAGCTCGTATGACGTTGAGCTCGAATGGTATCGAATTACCATTCCGATTCCATACTTGATTCTTCCAATCAATTTCGGGATTGACTTTGGCCAAATAGTCAATTCCTAGGATCACTTGATCCTGTCCTGTGGTTGCTACTGCCAACGTTTGTGGCTGCGGTTTAGGTCCATCAAAAATTAATGTGTAGACCTCGTGCGTGATTGCTCCTCCTTGGTTGGGACTTCCATCCGCATTATTCAAAGGTCGAGGGTGATCAAGCCTCTTTTTGAATAGGCTGTAGTGTCGTACCAAGTTGGGGTGTATCGTGCTGCATGTAGCTCCGGAATCGATTAACGCTTTGACTGCTAGGGTCTTTGTTCCAACCTTCACTCGAATAGGTAATCGGGGATGCAATGCTTGTATTGGCAATCGCTTATTGTACATCGCTTCACTGGGGTTGAACCCAGGAGGTTTGAAACACTGGTTGTTGAAACCTTTCTCGTCACCCTTGTCACACTCACATCGCGCAGTCTCGTTCGATGGAGGTCTTAATCTTTTCCCTGTTGCTCTTTACTTGCTAGGGATTTGCGAATGTTGTTTCGGTATTCTTCGTCATGCTTGCAAGTCCATCCTGCTGATTCGTCGCCTTTAGCCCATGCTACATGGTCGTAGTGGACTGGCCTTCGGCAGTGTGGATCGGGACATGTTTCCTTGAAATCGATTGTTCGTGTTGTCATCGTCCTCCGTTTTACACCATTAGTCTTCTTCGGCCGCTTAGAGGAAGAACCCTTTTGCTTCCTTGGTGCCTTGCACTCCTTTGCGTAATGTCCTGACTTTTCACAGTTGTAGCATTTGCCTCCCTTCTTCGGCAAGCCTCGGAGTGCATCTACATCCATGGCGTCTGGATCTCGTTTCGTTGTTTGTACTGGTGGTCGGAAAGATGACTGTCCATTCGATTTGAATCTTGGGGTATATGTTTGACTACCCATGAGCCTTTGCCTGGCATCAGAGTTTGCTAGGTTGCTTGTCCATTCCATCCATGCATCGAGGTCGTTCTTCTCGAAAGCGTCGGGTTGTACAGATTCGACTCGTCGTTTGACCCACATGTCTAGTCCTTTGACATAGATGTACTTGAGCATCTGCTTATCCATCGTGTCTGGTGCTCGTGCTTTGAGTCGTCGGAATTCGTCGTTGTACGCCCTAATGCTTGCTCCTTTCTGCTGGATGCATAGTAGTTGGAATAGGGCTTCCTGTTCTCCAATGATCGGATGTCCTGCTCGGATCCTCATCCAGTTCAGCATGTCCTTGAGTGATGCGAACATTCCATTTGTTGCAGCGATAATCGCAGGTACTGGTTTCAGTTTCCCATTGGCATCGAATGATGTTAGGGTATTCTTCTCTGCAAACCAATCGTAGCTGTCGCCTTCTAGTGCCGCAAATAGGCTCTTTGCGATCTCCTCCTCATCCTTGACTCCATGCTGTGCCAGCTTCGAGATACATCGACTAATCCACAGATCAATATCTTCGCTTCGCTTGCCATAGTACTTCGGAAGCTTGATGCTGTGTTTAGAGAGTTGTGTCTGAAGAGTCTGTAGTTGCTGCTCCAATGCTTGCACCTTCTGGTCGGTTGTCGACATGATCGTAAGTGCTTATGGGCACTGCTGGTGGTGAATAGGATGGTGGTGGTGGATTCTCTGGCGCTTGGGTTGCTACTGAACCACTTGCTGGTACTGCAGGTACTGTTGGTACTTGGATGATAACCGTTCGAGGTGGGGTTCTGAGTAAGAATGGCCTTCGTGGTGCTTCTTCGTCTGAGGACACTGATTCGTCAGAACTCTGTTCCTGTTGGGCTCTCTCTCTTGGTAGAAAGTATTCCCAGCGTTGTGCTGCCTGAGCTACTTCTCGAATTCGTTGAGCGTGTTCGAGTATGTTCCTCGAGGTGGTTTCGGTTGTCTGTACCGATGTGAGTATAGCTGCGTAGGTGCGTTGACTCGACTCGATTGTTTGTCCTAGTTGGAGTAGGGCTTCTCGCAGGTTATGGATGTCTTGAACAATCCTTGGTTGATCTAGAGCTGTCCTGTTAAGCTCTCCGACTCTCGTCTCGATTGTCTGTAGTTGTTGTTCCTGAGCAGTAATCCTGTTTCGGATAGCGTTGAGCTCTCGGTCAAGTACTCCGTTTCCGTCTATGACCCGTTGATTGAGTGCCCCTGCTGCTCGATCCAATTCCAGAGTATATCTCTCTAGAGCTGCTACCTGTGCTCCAATTCTTCGAGTAGTTGTTTCGAGTGCTTCGAATCGATCTCCTACTGCTGTCGCGTATGCTCCGGTTGGTAGACTGTTTGACTGCCCCGTGTTTGCAGTTCGTTCTTCCAGTCTTTCAACCCTTTCTTGTAGCCTTCTGATCACTGGTGGATACAATATGCTGTGGTTCGTTGTCGCGTATAGTATGTCGTGATCGCTTTCCAGACTACGTAGCCTGTTGGTGATATGTTGAACTCGTTCGTCGAGGGATCTAGGTGTGAACCTCGTTTGATTATCGTTCGCCCGTTCGTTCGTTCGATGACTGATGCTTCAGGGTTATTGTTCCTTGGTGCTGTTAACCAAGTAGTTCCTTTCTCGTCGAATGTAGCAATAGTGGAAGGGACTGCTGCTACTTTCGTGGTTGTTGTTTGTGTGCTCCCAACTGCAGGGCTACCAGATGCCTTTGCTATTAGGTACACTTCGTCGTTGTAGGGGTTATGATAGTAGATATGTGATTTAAGTGAATCGGGTTTGTCGTTCTCCAGGATGTGCACTTGTCCTGAGGATTCGATATGGGTACTAGTCTCGAAACTAGTGACGTCGATAGGGACTTGAGGTCGACGGTCCTCGCCTCGATAAAACACTAGCCAAGAACCTTGCCCGTGAGAGGTGGTGGTAAAACTAGCGAGTGATCTTTCGATCCAATGTTAGGGAGTAGGCCCGGGGTTACACCGGTTTGATCCTTTTGCCTAAGCAGCGGTGTGTTGTGCAGAGGTGATCTTATCTACCCACGTCTGGCTGTACCACGCGGTCCCTTACTAGCCTTCCTAGTCGCGGTCCGAGTTATGGATGCTTTCAGATACGAGGTAATAGTAAAGCAGATTGGGATTTCCAAGAGGCGTGATAGTACAAAGCACACAGTAATAGCTCGCTGTAGGGCAAGCTTTACACCAGTGTGTTAAGAGGATCGAAAGATGGGGAAATGAGGGCCTAATCCTACAACTATTTATGCTCCCAGATATTCCATTTTCCGTCCTATTTCTTACTCATCCTGTCTCCACTTTACTCCACTTTCCTCCACCATTACATCTGTTCCTTTGTCATCCTGCTGCGCTTCGCTCCACTTTGCTCCAATCTTTGTAAGGTCGTCTCCACTATGACAGAATTCTTTGGAGTTGCTGACTGAGACAATAGAGGTGGTGCTCCGATATGGAATGCTCCACTGTCAGTACTCCATAACGATGTCATTGCCGTCATTGAGTGGCATCTTTGCTCTTGGAGCGATGTAGGCTGCTCGGTATGTGATTCTTCGGAATTCATCTCGAGGTCCAGCGAGGGTAAGCATAACTCGCACGTCAGTGTTAAGGTGTCGGGTCGGTGTAGAGTATGGTCCAAGGCATATCATGAACTGCATAAGCTCTGCTGGTGGGTTCTGCTGGGTTCTGGTGACTAGCCATGCTTTGCCTTCGTATCGTATATCTCGAATGTAGCGCCATATCCTTCGTTGTATAAGGAGTTGTAATTGCTTGGTTTCCAGGTTCGCATCTCTCGGTAAATAAAGGTTTGCCTGTATCGTAGATGCTGGACATGGTGTGTGCAACTCCGGTCTATACCATCCAATCATTCTCCAAGTTATCGGGTTCGCAGTTCGAGGGGTCCGAGTTGTGATCGTGAGTTCCTCTCGTTTCTTGGGTACTATTGGGCTTGGTGGATTGGAATGCATTGTATCCTGAAGGTGTCGCTCGGTTTCGATGTGACAGTCACGCGTACCAACTGTTGCCGTGCATACTATGTAGTATACTTCATAAAGGACCATGTAAACTCGTGCACAGACTTGACAGTGCTGAAATGCCAGTGAGGTCTCCATAAACCTTATTAGCCTTTAGCCTTTTAGCGTTTAGGCTTTAGTAGTTGTGCTTCTGGACTTCTAAGAAGTTTGATCGCTTCTTTTGATCGAGGTCACTCTGGTTGCTTGGTCGGCGGCGTTAGAGTGGTAGTCCGCGGTAATAGGCGGTCGGCGGTGTTAGCTGTTAGCGGGATTACGTATCCGCTTCGGTGCTTCTAGCGCTCGGGTGGTAACGGGTTACTGTTGCCTAGGCCGCTCGATTGCTTGGGCCTTTGATAGCTGGCTTGGTTACCGGTCGCGTTTGGAAAGCTGATCGTGTAGATCTGTTGATCGTGTCGATCCTGATGCGAGATTTTGAGCGGATCCTTTCATATATTCCATTATCCCTTCAATTCCACTTGCCTTTGGTCTAGGTGTATCTCTCTGCTAACTACTCAAAGGTATTCTAGGGCAGCCCCTCGAACTTTATATTCCCTGTCCGGTATCAGAACGCTCACAGGAGTTTCACCGTGCAACCCGACGATGCCATTGCTCTACTACTTATCCACGACACCGAGACCTTATAAGTGATCACCGACTGAGTTCTCTTCATAGTGATCGGCGAGGATGTCACTCTCCTGGTGGTCACTGACGCCCGTGCAACCCGACGATGCCATTGCTCTACTACTTATCCACGACACCGAGACCTTACACTCAATCACCGACTGAGCTCTCGTTGTGGTGATCGACGATGACGCCAATCTCTTAGTGATTGTCAGTGCCTCTGTCCCGTGTGCTATCAGCGGCACCCCTCCATACACCAACCATGTTCTAGTCTTTACAATTGAGCTCTCCCCCACGACTGAGCATGCATTCCGATTGGTGGCAGTGCTTCCAGGTCAAATCGTTCGCCGCGGCATTGAGCTGTCTAGGAGGCCTACCCATGAGTTGCACCCTTTCTTACCTCTCTGATCTTTGACATTGCTGACACCTCCCTGTGGTCAAACACAGCCACCTTCACTGCTGCTTAAGAGAGTCTGATAGTCTACAGCACCATGGCAAATCATCACGGTCGACTTGATCGGAGAATTACCAGAGTCGAATGGGTTTAATGCCATATGCATGGTAGTTGATTGTTTTAGCAAACAGATCTATGCAATCCCAATGATGATGAAGCTGACTGCAGAAGGCATGGCAAGGATCTATCGAGATCACGTCTTTCGTCTACATGGACTCCCGAGGAAGATTATTCATGACCAAGGCGTACAATTTGATGCGAAGATGATGAAAGAGCTGTATAAACTCCTCCACATCGAAGGCAACCCATCGACGGCATATCATCCCCAGACTGATGGCCAAACTGAGCATGTCAATCAGGAGCTTGAACAGTTCCTACACTTATACATTAACCATCAACAGATGGATTGGGCAGACTGGCTAGCACTAGCAGAGTTTGCATACAACAATCATGAGCACTCAGCGATAAAGTTATCCCCTTTCTTTGTCAATACTGGAGTCCACCCCATGGGGTTCACAAATGTTGGAACGTCTTCAACAAACCTGTCAGCGGAAGAATTTGCTAAACATGTCAAGGAAGTACACAAACTCGCACAAATGAACCTGGTCAAGGCCAATGATGACATGAAATGCTTCTACGACCAACACGCAGGCAAAGTGGTAGAATACGAGACTGGCAACAAGGTTTTCCTCAACGGACAGAATATAAAGACAATACGCCTAATGAAGAAGATGGACGATAAATGATTTGGTCCCTTCGAAGTCATCAAGAAAGTTGGTGCGAGTGCATATTGACTTAAACTACCTCGCACATGGAGACAAGTACACCCCGTCTTCAACGAAGTCTTACTTAAACCAGCTGTTGAACCATCATTCGAATCTCAAAGGAAACCCCCACTGCCACCACCCGTCATTGTTGAAGACAAAGAAGAATACAAGGTTGAAGAAATACTTGACTCACATCTACATCGAGGAAAGCTTCAATTCCTCATCAAGTGGGTTGGGTATGATAAAGTAACATGTCAGCCTGAATCAGACGTTGGAGATAACGCTAAGGAAGCAGTCGAAGAATTTTATCGAACGCATCCAGGGGCTCCAAGAAGACTATCAATACCTCATCAAAATCTTCGTTCCATGTACAAGTTCATGTCGTCGGAAGGCTTATGTGGTTGGTCAGGACGCCCAACCTTGAAGGGAGGGTGATGTTAGGACTCGAACATTTTCCTTTTCTTTTCTTATGTCATTATTCATTCTATTATTTTTCTTTTACATTACTCATCTGTTTTTACTAATCCCGTTTGCTCCATCATGGCTTATTCATTTTTACTCATTCACCATGATTAAATCTGTTCCTTCCAACTAAGACACTCACTAATCACTCCACTCCTTCATCATGTGATTCCTTAATAGAGTAAACCCTTCTCACGTTCAAAGTGTATATAAGTAGCTAGATTGACTCTTTCGTTTCCTTGTCTTTCTATTCTACTTACCTTCACTACGTCATAGGTATCTACTCCTGTACTCTAGTATTACTGAATATTCTACTTATCTTCACTATGACATAGCTTGCGTCTAGCTCGGCAACTCGCACTTAGCCTGTTGTTTGTTGTTGTGTTGGCTGCCTCGAGATCGACGTCTGTTAGTCTCACCGCCTAACATCCGCCTTGTGTTATTGTGTCTGATCTCTGTGTAGCGTTCCCCAGGCTGAGGAGACTCGAGCCGAATTCAGTCAAATAGCGTGAGTCCCCAGGCAGATCATTTCACCCCAAGCTAACAGGACCGTTATTCAGTTTGTCTATATCAGACATGACAAGGCTTTCATTGGGAGACAGCGCACTAACATATTGAGCATCAATGATCGCAAATCGAGCACTCGTTTCAATGTATACTACTTGTCGACAGAATAAATACTTGTTATGCTGGAGTTTAAACAAAGCAATATAATACCAGGTATAGCTATGCCCTCTCTGCACCCACAACCCGCCTACTCTGTGCCCCCAGCATGCCCTTACCACACCCACAGTGTACCCCCATCCCGCCCGCAGTTCACCCACTCTCTGCCCTCTGTGTGCCTACAAAATGCCCACTATGCACCCTCATCACACCTGCTCATCGCCCACTCATCGTGTAAATTATCATTGTCATTGATATACAGAATGATATTTCAAATAAAAGACCCTTTGATATTGAAAATATCATCAAATAAATATCTACCTCAATGATATTCTTTGCTGATAAAGAAAATATCGATTTAGATTTCTATATCCATATCAATCACGATGATATAAAAAATATCATCATTAAAGAAATGCAGCATGATATTGAATATATAAACTAGGTTTAGATGCATGTGGATATTTTTTATATCCTGAATGGAGATATTCATACTTATATAATGCATATCAAATTAAATTTCCAATTATTTATCATCACCTAAAAAATACTAAATTGCCCGTAGTGTATGAGACGTTCAAGAATCCTGTACACGCAAGTCAGATGTCCCAAACAAGCATGCATCAACAGGCCACAATGCGATACACCTTAGTTTATCAGCCCCTATCTCTGGCCAGGATCACCTATACGTGTTTTTTACCACCATAAAATCATGAGATGAATCCAAGAAAAGCTAGTATATTGTGAATGAAAGGCCACAAAATCCCTTCTGACTCGGTCGGTGCCATGATGTGGACAAAGGGAGAGATTACTACTACTCCTGAGGAAACCGGGAAACGTGCTTCTGGAATCCGATAAGTAACCCTGGTCAGCAGCCGACAGGCTACATCTTAATTCAGCCTAGATGACTATGCTGGGCTGAACTCAGTGACAATAGACAGCCTGCGAGATGATTAAAGAATGAGGGCAGCAGCCTGGGATCCGTCATATAGGCAGATGATCCAAATCAATTGCAATAATATCATTCCAAGTCCGAGGTTCGCTTAGATTGAAAATATGAGACTCAAGTTGAGCCTATTAGAGAGCAAGACCAGGATTGTAAAGCAGGAATTAAGCAATGTATGTGTAAGGAGGTGTAAGGGTGGGATAGCCAGAATTGATGCATGCGCACAAATAGCTTATTACGTAACGTATTCCCGTTCTAGGTACAATCAAGAAGGAGTGATCTATAGCTATCCCATGAATAGCGTAAGCAATCGATGGACTCGAACTCGAACCAAAAAACAACCGTTTCACCATTTCGCTACGGTCATCGTCAAACCGACTGTGCGCAACGTCTTGTTCCCCCCGCTTCTCCTTTTCCGACTCCGTCTCTTTTTCATACATCGGATGGAGTGGGCAGCAGGAGCTCTTGAAGATCTTCTGTACCGGCTCATCTCCCCAATACTTCTTTGTAAATGTAAACCTCCTCAGGTAGGTCTTGATGTCCCCAGCTCGAGAAAAACTTCACTCATGTTCACTCAGAAACAGATAGCCTTGAGTATATCGCTCTTGAGCAACGAAGAAATAGAAAAGATGGCCGACTCGTCTCCCAATGTCGATAGAGGTACATATATCGTCCTTGACACTGGACACTCCAATTCTGGCCACGTTGCAAAGATTGCTTCAGATGTTGTAGTAAAACATTCCTTCAGAACGCCCGCGCATGAGCGTCTCTCTGCTGAACTCGTGAGACAATATACAGCTATACCTGTTCCGAAACATGGCCGGGTTTTTCGTGGTCAGTACGATACCTACTTGGTCCAGCAGTATATACCCGGCCGTGCTCTGTTAGATGTATGGTCTCAGCTCGGCTGGTGGATGCGACTACGGGTCGTTGTCACTCTTCGGTTTTACATCCATGAACTACGTTCCATATCCTCTCGTGCAGGGCCTCCTCCCTTCCCGGGTCCTCCTTCGAACGACGGTACCCCACAAAAATGTACCGGCCGACTGTTCACCGCAGACGGTTCCGGTCCTTTCCATTCATACCGCGAGATGTCGAGATGGTATCAAAATCGACTCCTCGTGATGCAACGAATCCGGAAGGAGGGCTTGGACAGTGCTCCGTTCGATGACAGTTCTCCTCTTGTATTCACACACATGGATCTTCATCCACGGAACATAATTTTGGGCGACGACGGACAATTATGGATTGTTGACTGGGCCGATGCGGGATGGTATCCATCTTGGTTTGAGGGTGCAAGCATGATATGCTTCGCAAAGCCTCGCTCGGACATGCCGAACTCCTGGACAACATGGATATCGTTTATGGCTGGTTCCTGTGAGAAGCCAGGTCAACTACCTTTCATACGAGCTATTTCATACTCTCTCGATGTTTTGAAGGCCAATATTATGAATCTAGTGGGTACCGTGGCTTGAAGATCGACTGCATTGACTTATTCTTGAGAAGATAGATTCTGACTAATTGACGACGGCGTGCGAATTCGAAGAGCTCTTTTTTTCTGCCTTGTGAGATATTCATATCTTTTGTTATATCCATATACGACGTATGCTTTACAAGAGAAAGAGAAATTAAATAAACTTATTTGGCATCTCGCGGCCGTCTACTGAACGTAGAAGAAGTTAATGGTAAAGGGAGCCCATTATACGAGGCATCGGGAACTTCCAGCCAAACCTGCCGTGTTCCTCGATTTCACGATTAGCGAATTCTTGAGAGACGTTGGCGTCGATGACGTGACGCCGTCTCCAGCGAGCCTGTCAAGAACACAAGCACACCAATGGCGACAACCCAGACCTGGCTGCACGAAGCTATGTGCAATCAGCGAAACTCCGAAAAGGAACTAGCTGAAATTACTTACATGTACTTATCCAGCTCGTGTCTATCGAAGATAATATTCAAGAGCATGCCCACTGTCATGCCCGGTCTCACCGGTTTGACGAATGGACGAGGACCAGAATTCCAGGAGAAGGAATAAGGTTTGTATTCTATCTGCGCGAAGCCACGCATCGAGAAGTCCGGCTCCCTGAAATCCGGTTGCATGTCGATGCGGACAGACTCCTGTGAGACGAGCAAGAACCGGAAATGGAAGACTCCATGCACATTCTCGGTTCCCACTACAGCTACGTAGTGAATGGGCATCGAGATGGCTCGTGGATTGGCCCTAAAGCTATCGTCAAGCAAAATGGAACGCCTGAGAGGATGGGTATTTCTACAGATGCATTTGTCAATAACTATGGACTCAAACTTGAGGACATCTACCTACGAGGACATCTTTCAAAAATCAAACGTCAGTGGAGTGAAGGAGCAAGGGAAACAGAGGCGAATGGGTTCGTACAGAAGGCATTATTTTCTGAAAGGAATTTATAGGCTTCCTAGGCCACAAATACTGACTCAGAAACTCTGGTGAGCATAGAATACGAATACAGGTTCGCAAGTGTCCTCGTGGAGCACATGTGCAGAGAGCATGAAAGGTCGATTCAAGTGTGTTGTCCATCTGAAGATCTCGGACTCCTAATTTCTCCCTCATACCTAAAAGAGCTGGCCCCTGGTGGTGCCCTTCCGTGAAGCAGGGAGACAAATGAAGCGAAGCAGAAGAGGCCACCCAAAGTCATAGGTAAACTGAATGAGCATGACTAATGTTAGAAGTTCCCTGTGACTCTGATGTGGTGGGACTTAGCAGAGATATGAGACAGTCACGAATTCTATACATACAAGTCAGATGTCCCAAGCAAGCATGCATCGACAGGCCACAATGCGATACATCTTCAGCCAGTGCTTATCAGCCCCTATCTCTGTCCAGGATCACCAACATGTATTTTTCACGAGGACGATATCATGGGATGAATCCAAGAAAAGTTAGTACGTTGAGAGCGAAAGGCCACAAACTCCCTTCTGACTCGGTCGGTGCCGCGATGCGGACAAAGGGAGAGATTACTACTCCTGAGGAAACCGGGAAACGTGCTTCCGAAATCCGATAACCATGGTCGGATAGTCGATAGGCCAGGCAATAAGGCAACAAGGACAAACACATCTAGTGGACAGCTCGGGCCGCCATTGCAATTCAGAGTATAGGTAGACTTGGACTCGAAGTAGTTCGAGAATACAAGATCCATCATGACGTTTCCGACCGTGTTCAACAGCATGGCTAGCTTCTCTCCGTATAGTGAATGTTTACTTTGGTGTCGTCAATCAAGAGAGGAACATTTACCAGATTTAGTAAATCCTTCCATAGATGGCCAGCTTAGCAAGAATAGAGGTGGCGGCGGTTGGTGGTCTCATATGATACTTGTCCTGTTTTCCTGTATGTATCCTTTGTAGAGCTTCTTCTGGAGCCCGCTTGCGGCCATTCAGGTTATGCAAGCTAGCGTGAGGCCATCATTACTAACTATCTGCCGATGGGGATAGTCAATTCAACAGATGTCGCCTGGATGGGGTGAAACTCGAAGAAAGGAAAGAAGCATGGCTTGGATAAATTCGTTTCTGGACAAGCACTGGCATTAGAAAGAGATGGATGAAGGTCCAAGTTCCCTTTTTCGTTGACGTAAATTGAGTACCTAAGGACGATAAGATCGTTTATCAGTAGGCGACCGACGGAACTTCGGTCTGGCGATATACAGCGGTCATACTTTCCCATTGATATTAGGGCACTCTTGTCAGCGAGAATTCTTTACTTACAGTATATCGGTTGGGTTGGACGAAGAAGATAATAAGATAATGCTATTATCAATTTATTTATCTTATTATCACTATTATCGTGAGAAGCACTTGCCATAACAATAACAATCCGACTTTACACGATCTTGTAATAGACATTTGGTCGCTTGGCCCCGACACCGACATTTCAACAGCGACCACCACCTCTGGGCACACAATGGCGGCCAGCGCAAATTCGACGCCTTCATTGACGCCGTCACCATCCCGCTCACCGACGCCGATGCCGCCGGTCCAACCAGACCACTTTTATTCCCCAGATGGTGACGCGCACCCAGCACCTTCACCTGAATCGTCAGCTCACTCTTGGCTCAGCCCTGATAACGACCCATTAGCTACCAAGGGCATCCCTGTCTTCAGACCCGCTATGGACGAGTTTCGTGATTTTGAGGCATATATGAATCGAGTGGAATGCTGGGGTATGCGCAGCGGAATCGTCAAGATCATCCCTCCAAAAGAGTGGATCGACGCTCTTCCTTCGACGCTTCCTCAGCTTTCTTCTGTTCGCATCAAGTCGCCCATTGAGCAGCACATGCTGGGCCATGCTGGTCTCTTTCGGGTGCAGAATGTCGTGCGACGAAAGGCTGTTAGCATACGCGAGTGGGCGGAACTATGTGCTAAAGAGGACTGTCGCGCACCCGGGGTTGACGAGGTCGGTCTAAAGGCTGCTGGCGAGCATGCACCTCATGTCAAGAGAAGAAATAAGCGTAGAGAAGCAGCCGCTGCGAAGGAAGAGGAGGTTTTGGTCAAAGCCGAAGGAAATGAAGGGATACATGTCGACGATAGCGCACCTCTGCATGAACTAGCGACACCCATTCCCGGAGCCGATGCTGACTCCGACGCGGAGCTCGTAAATGAGCAGCCCGGAGATGGCGACCATCCATCAAAGTCGCGTGCCTCCCCTGTTCGTAAACGACGCGGTCCTACACGTGAAGAACGCGGAGCTGCGCAAGCAAAGCGTGCCGAGCTGGACGGAGCGTTTCTCGAGACATTCGATCCACATACCGCCTGGCTGCCCCGCAAAACCTCTGCATCGGATTATACTCCGTCCTTTTGCGCAACCCTAGAGCGAAGATATTGGCGAAACTGTGGTTTAGGAAAGCCACCATGGTACGGTGCTGATACAGCCGGTACTCTCTTCACGGATGCAACGCAAACTTGGAACGTCGGGTCTCTTCCTTCAGCACTCTCTCGTCTCCTGCCCAAGAGCTCTGCTGGCCTCCCGGGTGTCAATACCCCTTACCTATACTTCGGGATGTGGAGAGCAACCTTCGCCTGGCATGTCGAAGATATGGACCTTCACTCGATCAATTACATTCATTGGGGTGCTCCAAAACACTGGTATGCGATACCGCAAGGTAGATCTATGCAGCTCGAAAACATCCTTGGGAGTTTCTTCCCTAGGGATGCGTCCAAGTGCCGTCAGTTTCTGAGACACAAATCGTTCCATGCGAGTCCAACCCTCCTCGCTCAGCAAGGGTGCAAGCCTAATGTGCTTGTACAACACGCTGGGGAATTCGTCATCACATATCCTCGCGGATATCACGCCGGTTTCAACCTGGGCTTCAATTGTGCTGAGAGCGTCAACTTTGCCCTTGATAGTTGGTTAGAAATCGGGAGAAAGGCGCAGGCATGTGGGTGTATTGGTGATAGGTATGGGTTAGGCTTTCTCTCTCCCGTGTTAGCAGAGCTAATGTTGCGTAGCGTACGAATCGACGTGGATGCACTTCTCCGTGCTCGAGAGGAAGAAAGGCTTGCAGAGGAGCAGGCAAAAGCGGAGAAGCCTCCTTCAAAGCCTCCTTCCAAGAAGCCCAAAATGGAAGGTGAAGGCTCTGAGAAGGCGAGGTCACCCAAGAAGCGCAAGTCGGACACTGCCGACGGACTGTCCAGAGCAAAGAAGCAGAAGCACAATTCAGACGCGGAGCAGATTGAACCACCATCCTCGTATTCTGACACTAGACAAAAGCTATTCCTCAAGCTTCCTAGGGATCCTGGCCCGTATCCCTGTTGCCTCTGCGTATCTCGAGATACTACCAATTTACTTCGTGTTCATGATCCACCTGGCTCATGGTCTGGATGTCAGAATGTTCCAGCGAAAGATAGCTCTGGGAAAGAGATCTGGCGTGCGCACGAGAAGTGTGCACTGTTGGTACCGGAGACTTGGATAGATGAGGAGGCGAATGAGGGGGGACAAACGGAGAAGGTGGTATTTGGTGTTGATGGAATTGTAAAGGGCCGGTGGGCGTTGGTGAGTTCCTCGGTGCTATTCATATCTGACTTCTATCTCACTCGGTTTGCATTGGAATAGAAATGCTCTTTGTGTCAGAGCCCTAGGGCACGAGCTCACGGTGCCAAGATACAGTGTACGAAGGGCAAATGTCCTAAGGCATTCCATATCTCGTGTGCTCGAGACGGCGGTCAAGATAGCCGAGTCCAATTATCAGAACTCCGTGAGGTTGAGAAGGAGGTTGTGCTTAATGACGTGCCACCGCCTATAGAAATGTCTTCCCTGCCAAGTGATGAAAGCACTGTGGTACCAGGAAACGATATGACCATCGATACTGGAACGGTTGGCGCCTCTCTGGTTCCCGCTGCTTTGTCCGTCGTGTCTTCCCAAGTCGTGAAGGAAGCAACTCCAGAGCTCAATGTCATCAAGACAATAAAGAAAATTGAATACGAGCTACTGTGTCGCCAGCACAATCCGGTACGTTTTGTTGTATCTTTACACTTTTCTTTACTTGTCCGCTCATGTTTCTTTCAGGTAGTTGCTGCAGCTCGGCGAGCAAGCAAAGTTGACCGCGTCCGGAACGAATTGCTTGCTCTTCCTGCAATGTCGCGAGTCAAATTACGCGTCTCGTCAGGTGTCTTTGAGGTATCTCTTCTTGCCGTCAATGAAGAACGCGGCACTGTCGAAGTCATCTGGGACCATGGTATCAAGCGGGAGTTCAAGTGGAGCAGCCTCGTGTGGGGTAAAACCGAGACCGTTGGACAAAAGCCGACTGTTGCTGCGCCTCCCCCGGAGAAGGTATACGACACTTTAAATCATGGGAATCGATCTGCGACCCCTGTTGCGGGACCAAGCAATCCCTATCAGCAGCCGTACGCCAGTTATTCGAACTATACCAACGGTCAGTCCCGATATGGTCCTTGGCCTAATCCTTACTACCCGTATACTCAGAGCATCTCGGGGAACACCAGCAATCCATTGTCTACAGCGGATGCTTCGAGAACGCAGCCCGGCATGACTCCTTACTTTAACTCTTCCGCCGCTAATCAGCCTCCCATGGCTTCTCTGACATGGTCACCTGCATACGGTCAGCAAGGGTATTCTCTACCCTTTGCTCAGACGTTTGCTCAGACTATTTCCTCGTCCGTCTCCCTGTTGCCGCCTCGAGCAGAGCTCGCAGGTTCGAGTACTTCTTCCGGTCTGCCAGAGATTCAAAAGCTACCGTCACCTCCGGGCACCATTTCTTTCTCGGTCCCTCTGAGTACGAACAGAGCGCCGAGCTCATCTACGGAGACCTCAAGCAGCAGTTCTCAGCCCCCAGGACAGACGCAGTCTACATCTTTGACGGAAGTTGAAGGCGTGCCTGTACCGCCTGAGGTTATGCAAGCCATCGCAGAGCTGCAAAAACTTTCGTCGTTGGATCAGGAAACAATCAAGGAGGCCTTAAGGGCGCAACCTGCGCTGACCGAAGCTGTGAAGGTCCTTGTCGGACAGCAAACGGTCCCTGTGCCACCTGTCACTTGAGGAACGAACACCGGATATCTAGAATTACCTGGATGGACGGTTTCTTATTCTTGCTGTTACTTTCCTCCTGACTATTTCTGATGAACTTACATCATTTCTAATTCGCTTTAGCTCTTTTTTCTTTATACTTACATGAATTGTATGCCTTCTCGTATTGGACGGTAAATGCGAGAACTTCGGGACGGAGATTTCTCTTGTTTGTTGTATTAGTAGTATACGCCACAGAGTGGTTGTAATTGTAACTCGACAGCCGTGCCTCCAAAGTCAGCCCCTCCTCGGGCGACTTGCTTATCCAGAGCAAAAGGTCAAATGCCTTTGTGATGTGTCTGTCTCCGCCTGGATCCTTTCAAAGAGCCAGCACAGTTCGCTTCGTACAGACAACCTCGAGGATTTTGCAACGCAACGAGACATGATAATTCGTTATATCTGACCTCTCTATTCCCCTCATCTACTTCTTTCACTTCGTACAATCCAATAGACACAGCAATCGCCCGCTTCCATCTCCCAGTGCGATCCATCTACAAGCGACTCGGAGAACATGAAGATTCTTCGAGTGTGTCACAGACTGGTGATTTTTTGCACCGGCGGTAGTACACGGAACATTCGGACGTTTTCCGTTTGGAGGCTCATCCGAATCACTCCCGCACAATTGAGTCCTAGTTCAGCGGTAATCGAGAACCCATCTTAGCTGATGTCTGATCCAAAAGCGATTTTGTAGATAGGTATCAATATATATTGTCATTCTAAGACGCATTTGAGTTTACGAGTCTGTGTTTGGAGTGGCATACAGATATATTCAGACAACTATTCTTGACAAATCACACGCATTCAGCCCTCTCCTAAGAGTACTAGTTCCTAATTCCAGTCCAGACTTCAAGCACCTAAAATATTACATAAACCAACAACGTACGTTCAGTAATAGAAATAGAGAAACGAAACGTGATGGAATTTCTTACACGGAGTTTCGCTCGAGCTCAGGCTTTCATAGACCGATCCGTGACTGAATCAAGTTCGATGTCGTCCGGAATAAAGGGGCAGGTATTCTCGCTCTGGTTCGGCAGGAGTTCAGTCTTCTGTGAAGCCGATAAGCCGATAGAGTTTGGGCTCCGAGTGGGTAATTTGACGGTATGTGCATCAGCACGATTCTTGCTGCCGTTGACTGAGTTCGAACCCCCTGTATCCTCCTGGTTCCAGGTTGAACCGGTTGAACCGACATTCTTCTGACTCCAATGGGAGCTTGTCGTCCAGATGGTAGCAAATACGACGCCTAAGATGCTAATATAGTCGTTTACGAACATCACATAGGATCCGTCCAGGAAAGAGCGGTCGGTCGTGATAAGCACAATCTGGGCGACGTTCAGGATGACGGGGAAAACGAAATTTCCAAGAGCTATGTAGAATAGGCCGCGGATTCGTTTCAACGTTGTCGCTAGAAATAATTTCAGCAACGGATAAAACCGACTGGAAGTTTAGGAATGTCGTACGGTGCCTAACTATCCATCCCTCCCGCCCGGCGGCATCGAACAACCGAAGTTTGTACAAGAAAAATAGAGAGGAGTATCTGTTTGTCCAGGTCAGCGAAGAGCGTTAGGTGCTAGGAAAGTAAACATACGAATTATCCACGACTTGCAGAGTCCACTCTATGATGATATAATGGTCTCTGAACCAAGTCATTTCACCGACAAGAAGTACATTGCCAAGATTTTTTGACTGCTGAGTGAAATTGGAGAGGTAAAGCACAACAGTGACGAATCTCGCAATCTTTATGGCGATTGGGAGTGCAATAGCCCTCAGACGATCTGTCAGAATCGAGGTCCGCCTTGGATAAAAGGCAATAACTCGAGTCAAGAGTATGGAGTCCACGAACATTGGTGTCATAAGTGTGGATGCGATTGTAGCGATGAACATGGCTTGGGGTACTGGTACCGTCGGCTGCAAGATCTCCTTTACTTCTAGAACGCCGTTCATGAAAGCGACAAGGAGGCCAAGTAGACAAGCAATAATGTTAAGGATGAAAACTGGTGCCTTCCTCGATATTGGTGTGGAGAACACAAAAAGAAGAATAATAACCGGCAGCAGCATTCCTCCCAGAGGAGTTGCAACGAGTATGAAAGTGAGTGACGGACGGATAGCTGCGATGAAATTCGTTCCCGGAGGAGGAGGAGGAGGAAGCTGTGGAAGTTGTGTGTCGGCCATTTTGATATGCTTGGTAAGTTTGGAAATCCCGCGGGGTAGATCTGATATTCTAAGTGGACTAGAAACCAAGGGGGCGATGAGCTTTATAGTCAGCTATATTGTTTGTATCTGTTATGATTTACGGATAAACCTAAAGAAAGCGCTGCCAATAAGGAGGAACCAACAGCATATCCAACAGCGCATTGATGATCCACATCATCTAGCTAATTGATACATCTGTAAACGTTTGTTCGACCAATGAGGTGAATGTAACGTCTAGTACCTCTACCCAATCATCATGTTCAGAAAATCTGCATCATTTGCTTTTAGCTTTCACCGAAACGGATATCCAAAACTATAGTACGTTCCCAAGCATGCTCTTAAGAACAGTTTGCAGTGGGCATAAAGGGGTAAAGGTACCTCGGCCACCTTATTGACATGGAAGGAGCCTGCTCACATCCAATTCCGACGAAGTCCAGCCCAGATAAATTTTGGTTGGATTGCCGGTCGATGGACGTGCGAAGATCCTTTCGCAGTTAAAATGCAACTACCCTGAACCTGAAAGTCTTGGGGTCCCATTACCTATTCAGTCGCACCAGGAAACTTTACTGATATTTCATTATTCGACAAAGCATAATTGCGACAAAAAACACACACCCTAAATCCAACTTCAAAAACACGTGTAGTAGTTACGAACACGACGAAGAAATCAGTTTCCGGTTTTCAACAACTCCGAGCATCTTTCAGCTACCATGACGGAAGGTGCTTGCAAATGCGTAGCGATGATCTGCGGGAAAACGCTGCTGTCCGCAATGCGCAGCTTTTGAACTCCATGTACACATAATTCGTCACTAACTACCCCGGGATGCTCGTCATCCTCTGGAGCCATCCTGCAAGTCGAAGAATAATGGTATGTTGTTCTAGCCCATTCGATGATAAATTGATCCAGATCTGCGTCTGAGTCGCTCGCTGGAACGCGCGAATCGGACATTGGATAACCATCTTTGCGCAATTGTCCGGCAAGGCGCATCGAAAGTCGCAACGAGGCTCGCAATACGCTCCAATCTCGAGAATCGGAGAGAACGTTCGGATCGCATGAGATCGGATCTCTGGGGTCGCTCGTAGTCAAGCGGACTGTTCCCTTCGAATACGGTCGCAGTAAAACATTCATTAAGCTGAAAGCACCCTTGCTTTTGTCGAACGGCGCGCCACTCGCATCCCATGCAATCTGTAGTGAACATGATTTCAAAAAAGAATGACAATGACAATTTCTCTAAAAACCCACTGGCATGATTTCAATGTTCGGTATATTGGCTACATCACGCGCGTTTAGCTGTGATGCGCTAGCGAGAAAGTTTGATTCTTCATCCAAAAGGTCGTCCTTAGAAAATATCATCGATTCCACCACTGGCGCTAGAAGGAGACCGGTGCCTCGAAAAACGTATCTGATAAAATTCTTTATAAAGACGAGTGGCCGAGCCTCGAGAACAACAAGTGAATCCTTCACTGGCACATAGTAAACAGTTGGCACAGCGAGATGATCTTGCTGGAGGGAGAGTCATTAAACGAGGCTTTGGGTGATGTGGAGATCAGCTCACAAGATAGGAACCGACTCCAGGGAGGTGCTTCAGAACGGGAATTCCAAAAGATTCAAGGTGATCCTTTGGTCCGATCCCACTAAGAGTATATTAGTACAGAAGACTTGAAGAAAAGATAGACAGTAAGTTGCCCGACCTTAATAGCAAAATCTGTGGATTTCCTAAAGGGCCGCAGCACAGGATAACCTCACGTTTTGCAGAAACATATTTCGTCGTCCTCCCGTTGATCGGCTGCAAGAATGCTCCGTAAACTTGTAACAAGTCAGACGAAGTCGGCTTAATGTCAAGTTTCGTCGCAATTGTTTCAGTGCATATCGTCAGATTCAATTTCCGTGTCAGAGCGAGCTTTGCCGGAAGGAATGCAGCGAGAGTCGAGTGACGGCGTCCGTATTCGTTGATGGTGAACTGCGCCTTTGAGATTCCAAGTGCTGGACTCGATGACGAGTTAATATCATCGATAACTGGTAGTCCAAGGCTTTCAGCGGCACGAAGAACACTAAATCCCAACTTGAATAGTAGAATGAAGCAATGCAAAGAATAGCATACTTTGATGTCAGTGAAAAGTGAATCTCATCATGTGTACGCGTCGTCCATTCACCTGCCAAATGAGCGTGGTGATGAGGGAGTCAAAGTCTATTTTTCTTTTCTAACACGCACCAGCTGTGCCTCTTTCTCCACCTGATCTTGCGTCAAGGCATCTTTCGGATCGCTTGAAAAGGGGCAGAACATCATCATAATCCCAGCCCCTCCTGCCAGCGGCGTCCCAGGCCATGTATTCTGCCGCCGCTCCTCGCGTATAGAGCATAGCATTGATCCTTGAACTTCCACCCAGAACTTTTCCGCTGAAAAGCTCTAGTTTCCGGCCACTAAGTGCAGTCTGTGAGGTGCTCTCTCGCTTATACGTGCGAGATCCGTTTGAGGCAAAGTCGGACGAGAATAAGGGAACGCGAGAAATCCAGGTATCGGCGACAGGCCCACGTTCAACCAGCAATACGGAGACATTTCTGTCACTGCTCAACCTGTTGGCAAGAACGCAGCCGGAAGTGCCTCCACCTAGAAATTCATTCAGGACGATGGACTTTGGGCGACTTATCCTTAGACAGCTCACCAATGATAATATAATCATATTCATCCGCAAGTGAGCCGCAGGAAGCTACTGGATACGACGAAGAGAAAGGCCACATTGTGGTAAGCTGACTGGAGGAGTGAACCAGTTGTTTTTGTCGTCTTACTTAAGAGCCCGAGATGTTAGATCAAAGCTCGTGCCAGTCACAGGGACCCCATGCCTAGAGCAATATTGCTTCGTTAATAATAATAACATTAAAGCGTTATGAAGATTCGAGTTCTTCCGTGTAGGTTGTCGTTATGCCGTATCTGGATGACCGGATAGCGAATTGCAACGAATCCGCACAACACGCATCACCGGTGCCAGACTTGAAAGCCGCCGAAACGATCGAGGCACAGACACCTACAGTGAAGCGAAGAGGCCTAAGGAACGGGTTAAGATCGGAGTTCTTCTCGAGGTTCCTTCCATCTTCATATGACACGATTCGCGTCTCCCGACCGTGACCGTGACGTCGGACCTTCAAGTCGGCGACTACGATAGGTTTCTCGAGCTCTGTGACGTGGTTTCCTTCCGATCTTCCATCTAGCAAGCTCAACTATAGCAGATAATCGGACAGCATGAAGACATTAGGAATTGTCACGCATGAATAAATATGTCACGTATAACGGTAATTTTCAACTTGAACTCCTTTCCTTTAGGGGTCTGAACTCACTTGAAAGATCTCGGAAATCTTTCAAGTGAAGTGAAATCAATCACGGCGGGTTTTATTTCTTCTGAGAACAGAGCACGGTGAGTATAATAAGTAGCACTACTTCTGGCCTTAAGATGTCGAACTTAACTCGAAAACTGTCTTGCATAACCTTAAACGAAAGAAAGAAAGAATCGTGATGGTTCACTTGAAGATCGTCGTTCCAAGGCGTTAGTACATTCTGCCACTTCTCATTATCACCGAACAGTATTCGAGTCACAGTAGTGCAGATCGTTTTAACTACAGTCAGTTTGGAACGAGAGTCAGTTCTCCGTCCGGTGGGACTGAAGTCACGTTAATCGGATCAGAAACGGTGTAGGAGTTGTCCTTCAACTCAGGCTTAGCGCGACGAATGATAGCCCATATGATCATCTTGATCTCTGCCGTACTGTCAGCCATAATGTTATAGTCATGATTGAATGGGAAGATACACACCGGCGACGGCAAGAGTCCGTCCAGGACAAGCCCAACGACCCAACCCGAAAGGAAAGTATGTCTGATTTATCATAACTGCCTGTTTCCCTGTTCCCTCCCAACGCCTTCCGTTGAAGGTTTCGGCGTCCGTTCCATGATATTGCTTGTTAAAGTGGGATAAAGAAGCCAATGGGTACACCAGAAATCCTGACTGAAATGTCAGAGCGTCTCAAGGTCATAATCGTAATCGGCGTAGCTTTACCCTTCGGAATGGTGTATCCACCAATCAAAACATTTCCGGTGGTCAATCTGCAGACGGCAAGAGTGTCCCCTTTCATTCGCAACACCTCTCGAATGAAAGAATCAAGACGGGCTGCATTCTGGAGAGCCTCGTATGATATATCCTCATATTCTGTAGGCCAACCATCGCCCATCGCTTCAACTAGCTCCTCCTTCAGTGCAGGAATGTACTCGGGATGCAGAGCCAGTTCGTAGATAACCCAGAGGGTTATTGTAGCCCTAAAATGTAAACCTATCAATATTAAACCATGAAATTAGATGCATATAACGAACGTCTGATGAATAGACGCGAAGATAATTCTAAAGAGCCAGATGGTATGTTATATATAATCACAGAGTATAAGAAAACCGACAACCTACCCTAGTAGGAGAGCCGTGATGCGCATGAATGCTGAAAATGACACTCTTCCGTGGACAGGGTCGGCATACTTGTAGGCAAGGTACTCAAGGACACTACGCTTTATTGCAACGTCAAACTCAACGTGAACTTGAAGAGATAGGTTGTAACAGACCTTGTTGAGAGCAGAGTGGTCTTTTACATCCTCTCGATTGAAGCATTCCGAACGAAGTACTCTCCACATGTGAAGCCCGATGAAAGAATAGAATGTAGGAATGGTGGTGAATAATACTCGAGTCCTTGGTTGCGAAATAAATGTAAGATACTATTGAATAAATGAAGGTACACGCTTACCAAGTGAGGAAACGCCATGCACTCGGAAAAGTAGTTCCCCACCATGAAGCGTTTTGGTATAATCCAGTGACTTCTGACATGTCATTAACAACCTTCTCTATGATATTCAAATTCTTTGCGTTTATGAACTCCTAATATTCGACAGATCAGTTCGAAGGTTAGTTATCAGCATCACGAACTCAGGACTTACTGGTCCAAGCAGAACAAGAACCATTGCCTCGGATACACTCCTATGGATTTGCTCTAGTCCATGCACGTACTGCGGACTTTGCTTGGTGTTTGATTGACGGTTCGTCTCCTGAACCAATTTATCCGCGAGCTTCACAAAAATTGGAAATACTAGTTCAAGTAAGCTGCAGCCTCGACGTTTGAGAAAGACCAAGTTCGTACCCTGCTCGACGATTAAAGGCATCCGTTTCACGATGACATTGTTCACGAAGTCATCTATCTCAAAGAAGTAAGAGGTGTACAGATTGTTGAAATAATGGAAATTGAGGATCTAGCGTGGAAATGGTAAATATGTTGTAGTCATATTCGGTGTTTGAAAAGCATACGAATGCCGTTCCTTTCTCAAAGCTGAAGGATGTATCCATGGTTAATACATCGTGTGTTAACGTGTCGTCAACAATATATTCAAGCTACGCAGGGGACGTCTCAGTAAGTATGAAGATGGATACAAATACTGACTTACCCGGCCTTTACGTTTCACGGCAATTACTGAACCGTGTTCAGCAAGGGCTCTTTCGTATACCTCCCGAGGCCTCTTGAGTATCTCACGCTCCTTTTTTTTTATTAGATGTCAGTTTGGCAGCTTGATCGTAATTCTCAGCGCAGTCTCGGACTAACCGAAATCTTGACAATCGGAGGAGTATTGTTGAGTTTACCGCGACCGGTCTGCTGCTCGAAGACTTAATATACAGTCGTCGTTAAAATCCCGCGTAGCTTACCTTGTTGAAGCTCGCGACGGATGCGGCCACAGCAATAAGAGTCACTAGAGAACCAATGCCGATGTTCGTTGTAAAGTGGGTAGTACTAAAGAGAGACATGCTGACGATTTGAGACGAGGATGTCCTGAAACCCTCAGACTTTTTATACCTGACCTCTCATAGAATATTGTAGGGTTTATTGTTCTTCACGGGAAATAAGTATCAGGAACTTGAGCTTCGCCGTGTTTGATTAAGTTCCACGGTCATCGAACTATAGGCCGTCATCGATGCCCCCGGCCAGTGTGTCCTATTTAGTCAATTCTGTTAGTTAAGCAAGCTTCGATCCAGTGCATATTTACGCGGCTTTGAACCGCAGATCACCTATTCACGGCCGCCGACGTCTGACTGACGGACACTCTGTTCTTATACTGGTCTTAAAAGAGTCCTCTCTTATCAGCCAGATGACCATTATTCCGCTCCGCTTGCGGAACCATGCAGAAGAGAAGCTGATGAGAGCACGACAAAATCAAGGAATGCATCTTGAGTTTGATAAATAGCGTCAACCGACAGCTCTTTGCTCTCCTTTTATCTGTTGCAAATGCATCGCGTCTTTAAACCGCTAACTAAATGGCTTGCCGTTACTACGTGAGTGCGAGATGCGAATAAAAATAGCTCGACTTCTCTTTCATCGAGACCCATGATGGGTATGCGTTAAAATGCCGTGGGTCTAGTCACAGCAGGTGGACAAAGCAGATATAGTATGCGGTCTGCTTCCTTCGACGCAACTGATTTCTACCAGTCCTGGTGTGGCAAAGCCGATTCCAAAGGCTCACTCTACTTTCCTACCCTGAGCCTATACGCTGCCATAATGAACTCCAACGAGAAGCCATTCAACGACGGAAACGAGGTCAGCGTCACTGAGTCTGAGCGTGATGTATCCGACCAGACCACAGGTGGGCAGAATCTGCATCATGATGACCACAGTCGGCGCGGGACATTAAAGTTAGACGACAACGACCACACTCGACCGACCGGTTTTCGGCTTCTATTGCTCACAATCGGCTTGTCCCTAGTTGTATTTACGGTCAGCACCTTCAAAACTTTGTACTCGAATAAGATAATTGACGAACATTATTCAGGTTGCACTGGAGGACACCATTGTTGGTATGTTTACCTCGTATTGCTACTCCTGATCGTATCTGAGCAGAGTGCGCAGCAACCGCAATTCCGAGAATCACAACTGCATTCAATTCTTTAAACGACGTGGGGTGGTACGGCTCCGCTTTCCTTCTCACGGCGACGAGTCTTCAGCCGGTGAGTCTAACGTATTGCGCGAAATTCAAATTCAAAATTCATTTGCGGTAGTTGTTTGGAAAAGTCTACACCTACTTCGACGTCAAATGGGTGTACCTCTCTGCACTTGTAGTTTTCGAAGGTAATCATGTTATTCTTCTCATGATCCTCTTGATGAATTGTTTACCGCTTTCTGTCAGTCGGATCCATCATTTGCGCCGCTGCGACAAGCTCCGCGATGCTTATTATCGGTCGTGCAGTTGCAGGAGTCGGAGCATCTGCTTTATTTTCAGGAAGCTTGACTATAATCGGGTTTTCAGTACCTTTGAGTAAAATGGCTTTTTACATCGCTGTTCTGACCAGCATGTACGGAATTGCGTCTGTTATTGGCCCTGTTCTTGGGGGAGCTTTAACCGATAAACTATCATGGAGATGGTGCTTTTGGGTAAGCAATCCGCATTCTGACTCCTCCGCCCATTTCTGAGGCAAACTAGATCAACTTACCATTCGGGGCCGTCGCATTTTTCGCTGTAATGCTGCTTTTCACAACACCTCATAGAGAAGACTCGAATCTTCCATTCAGACGCAAATTACAGAAAATGGATATTCCTGGTGCAATTTTCTTCATTAGCGCAATCATATGTCTCCTCCTTGCTCTACAACAAGGGGGAACCACGTATCCATGGGAGGATTCACGGATTTGGGGCCTTTTTCTGGGCTTTGGGCTCATCATCATCGTGTTTATTGTCATCCAGTACATTCGCGGGAACGAAGCCACCTTGCCGCGTCGGGTTGTCATGCAACGCTCAGTGCTTGCTGGCTCACTGTACACCATTCTTTTCAGTATGGCATTCTTCACGCACATATTCTTCCTTCCTTTCTATTTTCAAGCGGTGAAAGGAACAACGGCTGAAAAGTCCGGGATTTGCTCAATTCCATACCTCGTCAGTGTTTCTCTCGCATCCGTTATCAGTGCTGGAGCCATCATAAAAGTTGGATATTATTCTCCTTTCATGTGGGCGGGAGCAGCTATATTTTCGGTTGGGAGCGGTCTTCTGTTTACGTTGCAGACATCTTCCTCCACAGGAGTTTGGATCGGTTATCAAGTAGTCGCAGCTGCAGGATATGGTCTGGGCATGCAAGTTCCGTTTCTTGCCATTCAAGCAGTCTTAAGTGCCTCAGACATGCCTACTGGAAGTAAGTTCTCCTCAGTTTCCGCTTGTTCACTCATGATAAGATATCTTCAGATGCAATTATCCTATTTTGCACAACATTCGGGGGATCCATTTCCATCTCTGTAGCCGAGACTATTTTTACCAACACCCTAATTAACCAAGTTCCGAAGCATTCCCAAGGAGTCGATGGCCATGTCATTGCATCCAGCGGCGCGACCACCCTTCGTCAAATTATCCCGTCCGACCAGCTTCAGGGTGTACTGGAGGCGTACATGTATGCTCTTCAGAGAACTTTTATCTTGCCGATTGTCGCTTCGGCCCTTTCATTTATCATCTCCCTCTTTGTAAGTGTTTAGGTTATAGCTGCCAAGAGATGTCTGTTGACTCTTTCGTAGATGGAATGGAGGTCTGTTAAAAGAATTGCTAGTCGTGCCTCTCCTACTACGTAGATGAGATTCATCAACCACGGGCAGTCGTCACATTGTTCCTTCTCTTCTCATATTTAAGTTTAGATATGTTGAGCATACAATTGCGCAGCTCTCAATCAACCTGAGAATACATTTGTTTTAGTGTTACATTGCATGCTCGTCCTCTCGCTTTCAAGCTGCTCTGTTGAAAGCACGGCCTTCGCCATATTGGAAAACGTCCGAGACGCGTCGCGACTTCCGTCGCGCGGAACTGGCATGACCGTGAAACGTGAGAAAGTAAAGTCTATATTAGGAGTGATCCTCACAGGATGAAGCGAAGCAAATTTGTTCAATTACCGTCATGATAAATCATGTTTGCTTTCGGCCTCTCAGAATGCAGAAAATCGAGCCAGAAATGTTTCATCATTCATCCATGGGCCCGGGATTGGAAGAAACGATGGTCCAAATTTACAATATTTCCTTACTACTCTTGATCAGCACCTCAGACCTTTTGCTTCGAACAACAAATCGACCAGGGAACTCCTTAAGCGACCAGCTTAAACGCACTATAAGCAAGCGACGGATAGACTAGATTTAGGTGAACCTCTATTACTTACCTATTCAAGCGGATCCGAAACTCGACCTTGGGAAGAATGTCTTTTCCATGTTCATCCTGAATCGGAAGGACGTCGTATACAGAAAGAATGCTTGCCATGACTATCCAGAGAAAGGCTTCTGAGAAGTGACGCCCCGGACAAATACTACACATCAAACTATCGACGTTGAATGAGTGATGGTACGCATTGGAACACCTACCGCCTTCCGAAGCCAAACACAGCCATTGCGGGATCTAGGATAGGCGAGGCATCATGAGCAGATCCCATAAATCGATCGGGATCGAATATTTCAGGTTCAGCATAATTCCGTTCATCATGCATCATTTGCCTGGAATTATAAGCAACTCAGAAGAGTGCCGAGAATATTGTAGAACAGATGAGAACCAAATATTCGGAACGACCGAAGAGCCCTTCGGAATGCGCATCCCGTTCAATTCGATTTCTTCAGTTGTTCGATGCGCTATACCTGAATATGATGTTAACGTTTAGCACGAGTTACGCTGTAGACATGTAAGATAATCCCACCTAGAGGGAAAGGAGGAGCCCATCTGAACAGTTGTTAACAAATAAAGAATGCAGGTCATTGAAGACGGCCCAGACCTCAAAGTCTCCTTCAGTATACAAGTAATATATGGAAGCGAATCTTGGTCCTCGAATGTCGGAAGGCGGCCTCCATTGAGAACGGCATCCAACTCTTTCTGAGCTTTGATTGCGACGTGCGGGTGTAGGATCATCGCTACAATGAAGATGTACAATACCGAAGTGGTCTAGATGGTGTTTTAGGAAGAACTATGCTTTTTAGAGATAGGTAGAAGAGACGCACTGTTCCAACTCCAGCTTATTTGAAATCGTTATTTTAGGAGCACGCTTTCATCAGACAAACCTCCCACCTCGATACATGGACCCGCAAACGTCTTTGATGTTCTCATAGTCATATTCGCTGCAGATACCTTGTTGTTCGGCATTGTCCAGCATACGAGATAGCATTGACGGAGCTAATGAACCAGATGCCTTTGGAAACGATCACTCAACAAGAGCACAAATACACAATTACGAGCAACCCACTTTTTGTTCCTTGACCATCTCGTAAGGCCAGGTACACATTTCGTATAAGGCAGCTTGGCCTTCCGCCAGAAACTTTCTGAACGAAGCGCCTGAGATGGATGGAAGAATGTGGCGCACTGGCGCCGCCAACCGGGTCAACAGAAGTTTTCGTCTGGAAGGAAAGGAAAATAGCGCACGGAACGGGAAGAAATCTACGGGTGTAAGTCCCGGGGGTCCGAGTCGGACAAACGCTCTGTCCGATTTTGCAATGAGTGCGATGAGTGGGTCGTCCTTGCGTTTTACATCGTAGCCGTATGTTGAGAACAGGACCGCAGAAGCTACAGACCTGTCTCGATATCATTATCATATTAACGCTCAGCGAGGAAAGGCGAGACGCGAAGGTTGATTACCGTTTGACATAGTCCCGAAAGGCATCTGGTTCAGACAGAAGATCGTTCAGGAGCTGATGAACACTTCGGGATTGCGCCTTGCGGAAGGATGCAATCGCTCGGGTGTTAAGGTATTGTTGCAAAAGACGCCTATGCGCTCTCCAGTCGTCTCCATAGGGCATGAATGTTGCGGAACGAATCCTTAACCTTTGACGAGATCGCATAAGGTAAGCTCGAGAGTCTCAGGGACAACGACGTACATATCAACCAAGTAGACCATTCGCGGTCGGTCGGAACATGCGGATCCATGCTTGTCCATGAGCTGGTGAGCATCTTCAAACCTATTTAAAACAACAACAGGACGACCAAAGATGGTCATGTACAAGACATCGCCTGAAGGAGAAAAACAATATATTTGTTTGAGGTACAATAAAGATAGCTATGGAATGTATCACGCACCGAAAGTCTTCGACAAGACAGAAAACCTCTTCCACTGATATCCGGAGAAAAAATTATCCACGTTTCCGATCAGCCAATAGCCCTTCGGGCCAGGAGGCAGAGTACTACTGCTCGCAGGACGCCTGAAGAAAGAACGAATCCCCAGGACGATGCACACAAGGATAAGAACAGAAACTGGAGTCGCATTGGTCATGGTAGTAGCAGAAAGGCCTTAGACGGCCCACACCCGTGACACATATACATTGTAAGAAGAGGAAAAGCCGTGCGATTCGAAGCTGAGAGTGGCCGAAACTGGATGGAAACGACACGGGACCAATTCTAGCATGCCGAAGAAGCTCCCTGATTCCCATTTGAACGCAAACATTACGGGTAGGTGAAATGAGAGAAATAGAGCGGAACATATAGTGTATTGACGGTACCTTCTGAGAATCGCGAGAAAAACATTGCTAAGCAAGTGCTGTTCTGTAGCTATTTGCTTATTTGCTTGTATACATTCGCGCCGGTCACGGCAAACCTAGGTCGAGCGTTCATACCACTGGACAGTCATAAATAGATACGGAAGTAGTGAACTCGATGAGAAGCACTACCGCGGGAAAAGTAATGTTCCATTAGCAGATAGTACATACAGCGCCAGGATTCGAGACGCAACAAGATATCCCCGAAAAGAAACTGTATAATCAAACATGACAAGACGACAAAAACGAAATTGAATAGCTAATGCAGGATGTCAGAGTCGAAGTATAGTGAAGCATAGTACTTTACTATACCTATGTAGTCGCCCATGGCAGGCAGGTGCTCGATGTCGAACCATCTTGCGACCGAATTCTTTCCCAAATAGTATACCAGGGCAATGACAACCATATACTATTTGCTATGGGCGTAGGGACAACCTGCGCAGCAAAATGAGATTGTCAGGATCCAATAAGACTGGAACGAGTGAAACAAGTCGAACGTAGCTGGTCCCTTTCATCATCGTCTCCACATAAGGATCCTTATCTTTCATCCTTGGAAGGAGTTCCTTCCCGAACACGCGCGAGTGACAATCTTCCTTTGTCGAGAACTCAGTGCGTTTCCGCGTTACTAGCAACAACTCTCCTCATCATCCGATATAAGTAGAAATTGCGCAAACTCTTCGGCTCGAGTCCCCCACTCAGCTTTGATGACCGGGTCAGGATATACGCGAGCTAGGCGTCGCATGCCCTGCAGCACGATTTCTTCGAGCTTGCGCATTCCCAGTACGCCATCACCGGCATCACGGGCCTTGCACGGAAGCACAATAGATGGTATGGCAAGAGCGAGTATAGCCGGTTCTGAAGAACGACTCCGAGTGCGGTGCAGGTCTACCATATTCTCCTGCAGCTCGCGCAACGTCTCCGTCCATTCTACTTCCGTTCTCGGGAAGAGTCTGAAAAGAAGTTGGAGGAGTAGTAGCCAGCTCGACAACAGAGAGGTCTACACGCGGAAATAACGCTGAGGGTACTTCTTCCATAGTTTCAGACGCGGAATACCGTGGAAGGCTTTTGAGTGAACTGAAGTTGCTCCAGCCAACTGTTAGGTCATTTGCAGTGAGCGCGACACATCCAGGAGCTGCACCAGAGAAAGATTGGCCTGATCATAAGTAGTCTCCCACTAATAATACTTGATAAAAGCTACTCACTTTCTAGAAACTTGGCTTTGGTAATCATGGTAAAGTGCGAGGGAACATAAACGATGTAGGGAGGCGCACCATAGCATCCAAGGGCCCTAGCTTAGCAAAATGAGCGTGCCATACGCACAGAAGGAGCTGAACCGGAAACGTAAGGAAGCTGACGTTTCAGCTAACTTATAAATTATTATGTCTAAAGAAAGAAAATGACTACGTCATCACAAGCTTCCAGCTGTTGCCCTCACTTCGAACAGCCGCTGTTCGCTATCACCATGACCAACAGCACCCAAATAGACCAATGTTATCATCAATCCACTATCCCCGCCCCATTATGAAGATCAACCGCGGACGTGAGCAGATTTGCGGATTGCGTGTCGGTACAGGTACAGATGGAACTCGTACGCGATGATGGTGCTGCTGCGATACCCAACGTGATGTATCGATAGGAGTCAATGTCAAGGACAAGACGAAAGACACAGACGAGTTCCAACTCCCGGGAGCATTACATCCGTATCCATACACGGGCAAGACGATGAGGAAAAAGTTGAAGTGAAGGAGCGGGAGAAGATCTGGGATGTTTCACCACGTGATGCTGGCTCCGGCAACGTCCCGGCCCGCCTACCTTTTTAGCTCCGTTACATAAAATCATTTATATTCCCAGTCCAGTAATAATAGAACATTGCATGCTATTTGAATCTGTCTGAAAATACATAATAGGCATATACATTCGCTCCAAGGATACAAAACCGAAGGTGGGACTATTGCCTAACTCCTGCTACTCTTAAACTTCTAGAGGCCTCTGCTTTAGGCCGTTTTCATACGCTTCCGTGAACGTCATGTTTAAGCCATCCCGATAAATATTCTTCGAGAAGAACAAATGATTACATGTAAAAAACGTGATATACGAATCATCGGGATGTCATGTACGTACCTGGTCTTTCCCATCGAGAAAAGATGATTCTGTCGTAGTTTTCGTATCGACTTTAATGGCTAGCACATGCTCCGTTCTTCCTCCATCAAGCTCGCCATCTCGTCCGACTGGATGGTTCGAGCTTCGTAACGCAGACAAATTCATTGATTGTGAGTTATCCGTCTGTCCAAGCACGGCGTCTGTGGCAGTTTTTCTGCAATTCAGACTGAAGAAAAATGAACGTGGGAATCGAAAAGACGTTGTGACGGATTCAAGACTCACGTTGCGAGAAGCGAGTTCACATATACTGGGTCAGAAAGTGAACCGCGAGATATTGCCATATCAAATCATGATCCCATAAAGACATATAATGGGGACATACGCTTGGTTATGTTGACGAAGCATGCCACATAAATATACTTGTGCGGATAGATTGAAATCTGGTGAATATGTCAGAAGAGCGATGAACAGACTCAACAGAATCTCACTCACGAAGATCAACGTAAGGGTTGCAACGATACTCGTCGATAATCCCGTGTTTATGGTCAGGATGATCAATCGATTCACCATCGTCTCTGTTTTCCTGAATCCAGTACGCGAGTGATGGAGGTAGAAAATAAGCGATCCCGCTATAGAGAAATCGGATACGACGACGAGACTTTCGCTTGCTCTTCCGAGCCACTCCCGAGAGCGAATATTTGAGAAAGTGCTTCCTTCTATACTTTTACCAAAATATGCTATAATGTCTCATGTGGTCAATGATTTTGAGCTTCACTAAATCTTATACATTCACATACCGGTGATAAAGCAGAATGCAGCGATGACGGTTGTTATGAGGTATACTATGAGCAGAATGTTTCCATGGCTCACTAGAAATCAATAAACTCCTTAGACAAGACAATAGTCTTTCTGCACAGAACGCTTACATTTCCAGACGCGGTAGACAAGGAAGCTCTGGACAACAAGACATGTAATACCCTTTGTAAATCGTGAACACTTGTGCTATCCAGTTGCAATGGCTCACTTACGCTCATGAGGATCATATACTTTATAGCAGTCAGAAAATGTCATGTCTTGAAGCATGTGAATGGGACGAACCTCAAGGGAAGCTTCTATATGTGAGAGATACGCAACGTTTCCGTATTGCGTGATGAAGTAGATATATCCTGCATGGGTTATCATGCCTTGATGAATGCCATCGAGAGCCCAGACAATGCCAACCTATAATGATGTTGAGTAGAGATTCGCTGAAGATATTCGAAAGGCTTACTAGAGTCTTCAGCCGCCAGTCGTCATTGGGATAGCGCTGCGATGTTATAATACAGTTGATTGAGGGCATTTACGAGAGGATAACCACACTCACTGTGAAATAATAGAAGACCTGCAGCGAGGCAACACCCCATAATCTGAAAGAACTGTTACACGAATACAGTATTTAGGTTACCTATGATTAACGTACGACATCGCCAGTCTATGCACTTGTCAGATATGAAGTTCGGCACAGAAAGGGGAGCACTCACACTATGCCAATGTACAAAGCGCCTAGCTGTGCAATTCTCAGTACTTTCTTACGCGATGATCTGTATGTGTTACTTACAATGCTGTCCAGCGCGGGAATGGCCGTTGCGCAATCTGGTGTAGAAGCCATCGTTAAAGGCTGGTCAAAGGCCTTGCGAATGTCAAGACCTAAATATGCACAGGCAGGTAAAAATATTTTGGCGCCCATACATTGCCATCTGATTCCAGAGGAAATATATCATTGGAAACCTTGGTATTTGATACGACTGCGACTGATGTTATGATCATCAAGTTCTACTTTTGCCTCTTTAGGCCGCCTTGGGAATCCAAACAACACTTCGGTATTCAAATAATTTGAAAGATAAAGAACTGTAACCAGGTGATCTAGTTCTTCCCGGAATAAATAATCGCGTTTTCAGATCTTTTCCCAAAGAGCTTTGTGAATCTTCGTTTCATATCAACTTGCGAAGCTCAGTGCAGTATCTAACATCACTAGTTGAATCTTCTAGTACTTCGGATGTCAAGAAAAAGAGAAACTTACTGGAAATGACGAGGAAAGTTCGGTCTCCGAGGACATACTGAGTCTCGTGCCGAATGAATTGCTGCACATCATATCTTCGCGAACTGCGAGGCATGCCTCCATGTGGCGATTTTTCGATGACATAGGATCCCTGCTCTGCATCGGTCCACAGATAAGCGCAATGATGGTATTGAGCACTCAAGACTCATTCAAGTTCCTGCAGATTCCATTGTGATGGTACCCACAGGGAACGCGAGAGCGCTTCGAAGACCCTTTTCAAGGTGAAAAAAGAAATTTAGAGAGCGATTCCTATTTGCTCCATGAGTCGTCTAGGCAAGTAGAACGTAAAACATTCGTCGAAGATGGTCTGTTCACTGTCTGATAACGGTGACGGTAAATATTGCTCAACGCGTGAGAAAGCATTACTCTTTCAAAGAGTGATTAGTCAAGAAATGTTTCCTCTTACGATTGCATCACTTGGCTTCCAAGCGTCAATCAAATCATGAGAACTATACGACGCAATACCTCTTCCTGCACTGCACCAAGACCTGATCTCGCTCAGGCTGTATACAATTTACATCAAACGCGGTACGTAAAGAGTATGGATGTGAAAGGCTTTCAGACCTTTTAATTCCACGATGTCTGCCTTATCTTGAACTACAGTTTGGACTTTTCGTCGTCTCAACGCACATCGACTTGCTCCCAATCGATCTCCTGAAGCTCATAACCCAGATCATATCGAACTAGGGATGCCTTATGCCGAGATCCGTCTCCGGTCCACAAAACTACCTTGGCGTCTTTGTTTGCCGTCCTTCACCGTGAACACTTCCAAAAATGTTGCTTCTAACATCATGTCGAGAGTTCCATAGGCAGTAGTCAGAGAAGAAGACCACCATCTGTAAGTTTGTAAAAAATGCTCAAGGGATTATTTTTCAAATGCTGACTCGATAAGGACATTGTTGCGTCGAAGCGAGGCCCAATAAAATGTGAGATTCCGCGGACGACGATTGCAAGTTCAGATTCCAAGGAAGAAGATACTCTTATGAAAGGCCTTATAAAGAGAAGCAGAGAAAGTATAGAGACATATTGCGGATCGAAAGCCACAGACCTCCGGTGGTGGTCAGGAAAGAATGTTCACGCGTTAGTTCGCCTCGATCGGAATTTTTTATATCTACTCCGAGTCGAGCATGCATAACACCGACAAATACAGATCAATAGTTTCCAGCATATACGTTGCTTTACATCGAGTCGCGACTAGTAGCTTCGCTTACAGGTGGTTTGAGCGTCTACTCCGATTCTAACGGCCTTTAGGGGCTCAAACCATACTTTGATCTTCAACATTTGGCAGTCATGTGTATCAAGAAGTATCTTTCATTATCAATATTCACAAGACATGTACACGGGTGATCAAACACAACTATACTTCATTATTTACATCAGACTGAATCGATTTAAATCTTGAACGTACGCGCATGTCAGCAGAACACCGCGAGAGATTCCTGAATGAAACGAACTCGATGAGTCAATATGTATTGATTTGCATTTGTGAACGCACGATTAAGAGCTCATCCAGGTTCCAGTTCCATCAACTTGGTTCCTCTTCTTCAACTCTTCGTTGAGGTCTCCAGAGATGGTAGCGATCTCAGTTTCGGCGTCATCCGCTATCGTAATCATGAAATCGTCTTGGCCGAAGTATCCGCTGAAGGAAGACGTTCCCGTCAAGTCATCTTTGTCCATATAGCATATTTTCGCAGTTTTCGACGTGAATGCAGACAACGAGGGCATCAATGTAGCGTCAAACGTCAATGTATATCCGCCTATGACGAAGTCGCAGGAAATTCGGTTGGGGGACTTTCGAGCCACCGTACCTAGCGCCACTTGTCCTATCTTCAGCTCGACATCGCATCCGGTGCAGCTCCAGCGCGGATACTGTGCACAACCAAACACAGCCAATCGATCTCCGACTTTCAGATGCTTCCAAATTTCATGATTGTAGGGGAAACTATGCTCAAATGTCTCGAAGGTGCCTTTCTGATCAACAGGATGGGAGTGAGAGAGCCAGGCCAGCGTCTTGTCGCCGGCCTTTTTGACAGAGTCGTACGCGACGTTCCCATTGCTATCGACCTTGATTAAAGCATTTACAGTCAACCTAATTTCACGAAAGAATAATCATCGAATTCCTTACTTGTGCACTCGCAGACACTATTGCGAGCTCAAACCAACTCCACGAGCCTTTGTCGGGAAAGTCGACCCATCCCTGATGATGGGAGACTGTCTTGATATGTATAGGGGCATCTCTGCGCTTCAGGACTTCATCGTCGATTGGTTGCATGAGTAGCCAGCAGCCCCTTTGCGCAATCGCGCTATCGGATGTTATATCAAAAGTTGTACTGGCACGGGCAGTGAACTTGGTAGCGGCCTGAAAAAAATACCAGTGAGTACAAAGTACAGTCATGTACCAAGCTATAGCCTACAGATAAAGAGTTTCCCGAGACCGACATGTTGCGACTGAGTGAAACAGGAAATTGTCAACGAGAGCGAGGTGACGAATACAGAAGGAACGAAGATACGTCTAACTGGTTTCGTTGCTGGGCTTTTATACTTATGCGACCCTTACTTTCACGTGCGAGCCTGCCTTTACAAGGTCCATCGTCTCTTTGCGTGCCCTTCACCGCATGAGGGCCTCGACAGGTGCACAGAATCGAAACTAACACGGAACAAGTATCACAGCGAGAGGCAGATTGCCACGTTCCGAACGCCATTGGCAATTGCATTGACTCTAAGGCGAAGGTAGGGAGGCATATGGACATGAAGAGAGAAGCAGTGATCTTGACACACGCCCCACCATCTCGCCATTCGTATCTGCGAATGTTGCGTCCCGGAATGTACGGCGTCAATTGTTTGATTCGAACGCAACGCGAGGCATGATCATCGTTCGCAGTCCCGTCGAGGCGCAAGATTTGAAATATCAGTCCTTCTAGAGTTTGGGGTGACTTCTTGAAGGAACATTGAGAAGAATATGCTTCTGGACATCGTAAACTTCCCTGTCCAGAAAACACAAGTGAAAGCTGCGCTTGAGATGTATAGTTAGTACATGTCACGAACAATGGTCTACACTCCAGTCCAGGATGGCTGAAAAATAATCGTTGATGTCTTCTCAAAGTCGCCTTTGCTCTTGCTTTCGATGTCATGATCGGCCTGTTCCATGTTGGTTTTGGAGAACACTGTTTTATTCCTCCATAGCCATTCGAGATAAGAAAGGGAAGTCTCTGGTAGATTCCAAATCCTCAGTTTCCCTGGCAAGTCGTGCTAGTGACTGATAAGTACGCACTATTCTTCTCCATGTCCTTTTCCTTTTCTACGGGAGGACAAATAGATATCATTCTGACCGATTTTAAGTCCTGTCAACTTGAGTTTGTCACTATTTCGCTGAATGTTCGCCGCCGGGGCTATTTTTTCCTGTGCCAAAGCACCAACATCAGCTATCCAGTAAAGTCATGAATGTAAGTGCTAAAACGAAGCCTCAGAAGCTTTCATGGTCGGCCGTGATAAAATCGCCTGTGGTCAACGAGGTGTCTCGAGCAGAAGGAACGCTAACACTTAAGATGTTCGTGTTCGATCGACGGGAGGTCGACTCGATTACGTAATCTTCTTTTGGTCAGCTTACTCGAGTCCCTGAAGCTGGCTCCCATCAGTAAGAGCAACTTGCAAGGCTGCACTTCAACGGGCCACACGTCTGCGATATCGGACGCTCTATCTGACCCTGTGTCGAGAGTAGAGTGAGAAGCGTCCTTTCGGATACTCGTAACAGGAGTACGAGTTTGTGCAAAATTGATGGGATGAAGTGAGTTCGTTGTACTAGCCAAAAAGGAAAATATCTACATAGGCCAAGCTTCGAGAATGTCGAAATCATCCCTCCCAGGTGACGTAGCCTTCTTTTCCTTTGAGCTCAGCAGTACCTTCATGGGTTTTTTTTGATGAACTCTTTCCTCGTTTTTTTCAGCGAGGTATACTGTTCTTTAAGATGAACCGCAGCCCTCATCATCTTGTTCACCAACTCTCTTTACACGTCCTATCCATTTGCTGATGTCACTGTGGTGGACTTCATGGGCTCTACCATGACAAGAACTTATTCAAGTGTCTCGTAGAAGCAATCCTCTTGGATATTGGAAGCACAATGATATACAGATGAAGTTTCTGTGGGTAATGGTGCGGGAGAAGAACCTATGCTCGTGTGCTAGCTTAACGTTGTCCTTGAAGCCTTGATTGCCTTCACATTAAATGCCTTTTCGTTACGTTCCACTGAACTCCTTCCGTTTACGGAAAAACCAGCGAGCAGTCCTTGAGTTTTATCTCATGATGAACTGCGGATCTCTTGTATCTCTCACAAATCTACAAATACTGATTCATAATTTGCCGACTCTTCTAAAGAATGCTATAGCATAGTTGCAATTGGCTCACCCTGGACATACCGACCCTGAAAACTAACCGGAAGAGGACTATAAATACTATTCTTACAATAAAAGCACCGAGTAAATGAACTGTCCGTATCGCGCGGAGACGTCCAAGTAATGCCCTTCCCGCAAACTTCTTTTGAAGGACGATGTCATAACTTAAAGTTTGTGCTTAGGTGCGCAACGTCGAGTTTCAACCAATGTCAGCGTTTGCACCTTCTTCATATCTTGGATCACCTCATTGATTTTTATTCGTTAGGACTCTGAATTGGTTTTATCGTTTTCTTCTGAAAGCAGTCTTTTTCATATCTTTACCGGTGAAATACAAATGGCTAGCTCGCGGCCGTGAATTGATTTGAGGCTGCCCCTGGAGCCCCGTGTTCTCTAATCCCTTGCTTTACCCACTAATTAGCATCCAACTCGCTTTGCTACGAGAAAAACGTTGGTCTGTGAAATTTTCCGCCAGATAAAAGCAATTCTTACAAATCTATCCACAAATCTAGGTCTAGGGATCTTCCAATCCAGAAGCATCTGAAAGAGTACAAGAAATACCACATACTCGGAATCCTTCCGTGACCATATTGACAGTTTCTTTTTCTGATCAATCGCTCACGAAATTGGACTCTCCTGCTGCTGGACTCTCCGAGGTATAGTTCTATAAAGCAAATTTCATCATTTAGACTCGCTTCAATTCAAATTCAGTCGCCAGCGTGTCTGGCGGAAGAATGCGGCCTATAGGCGTATATCCACTCATACTTTTTCTTCTCCAAATTAGATCGCTACGATTCAAAAGATAGACCCTTATTCTCGATTCATTATGCCAGTCGTGCAGTCAGCGCTGAGCGTCTCTTGGTCCGTGTATTCCCAAGTTGAATGTGCTCAAGAATCCTAATTGGGCATTAGACTAGCATACTATTCGTAGTATCTACGGTCCTTGAGTTTTCCCGGTCCCTCGAAGCACTGAAGAGTATAACGTCCCTGACTGAGGACGGATGTCGTATCAGAACTCTTTTTTGAAGAAACCAACTTCGCCCGGAATATAGGGACCTTGTGCTTGAACTCGATTCGCGGACAGGACTGTGTTGAGGAATTCCTCATATTTTTCCTCGTTCCACACTGAAACCCGGGTCAAGATGGTGCAAGGAGATATATTGGGAAAAGTACCTCAAACTCCGAAAGAAAACACTTCAGATGTCAGTAGTTTCGTTTGCATTCCATGAAGAAACTAATAGTGACAAATTCGCAAGTAACATGTCCAGAACTGGTGAAAGTTCGAGCCGTCAACGTCAACAAAGTGCAAGCTCCGCGGCCCATCTGCCACACGTCTGCCAATAAGATTCTCTATGAGTTCGAAGATTCTCAAGGCAGAGTGCGCACTTTCAGTGCGGAGCTAGTGTGCTCTATGCCGACTTTCAGTATCTCGTGCACAGCTCTAGTTCCGAAAGAAGATGGAAGCGGCGATGGTAGCATCAACGGGACATGCAAGTTCAATTGATTATTGGCCACGAACAGATCGAGGCCAAGTTTACGTTCTTGGAGTCTGGGATCATCGCAATTGTCAAAGATATTCTTGAGAAAAGTCTGAACGTCAGAAATCAGACTGCAGGAAGCGGGGCCTGGAATGAAGCATAGGAGAGGATTCATGTTCATGGATCACACGGCTGACACAGTGGTGACAATGACCTAGGATTCAATCACGGCGCACAGGACTCATTGTTGGTTCTGTTGGATATTGGATAGCAATGCACTGATTTTGAGGAATAACTTTTTATTTTTGAAATGCATAGCAAACAAGATGTCAGACTGAAACTTAGTTGCATAGGTATGGCATCGCGGCATCTTTTTGCCATGAGGCTGCTGTGAGTAAGTAAATGATAGAATGACCCTCTTGTGATCGAGACGGAAAACTAAACAGTGCGGGGATCGAGTATTGGGAAGCAATGATGATAATAGTGCCTCAGCGGCCTGTCTTCTAGTGGATATTTGTCTGCTCTAGCTACATCGAGAACAAGATCACTCCCTTCGAGACGTCCAAGACTATAGGTGAACTCTGGAGCATACTTGTGAAATCTAGTTATTCGGAACCAGGTCGCTGGAGCTGGACTCTGGATCAAGATATAGTGGAGAACTACTGCTTTGAGATCTCGGAAAGAAAGAAAAAAATAGTATGCGTTTCTCCACCATCAGTATCGGTCTGTTCCTTGAGCACTTTCGTTTCTGTATTCAGCAATGGCTCCAATTATCACTGACAAGTTCCAAATTTCATAGATCTTGGGCTCGAATTCAATAACTGTAGATTCAAGACAAGAGTTAACTCCGCGTGCCGTTTCAAGCAGCACGAAGAATTCGCAGAAATCAGTGCTTCGCTATCGACAATATACCAAACGGAGTTAGCATTTTGGACAGAAAACACGTTCCCAAGAGCAAGGAATTCGAGTTGCGCGGATTTGCTGTGAGAGCCCACTGCCGCTGTTTCCCGTGGGCACCTGTCGTCAACAGCATCTCGCCAGCGCATCTTTCGCCCTCGCAGAGCAGTTGCCACCGTACACAGCCTTCTTTTACAATACGCTTTGTTCACTGTGAAGTACTTCACCAATCAACCGGATTTGAGTTATGAATTGCATGAATTACAGTACCTCGATACCCAAGCCTGAGAATAATCCACGAAACGAGTTCGCGCACTCGCAAAGATAACAGCCTCAGCCTTTCTGAAAGACAGATAGAAAATGTACGCTTTCGGTCGTCCTTGTTGTGTTCGTCTGAGTACATAGACGGCATGATCAAGTTCCCGAAGATCCGCGTGCCAGTGAGGTTTTGACTATGAGGGAATCCAGTGTGTAAAGCGAGATGATAATCAATAAGAGAGAGTTTCATGCTACGTACTATGAGCGCCTACTATTATGGCTGTCGTTATGTACCATGTGCACTCGCTCGCCTCCGGCAGAACTTGAAGCTACATTGGGAAACGACGATCATTCGCTTACAAGGTTCGTGACCAATCAAATCAGATAGTTCCACTACTACTTTACCTCATTCATACAGCCGTAGATATCAGCTTTTCCGTCCGCAGAACAGTATGCCATTACTTATCAGTGCATACGTTGGTTTAAGCCCATCCGTAGGATCTCGTAGGATCCGCTAAGCCAAACGAAAGACTTCTTTCGCATTTTTGCACACCAAAAGTATTCTATTGATTGTGATAGATATCGATGGGCCCGAATAAGCTCCAAGCTCTGGTACTGTAGGTCACGGCATCGGAGACATCGAGTTTCGACACTTCTGGGCACACGTGCAACTTCGATGACACTCTTCATTGGATTTTGGCAAGTCAGATGGACAAACGACACTTCTAGGGCTCAACGACTTGCAACATGCGATAGGACCAGCCATCTCTCGACCTTTCACCTTTCCTGCGGCCTGAGTAAAGCACGAAAAGGCTCACACACGCTATCATCTCTCTATCTCTCCGAAGAGTTCGATATCCTTGTACGCTAAGTGTTTGCGGCTCCTTGTTAGTCACAGCTAGATTCCGTCCCCGGGAGATCGCTGAGCCTTAGCAGAAAGTATCATCTTTCGCATAAGTTCGTCAAGTCTACCTTCACTTTTTGCAACCAATCTCAACATGCTTGCCAGTGACATCAGAATTAATCGACGAAGTAGAGGGCCCAATGGCCTACGAGGCGAAAGGGACGGTAACCCGAATGTCGCGCAACCGCATTTCCTGTAGCTTTGTCATCGATGGATATCAAATGACGTTTGATGCGACATTGAGCCCCGCAATGGCAGCATTCACGTCGAAAAGCGCGATCATACAGTACAACGATGCAGACGAATTGACCGGGACGTACAGATACAGCGGCTACATTGGTCAGAGTGACTACGAGATTACGATTGCGGATGGCGAGAGGACGCTTGCATTCATCAGGGGAGAACTCAATAACTCGCTCAGCGCAAAGAACCAAGTCCAGGGTTCCGGAACTTGGATGAGCACCTAATAGTATGTTGAAACACTACTAAGTTATGGAATCTGAGCTAAATTACGTTTATCCAGAATTTCCTTTTTTTTCCAATCTCGATCATGTCGCACAACTTGCACAGTCGAATCAAATTTATAAAGAATATCGTGGTCGCTCTGCATGACCCTTCAATCCCTAAAATTCAAATTATTGCAATTGACTTCTTCGAACAATATTCATAATAAGCTGAACATCGGATATCCCATAGGCTGGGCTTCCGATCACCATATTACATAATATGGTAATTATTTTAAAGTATATATTTGTCGAACGATGAAGACAGTACAATGTGATAATTTCTGCAGGCGCTGCAAGAGAGATCAGAAAGTAATGTGGGTTCGTTCATATATAGAGACCCAACTCTGTCCACGATAGATATATCTCCAATCAAGCCTCCTTCCCTGTTCTGATCCTTTATCCGTGCGAGACTTGCTGAGATGTTGCAGAAAAGGGCGATAATCCAAAGGAACCCATAATATCAAACTTCCATCTGCAGTCCGTATCCATCCATCGTCTTCCAATACCAATGGTCCAGGTTCAGGTCGAAATGAGGGGAGGACAGACTTCGACGTAGGAGCTATCATTGCAGGCCACCAGGTAGGAATAGTCATGTAGCAATGCATTTCCGGGTCCCAAAACTCTTCTCCGCATCTAACTAGTTGCTTCTGATCACCACTATGCGCATCCCAAATTATCAGCGTCCCGTCCGGGGAACCTGAAATAATATTTTGTCCATCCAAAGAGAACTCGAGAGAGGTGACGCTCGTTGAGTGGCCTTTCAAAGTAGCACAGATGCGATCGCCGGTACTACAATTCCATAGAATGACATCTCCACTGTCTGATGCAGAAACGATGCGATTTCCGTCTGAGAAGAACGAAACGGCTGTCACTGGACCGTCGTGACCACGGAAGGGATTTCCAATCTGGCGGCAATCTGATGCGTCACAGACTCTGACGGTTCTGTCTTGGCAGCCAACAACGATTTTACTGCCATCCGCAGAGTATCGCAAACAATTAATGATGTATCGCTTGTTACCGGTGGTCACAGACCAAGGCTCGCAAACTGTCTCCCCACTCTGCGCATCCCAAATTCTCAACGCTGCGCCCGCTGAGGCAACTCTCATTCCATCCGGAGAGAATTGCAGTGCTGAGATATAGCCTGGATTGACCTTGGGTGGTTCTCCTAATGGGTCCAAACCGTCCGCATCCCAAATACGCAAGACTCCATCATCTGAACCAGACATCAGTTTTGTACCATCCGGAGAATACGCGACCGCACGGACGAAGGACTCGTGTCCCTTCTTGGGATTTCCTATTGGAGAGCCAGTCTGCGCGTCCCAAATCCTAATCGTTCCATCTTCACGACCGGACGCTATTCTCTTTCTATTAGGCGAGTGCGTAACGGCATTAGCAAATCTGACCGCATTCCAATCTCGCTTAGTGTCACGGACTACCCAAAATGTGTCCCGTGGCTCGGTAGATGTCGCGGAATCCTCGGAAAGTAAGGGGAAGTGACATCGGAAGTCGGATCCAAGACACTTATGAATGAAGGAATTCTCGATTCTCCACGATAATGCAGATACGTAGACATGCGGCGTACTCGTTTTTACGGCGTGGTGAAAATCGTCGAGAAAAGCTGATAATTCTGTAGCAGCTGTTATAATTTCTGAATTATCCTAGCGAGTTGTTTTGTTAGGGAGAAAACCTTATGAATTCGTTCAGTACACTTCTCACCTGGAACAACTCTCGACACTTCAGAAGCGTGTCTTTCCCCACCTCCAGATCAGATAGTAAGCTTAACACCTCGATCCAATATAAAGACCTGGGAGAACCAAGCAGGTCTATCACGAAGCCTTTTAAGACGTGCACATCTCCCCCCTGTGCAATGTGTTCCATCCAGTACGAGCAGCTATATTGCAGTTTTTCTGGGATGTTCTCCTTGACCCTGCACGCTAAGTCCGATACAGCCTTATTCTCAAGGTACGACGACTCTAGGTCGCAAATGTTGAACTTGAGACCGATTCGCATCGTATCGAGGCATCGGCGTGCAATTGCGATATTGATTGAGCCGACGTCAACAGAAATCCATCCGGACCTGACGCGGTTGGACATGAACCCAAGGAAGGATTTCAACGGGAAAATCAGATGAAGCGTGCATTCCGCGTTTGCGAATAATATGGGTTTCAGGGAAGTGATGCTATCGTGGAACGCGTCGGCGGTAAGCTCGGGATGAAAGGGTCTCAAGAAATGAACGAGGGCATTCTCGGTCAACGGCCTGTTCAAAGCGCTGCAAGAAGCGACTGCGAGTACGTTTCGAACTAGGGGCATCGTGTCGACGTCATGACGCTGTGAGTCTATCACGTTGTTGATAAATCGTTTATAGAGTATGTCGCAGGCGAAGGTATTCCCATCGACTTGCTGTTCAATAGACGATTGTGCTACGAGCCCCTCTATCTCTCCTCGTAGATCGTAAGGTGGATAGTCGAGGCCCAAGTGACTTGAGTCGTCGACCACGAAGCAATCTTCAAGTTCCGGTGGTCTTCTACTGCTGATGAACACTTTAAGCCAAGGGACCAGAGTCGAAAGATCTCTCACAAAACCAGCTAGAGCTCGCCTCGCAGGTATAGAATCGCACGACTCGTCCAAACCATCGAGCACGATGACCAAATGTTGCTCACGAGGAGGTCGAGGCTCCGAGAATTTGCTTTGGGTTAGCTTACTGAAAGGGTTCTTGAAGAGAATTTCAAATTGTGATCCTAATCCTGTGTGAATGGCTCGCTCGTCATGGCTTTCAAGGACATCGAGAACTGCAGCGCGATAATCAACATGCCATTTTGCTAGTTGATAGGACAGCGTCGGGAGAAGCCTCTCCGCTTGTCGACGATCTCGGTCATTCTTGTCCCAGAAGAAGCAAGCCGCAAGACGATCTTCCTCGTTGAGGGAACGAGCCACCGTGTGAGATATGGTTGTTTTTCCGGTGCCTTCTACTCCATACAACCAGAAGAGACCGGATCCTCGAGAAGACCATTCCTTGATTTTGAGAAGTACATCCCTTCTCGTATTCTCGAGGCACAACTTCTCCGCGTCGTAAAACGCATTTAGAGCTGGATGAAGCTGAGACAGGATGAGATGCTCAGTCCTCGAATCTACAAAAATATGCGTAAGTGGTAGGGATGAAAGTGAGGACATCATACCGATCTTCAGTGCAGTTTTCCATGTCTCGACCCTGATGGACCATTGGAAGGTTTCCTTAAGTTTCCCGAACTCCTCTCTATAAGAGTCTATTTCTCCCATTCGATCCCCAAGTAGATCACCTGACAGGTTAGCCGAATCAGATTTCACGTTAATAGTACAGGACATTTGATGGTGCAACATGCCTAGAGTCGTCTCCGATGAATACTTGATTATCGATCGAATAACTTTCTCAAAATGCGTGAGTATGTCAGAGGCCGTTCTTTCGACAATCGTGCTCTGCAAGCGGCCCTCAGGGAGATCTGCGAAGGGTAAGAAAGAAGATATATCCGAAATGAGACTCGTTGCTGCTGCATGGACTTCATGTTGCCTTTTGCACACCTGAAAATAAATGATTAGCAGTTGTACGTCCATAAGACTTGAGGCTGAATCGCGAACTTCACACAACAGAGTGACGGCAGAAACGGCAGCGCTGACAGCAGGATGAATCTGCTGGAGAATGAGCCATGATGCTCTCATAATAATCAACTTGTAATTGACGTACATCGGCCATGGGTTCGACATAGCGAGTGATCCGGTTCAGAACCTCGCAAGCCTTCCCAAGTTTCTCCAAAAATACTTTCATGGTAGACAATCGTTGTTGTGATTCCTCTAGAAGACGCCGGATGACATCGACAAACTAGAAATTCGGATGGTCAGTCCTCAAATCGCCCGAGTTCAGATAGTCCATACCGGTCCGGAGCCCTTGCTTTCTACAGTGATGCGAGCTCTTGAAGATCCAAGGGGAGGAATGCCAAAGATAGTATTTACACGTAGTTCCTTCACGTCAAAATCAGGAAAAACGGTTTTCTTGTTCGGAAGAAAGAGTCGACGTTGTATGAGACAGACGCTGAGTTTCGAATTTGACCTGAATTTTCTGCAATTCTGTTATTTATTTTGCTTTGAGACAGAGTATCGGTGGCAATCACTCACTCTTCGATAGCCCATTCGATTTCTTCCCCTTTCCTATACCTACTTGACTTGAATGTACGCCCATCGTCCACCTTTAGTGTGAGAAAGAAAGTGCATTTCTTCCTTCGCTCTTCGAGACTCGCCTTTATATCTATAGAACGGTGTCAATTGCTCAGGCCCAAAAATGAGGTCTAACCCTCGTACTTTGAATATGGATGAAACTAGGAACGAAACAGGTCAATTAGCGCAAGCAATTGCGGATATTGGTTGCTCACTCATCCGCCGAATCGTGCGGGGTCGACGTAGGGGGAGGCATGCAAGCGTTGGCCTATGCACTCAGCGAAGACGAGCATCTTATCCAAGATGTTAAGTCGCTGCCCGAAGAGAGCCGGTTGCGCAAGCCGATGAAAATGAAATGTGAAGAGAAACAAAGTCATTAATTCCGGAACATGTACTGCAGAAGTGGCGCATGATGTTACCAGCATTAAACAAACGAGTCGCAAATTAGAACAGGAGAAGCCACAGACTCTGCCGTTATGCAGAACACAGTATTCCCCGTAGCTTCTGGTATCCAATGATGCATAAACGGAACATACTTAAAAGTCATTAGGGGAAAAGCAAGCATGAACACGGTGACGGATTAAAAAAGAACGGTGGTGCAAATTGATATGCGTTTATTATGCAACGACTTCTCACGGTCTCTCGACTACGTAGCCCCGAGTAGCGCTTTAGGCACTTACCTCTGTCTATGTCTTCGAGCTACTTTTTCTCTTATGCAGGGCAGCTTTCTGCAAGGCCCTGGAAGTACATCTCGAAACGACAAAAGTCATGAAAACGCGACTGATAACACGGCTTATCCCGACACCGTGCGCAAGCTTTTGGAGAAATGCAGGCATTTAGATCTTACAGAAAGCAATGTCGAAATTGGTAGACAAGTCGGTCATGGTGGCACAAGTGATCTCTTTCTAGGCAGTTTGTCACTTTCAAACGGAAAGACGTGCAAGGTCGCAGTGAAAAAGCTGCGAACTCATGCGATGAGAAATGGGAGCTCTGAGAAGGTGCGCTCTTTATTGCTAACGCGTCTATGCAGTGCGATTGATGCTTTTCCATGCGATGAGACGCTTGCAAGAGAGCTGTATATATGGTCAAAGCTGGATCACCCTCGGATCTTACGTCTGATGGGGCTCTACGTCGATGAAAACTATCCGTGTCTGATATCTCCTTGGTCGACAAACGGCACTGTTCTCGGCTATTTGGAAAGCAAACCTTCTGTGGACATTGTACAATTGGTGAGGATGTCTTTTTTTCAGCCCTTCAGCCAGGCTGACGTCCGGAATAGATATCCGGAATTGCGGAAGGCATCGCTTACTTGCACGCACAGAAAATCGTCCATTCGGACATCAAGCCGGTATACACCCAGCGCTTTTCTTTATTGATCCCAAGACATATGCTGATCACATAAACTGAATAGGATAATGTCTTGATTGATGATGCGTGCAAACCGCTTCTCTGCGACTTTGGAATATCTCGGATCCTCGACAAAACCGCAACGTACCCGATTAGTAACACTACAACGACCGGTGGAGTACGTGGCACCGTACGATATATGTCGAAAGAACTATTTAAGGAAAACTCGTCTCACACAGAGTCATCAGACGTTTGGGCATTCGGAATGACCGTATACGTGAGCTAGCTTTTTCAATAGTCGTGAGAAGGCAACTCGTAATATCCCATCAGGCTCTTCTCACGAGACATCAACCTTACGAAAATTTGACGACAGAAGTGCAAGTTCTGCTCGCGATAATAGATGGAAAGTTACCTTCCTGGCCGAGAGACCTTGAAATGTGGCCAACAGCGAATCGATCTCTCTCCCGCATGTGCCAACGTTGTTGGGAGGAGTCGTCGATGAGACCGGATATCGACACATTATTAAGGGAGCTTCGGCAGATGGACAGACAAGCAAGTCGTTTCACCACGAATACGACATGTATAGAACAACCACCAGAATCACAGCGAGCAGATAGAGACTCTGTGTCCTTAATAGGTAGATTCTCTCCCTGATATAAATATATACGTCATAGTCCTCATGCTATTCTTCTAGATGAAACTTCACCTCAAAGAAAGTTCAAAGCCGGTGGGACTGCTCAGCACATGTCGTCCGATAGGCTCAGGTGCGATTTCACCGTGGACGGCTATCGGATGACATTTGATGCGTCGACTAGTTCAGGCCTGCCTCAGTTCTCTTCGAAACCAGCACAGATTTTTTATGACAATACCGACGAGTTGACCGGGACGCAAGGTTACTCGGGCTTCGTTGGAGTCGATTCGTATACGCTCACCCTAGATAACGGGACCGTGATCATTGGATACCTAGACGCTTCACATCAGGAGAGTATGAACCGAATTATAGGATCGGGTATTTGGAACAGCACGTAGAAATTATTCTTCACGATTCTCACTCGCTGTCATGTATTTGATTTTGCCTTGTATTGGTAGCATGAAAGTCCAGAATGAAAGGACTTTTCCCAATGGCAAATGATTCGGCATCGCCATGAAACGGCTCAAGCGTCCATTTCTTGTATTGCAGAAAGAAGAGAAGCAATTGACTGCGCATTACATGCGGTAGTCTGGATGGGCTGGACATCAGATGATTACGACCGGCGGAAACGCGTTGCTTCAAGGTAGCTTAAGGTAATACCCATAAATCTATCTTCTTTGTAAGGCGTGAATAGCCCGCACCGAAGCCTTGCTAATGTCGTGACTTCCATGGATTAGATACACTGCTCAAACTTGATTGCTATTGACGAAAATGTGTTTGCTTGTCGGAGAGTGCAGGGCTACCTCACGGTTTCACGCTCCTTCTCACTATTAATTTTCTCTACTAGATATGAATCCCGCACGCCGAAAGCTTGCTAGACATCGTGCGCACCACGCATCAACCGCCCTGCTAGAATTTTACATCAAAACACGCGGAACGCATCAGCTCGCGGTTTCATAGGAGACTCCTTGAGGTTGATCTAAACCAGGGACTGGCAAGCAAAGCATCTAACGATCTTTTTTATTATGGTGCTGATTGAGTAGCGAATGGGATGCTACGTAAGTCTTTAGGTGCAAGGCAATGCTCGGACAACCGGCAAAGTTCGTTTGCGCGTCGGGATCCTGCTCGTATTTATGCCTATACCACTTGCATCAGCTGAAACACCAGCTTCGCTTAGCTCGCGTTCGGCTTAGGTGTCCTCCGTTGAGGCACCTAGATCGTCCTCGACTGAGAAGGTTAGGATGTCTTTCTTTGCACTGGGAATGTCTGTTGATTTTGTTTCCTCATCACACTCGTCTTCTTCGCCTTCGCGAACCTGTTCGAGGAACGTCTCGTCCTGCTCTATTCCGATTCGAACATCAGTTATTTCGGCTCGTATTCTAACTGTAACAACATTTTGGCTTGAACTGCACTCTTATGTTTGGCACTTGGCAGTCATATGTAACAGGAACAATCTTTTATTGTTTATACTCAGAAGAGGTGTACAGCAACGATCAAACACAAGTATACTTCACTATATTCGCCAGAATGAATCGATTTAGATCTCGAATATAAGCGGGAGGCAGTAGAACACTACAAGAGACTCCTGAATATAGTAAACTTGATAAGAAATGAACACCTACCTAAGATCTATTCCAAGTTCCGCTTCCTACAACCTGGTTGCGGGAGCGCAACTCCTTCACAAGAGTGCCCGTTATTTCCGTGATCGTCTTACCCGAGGACTGGAACATGAGCTTGATCTCTTTCTTTCCGACATATCCATAGTAATCGCATGTTCCAGTCATATTATTCCCGAGAACGTCTGCACGTTCATTTCCGAGATTCGCTGACTCGATTGCGAAGTCCGGCAAAGCCGGGACAAAAAGCGCAGAGAAAATGTACTCCACGCCTTGTTTGTCTTCGAATCTGCACGTAATCCGATTGGTAGACACGCGCTGAATGGGGCCGGAACCAGTCTGAACGGTCTCCTCGTTCTTGCCTGTTTCAACGGTCACCGGTTTTGTCTGCTCATCATACATTTATATCAATATTAGTTTCCGAATGGAATCCAAATGAAATAGCTGACTTGAGGAGGGGTCTCTTGCGTATTGAAAGATGCATTGCTACATGCATTGGTGGATACCATCTTGACTCACAATTCAGTGTGGAACGAGGCAACATATGGAGAAATGCTGACCGTAATTCAGTCCGCAGGAGGAGACCAGATGCAAGATTTCTGTACCTCGAGTGAAATCGGGTTCTTCAAGAGTTTTGATGTGGCATCCGCACCTCAAATAAGACTACTTATACTTTCCAGTGAGACGAGGAATTGGGGTAGAATACAGACCACAGATGCTAGAAATAGCATAGAGCTTCAATGCGCAACCTAGCAGTATAAAGTTCGAGAGGCGTTCAGCACTGGCTGAGCAACGGGCACGAGACCTGAGAACAGGCTTCTAAACTGTAGCGGTCTATCATGGAGAAGAAGACAGTTCCAATCCTGTATATGATTCGTCAGAAAAGGGAGTCGCCTGCATCGGCGGGGTGTACTTCCATTCGCTTTTCATCCTGCGGGAAAACCTAGAGTTTGACATTCTTCTCGTGATACCGCGAGTGCGATGTCGATCGATGGATAAAGCAATAAGTTTGGGAACATGAGGCTTCAAGGGCAACATCAAATTATGTAATTACTGCCTTTTTCATATGTATTGTCACTCACGACTTCTGTGATTTTTGTCACACAGAACACCTCAAAATATAAAAATCTCCATATCTCATTCAATTCTTGACTGTTTTGCATGATATAAGTTTCTAAATTCATAGTTTTAAGATATGTTTCAAACTCCAACAAGGATGAAGAGAAATGAGCAAAGAATGAGTGAGATATGTCATAAAAGGTCGATTTTAGACACTTCCTTCATGTGCAGTTTTTCCTGCCCTCAGACTGGGTGCTACAACAACCTAGACTGCACCAAAGTGAGGCTATTGGTATAATATGAACTTACAGACATCAGATTTCCTAAGAATAAATTTATTTTGAGGTCTGGGGGTCCTTGAGAAAAGGTAGGTTTGAGCTCAGCTCAGACATGCATCAAACCAGCAGATACAACACAGAATAGAGCTCAAAGTCAGTCTGTAAACTTAAAATAAAATAATCATATCATTTTGGACTTGCTTATAGGACTGTAGAAGCAGGGATGAGGGCAGGAAAAACTGCACATGAAAGATGTGTCTAAAATCGGCCTTTTACAACATATCTCACTCATTCTTTGCTTATTTCTCTTCATCCTTGTTAGAGTTTGAAACATTTTCAAAAAATATGAGCTTAGCAGCTTAGATTAGGCAATGCGGTGTCATGCTGAGAGTGGACTTGTGAATAAATTCAACAGTGCTCTCACAGAGTCAACCAGTCTATTTGTCTAGATGGGTAGTCTTCCCTGTTGTTTGTTTAGCTATAGGCAACTAAGTCGTAGACTGCGTGCAATACTCTTGGCCATTGGGTAGATAATGGAAGTTGATATGAATGATTTGGGGTTGACAATGTATGATAAGGGTAATTCGCTGATAAGAATCCTGAACTCAAACTTAATGTGTACTGGGTTCTAGAAGCAGCCCGGTAGCAGTTCTAGCAACCTCGCTAATTGTTATCGGTCCTAGTAGCAGTGCTCTTCACAGTACTAGCAACCGCACTTATCCTTAACAGATACTAACAGCAAACACCGAAGTAGTGCTAGCTACCTGCTCAATGACGTATCCGAGTGATATACTGATGTCAAATAATTCACAACACTAATATTCAGCAAGGGTGGGTACAGACAAGCACCTGACTTGAGTGCACCATGCTAGACAATGACAAACACCTCTGTGTGCTTGCAAATCTAGGGTACTAAATAATAATGCAGCAATAGTAATTAACACCTTAGCTTTATTACTGACTGCCTAATTTATACAGCAGTAACAAAAACTAATACTTCACTTAGACTTAAGATACAAAGTAACAAAGTGGAGAGAGATGGTGGTGGTTAGAGGTTAAGTTGCTCTCTCTCTTGGTGCACTCGCTCGCTCGCCTTATATAGGCTGAGCTTACTAAGCATTATTAAGCATTACAAAGCAAGGCCAAGAAAATAAACTAAAAATAGAACTCAAATGCACTTGCTTATATAAGAAAATTAAGTTTGACCTTCTTAATATAGAATCTGGTTTCTGTCTCGGCTTCTTGTCCTGCATGTCCAAAGCTTATATCTCTTTATGGTATCCTAAAGAAGATCGGACTGCCTCCTGATTTGGTCATAATATATGCCTAAGCATTGACTCATTGTAATGTAGTCATTGATAGGGAGACTGAATTGTCTTGTACAAATCTAGACTCATACTCTCAATTCTGGTGCGCATTATCAGTCTGCTTCAGGTCAATAAGCGATTTGAATATCTCTGAATGGGGACCTTAAAGAAGCTTGTCAGACCCTGTATAGCTTAGACCAATTCAGTATGAATTATATATGAGTGACGGCGTGGTCTTCTCGATTTCTATCTTCTCAAAATGCCTTTTCGCAGCCCTTTTACATGTTTTTCACACATGTGGTGTCGCATGAAGAAGGTGTTGAGGTTGGTTCACAGGCCTCGTCGGATCACTATCGAACAGCTGCAGTGAGTGCCTGCACTGACATCCAAGTTGGTTTATCCTAATGCAGTATTAGAGTCATGATCGAGATGACTGTTACGACTAGGGTGGAACCACTCTTCTTAGTAGTTTCACATTGCTATCATCCGATGCTCATCTGGTAAGGACTCTCTTCGTTATGTTTATATTTCTTTTCCTAATTGCACTCATAGAGCACCTACGAATGAGTTGACTTTGAGTTTCGAGAATTTATATCTCACGTCCCGTAGAGTTATTGCTTGATGATAATGACCGATCCTGTGTTATTTCTGCTTGTTTATGTCCAGGCAACTTTGTAGCCTGACAGCGGTCAAGAATTGAGTGAGATATGGTGATTTTTATATTTTAAGGTGTTCTGTGTGACAAAAATCACAGAAGTCGCAAGTGACAATATATATGAAAAAGGCAGTAAAGGAGATCACTGCTAAGACTATTTCGAGTGTCGAAGAGGGTACGAACATTTGTGGAAGCTCAATAGTGTGCACCTAAACATTATTTTTGAGTTTTGGAACAGGTCATCGGAGAAATCTCGCGGCAAGAGCATTGCTGGGACACGTCTGCGCAAAACACGGGTGGAAGGGAAAATTGTTTCCTTTTACTGTTTCGATATTGAGTGAGAACAGAAGCTGTAGTCCTCTTCAGGTTGATCGATCTTATCCTGGTCGTGATAATCAGGTATAAACTCTAGCACACCTTAACAAAAGGACTACAAACCATGAATCAGTTTTTGTAGATTTGTGAGAGATGTGAGGAGATATCTGCCGTTCATTCTACTATAAAACTCAAGCATTGGTCCCTGCTTTTCTCCGATCAGTCTGTTCTAAGTGGTGGATCATGACAATAAGGCAGCATACATGAAAAGGAACAAAGCTTCAAAGACGACATCAAAATGATACATGAGCATGTGGTCTTGCTATGCATCCTCACCCACAGCAAGCTCTATTTGGAAACCATCCAACTGCTATGAGTCAAGACCCGAGTTGCTTCTGTGAGATCCCCATCAATTCCCCGAGGATATCTTGTCATGATAGAGCACATGGAGTTCTGCCAGCAGGTACCATCGATAAATGAATTGAGTGTGTAAGATAAGATGGTGAGCAAGATGATAGGACATGTCCGACTTCGTTGTTCAGTATTCTGAAGAATCGTACGTACGAATAGCAGAGAAGCTTGCTGGACAGAACGGATGAAGTTGCCACTCAGCCCAAAGGACAACTTTGGAAGAGATCTAGATACTTAACCTAATAAGGATAATCCCAAATATCATAGTTTGGTATTAGAGCATATTGGCAACGTGTTTCAAGTTTTGATAAGGTGACGGCTCATAATTTTGTAAGCCCTGTAAGGAAGATAGGGCTCTAATTAATGATAGCCTTTTGAGGAATAGTAAGTGACAACCAGTCGGATGCACACACTAAAGACCACAGCCAAACTCATAGAAAATGCTGCATAAGTTGACAACTCTGTGATTCACTTAGCATTCACTATTTTGCTCTTTATGTGATGTCAGTTTGCATATTGGAGGGGACAAGTTTGCAATACAAGCAGAAGTTCGGTCACAAAACTAAAACTCAACGTAAGCAAGACATGGCTACTATGTAGCAATTTAGGTAACTGTCATTTTTTGATAGTGCGGGTATCATTTTTTGATATGGTCTGAAATTTTGACTGTTGTCAATATGCTCTATTCATACATATCTTCCCTTCTAGATGATGCAGTGATTCTCACTTTGGTTCATCAGCTTCGTGCAGTTTATCTGGAGTAGCCGAAGGATGCTTTTCACATACCAAAGCTAAGAGATACCAAGTAAAGCCTCTGGACATCCTTTACCGTACACGTGACAAGCCGGATATTTACGCCAACATGTAGTAGCGTGCAAAGTCTTCATTCCGCTTTTCTCTTCTTGTCGTAGTCATACGTACAACTCATAGCCTGGGAAAGGTACTGAGCAAAAAAGTGCTTGATCTCATGGTTCAAACCTCGTATTATTCTTGTTTTTACATATCTTCTAAAGTGGATGATGGAAACATTACCTTTGATACCACCCACAAATCAGATGCTTGAGGTGCGTAACTGTACGATCTGGAAGAACACCTTTTCAGGAAGCTTTTGGCGAAAGAGTTCAATTTTAAAGCTATCGATGTCTGTCAGAGCTATTTTGGGTGGCTTGTCAAAGAAGCCAAAACTTTGAATCTAGCGCAGCTTTTCAAACGATCATGCAGGAGTAGAACAGAGATTTCTCAACTAAGCCAGAACAGGTCAGTCGTGAAATCGAAGATAAGAGCAAAAGATAGCTTTGACGATTGTTCAGTCATCCTGCGTCAGGCATGTCGACCATCGTGACCATCGCTCGTGCTGTCCTAGACTGATATGAATCTCAGCTTATCCTAACTATGGCTTTTGCCTATGTTTTCCTTAGACAAGGAAACTTACAGTGTCCAGAAGCATATTCTGTCCACTATTCCTCCAGCATGTTGACCAAATCGGAAGCAAGAATTAAGTCCAACTTCACTCCATAGATGGACTTATATTGCAGATTTGTATCTCAAAGCAGTACATACTATGATAATGCTCCACATTGAGCCATCCTTCTCTGTACATTCCGGGATGTAGAATTTGCTAGATGGTGCGTCGTCTATGTGCCGTGTCCGTCTCTCTTCATATCCCTATTTCTCGCGGACCTCGCCACCTCTTTCATGTATAATGATCTGGTTTGTACTTGTTCTAATTCTATCTATGCCTTTATAAGGCGAACTCTCACATGCAGGAGAGGGTTGATTATGTATAAAAGTCCATAGCAGTGAAGCCAGCTCGATATATCTCTACTTCCAGTGTATTCGCAATCTCAATTTTGAATTTATCTCCTTGATGATTTTCCATTGATCTCAATCGCAATATGTCGGCCTCTTTATCTGTAAGCTATAACCTAATACCTACGACTGTACTTCATGCTCACCATCCTCTAGGAAGCTACCAAGTTCACTGCTCGTGCCAGTACAGCTTTTGAAGTTACATCCAATAGCGCGATTGCACAAAAGCACTGCTGGCTGCTCACGTAATCAATTGATGGTGAAGTCCTAAAGCACAAGGGTTCTTCCGTAGGTCTCACGACAGTCTCCCATCATCAAGGATGGGTGTCATCCCCTGACAAAGGCTCGTGGAGCTGGTTTGAGCTTGCAATAGTACCTTCAAATGCACGGGTGAGCGTGCCAATTCAATATTTTTATCTTGAGGAGTTCAATTCACTAAAGAACGTAACAATAAAGATTGATAAAAATGGTCAAGTCACGTATGACTATGTCAAAAAAGTTGGCAATAAGGCATTGTTGTTAGCGAGTAGGCCCGGGGTTACACCGGTTTGATCCTTTTGCCTAAGCAGCGGTGTGTTGTGCAGAGGTGATCTTATCTACCCACGTCTGGCTGTACCACGCGGTCCCTTACTAGCCTTCCTAGTCGCGGTCCGAGTTATGGATGCTTTCAGATACGAGGTAATAGTAAAGCAGATTGGGATTTCCAAGAGGCGTGATAGTACAAAGCACACAGTAATAGCTCGCTGTAGGGCAAGCTTTACACCAGTGTGTTAAGAGGATCGAAAGATGGGGAAATGAGGGCCTAATCCTACAGCTATTTATGCTCCCAGATATTCCATTTTCCGTCCTATTTCTTACTCATCCTGTCTCCACTTTACTCCACTTTCCTCCACCATTACATCTGTTCCTTTGTCATCCTGCTGCGCTTCGCTCCACTTTGCTCCAATCTTTGTAAGGTCGTCTCCACTATGACAGAATTCTTTGGAGTTGCTGACTGAGACAATAGAGGTGGTGCTCCGATATGGAATGCTCCACTGTCAGTACTCCATAACGATGTCATTGCCGTCATTGAGTGGCATCTTTGCTCTTGGAGCGATGTAGGCTGCTCGGTATGTGATTCTTCGGAATTCATCTCGAGGTCCAGCGAGGGTAAGCATAACTCGCACGTCAGTGTTAAGGTGTCGGGTCGGTGTAGAGTATGGTCCAAGGCATATCATGAACTGCATAAGCTCTGCTGGTGGGTTCTGCTGGGTTCTGGTGACTAGCCATGCTTTGCCTTCGTATCGTATATCGCGAATGTAGCGCCATATCCTTCGTTGTATAAGGAGTTGTAATTGCTTGGTTTCCAGGTTCGCATCTCTCGGTAAATAAAGGTTTGCCTGTATCGTAGATGCTGGACATGGTGTGTGCAACTCCGGTCTATACCATCCAATCATTCTCCAAGTTATCGGGTTCGCAGTTCGAGGGGTCCGAGTTGTGATCGTGAGTTCCTCTCGTTTCTTGGGTACTATTGGGCTTGGTGGATTGGAATGCATTGTATCCTGAAGGTGTCGCTCGGTTTCGATGTGACAGTCACGCGTACCAACCGTTGCCGTGCATACTAAGTAGTATACTTCATAAAGGACCATGTAAACTCGTGCACAGACTTGACAGTGCTGAAATGCCAGTGAGGTCTCCATAAACCTTATTAGCCTTTAGCCTTTTAGCGTTTAGGCTTTAGTAGTTGTGCTTCTGGACTTCTAAGAAGTTTGATCGCTTCTTTTGATCGAGGTCGCTCTGGTTGCTTGGTCGGCGGCGTTAGAGTGGTAGTCCGCGGTAATAGGCGGTCGGCGGTGTTAGCTGTTAGCGGGATTACGTATCCGCTTCGGTGCTTCTAGCGCTCGGGTGGTAACGGGTTACTGTTGCTTAGGCCGCTCGATTGCTTGGGCCTTGATAGCTGGCTTGGTTACCGGTCGCGTTTGGAAAGCTGATCGTGTAGATCTGTTGATCGTGTCGATCCTGATGCGAGTTTTTGAGCGGATCCTTTCACTACACCCCCCCTAAGATGAACTTTCGGAGAAATGTTCATCCTAATCCGTGAGAAAGCTCGGATAAAGGGTCGCCTAGTGATGGTTGATTCTTGCTATCAAACCATCATCATCTCTGCTCCCAAAATGTCGAAAGTCGCCGCTGCTGTTACTGTTTTTGTCGTTATTGTCGCGATTTTCGGCATAAATCATTGGATTTTGGAGCGTAAGAGGCGTGCTCAGGTAAGTGATGCATGCTCTGTGCCGTTTCGAGTTGTTAATCATCCTCTAGGAGGCTGACTTCGAAATGCAATCGTTCCAGCGCGATGTTACTACTGTCGCGCTTCGAGTTCACCTCGCGCTCGGTTATGACGTTGAGGATATCGATCCAGTCGTCGAAAATGCAGGTATTGCTTCGCAGGAACGTCGTGAAAAGGGTGTCTGGGAAGACATTGACTTGTAAAGGGTGGTGGGAAGGGATATGAATATGAAATGTGCATCATGTAAAGAATATGACGCAATTGAAAGTGATAAGAAAGAAATCATAAAGTCGTTAATGAATAAGTTTTATACCAATTTGGGAGTGAAGTTCCAGGTGTTTACCTACGGCTCTTCAACCCCCAAATGGAGTTTTTCGAAGAAAGAGTGTAATTGGAGTGCCTTTCAGCGTGAAGGCACATCCTAGCATGATGCAAGGGAGTGACTTCACGTAAACTTTTGGCTTCTCCGTTGCATAGAGGATAATAAAAGGTAGGCATAATCTGCTAATTCGGAGCCGGCACAATAAAACAATATACAAAATGTCTAGGCCCTTGTAGGTTCTTTGACACTTCTGCATAGTGCTTCATTTGTGCTGGTTGGCCGAATAAGCGTGAAATAAAGAGGTGCATAAAGCATAATTTGGTCGGATGTGACCATAAATATCATAAGGTAAGAATGAAATGCATAATTGACCATGTCGGGTCACGATATGGGAAAGGGGTTGCATAAAAGAAGAGTTGTTTACAAATCTTCGGATTCTTCAGCCTCAGGTGTAGTCTGGGCCGAGTTCGCTGGGGTATATAGTTCCCTGCTTTCACCTTCTTCACTTGACTCTGTATCGTCGGAGTGTATGTACATGTCCTCCTGTTCTGACATAGTAAGCATCTCGTCCGGTTGGTAGAGTTCGTTCGGGTACTGGTAGACTGAGATCATCAGATCTTCCAGCAATGGGTGTCGTGTAGCCTGTAGTTTTTCTCTGGCTTCTTCCTCTCGGTTGTTGAGTTCCATAAGGTAATGAGGGTCGTAGTTAACCTCTTTGCCTTCGACTACGTGGTGTTCGATGTTGTCGAGTGGTACCTCGTCCGTAGTGGAGTTCCTCGCTTCAATAACCGTTCGGTATCTCGTTCCTTCGTAATACTTTGTCATGTTGAGTACCGTCATGAACTGCATGGTGTGGGATGCATAGAAGCCCGTCTGGTCGGCTATGTATATAATGTACTTCATTGCATCGATGCTCATCGGATGATAGTGACTCCATCGCATCATTCGGTTAAGAATTGCGGTAGTCATGTCTCGTCGGTAGGCGCAAATTTGAATTGCCGAATGATAGATGCCCATGATGTTCTTGTATGTTGTTTCGTGCCTAAAGTCGATCTTGCCTCGATGTAATGCTTGTGTTTCGAGTTCGATCGCGTAGGTTAGAAATGCATCATCATTGAGTCGGCGTAATGCTGCGTCTCGAGGGTTACTGAGTTTGAATAACCACTCGTCTGAGTGATTCGCCATCATAAGATGGGGTATTTCGTCTCGGTTGTGGTGGACTGCGTTCCACTTGTCAAATAGATCGTCGAAGTACTTTCCTGGGCATAGGGGTACGATTTCGTCTTCGTAGTTCTCTTCGTTGAATCGGTTGCACAGCTGTGGCCATTGATAACGTTCGGTCGGTGGCCTAAGTGCAAATGTCCATTCTGGTGCATCTTCTGGTTGACAGAATGCATGTAGCTCGTCGAAGATAGGCATAGCTGAGTAGTGGTTCGTCTGCAGTGAAGTAGAGCTGTTGAGATTCGAGTTGTTGTTCGTTCAGCTCGAAGTTCTCCATGTTTTATACCATCTTGTTGGTATGTCGGCGATGTCTTGCCTAATTCTTCTATCTCTGCTCTCGCTTTGGTGTGCCACATTGATGTCATCGCTTGGTAAGGTCGTTGGGGACCTTACTCATCGTCTCTATTGTGGATCCATAAGCGGCTCCATCGGGTGGAGTGCATGTGATGCAACTATTGCCTAACTCGTTTTCGTGCGGCGATCCATTGGTTAAGGTTCGATGGCTGGATTGCCTGAGGATACTTTTTATGGAATGCTTCGATCATTTGATAGGAGTTCTTGAGGTTGTCAAGTGGCTCCCATGTTCGCTCCTGGTATCCTTTCCATTGGATAAGGTAATGGACCTTGCTCCGATGACGTCTCGTATTATGAATTGTCTCCACTTCGTACTCTGCTTCTCCCTCCACTTCAATAGGTGGTGGTTCATCCAAAGTGGGTCTTCCAGGGTATTCCTTTCGTTTGTAAGGCCTGAGAAGACTCGCATGAAACACTGGGTGGATCGGAAGGGTTTCGGGTAAGCGTAATCTGAATGACACTTGTCCGACTGCCTTCTCGACTTTATAAGGCCCTGCCCATTTCATTGCAAGTTTCTTCGTTGGTTCCAATCGACTGAGATTCCTCATGTCTAGTAACACTTCGTCTCCCGGCTTGTACTCTGGCAGTTTGCCTCGATGCAGGTCTGCATAAAGCTTCATTGCCTCATTCGCTTGCCTAATCGAATTATAGGCTTCTTGCTGTACTTGTCGAAGCTCCTCTAGGTGATTTATTGCTTCTGGGACGTTTGAATCACCGGTCTCCGCAACGTCCAGGTGAGGATGCCATCCATACAGTGTATAGAATGGTGACTGATGTGTAGTACTGTGCTTCCTGTTGTTGTAGGCGAATTCTGCTATATCGATGTACTCTGCCCAATCTGTTTGTCGGTAGGACACATAGCAGCGTAAGTACTGTTCAAGCTCTTGATTTAGTCGCTCGGTTTGACCATCGGTTTGTGGATGATACGCTGTACTAGTTTTCCAATCGACATCGATGAGTCTGCAGAACTCCTTGAGGAATTGCGCGGTGAAGTTGCTACCTCGGTCGGAGATTACTCGTTTAGGGGCCCCGTAGTATTTGAAGACATGTTGGCGGAACAAACGTGCCAACTGCTTAGCATTGGGTATTCCTTGGCAAGGAATGAACTTCCCCATTTTAGTGAGTTTGTCCACTATAACGAGTATCGCACTGTAGCCTTCATTGCTGACTGGTAAGTCGGTAATCAGGTCACAGGTTATGGTTTCCCATGGTTGATGTGGTGCCTCCAACGGTTGGAGCGGCGGATTTCGAAACTGTCGAATCGGTTTTGCACGCTGACATATGTCGCAGGTTGCGGTATATGCTCGGATCATTTCTTCCATCTTCGGCCAATAGTATGATCGCTTTACAAGCTCTATGGTCTTTTCTGCTCCTGGGTGGCCTGCAAGTTTGTGATCATGGCGCCTTCGGATTAGCAACGCTCGTAGGTTGGCGGACGGCGGGATATATAATGCATTGGTTACGTAGTGCAAGCCGTTCCTGTAACTGTAGCCGTTGCTCTGCTTGATCGCCTGAATTTCCTTCTTAGCCTCCTCGGTATTGTAGTTCCTCTTGATCGTTCGGATAATAGGATCAGAGATAGTGACCATTTCAGTTTCTAGCTTGTATAGACCGTTGATCTCCGTTCGTCGCAATGTTTGTTGCTTGATCGTATCAGGAGGTAACAAGGTAACTCCTAAGTTGTCCTTGTCCTCTGGCATATAGTCGGATCGTCGTGATAGCTCGTCAGCTTGGTTCTTCTTGCCTGGCCAATGGAGAATCTTGAAGTTATATCGTGATAACTCTAGTGCCCATCTTGCTTGACGTCTCGATAGATTCTGAGCTGTCATGAAGTATCGGAGGTTTGCATGATCGCTTCGGATTGTTACTGGTTCTTTGGTTCCCTCCAATAGGTGTCTCCAATGCTTGAGTGCTTCCATGATTGCTAGCATCTCTTTGTCATGCGTCGGATAGTTTCGTTGGGTGTTTGTTAGAGTTTTCGACATGAAACCTAAAGGTCTCAGTTCTCCTTGGTTGTCTTCTTGTTGTAAGACTGCACCAATCGCTACATCGGATGCGTCGGTTTCCAATGTGTATGATTTGTCTGGCTTTGGCATTGCCAATGCGACTTCCGTTTCGAATGCCTTCTTGATACTTTCGAATGCCTTATCTTGTGCCTCTGCCCATATGAACTTGCGATCCTTTTTGATAAGGTCGCCAATAGGTGCGAATGTATCGGCATAGTTCCTGATGAATCTTCGGTAGAAGTTACAAAATCCTTGGAACTTTCGAACTTGTCGTTTCGTCTTTGGCACTGGCCATTCGTGAATAGCTTTGAGCTTATAAGGATCCATCTGGATGCCTTTCGTTCCTACTACAAATCCCAAGTAGTCGAGCTGGGTTTGGAGGAAGTGACATTTCTCGATTTTGAGGTAAATGTCGAGCTCTCGGCATTTCTGTAGAATTGCCCTGAGGAGTTTCCAATGTTCTTCTTCAGTTTGTGCTTGACCAATAAGGTCGTCCAAATAGTTGAGTGCTTCTTCTGTCCTGAGCCAATATTCGAAGTTGTCATTCATGAATCGTTGGAATACTGCAGGTGAGTTCTTCATTCCAAACATCATGACCTTTGGCTTATAGACTGCATTGCCAACTCGGAATGCTGCCTTCCACTCGTCTCCTTCTCGGATTCGCAGGTTGTTGTAACCTGATCGCATGTCGAGTGTAAAGAAGAATTTTCCTTTCTCCAGTTTCTCTGGGAGAACACTCATGATCGGTATCGGGTATGGATCTGATACTGTCGTGTCGTTGATGTCTCGGTAATCGGTTACTGCTCGTGCTCCTCCGTCTTTCTTTCCTACAAAGAAGACTGGTGCTGCTACCGGACATGGTTCATGTGGTTGAACCTTTTCAATCCATCCTTTGTCAAGTAACTCTTTGACATAAGCATCGAGTGCTGCCTGCTCTTCTCGTGTGAGCTTGATAATAGGCCTTGGTTTTGGTAATGGTACTCCTTCTTTGAGGTTAATCGCCATATCCCATTTCGTATGCTTGGGTAACCTTCTTGACTTGTCAGGATCAAAGACATCTGCGTAGTCTTCTATTTCCTTTGGTAGGAGTTTTCGCCAATCTCGTTTCTGTGTTCCTAGTAGTCCTTCTGCAGCTGCCTTTTGTTGAGAATACTGCTGGGATACTGAACTCGCTTTGTTCAGAGGCTGTGAGACTTGGTTCTGCTGCCTTGGTGACCAATTTCGATTGATGTCTAGCTCTAGCTTTGCAGCGAGCTCTTCCTTTCTGGTAAGGGTAGCTGGTTGGTTGGTCATCCTAAGACTTTCAATGTCTTCTGGTTCTATATCGCGCATAGGAGTGTCTTCTGTTGTCTCCCGCTCGTCTTGCATCTCGATATCGCTTTCGTTGTCTGCCCATCTTGTACGCTTCGGTGTGGGACTAGCTCCTCGCATTAACGATGCCGTTCTCGGTCGTATAATGCCTGCCACTGGCTTCTCTGGATACCGTGTCTTTCGTGGTCGTATCCTATACTTCATGCCCGGGTTTTCTTCTGGTGATGGCCAGAGTTCTTGATCTTCCGGCATGTTTTGCCTCAGTGGGTGTATCTTCTGTGGTGGTTGTTTCTTCCAACGTTTCGGAGAGTCGTTTATTTCCTCCTGTTCGTCTAGGCTATGCTTGCCTGTTACATCTTGTGTTTCACCTTCGGATGTCTGGTACAGTTGCCGTGCTGGGATCATCCGTCTCGGTATGTGCCTTGGTCGTCGTTGCACTATACTCGTTCCTTGTGGTGCCTGTTTCTTCCATCGCTTGGGAGTGTAGTTTATTTCCTCCTCATCTCGATGATGCTTGTTTGCCGTTTCCTGTTGTGGCTGTTTCGTTGCAGAGTCTGGTATATTTTCCGTGCTCGGACTCTTCACTTCTGGCGTCTGTTTTGCCTGTTCCAGTCTTGGTGTTGCTGGTCTGGTTTCCGGCTTCGCTTGTGGCTTCGTTTCGTGAGAGTGTCCATTGTTGTCTCTCCTTGGCGCAAATATTATTCCTGGTGCTCCAGAGTGTCGATAGTTGTCTCTGTCCTGAGCCTGTTGCTTCGTGTTATGCCTAGGTCTTGTCTTGTCAGGTTTGCCTTTCGTTTGCCGTTTCCGTTTGCGCTTCCTGTGCCTTCGTTTCTTGGTAGCTCGTATGACGTTGAGCTCGAATGGTATCGAATTACCATTCCGATTCCATACTTGATTCTTCCAATCAATTTCGGGATTGACTTTGGCCAAATAGTCAATTCCTAGGATCACTTGATCCTGTCCTGTGGTTGCTACTGCCAACGTTTGTGGCTGCGGTTTAGGTCCATCAAAAATTAATGTGTAGACCTCGTGCGTGATTGCTCCTCCTTGGTTGGGACTTCCATCCGCATTATTCAAAGGTCGAGGGTGATCAAGCCTCTTTTTGAATAGGCTGTAGTGTCGTACCAAGTTGGGGTGTATCGTGCTGCATGTAGCTCCGGAATCGATTAACGCTTTGACTGCTAGGGTCTTTGTTCCAACCTTCACTCGAATAGGTAATCGGGGATGCAATGCTTGTATTGGCAATCGCTTATTGTACATCGCTTCACTGGGGTTGAACCCAGGAGGTTTGAAACACTGGTTGTTGAAACCTTTCTCGTCACCCTTGTCACACTCACATCGCGCAGTCTCGTTCGATGGAGGTCTTAATCTTTTCCCTGTTGCTCTTTACTTGCTAGGGATTTGCGAATGTTGTTTCGGTATTCTTCGTCATGCTTGCAAGTCCATCCTGCTGATTCGTCGCCTTTAGCCCATGCTACATGGTCGTAGTGGACTGGCCTTCGGCAGTGTGGATCGGGACATGTTTCCTTGAAATCGATTGTTCGTGTTGTCATCGTCCTCCGTTTTACACTATTAGTCTTCTTCGGCCGCTTAGAGGAAGAACCCTTTTGCTTCCTTGGTGCCTTGCACTCCTTTGCGTAATGTCCTGACTTTTCACAGTTGTAGCATTTGCCTCCCTTCTTCGGCAAGCCTCGGAGTGCATCTACATCCATGGCGTCTGGATCTCGTTTCGTTGTTTGTACTGGTGGTCGGAAAGATGACTGTCCATTCGATTTGAATCTTGGGGTATATGTTTGACTACCCATGAGCCTTTGCCTGGCATCAGAGTTTGCTAGGTTGCTTGTCCATTCCATCCATGCATCGAGGTCGTTCTTCTCGAAAGCGTCGGGTTGTACAGATTCGACTCGTCGTTTGACCCATATGTCTAGTCCTTTGACATAGATGTACTTGAGCATCTGCTTATCCATCGTGTCTGGTGCTCGTGCTTTGAGTCGTCGGAACTCGTCGTTGTACGCCCTAATGCTTGCTCCTTTCTGCTGGATGCATAGTAGTTGGAATAGGGCTTCCTGTTCTCCAATGATCGGATGTCCTGCTCGGATTCTCATCCAGTTCAGCATGTCCTTGAGTGATGCGAACATTCCATTTGTTGCAGCGATAATCGCAGGTACCAGTTTCAGTTTCCCATTGGCATCGAATGATGTTAGGGTATTCTTCTCTGCAAACCAATCGTAGCTATCGCCTTCGAGTGCTGCGAATAGGCTCTTTGCTATCTCCTCCTCATCCTTGACTCCATGCTGTGCCAGCTTCGAGATACATCGACTAATCCACAGATCAATATCTTCGCTTCGCTTGCCATAGTACTTCGGAAGCTTGATGCTGTGTTTAGAGAGTTGTGTCTGAAGAGTCTGTAGTTGCTGCTCCAGTGCTTGCACCTTCTGGTCGGTTGTCGACATGATCGTAAGTGCTTATGGGCACTGCTGGTGGTGAATAGGATGGTGGTGGTGGATTCTCTGGCGCTTGGGTTGCTACTGAACCACTTGCTGGTACTGCAGGTACTGTTGGTACTTGGATGATAACCGTTCGAGGTGGGGTTCTGAGTAAGAATGGCCTTCGTGATGCTTCTTCGTCTGAGGACACTGATTCGTCAGAACTCTGTTCCTGTTGGGCTCTCTCTCTTGGTAGAAAGTATTCCCAGCGTTGTGCTGCCTGAGCTACTTCTCGAATTCGTTGAGCGTGTTCGAGTATGTTCCTTGAGGTAGTTTCGGTTGTCTGTACCGATGTGAGTATAGCTGCGTAGGTGCGTTGACTCGACTCGATTGTTTGTCCTAGTTGGAGTAGGGCTTCTCGCAGGTTATGGATGTCTTGAACAATCCTTGGTTGATCTAGAGCTGTCCTGTTAAGCTCTCCGATTCTCGTCTCGATTGTCTGTAGTTGTTGTTCCTGAGCAGTAATCCTGTTTCGGATAGCGTTGAGCTCTCGGTCAAGTACTCCGTTTCCGTCTATGACCCGTTGATTGAGTGCCCCTGCTGCTCGATCCAATTCCAGAGTATATCTCTCTAGAGCTGCTACCTGTGCTCCAATTCTTCGAGTAGTTGTTTCGAGTGCTTCGAATCGATCTCCTACTGCTGTCGCGTATGCTCCGGTTGGTAGACTGTTTGACTGCCCCGTGTTTGCAGTTCGTTCTTCCAGTCTTTCAACCCTTTCTTGTAGCCTTCTGATCACTGGTGGATACAATATGCTGTGGTTCGTTGTCGCGTATAGTATGTCGTGATCGCTTTCCAGACTACGTAGCCTGTTGGTGATATGTTGAACTCGTTCGTCGAGGGATCTAGGTGTGAACCTCGTTTGATTATTGTTCGCCCGTTCGTTCGTTCGCTGACCGTTACTTCTGTTGTTGGCGTTTCCTGATCGGTTCATGAACTTCGTTTCTCGCCTGATGCTTCAGGGTTATTGTTCCTTGGTGCTGTTAACCAAGTAGTTCCTTTCTCGTCGAATGTAGCAATAGTGGAAGGGACTGCTGCTACTTTCGTGGTTGTTGTTTGCGTGCTCCCAACTGCAGGGCTACCAGATGCCTTTGCTATTAGGTACACTTCGTCGTTGTAGGGGTTATGATAGTAGATATGTGATTTAAGTGAATCGGGTTTGTCGTTCTCCAGGATGTGCACTTGTCCTGAGGATTCGATATGGGTACTAGTCTCGAAACTAGTGACGTCGATAGGGACTTGAGGTCGACGGTCCTCGCCTCGATAAAACACTAGCCAAGAACCTTGCCCGTGAGAGGTGGTGGTAAAACTAGCGAGTGATCTTTCGATCCAATGTTAGCGAGTAGGCCCGGGGTTACACCGGTTTGATCCTTTTGCCTAAGCAGCGGTGTGTTGTGCAGAGGTGATCTTATCTACCCACGTCTGGCTGTACCACGCGGTCCCTTACTAGCCTTCCTAGTCGCGGTCCGAGTTATGGATGCTTTCAGATACGAGGTAATAGTAAAGCAGATTGGGATTTCCAAGAGGCGTGATAGTACAAAGCACACAGTAATAGCTCGCTGTAGGGCAAGCTTTACACCAGTGTGTTAAGAGGATCGAAAGATGGGGAAATGAGGGCCTAATCCTACAGCTATTTATGCTCCCAGATATTCCATTTTCCGTCCTATTTCTTACTCATCCTGTCTCCACTTTACTCCACTTTCCTCCACCATTACATCTGTTCCTTTGTCATCCTGCTGCGCTTCGCTCCACTTTGCTCCAATCTTTGTAAGGTCGTCTCCACTATGACAGAATTCTTTGGAGTTGCTGACTGAGACAATAGAGGTGGTGCTCCGATATGGAATGCTCCACTGTCAGTACTCCATAACGATGTCATTGCCGTCATTGAGTGGCATCTTTGCTCTTGGAGCGATGTAGGCTGCTCGGTATGTGATTCTTCGGAATTCATCTCGAGGTCCAGCGAGGGTAAGCATAACTCGCACGTCAGTGTTAAGGTGTCGGGTCGGTGTAGAGTATGGTCCAAGGCATATCATGAACTGCATAAGCTCTGCTGGTGGGTTCTGCTGGGTTCTGGTGACTAGCCATGCTTTGCCTTCGTATCGTATATCGCGAATGTAGCGCCATATCCTTCGTTGTATAAGGAGTTGTAATTGCTTGGTTTCCAGGTTCGCATCTCTCGGTAAATAAAGGTTTGCCTGTATCGTAGATGCTGGACATGGTGTGTGCAACTCCGGTCTATACCATCCAATCATTCTCCAAGTTATCGGGTTCGCAGTTCGAGGGGTCCGAGTTGTGATCGTGAGTTCCTCTCGTTTCTTGGGTACTATTGGGCTTGGTGGATTGGAATGCATTGTATCCTGAAGGTGTCGCTCGGTTTCGATGTGACAGTCACGCGTACCAACCGTTGCCGTGCATACTAAGTAGTATACTTCATAAAGGACCATGTAAACTCGTGCACAGACTTGACAGTGCTGAAATGCCAGTGAGGTCTCCATAAACCTTATTAGCCTTTAGCCTTTTAGCGTTTAGGCTTTAGTAGTTGTGCTTCTGGACTTCTAAGAAGTTTGATCGCTTCTTTTGATCGAGGTCGCTCTGGTTGCTTGGTCGGCGGCGTTAGAGTGGTAGTCCGCGGTAATAGGCGGTCGGCGGTGTTAGCTGTTAGCGGGATTACGTATCCGCTTCGGTGCTTCTAGCGCTCGGGTGGTAACGGGTTACTGTTGCTTAGGCCGCTCGATTGCTTGGGCCTTGATAGCTGGCTTGGTTACCGGTCGCGTTTGGAAAGCTGATCGTGTAGATCTGTTGATCGTGTCGATCCTGATGCGAGTTTTTGAGCGGATCCTTTCAATTGTCCTGGTTCTCTCATTCCCATCCTGTTGGACAGAATAGTTCCTTCGAGACATTTAAACATCGTTTCTCCAGAGATCATGAGTTATGGATGTACCTACAACTTGGAGATCGACTAGCTGTGTTTGGTTGTGCATAGTTTCGCTCATGGAGCTGTCATGGTAGCAGTGTTGAACTGAGATTAGGAGAATGGCCAGGCGGCACGGATGCCCCCCCCGCAAGAGATCCCTCCTCAAGTCAGCTATTTCATTTGGATTCCATTCGGAAACTAATATTGATATAAATATATGATGAGCAGACAAAACCGGTGACCGTTGAAACAGGCAAGAACGAGGAGACCGTTCAGACTGGTTCCGGCCCCGTTCAGCGCGTGTCTACCAATCGGATTACGTGAAAATTCGAAGACAAACAAGGCGTGGAGTACATTTTCTCTGCACTTTTTGTCCCAGCTTTGCCAGACTTCACAATCAAGTCAGCGAATCTCGGAAATGAACGTGCAGACGTTCTCGGGAATAATATGACTGGAACATGCGATTACTATGGATATGTCGGAAAGAAAGAGATCAAGCTCATGTTCCAGTCCTTGGGTAAGATGATCATGGAAATAACGGGCACTCTTGTGAAGAAGTTGTACTCCTGCAACCAGGTTGTAGAAAGCGGAACTTGGAATAGATCTTAGGTGAGAATTCGTCTTTATGAATGGCATTGCATTTACATCGTCCCAGGCAATATTCATGGAGAACAGAATTCATTGGTTGTTACCATTGGTGGTGATAGGCAATGGTCATGCAACTCGCGATCGTTCCCACAATGCTGCTTATAGGAAATCCTGTCGGAGCTTCAAAAAAACTTGACAAGAATTTCAGAAGAGAATGTGTAGGCTTACACAACATCATGTAGACCATATCAAGGTGTGAAATATATGTATTTGACTACTTGGAACACTTGTCTGGAAGTAGAATTTCTTTAAATGCAAAAATTGGCAGAATTTAGCATTAAAAAGGTATAAAGTGTGTCTTCACAATGAAAATTTTGACATTTTGTTCCTGGGCAATTGAAGGAATACATATAAAAAAGAAGTGTATGCAGAAAAAATGACACTATAATCTGTGTCAATTGTCAAAACATTCAAAGAGAAAGAAGTCGATCGGTACCCAGAAATAGCAAAACTTGATCACGTGATGCATTAGAAGCTGATTGACTGGACCTACTGAAAGCTTGCTCAAGTAATCAAATGAGTTTTGATAAAGTAGATGAAGCATAGACATACCTGAACTCTCTAAATGAACATATATTTTGTGTATAGGCAACTTGATTTATACTATATTGCATTTTCGAGCAATATTGAAGAAGTTTACAAAGGAATTGATACCTGTGAGTTCTGTACTGAGATACCATAAGAATTGGAATAAAAAGCCTTCAGAAGCATAGAATCACACAGTAAAATTACGCCTGAGAGAAAGGAAGCCAAATCTGACAGTTTAAGAGCAAGAGTAATCATGCAAAGTCTGTGACCAACAGTTTAACCAGTCTGCATATGAGTTATCCAAAAACTAATTAGCTGAGCTTAGGTCCCAAGAGTTCTGACAGCAGGAATATCAGGATCAGACACCAATCAAATGCTATGACAAGAATTCTAAGTGATTGATGTGGTGCTTCAATTTCTGACACAATGTGTATGAAGGAGAGACCTTTTGTAAACTACAGATTACATGTCTTGCTAGTTATGGTAAGTTCTCAAACTCTGCCTGAAATTTATGGGATCGCGTATTATATGACTATTGCCGATCACCACTATTGGATGGGAATGAGCTGATTCAATAAATAACTGTCCCAAGTTGAAATACTAGATTGACAATATAACAAGCTGAAGCCTTTTATACTGTCTTTGCATTGCGAACTCCTGTTACCTTGAGTGACTGCTGTAAACTAAACAATAGAATAATCCTCTCTTGATTGAGATAAGACTGGAAGATTACTCAGTATGAGAAACTATTGGATTATACGTGTCAAAGTTTCACTTTCATTCAATACAAGCACGAGTGTTTTCACCCAACAAGTGATGTGACAAAGCATACTCATACTCACAGGATAGGAAAGCTTTCAATGACAGATAAAGTCGCCAATCATGCGAGTAAAAGCTACATATAAGTTTCCAGCAGTGGAAACACACACTGAATAGACAGCAGGAGTGTTAGGACTGTGACTTTCAGTCAAGGTGGTTAGACCGATCGTACCAGAACAAGTCTCTACTTCCTCCTTCTGATGATAACAATTGGAGATTTAGAGCGAAGGTTAGAGATGTACTACTAAGAAGTGAGCTATAGGCTCAAGCTTGACTTAATAGTAGAATAGAGGTTTCAATCAAAGGGGTACAGTTTCGATTGAAGATACAAAATAATTTTGCTGAGGGACAATGCCCCGCTTAGCTGGTGCTTAAATATCTTATCTACTGAATAATACCAACTACCTATTACCACCAACTACAGCCTTACTATTGGTCTAGACAATATGTTTTTCCTGACACCAACACTCTACCATTGGGTCAACACCAATACTTTCCTCTAGTGTTGAATCACAATATTTCTACTATACTAAGAAGGTTTGTTTGAGTTCTACCACCCCGATGCTTCGAGAAGCTTCCTCTGAGCTTCCTCCGATCTAGGCCAAGTCCACCTGATGGTTGCTAAGCTATTGCTTCTCTGGCGCTCCATTCTCAGGCCGAGCTTCTGCCCCTTAATACTCGATCATGGGGGAGATTGTCATATCTGGGTTCTGGATCGGCAATGCTTGCCGATCTTCTTCCATCGTTCCTGGTAGCTGTGTTTGTTCCGCTACAACTCTTCTGTGCCTTGCTGCAACTTCGACATCCGATAGTAGTAGTCCCACTGTAGCGCACACTGCTATTCTGGGCATCAGTGGTCGAGTATTGTACATACTTCACCAGTGTCCAACACACTGGTGTATCAGCTGCCCGAGTGACTCCAACAGTCATAAAGGGTGTATACGACTTGATTTGATCCTTCCGAGTGCTCTGCCATACCTTAGGACGCGCTCGAGACTTCGTACATATCTTGGCTCACCCCATTTTACCTTCCATTGCACATATGTCACATTCTGAGACCCCGAAGACCCGCTAATACTGCACCATAGGTGCCACACCATATTTCGTTGTCCATACTTTGTCACACTACCACTCGCCGACCTCTGCCTTAGTCACCCGAGCGGATATCGGCACTCCGAAGCCTGGGCCCAGACTCCTGAAGGGACCCTAGGCCTTTTCATCAGCGTTTCACACTGCCAGGGACCGTTCCGACTTGTTTTGAGGTACCTAACAGTCACTGAAACTCCTTGGAACTGTCTGTTAGCAGAGGAGTGTCGCAGTTCTGTTGGGGGCTGTTCTGTAAGATTGAGACAAATGGAATAGCAGAAGGGTGACTATAGGCCAAAGCTGGGGTGATTCCGAAGGGTTGAGCTAGGTTCCGAAGCGGTTTCGGAGGGGATGAGTGAGTTGAGATTAAAGGCTGCTGAAAGTATGCGAGGGTGGGGATTTGAGTGGAGAAAAGAAGCCGAGAAGCAAATGGGAGAAGTTGAGGCGAGGGGGATCGGCAGTGGCGATACGATGGTACGAACGATGTCCTCACAGGTAACTCTTTGATGGATTCGAACCCTGGGGAGTAGTAACGATGAGACGAAGCTTGGGATGATATTTCCGAAGCTTAGAATGAAGCTAGAGTGATCCTACAAGGATCCGATACGATGTGACGGGATGTGATGAAACGCGAGGTGTTGCGCAGCGTAACGATGCGATACGACGCGGAACAGAGCGGAGGGGGGGGACGAGAGTTGAACAAAGGGACCAGTAAGTTGCGAGTAGAGACTCTAACAGCAATGCAAGTTGAACTGAGCACACTGATCTCGGAACACAACTGCTAGGCAGGGGTCTCGGGACGAATGAAACAGAACTATCGTATATTTGATAGAGGTAAGAGAGTCGAAGTGAGTACAGTGAGAGTCAAGGTGTTTCGACTGTAGCAAGGAGAGAAGACGAGTAGGACTAGAACTGGGCTTTCCGGTCCAGACTTGACTCCTGTACTGATCTGTGGGCCGGACTGAACTGAACTCCCCTACACAAATAGATCGTCTATTTATAACATTGTCCATCCTGAGCCTTTGAAGCATCAGGGACCATAAACGAAGAGAAGTCGGAAGGCATATCTCAAAGGGGAGCATGGAGAACAAAAGACGAGGTGAACATATCTGGAAAGTGGCAAGCACATAGATCATAGGGCATAAAACAAAATATGAGCGCATATAGAACATAGAGGGGAGAAGTCGGAGCGCATTGCATCAGATCGAAGCTTGGGAGGCATCGGGCGTCGGTCCCGAGTCTCACAATTCAAATCTTGGGCTTGGGACTGATAAGACGAGTCGGCTGAGCCTTCCTTTGTGGAGTCGACTGGGTGGCTCAGGCGTCTGATCTGCTATCCTTGAGCGATTTCCAACGTCGTAAGTTTTTCCCCGGCGGCAGTCCAATGTGTGAGGCTGTAATAGATCGCTCCACTTCGAATCATGTCGATCCGCGCCGGATTAAACTGTTACGACGCGGAACATGGCAGAATGTGTGTCACATGCGTGATTTCGGACCTAGCACGTCGTTGCTTCTTACATCACGTACCTTCATCCTAGACATTCCACGAGGTGCGCTCCGTTGTTCAGACCTTGCCGAAGTGGCCTCCGAGGTTCGGACTTCCAATTGGAGTTAGCCGATTGGTACATCCATTCGATCACTCTATCAGATTTGTTTGCCAATCTGGGTGTGCGGTTCGGAGGACCCTTCCTGGACAGTTTTCATGTTGTTTCACAGTTCCTTGCAGTCTGTCTGACCCTTATCGCGTCAGTTTCACACTCCTTGCTATGATTTCATCCTGTTTCACAGTTTCCTATAGTCCACTAGACTTCTGTCTTGTCGGTTTCATGCTGCAAGTTGTGGTTTTATTGCGTTTCATCTCACGTCTTGTCACGATCCTCCCCCGGTCCCAGATCAGCCGTTTTGTACATGTTTTGGACCCCCATAGTCTATAAAACCCGCCCAGATGTCGTAGTTTTCAGATAGTGAATACCAGAGATCTGTTCAGCGCACGCATCTTCTGTTCCGAAGCCTCTCAGACCATCCCGACTGACTCTGTCATTCATAGAAAGCCGTAGTACCCACCTTGGGTGTCTCGTCTTCCTTGTCTAGACTAGTCCGGACGTCCCGGGGGTGACTCGGATACTCTCAGCTTGTCTTCTTTCTTCGTCGACTCATCTCCGAGGTGATCAAGTCGCCGAAGTATTCACTCGGTTCACCGCAGCACGTCCGATTTGGTCTCCCTAGATGACCATTGAGTGTCACATCTTGCCTACGTGTATTCGCTCCCCCTTTTCTTCCCTTTTTAGATAGGTTGCCATTGCTCGGTCACACGAGAACGGACCTAGATGCTCATTTACATCCCATCCCTCCGATAGTTCACACCAACCGTTCCGGCCGGAGGTATTCCGACTATCCACGGTTCCCACAGAGTAGGCCAGAGTCTCAGTCTATCTCAGGGGAGTCTTCCGGATCACCCTTCTTTGTTTGGTTTCCCCGATTTGTTCTCGCTCGCTCCCTATAGGATTGAACGCCCTAGCCTGCTAGGATCGCACCTACAGACCTAGTCTGATCGTCCACCCACCCTATCGATTATACACTGCGCCCGTGGTTAACCACAGCCACTGTCCTATGTGCTTGCGGCCATGCCACTCATCAACTGTAATTACCCCTACTTCTGACATACGCCAAGCTTGTAATAAGTGTTCTATCGCTTCTTCCGTCAGGTGTTCTATATCCAAGGGTGGCCTTCGATAGACTGGCCAATCCACTTCCACTGCCATGTGAGTGCACAAGGTCTGGTGCCGATGCTGATTGATCCAGGCTCGCACACCAACCTTCAATGCATAGACATCCCTATCGCTAAGCCAGATCGATACCTCATGGTCATATGTGCTCATTTCGCGGTTTGGTAACGGTTGGTCTTCTGTTCATTCCAATGGTCCAGGCTTATGCCGAATCTTGACATCAGCTGCCTCCCTCGATACCAATTGTTCCACGAAATTCTTCATGAGCCATTCCAAGAGTATCCAGCTTCATTGGTATGCCAAGTAACAATTGGCGCATACCAAGTTCTCATGTACAAGTCTCCTAGTTGCACCACGCCAATAATGTCTTTGTTGCAGGAGTTCTGTATACCTCGCAACATTCTTGTCTTCCATTGCCACCAGACTGCATTCTGGCGGGGGAGTATGTCCAATGTACATACTAGTTAATTCCAACTGCAAATTATTAAATTCCTCCCTGTCTTCTTCACGTGATCCATAGTTGGCTACTCGAGAATCGCCTCTGCTGTTCTGCCTAAGCAGCCTTTCAAAATAATCCTGATTTGGCTGCATAATACGGTGTGTAAAATGTCTTAGCCCACGCTGTAATGATTGATAGGGTGGGTGGACAATCAGACTAGGTCTGTAGGTGCGATCCTAGCAGGCTAGGGCATTCGATCCTATAGAGAGCGAGCAAGAACAGATCGGGGTAACCAAACAAGGAAGGGTGATCCGGAAGACTTCCCTGAGATAGACCAAGACTCTGGCCTACTCTGTGGGAACCGTGGTCAGTCGGAATAGCTCTGGCCGGAATGGTCGGGGTGAACTATCGGAGAGGTGGGATGTGAATGAGCGTCTAGGTCCATACTCGTGTGACCGAGCAATGACAACCTATCTAAAAAGGGAAGAAAAGGGGGAGCGAATACACGTAGGAAAGATGTGATACTCAATGGTCGTCTAGGGAGACCAATCCGGACATGCTGCAGTGAACCGAGTGAATACTTTGGCGACTTGATCACTTTGGAGATGAGTCAACAGAGAGAGAAGACAAGCTGAGTGTATCCGAGTCACTCCTGGGACATCCGGACTAGTCTAGACAAGGAAGACGAGGCACCCAAAGTGGGTACTACAACTTTCCATGAATGACAGAGTCAGTCAGGATGGTCTGAGAGGCTTCAGAACAAAAGATGTGTGCGCTGAACAGATCTCTGGTATTCGCTATCTGAAAACTACGACATCTGGGCAGGTTTTATAGACTATCTAGGTCCAAAACATGTACAAAATGACTGATCTGGGACCGGGGGAGGATTGTGACAAGACGTGAGATGAAACGCAATAAAACCACAACTTGCAGCATGAAACCGACAAGACAGAAGTCTAGTGGACTACAGGAAACTGTGAAACAAGATGAAATCATAGCAAGGAGTGTGAAACTGATGCTGTATGATTGATATTGTGGGTGGATGATTGGACTAGGTCTGTAGGTGCGATCCTAGCAGGCTAGGGCATTCGATCCTATAGGGAGCGAGCGAGAACGAATCAGGGAAACCAAACAAGGAAGGGTGATCCGGAAGACTCCCCTGAGATAGACCAAGACTCCGGCCTACTCTGTGGGAACTGTGGTCAGTCGGAATAGCTCCGGCCGGAATGGTCGGGGTGAACTATCTAAAGGGCGGAAAAAGGGGGGAGTGAATACACGTAGGCAAGATGTGATACTCAATGGTCATCTAGGGAGACCAATCTGGACGTGCTGCAGTGAACCAAGTGAATACTTCGGCGACTTGATCACCTCGGAGATGAGTCAATAGAGAAAGAAGACAAGCTGAGTGTATCCGAGTCACTCCCGGGACGTCCGGACTAGTCTAGACAAGGAAGGTGAGATACCCAAAGTGGGTACTTTGACTTTCTATGAATGACAGAGTCAGTCGGGACGGTCTGAGAGGCTTCGGAACAGAAGATGTGTGCGCTGAACAGATCTCTGGTATTCACTATCTGAAAACTACGACATCTGGGTGGGTTTTATAGACTATGGGGGTCCAAAACATGTACAAAACGACTGATCTGGGACTGGGGGAGGATCGTGACAAGATGTGAGGTGAAACGTAATAAAACCACAACAAGGAGCGTGAAACCGACGAGACAGAAGTCTAGTGGACTATAGGAAACTGTGAAACAAGATGAAATCATAGCAAGGAGTGTGAAACTGACGCAATAAGGGTCAGACGGACTGCAAGGAACTGTGAAACAACATGAAAACTGTCCAGGAAGGGTCCTCCGAACTGCACACTCAAGTTGGCGAACAAACTGGATGGAGTGATCAAATGGATGTACCAATTGGCAAACTCCGATCGGAAGTCCAAACCTCGGAGGCCACTTCGGCAAGGTCCGAACAACGGAGCGCACCTCGTGGAATGTCTAGGATGAAGGTACGCGACTGTTGGGTACCTCAAAACAAGTCAGAACGGTCCCTGGCAGTGTGAAACGCTGATGAAAAGGCCTAGGGTCCCTTCAGGAGTCTGGGTCCAGACCTTGGAGTGCCGATATCCGCTCAGATGACTGAGGCAGAGGTTGGCAGGTGGTAGTGTGACAAAGTATGGACAACAAAATATGGCGTGGCGCCTATTGCACAGTATTAGCGGGTCTTCGGGGTCTTGGAATGTAACATATGTGCAAAGGAAGGTGAAATGGTGTGAACCGAAATATGTACGAAGTCTCGGGCGTGTCCTAAGGTATGGTGGAGCGCTCGAAAGTATCGAATCAAGTTGTATATACCCTTTGTGACTGTTGGAGTCACTCGGGCAGCTGATACACCAGTGTGTTGGACACTGGTGAAGTATGTACAATACTTGACCGCTGATGCCCAGAATAGCGGTGTGCGCTACACCATTGTCTATATTGAAACTGAGTTGTCCTTTAGCTAGATTGTCAACTCGGTGCCATACCCTCCATTTCTTGGGTTCAATGAGTCTATCCAGATGAGGGAGGGACCCATCAACATGCTCGAACCAACAATTTCCATAAAGAATTTGCTCCTGGAGATCCTTCCAAAGAAAATAGTTAGATCCATCAGCCTTGAGTTTTGAATTCACATCAAAGTCTTTGACACGATATTCTTCAGGCCTCTTGGCTGATGAATGCTGGGGAGCATCCATTTCTGGTTGGGGTTGAATCCGGTCTAAGAGGACTGGTGGGGAGATGCTACGTCGATGTGAGAGTGGAGAAGAAATACAATGTTCGAGTGGCTGACGGATGAATGTAGATGGCTCTCCAGCCGCAATTTGATGATTCGGCTGGGTGGCATGGCTGGCAGTAAGTGGCCATATGCTACGACTTCTGGCCCTAGATTCTCGGCTTATGGATCGCAAGGGAGGCATATCGGTAAGACTCAGAAGCGAGGTAAGAGGACTGTTGCCAAAGATAGGAGATGGCAATTGCTGCTCTGGTGGTTCAATCACTTGGTGATTGTCAACGTCCGGTGGTTCGTTCTGTAATTGTTCTTCTGGCGGTTCAATCAGTTGATGATCGTCGACATGCAGTGGCTCGTTTGTATTCCAAGGATCCAGGTCAATCCACCCAAGTTGGTTCTGGTTATGTCATCTCTGGCCCCTGGTTGCTGTCATGCATGGTGAATCTGAGCAGCTGAAAGCAAATAGTAAAATTGATTACTGAGCATCAAGGCTCATAACCTTTTGTAATTCTCAGTCATAGTAGTAGTAGACGACTCTGTGTATTCACCTTTTGTAATTCTACATGAACAATATAGTGAATTCTATGAAGGGAATAATATAAGAGAAGGGTCCTCACCTCAGTCGTAGTAGTAGTAGACGACTGAGGTGAGTGGCATGTGCAGTAGATGTTGATATAGGTTGTGACAGCCGCAGCATGACATAATAGGTGAAGAGCAAGAAAAAGAAAAAGAAATCTACACGTGATCGACAAAGAGCCATTTACGGAGAAACGGAGAAAGGATTCGAGAACAAAGGTTGAGTCGCACATATGAAAATGTCAATCTTCAACACTGACGCGATCTTTCATCGCTATTCTAATTTGCGATACCCGCATTGGTTGTGTTTTCGCCAGAAAAGTACTTATGAGAAGACAGTGTGAAGAGAGAAAAGTCATCTTTAGCGCGAATATTCCTCTCGCCGGCTCAAGTTTGCTTCGCAATGCATGCGTTATGTAAGATAGGCAAAGAATCCCGACTCATGCACGGTGCAATATCATGAAAACTAACTTAGCAAAATAATTACTGAAGCTGAATATTACTCACCTCCGGAAGCAAAGTGATGCAAAACGTCGAAAATGCTGCAGGTCATCGATACTTCTTAAGGAATAATTTAGAAACGGACCTATCATTGCTTCCACAATGCTCTCTGAAATATTAATATTGTTATCTTTTGCTACATCACTTTGACTTGTACGTTTGGAATCCAAACACAGCCACCCCGATCCGGAGCAATCCACACATTTTTGGCTCCGGAAAATGCTTTTGGCGTACGCATCATTGTAACGAGGAGCTCTTCGGTTAATGTGCACATATTTGCCAAGCCCGCTTTAAATGATATAAAACGCCTTGAATTCAGAAAAAGCTGATCATCAATTTAGAGAAGATTTCGAGCGATGACCAAGTCCGATAAGAACAAACAAGCGAAGACGGGATCAACGCCGAATCACGGCAGTAGTAGCACCTCCCGGACAGGTGGCGGACGCGCGACCAGTACCAGCAGTAACAGATCGTCTACGACACCGTCAAATACCGAGGAACGTAGACTGAGAGAGCAACTGGACATGCCGCCCAGCTATGAGGACGCAAATGCAGGGCCTTCCGCTGCAGAACGTAGAGAGGCGGCCGGCTTCCCACCCACCGGACATCTTTCTGAACAGGAAGTAAGGACGATGGCTGGCATACCAGAAGGTTTCTATCCATCCGTCGACGAGGTGAGACGGATGGCCGGCTGGTCGTCCAGTGGTAAGACGTCGAAAAAATGAGTCACGTTCGTCGTCGTAAAAGACCGAGTAAAGAGAAATGATATAATGCAGCGTTATTAGAGCATTCTGTTACTTGATACCATAGACAAGATAAAGCGGAAATCACCTTAGTGGACATATGAGAGGAATTGAATCGTGAGACACCTCACACCTATGCAAGTGTTAACAATCATATTTACTTTGAAGATCAGAGTGAATACGTACGTGCGCACAAATTATTCTTCCTGTCCAACTTGAATGGCAACTCCGTCAGAAAGTCCCTCATATTGCGTCGACCCAATCCATGATAAATCAAGCCTGAGGCAACTTACAAAGTGATATCGGCTCGTGTCGATTCGGAATGACGTCACAAATAGTCGAGCAGAGCAAAATTTCGGAAGAAGTTGATTCGAAAACAAAGGTATTACAAGATGGCGGTCCATACGGTCCAATAGCCGCCTCATACGAACAAGAGGAATAGGGAGTGTATAGCTATAGTAAAAGAGATGGACGAACAAGATAGCAATGATCAAGACGCAGAAGAAAAATATTGTTTATTTGAAACGAGAAGATAGTCCACGGATGTCCCAAGAAAAAGGTCAAGAAGAATATGTATGTGTTTATGCGGGAATCAAAGCGATTCAACTTTTCTTCATTTCCCGTGTAGAACCATCCTCAAACAACTCGTCCTGCTCACGGTGCGAGGATGCCCCGGGAAGAATCCCAGAGGCCGTACCCGGCATTTGAGCACCAGAATTATAACCGAGAGTCGGTATGCAGTCTAGCTGGAGATTCGACCGGGTACGTGAGATAACCTCGGATGCAACGCCCGCGCCGTATTGCTCTGCAAGTTGACTATGTGAAGCAAAGTTTAGTTTAGCCTGCGGACTATATTGAAGTCTTGGGAACGCGTACCTAGCCCAGTGATCCATGATGAGAGCCATGGAGCTCATATCGAGACGGTACGCTTTGGGCATCATTCCTTTCCCGAACCGATACGTAACGTGGTTCGAACAAAGCAACGCCGCGAGGATGGCCAATAGATGGAAGGGCACGATGCCGAAAGCAATACCGTACCAGCGTCCTAGAGTCATTCGCTCAAACTTCAAATACGGATCCTTGCATCCAGGTAACACACTGCGCGCATAGCATAGTTGACTGATAGTCGCCTCGACGAACGGGCTAAAATATCCACAACATCCGAGCGAGTTTTGTATCCTCAACCGACCTGTTTCGCCAAGGGTTTGACTCCACTGAGCATTGACCTTGCCTTCAAGGTTGAATGTACGAGTTTTGTAGGCAAGATAACCAGGCGCACAGATGAACGCGAAGGTGACCCATAGCATGACTGTATACAGTGCCAAGAAGCCACGGTTATTGAGGAGGATACCCGCCGATCCGACTAAAGAGGACAGGATTCCGAACGAAGACGCGATGGTTGAAAGGACGAGCAAGGTCCGGTTTCCAACGCGTATAACGTCCGCATTTGACCAAACGTTGAGCCAGGTGAGCAAACAGATGATGAGTGCCGTGAGAGAATAGACTGAGACCTGTTAAGAGATGAGAAAAATGGCCGGCTGAATAAAAGGAGACCCATACTATGAAGTTGGTCCAGAATAGAGTCCATTTGAACCTATTCCATCGAAGCGGAGCGGTAGCCTTCCAATTACGACGGGAAAAATCCACACCGTCATAGTCATCGTCCTTCTCCTCTGGCATCCGAGCCTCTTTACTCCCAAATGCTTCCCTGCCTCCACCCTGCTTAGGCTGAACTGAGGCATTCATGATTCCCTTGGCCTTCCTTTGGTACAGACTTCGAGGGCCTGGAAATTTTGACGGCAGGAAGTTTCCGGAAAGGGAATTGTTTGTCGAAGAATGTGCGACAGAGAGAGGCGGAGTCACTGTGCGCAAACTACCGGCTGGAGAAGCGGGAGTCCTGCTGCCAGCGAAGGGAACGACAGGCGGCTCCAGCGGGACGTTGTCATCCTGAGCCTCAAGCATAGGACGCTGAGAGGATGCCATAGAGTTTGGATACGACAAGATTGAAGATTTACGCCGATGTCTAGTAAGCAAATGATCTGGGCATCAATATCAACACTATCTCGCCGGGTGAAAAGATGAGTGGTCGTCGTCATCGTCGACGTGGATCAGAAGAGAGCTGAGACTTTGTCGCGAGTCACACGCTTGTCCACGTTACCGTCCTTGATACGCCGCTTCTTTCGGCTCATCACAGACGACCGCAACTCAGACATGATCTTGAACACTTACAGAGACTTATTCGCCTAATCCAAATGTCCAGGACAACGAAGGAAAAAAATTCGCGAAATAATCATCAAAATTACATATCCAGAAACACAGGAAACGAGTTGATTTTAGCTTACCGCCGGGCCGATGGTATGGTCAGAGTCTCCAGCGTGTCCACCGCTACTAGGAGTCAGATACGTTGACCAAACGCGCTGCATTTGCACGAGCAGCACAACGCGGGCAGAAGAAGTTGCGAAAGAGGAGCCAGCACATTCTTCGAGATATATATATATATTTGCGTGTGTCGGTGTTTGAGCTGGCTGCCTGAGCCGAAGAACGGTCACGCATCATTCGTGACAAGAACTGACATGTCACTCGATCACGCGTGTTATACATTCATTCGATCTTTACGATGATAACTCCGAGTCCCTTAACGACCAGACACCAGTAAGACTCAACTACCATTTTTTGATGTCAATTACGCCAATGTATGTTGTACTATGCTTATCAAGGCACCCGTCTCCGATGAATTCGATCTGGACATGATCAAAGCACATCTCGACGCAGGCTCTACGGAAGTATACGCTCTCATAGATATCAGTGCGGACAAGATCATCAATGGGCTAGAGACCACTGTCGATGAATGGTCATCACTTCACCAAGCTGGCTTCACTGAAGTCGACGCGGTCTTGCCAATTTATAATAGCGGCGTACTTCTTCCCAAGGACGGAGTACATACGTATCATAATCAATTCTGGTATGAATGACGATTATTCGAAAGTTCCACGCACGAAAATCGTTGATGGTTGTCCATCGCTCAGGGAGGCCGGATTTGACACCGTCGATGCAATTCTCCCGAGTCCATGGTCGAATAGCGAGGTTTACTTCTCTAAAGGAAACGAGTATGTGCTGGTAAACATAGACTGATGTATGTTCTTCCTCCTTATTTACGTGGAAGCGACGACTCATTGACTTATGTCAAACAGCGACGTACACAGACACACTGGTGCTCCAACCGAGAGAGCATTGGCCGTCTTTGGTCCAAGCTAGATTGTATTGAATATTATAGTGAATAAGAACCGGACGGAATGTATACCTTCCATTAATGCGTTGTAGTAGGTGCACATGCAAGACATCAATGTGAAAGGAAGCACAATGCGAGTGAATTCCAAAAACATATGAGAAAACTAAGACAATCGAGGCAACGGTGCGGTGTTCCACGACTGTGCTCGAACCGTTTTTGTATCGTAACCTCGTCGGGGTCGCTTTTTCGTCCAATCTTACTTATGAATGTTATACATAACGTCGTCAATCCTGTAATTGTAGTGATCACAAAGTGAGTGAGCAAAACTCCGAGCTCATAGTGTACATGTACCCAACTCGACTCGTATCTTCTCTTAGTAGAGGGAACGAACGAAGCATACAAGCACACAGCTAATATATTCGAGAGCTAACGACATACATCCAGAACATACAATATATTTCTAGTAGTTTCGACGTTTTAGACAAGGAAAGTACAAGACAATGTTTCGAAATACTCTACGCCGTCGCGGCTGGGGGGGAGGGGGCGATGGAAACGGAAACGGAAAAGGAGAAGGCCAGGCGTGTAAGATAGATGAGAAAATATACCGGTACAAGAATCGCGCCCGAAATGTTACTGAATGGAGTCGTTGACAATTTGTCTTCCAAATATCTAAGCCATTCACATTGCAACTCTTCGTTTATCTGAGTCAATTGCTGCCTTCATTGGAGTCGGAAACCACGTCAACTGTAACCTTCTTCGTCCTGCACACCATCGTTGATCGCTCCGAAAAGTACAGTTCCATTTCATGGGTCCCCAGCTCCCGAGTTATGAACGTGAACTTGACAGCAGAACTGTCCCTTCCCTCCACATCTACGATATCGCATTTGCTGAACAAAATACCATAGTCGGCGACGTATGCATCCGCCGAGGCAATACGGGCATTCACTCCGCAGTGAATGACGAATTCAACGTCCGTACCCTTCACTGTATGATCGGCATCTCCTCGACTCGTTTCTAGAACTTCGAAAACGCAGTCCGAGACAAGGGGTACTACACGCGGCATAGGACCTTCGACGGTAGTGTGCTCGTCGCTCGAGGAGAGTACGGGCAAAGGGGAGTAAAGTGGAGCTCGATGATGCGCCGCGTATGTCGATAATAGCATTACCAGACATGAGGACAATACGACCAGCAGCGATGTTGTCAGCATACTAGACAGAGCTTTCCCCGTACTCGTCGAGGCCACTTTGCATCCAAACCTCATCCAGATTGCGTTGTAAGTTTTGAAGAACGGAAGCAAAATAGTTACGAGCTGCATCGAGTGAGCTCTTTACATCGAGGTCGCCGTTGGCATCGACACGCGTCTCAACATGAATATCCAGTTTCAGTTGCAAGTCTTGAACGCCTGCTACCAACCATGAAGCCTGAGCGGAAGCATCGCTAGCACGAGTTTGCCCGAATAAGACCTTGGCATTTTCTCCAAGCGCAAGCGCTGTCTCGACCCATTCTGGAAGATGAGCCCAGTCTTTTTGTGAGACAGAGCTTGGACTCGCGGCAGATCGCTTCTGAATAAGGTCTCGGATTCGTTCGGGAAGCAAAGAGATATCGATGTTCGGAACACTGCGCGGTAGTCCGTCTATCGTAATGACTCCATCTCCATCCTGAATGTTCGCAACTGTCCCGGGGTTAAACCCGCGAACGGGGTAGAGAGTGGTATCCGTGTCGATTGAGCTGTTCAGAAACTGTTGTGCATTCTCCTCACCCTCGTGTGGCCCTCCACAAGCATCATATGTGCCATCATCCCGAGCACTGTCTGAATCCAATCCGGAAGCTGAGCCCAGTTTCTTTGTGAAACAGATCTTGGATGTGTCACGTCGCACTGCCGGATGAGGCCACGAATCCGTTCGGTCGTGAGGAAATGAATTGTGTATGTTGTTTGTTGTAGATGGATGACAAGAGGCAGCGCAGCAAAACGGCGTCGAAACCGTGACGTGGATGCGACTCGACCGTTGTGACTTGTCACGAGTCCCTCTTGCATTCTTTCTTGTGTCTGCTGCTGATGTTGAAAACAAGGCAGTCGCCAGTCTTGCAACAACAATGTATTCCTTGGTAGCCACTGGGAGAAAATGCGTTAGTCACACTCTGATTCTGATTGCCCGGACTCCAGTAAGACTCAACTAATGATTTATGAAGTCAATTACTCCAATATGCTGTATGTTCAAGTTTCACGTCACTCAAGGTCTTGTTCCTCTCCGATCAACTCAATATTGACTTTAAACAGATTACAACTCGACGCATATTCTAGAGTTTTCAGGCTTCAGGCATCAACTCGCGTTCGAGGACCACAGAACGTGCCAGACCTTTCTGATCTCCGAAATATGCATGCTCCTTATCCGTGCTTTAGACCGAGTTCGCTGTATGAAACATTGCTGGACCTGAGGAGAGGGAGACTCGTTCAACACAAAGAGGAGCACGAAAATCCCTATATCGCTCTGTATGTATCCGGAACAACACGTCTATGTTTACGCACTTATAAAGTCTCAGAACTATTTACATCTTTTCATCGGTCTCTGGTTTCCTAGCTCAAGCTCACCATGTTTTCCGGCGCCTCCTCCACTCCTTCTGCACAAGGACGTCTTCATATCTACGGAGGGCCGAGAATCTACCTGTCGTCTTAACATCATAATTATCGGCCGTGGCTTTAGCGGAATCGCTCCTGCCAGCACAGACGGAATCAAGAGTCTCACCACAGGTCAGACAGCGGTTGGGCGTGCAAATCAACGATGAGCAATCCTGAGATGCGGCGTACAGGACCACGGTCTAGACCGAGGATATGCTGATCGATCCAGAGCTCCGAGGTTTGGTTGTGGAACGCAGCCTTCATCTTGGGTGGGAAAGAATACGCAACTTGTTGGGTACTAAATTGTCAGTTTCTCTTTCTTTTCTTCGTCTTGAGACACGGGCTCTAAGTTTGCTAGAACTTCGGAAAGTCTCACAACCTTGTACTTGTCCATCCCGATAGTGGAATGCAGACATGCGTCATGAAGGACAACGTAGGGGAAATGAGAAATCAGAACTCCGATTTCGAGCCTCGGTACGTTCTGCTTTCTTGTTGAGACTAATGGTGGCTCAAGCAAGGATCACAGCATGAAAAAGCTGCTGTCGCTTGTTGCAAACCCAATCAGGTGAAAGTTCATGGACCGCAAAAATCTCAAATCCTGGATGCACCCTCACGGACATGTGGTTCTCCTTGGCGACGCTTGCCATCCAATGCTCTTATGTATCAGCTTCAGTCAGTTTTCCAACAGATACTTATACGGCAAAGAGAGTAACAAACTCCAAATATATAATCCGCGTTAAAGCCAAGGAATATAAAATGTCAGTAGAACCATCTGCAGACTACGCGAAGAAATAAGAGCAATTGGAACGAAATCTTCAGGCTGCTACTACTGCCGACTGAGCCGGGACACGTGTCGAAAGGGATTGTTTTGCCGCGCCAGCCGAGGCATATGTGCCAAATCCTCGTGCGCGAGGACGTATTGACCTTCTTCAGCCCACCAGGAATCAAAGACTGCATCGGCATCGTACAAGAACCATCCTGCAAATTTTGCTCTTGATAGGATACATATCCCAGTTCCATTTGACTCTCGATCCGTAAAAGCCCTATTTGCACTCTTGAGCTTCCGATAATAAAGGGGCGGCCTCTTGTCGGCATGTCCTGATATCTTCTTCATCATCTTGTCCTCAGCCGTCCACGGAAAGATGGTACATCCTTTGCATCTCCATCGTACGAGGTAACCTCAGACGTTCATATGCGACAGGCAACCTCAGACGTTCATATGCTTGCAATATGACAGGCAATTTGAGAAAGCAAAAATATACGCGGAAAGGAAATTCCCGAGTACTGCGGCGTCTTCAACTGCCATTGCAGAATCTTGCGCAGATACGGCTGGGCTTGAAAGTGATTTGTATTTTTCGGGCAGATTTAAGCCGATTCGTCCTTTTTTTCGCAGTCATCGTACGGAATAGCATACAAGAACACATTTTATGTATCGAGTGATTCTGTTGTCCGCTTTTTCTCTTCAGAAGGTCCATCGGGAAGGAAGGCGCTAGGCTCCCCCTGTCTCACATTCCCTTCGTTAAGGTGAGTATGCGATTCGCAAAAAGGGAGAGAGAAACAAACCTTTGAGGTACGGCAAAATCAATCTCACTCATCGCGCTCGATGTAAGTCTGTAGCTCGTCCCTTCATTCTGGCCTCGCTCACCCGCCTCCTTCAGGTTCATTAACATTCGACTACCAAGTACGCAGAGGCACGATGGGCTTCCAAGCGCGTTCAGCGTGTTCGCCCAGAACAGATTTGAAAATCGCAACTTAAACTGCAGGATGTTCAGCACGCTGCAGCCGATTGCGCTAATCATTGCTATCAGTCAGTCAACTTGCTGATCATGAAGAATTGAAGTCGTACAGAATGAAATACAGAATCTGGTCTTGAATAAGAACTTTGACAAGTGCAAAGCCTTCGAAGCCTGCGGACATTTTCCAATATCCAGCAGCTTTGTAAAGGGCGAGAATCATCAGAATCATCCCGTATACCAGCGGGATCACCCTAATCCGAGTTAGTATGGCAGTACCAGTTACCGGATAGCGACTTACCAATCGACGACACCCCACTGCCATGGCAGAGTATTATCTATGCCACAGACTGTCACGTTTCTGGCAAGGCCTCCGATCGCAACTAGGTAACCCAAAGTTAGCGTCTTGTAATACAAAATACATGTCAGACTTACAGCGCTCCAGTTGTCCTAAATATATTACCAGGGCCAGCTTGAAAACTGCCTCAAGCACAAGCAATGTCTGGAGACATATAGACAGCATCTTGTCTATATCATAATAAGCCCTTTAGTAAGTATTTGATATTGCGGGTACACCTACCTCTAGAGTAAAGAGCGAGAACACGAATAACAAGAATGTCTAGGATGCTATGAGATGATTGGCCGGAAATTGGCAATTCGATACTTACAATCGATGGAAATGACGGTGACCCAATCTTGATGGTGATCAGTGGCGTATTCGGAAATAACGCAATAAATGCTCACTCGAGATGTTCCTGGTCCATTGCGCAAAGTTACCTATGGACATTACATTGATGAGTTGTTTCATTTACACCTTTATTTCTTGCGTCGCTCACACCTAGAAAGACTATAATAAATAAATGAGCATGAAGGTCAGTGATAGCAACAACTTACAATGGGAGAACGGCATGATATGAATTATCTTTGAGTTACGCTGAATCAGTCGTCTACTAAATATATGGAGTTATCTCCTACTTACAGGTTGAAAATGCGATGGCACCAAGGATGCCGATGTATCGGTTCTATAGCATTCAGCCTGAACCATCATTTCACTGACAATAATTTGGTTATTTACCGCAAGATATACTACATCGACTGAGTTTTGAGGTATTTTCTTTTCAAAGTTTAAAGATTAGAACTGAATTTGCACCAAGGCATGGAAAGCTCCACTTACCCAGAAAAACTTTGCCTGACAGTCGAATGAGTTAGATTCTACATAGATTATTCGAAGACATCACCTCCTTATCCATCGTGATGACTGTCACTAATGTTAGTGCTTGACAAAGGAAGAGGCAACATTGCATTCTCACTGGCATCATAGACCAAGACGGTGATAGTCGCCAATTGAAAGTACTGGTTCAAATTTTGTTGGTACACCCAGAACGGGACGTCGCTGGGGTCAACAGGCTCAATAGTCGATCGAGTAGAAAACACCAAAGAGTGTGTAGGGGAAGTCAAGTTGGCCATGGTCGGAAGCTTACTTGCCAGGGGATGGACTTGTGCCATTCGGTACCATATCTGGGCCTTTTATGCCGTGTCCTAGAAGTCGTGAATGAAACATCAGAAACATCGGTTACAGAAATACAAACGGATCAAGTCAGGTTGAATAGTTGAAGCCGTCACTAGTACTCGCATCCTTGTGTTCTCAGCTCATCCGGCGATCTGTACATCTTGTCATCACCCCTATAGTATGGCGTTCGATCAGTCATATCAGCAATAGTCAACAGATAGCGGCGCTTCGAAGAATACTGAGCAACTATTCTCTCCGTTTGAAACTTGATCCATTCTAATTTAAGATGTGAAATGATTGCAGGATGCGGTATCGGAGTCATAATATCGTGTACGCGCAGGATCTTGAATGAATTCGTCACTAAATTGCCATCTTGGTCGTGCAACTGTCGTAAAGCGCAAGAGCTTGGTAAAGAGAGTCCAACGGAGTCGCCATGTCAGTGGAGCACCGGACAGATGCACCGGTGCATTAAATTTGGTATCAGTAACCACGAGAATGCTGCTTTTCTGTGAAGAACAGAGTCCGATGATGCACCGAAGCACTCTTTTGAAGCCCGTTCACGCAATGTTCTGAGAAAGTGAAGATCTCGGCAATGGTTTTGAAAAGCGATCAACTAAATCTGGCTGATAACTCTCTAACTTTGCACCTTGTAGTGAGATATCATGAGAGAAGAGATCCAAGACAAGCGACAGAAATGCAGCCGTACTGAACATCAGCGAAAGCAACGCCCAAGAAGTCAGTTAGCTTCGATCTATTCCAGAGCCATGATATGATTGGCAGCAAAAGGCATCGTCTCAAACGTGCATCATTTTGTTCGAAGTGAGCATTGCGGTGGTGTGTCAGTGACTGATGTAGTGATACATTGTGGTGGATCAGTGATTTGGAATGCCGCCCGTGCCCAGAGACAAGACCCTTTGTTGGGCTAACAAGTCTCATTCTGTTGTTCTAATCGGGCACTTGACTAAATGCGTTCCTCGTCCCATGGAAAAGTGCGATGAGGAAATGTGTGAATGACTGATGTGAATTCGATGAATGAAGAAGTCGTCGTCGACGTCAAGAGAGTGACTTGATTCGTTGTGTGACAGAAAAAATATAATGTGTCACACGGCATATCGACGCCGTCTGTCACGCCACAGTAAAAGTAAAAGTAAAACTTGCTCCCGTCTTCTCATGAGGTCGGGAATGCAACGCAGAAATGGCAGATCAGGATGACAATCTAAGTATCATGGACGAGCTCGTTAAGGACTTCTAGGTTGACAGCATTCACGCAGCGGTGGACGCAGAGCTCATCCGACAACACAACATCTACTCCGTCCTATTATGCCTATCTTCCATGCGCGGCGAAAACAGAGTCTATTCATCACCCGAGTTCGTGGCCCCACTGGCTGCGATGGTAGTGTCGTCCCGAGTGGGTGATGAACGAATGGAGCATCATGTCAAGAGAGGCACAAAGTTCTTACCAGAATGGATATAGCTGTGAATATATCTTGCTGCGCAACGTAGCCTGCTTTATCAGTACCTTGGATCCTTGGGTCTGTCAGCGTCTAGGTATATCTTATGTTCTAGGCAGCAGATTCAACCGGGAATGAGCCAGAGTCGGGTGACGGTGATGTTGTAACTTGTCGATGGTGGAGTTGTGTGTGGTCTACGAAAGAGAAAATTTGCTGCAACACCATCAAATGTACGTACGTACCAATTTACTTATCCTTGTCTTGCTTATTAACTCATTCCAAAGGTGCGCGAAGAAACAGCTGCAGTTATCAGAAATTTCGCTCAGCGTTCAAATTGTTGGGGAGGAGCAACCAATTCACCTCAGAGACAATGCCACGCTTTGTGCAATCAGAGGCTAATTCCTCGGCTTCTCCCTTCCTTCGCAATCCACGCCAAACGTCTGCTCGTGCATTCAGCACGGTCTGTCGCTGTGAAATTGAATGGGCGTACGACGGGATGAATTCGGTCAAGCAGCTCCGAGCTCAGCTCGTCACTCGACATGCTTTCAAACTCGTGAACGTGCTTGTGCGCGGCGACGCGTGCAGCCCCTACTTCCCTTCGACGTCGATGATCAGCATCTTTTTCGTCATCATCTTCTATCCCTACTCAACTACCACCACCGCTAATATACAAGCAAGCGCACCATTGAGGAGCCTCCTTCCTCCTTCATCAGTCTCTGCCTCCGTATCTTCCACCAGCTTCGCCCCCGGTCTGGGAAGTGGTAGCTACGATATAGTGGACGTCGAGAACATGAACGATCCCAGGTCGGACATGGTCGTCTTTGTATAATTGTTCTTTATACGCATGGATGATACAGCAGGGGTGACACGAGGACAGCTTCCTTCGGCGATGACGCAGAGAAGCTTCCCAAGATGTGTACGTTTCGTGGATGTTGCATGAGGGATCAAGGCGAGAAGGAAGTACGTGAAATCAGGAGAATGTGCATCGACACGCTTGAGTTGCGGGATGTCGGTGTGCCATCATCCAGCCATCTTACGCCCGAGGCAGATTACTATAGTGTTCTCCCTGTGCCTTCATTGAGAACTCTCTCATCCGAATTCGTGGCAGGGACACGTAACTCGACCGTAAGTCCATACCTGAACTCGTCCCATTTATTGTCTGACAAGTCTCTAGCAGAGGGCACCAAGATCACATTCTTCATTTCTAAAGAAACAACTGTGTAATGGCTTGACACCCTCTATCTCTGACCCTGCCCCTAGTATGTGTATCTCGAGTCATTTTGCGTCACTGCGATGGAATATGGACCGATCAACGTCTATTCATTGTTAGGCACCACGCCGAAGCTAGCTTCGCCTCAGTCTTCGTTATCCGTTGCCCCCAACAATTTACCAAGCTTGTGCCTACGGGTTGCTTCATGGTGCTCCCTGTGTCGCATCACGATGTTCAGCCAGGTCTACATGTGAGATGTCTCCTTTTTCACTGACGTTTCTTTGTCTGACAATCCCAGGTGCACGAAGACCTGTTCTGCATTGCATCCTTCATCGTCTCTCTTGCCATTACTTTCAACGACACCGCCACCACCTTGCGATCGCATTGGTCTTCCATTAACTGTTGTTTCAACGTCAGTCCGACGAATGGACCACCCTTGTGTTTCTCAGTACGGTTAATGCTCTGAGCTACAACTCTACTCTTTTGGGTTGGGTTAGCATCGTGGAAGCTGACGGACGAGCGGATCATCTGCGTGGAGGCGCCACCAGCGGCCCTCTGCAACCACAACCCCGAGGGTACTGGAAATGGAGTCGTTGCATTCATTCATCGAATTGCTCATAGCTGAGCATGTTGGTTCTCCAATGGACGCGGGAGGCCTCGGCCGTTTAGTGGACTGCATCAATGACTTTTGAGCCGCATGCACAGTGTCGAGTTTCACCAGCGTGCCAGAGTACTGGCAGGCCCTGTTATTATAAACAGTGACGATTTTTGAGGCGAGGCTTCCTTGGGAGAAAGGAAGTGTCGAAACATTTGTACGGACCGGTGTATCGGTGTGTCATATCTACTACCGATTCATGCTTTCCTGAGATTAATATATTGATTCAACTGTTTAATCAAGATAGAAGGTAGCTGTTGCCGGTCTATTTCGGGCGTCCAGAAGCGCGACCTTGCAAAGGAAGTCTCAACAATTTTTGGTAGGGATTTCAAAACGCTCTTTCGAAACCCAATACTGACTCTTCCACTATATATAGCGAGGGCTGAGGCATTATTCAAGTTTGTGCAAGATCATCGGGTTATGCTCAGAAAGTCGAGTCGAAGTGATTAATTAGCTACATTAGACGAACAATATAGTTTTACTATGTATACAGTAATTATTTTATACACGTTGGAATCACCGATCTTCCTCACTTTCCTACACAGGCTCCAACGTATCTCGATCCCTCATGAACGGTCTCATACCATCCAGTCTTACAAGGCGCGAGGCCTCCGAGTCTATCTCCTCGTTTTCCAGCAGCTTAACACGAACCGTTCTGGACGATACGTGCCCACGAATCGCCAGGGGTGAAATACGTGGACTTTGACAACAGTCTACAGACCCCGTTCTCTGTGGAACTCTTCGTGCAGGTCACCCATCGAAATATGAAAGTATGATGATTTTCACCGAAAGGATACGGAAGGGATTGGAACTGAGACTGCTATCTCCGCTTTCAGATTTTCCAGGTCGGAACATTAACACTCTTTCGTGTAGACCTCAAACATGTCTTCTGTTGCTAGCAGTCAGCCCATTTGTCTCTCAAGGTCGGACCAGTATGAAGGTGTGGCAGTTGCCTTCTTGGATAGGCTTGGAGGTCAGACGACTGTTAAACATCCTACAAGTCGTTACTGGGAGTATTAATATTAACATTGTTCTGTCTTGCATAGCTTTCCGATTGCTCGTCGCTGTACCGGACCAGTCCGTAGCCGCATATGATCCCTTCATCAGATTTGTTGCTCGGGAATATCCTGTCTCCGAACGACGACTGCACTTACCGGCGACCATGCAGATAGACCTCAGAACTAGTATATTATGCTATCTGTACTGGAGCTTACATAAGCATAAGCAACTGTCTAACATGTGCTCAAACTCTAACCAACCACCGTTCTTCGCCGCATCTATTTCTGTGCCATTCTGATACGTGTTGCTATACAGCTCTCGTATTAGACTCGTAGCCCAACCTTGGCTTGCCACCCACAATGCTCCATGCTCGTATCTGCTCGTACCGAAGTTTTCAGATGTTATTATGACACATATGAAAGCGTCAGTAAAATTATCGCGAGAAGCGCTCTTGACCGTCAGCTAGCCATCATGGAGTGGTTCCGCAGTTAAGGCACTATTCAAGAGAAGCATGCTTTCGAATCCTTCTCCAGCTTGAGGAGACGTCCTGCAATCAGAAAAGGCCCGCGTTTGATACAGTGGTGTACTGCTTGGATCGTTCCAAATGCAAGACACTGTAAAACGGGTATGTGATTGGTGCCGGAATTAGAATGCGAGAACAATAATTTATCAATGCATTTTAAGGAATGTACTGGATATATTTTACGTCTGGCGATGGACAAATCATTGCTCAGGACAGTCGTGCCCAGTGTATCACTGACGACGCCACGAAGTTTCGACGCGATGCAGGCACGGGTTCAACACGTGTTCAAGAGCTTCCTCTCTGCGGTATAGGATTGCTACCAAAGGATCGCATTTGCGGCCGCCTTCTCTTTTATTCCAAGTCAATGAGGTTTGAGTTCTCGGAAGAAGATCGAGACTGGTTGCTTCCCTTGTACAAGAACCGCCGAGTCTCTGTGGACACCAATCAAAGTCGTCAACGACTTCATCATGGGGACAACCTGAAATCAGTGTGAAATATCAAAGTCCACATGACTTCATGGCCAGTGTACCGAGCATCGCGCTGATTGTTCCATTTAGGTATTGTGGCTTTCCATCCTATGCATTCGACAATTTACTTGTACTCGGTAAAATTTCTTCATCATCTTCCTACAGAGTCACCCACGCCTATCGAACAAGCAGGAGTTGAGGTTACTTCATATGTTTGGAAGAGGGTTAGGAGTCTCTACGTGCTTCCAAGGTACACGTACAAAGCAAGTCTTGGAATCTGCATGGATTCGCAGTAAGTCCCTGCGCCTGGTTTCAACGTGTAGTTTCTCATCATGTGCTCAAGATGTAGACGAATTTAAAAACGAGTCCACGAAACCAAGAGATTATCATCGTTTGGAATCTCTACTCGACTATGGCTACATCTGCTGAGAAGAAAGGTACTTTGACTATCGCTGGCACGGGCATTGCTAGCGTTAAGCATATCACTCTCGAGGCACTCTCTTACATCAAAGAGGCCGCCAAAGTCTACTATCTCGTCGTCGATCCCATCACAGAAACATTCATTCGGGACAACGCTCAAGGAGAATGCTTTGACTTGTACGTATTCTACGATACCAACAAGAGTCGTTATGATTCATATGTGCAGATGTGCGAGGTAAGTGATTCCTTCTTTCTCCCTTCCTGTCTAGCTGATCTATGAGAAAGGTCATGCTACAAGACGTCAGGGCAGGACATGATGTCCTCGGTGTCTTCTATGGGCACCCTGGTGTCTTTGTGGCTCCTTCTCACAGGGCCATTGCTATAGCGCGAGACGAGGGATTTAAGGCCTGCATGCTTCCAGGAATCTCTGCTGAGGATTATCTGATTGCTGATGTTGGATTCGAGCCTGCTATGCACGGATGTGCATCATACGAAGCCACTGAGCTGCTCGTTCGAGACAAACCATTGAACCCCTCTATGCACAATATTATCTGGCAAGTCGGAAGTGTCGGCGTCAATACAATGGTATTTGATGTAAGTGGTCATTTTCTATTTCCCTTGAGATGTCCGACGATTTATTGATCTTGAAATCTTAAGAATGCCAAGTTCAGCCTTCTCGTAGACTACCTCGAGAACGTATTTGGTGCCGAACATAAGATTGTACACTATATCGGTGCTATCCTCCCACAATCTGAGTCAACCATCGAGGCATTCACTGTTGCCGAACTGCACAAGGACGAAGTCGTGAAGAAAATCAATCCAGCATCGACATTTTACGTCCCTCCTCGCTCTGTGGCTGAACCTTCGGACGCAATGGCGCAGAAGCTTGGAATTGCCGATTCAGGAAGACATCTGAGGGGCCTCTTCCCACCAGTGCCATTTGCTGGACCAGACTTTTCCACCACTCCTGCTTACGGCTCTAACGAATTAGCTGCGGTTCGAAAGATCGATAAGCATCCAGCTCCCAATCAACTAAAGACCTTTCATACTTCGGATGCGTTGAAAAAACTGACAGTTGACCTTGCACTACACCCAAAACTCTTGAATGAGTACAGAGCGAACCCAACAGCATATGCTGAAGCAGTGGAGGGGCTCACTGAGCAAGAGAAGACTGCACTTTCACTTGGTTCATCTGGGGCTATTGAGGCCGCCATGATGGGTAGTGCATTTGACGTCGGGCGGCTGTCTGGTGTTCCGGTAGTGATAGCACTTATCTTGCTCAGATAATTACTGATCTCAGAAAATCGCAAGGTAAAATCAGTGTTGATAACAGATGTTTATTTGTACTGATATTCTCAGACTAGGAATATGGCCAAGTTTTCTCAATTTTATTTCGCCGAATCCGTTCTGAGATCGCTTTTTCACGTACCTTTCATTTTCGAATCCATTTCCCTCTCCCCTCTCGACTGGGTAGGAATTGTGGTTTAAATACCGCTGCACACGGCATGTCATGGCTCAGTTCATGGCTCGTATCTCTTATCTCCATGTTCTAGTCCTGTTCCTCTTGCATCCTGAGTATGGTGCATCGTGGTTTCGACATCGCATCCTGAGTATTATGATTCAAATCTCATACTCTGCGTCTGCATGTTGTCGTTTTATACACTTCTGTACTCACCTTGTAGTGATAAATAGTCAGTTATAGCGGAAAAGAATTGCTCGTTCATCTCTGGAGAAGGCGAATCGGACATAAGCTTGCTCCGTTCGGCCTTTGTCATACAGGAGATAGATTACCTGTGTCATCTATTTGCCCATCGATAGTCCATTCGGCGAACCAATGTTGAAGCCATGTCAAGCAAGTAACAATGTACTATTAGCAACGGAGTTTGTTTCCCATGTGAAGCCATACCTTCCAGGCAGCGGGGAATTCCAGTGACGAAAATTCTCACTTAGCTTCCAGCGTTGAGGATTTGCCCGAGTCAGATATCTTCATGGAGTGATGCTCTTCAGCACGCCACCGTTTGCTAAGACCAATGGCAATCATCGTTGAATGATTGATAGGAGGAGCATCACGAGTAGATCCCATAAATCGTATAGAATCGAATATCTCCGGTTCAACGTGAATCCGTCCAGCATGCATCATTCGCCTGGAGTTGCAAGTAAGGCAGAAAAGTGACAGGAATACTAGGAAATTCAGATATTTAGAAAGACCGAAGAACCTTTAGATTGTGCATTCCGCCCGAATCGACTTCCTTGATTGTTCAACGTGTTACTACCGAATATGATAGTAACAGTCTCTATCAAGTTCCGGATGTGAGATGTGGAAATGCTCATCATATGAGAGTCGACTATGATATTTTGTTCTTCAGCAAACCCAGAATCTTCTCAATAGTGGAGAGATGAAGGGCCAGCTCTGCCGTAGATTTCATCTTCGTCACTCGGTGGGATCCCATGGGTGTAAATTTATTTTGCGGAGTGGTCAACGATGATGTGCGGGACTACGATGAAGTTTACATTCGACGTAGTTTCTCAAGGACGAAGGCGAGGCCTGATTAAGGTGAAGGAAGTGTCGCAATATAATATGTTGAAACGAAATGGATGGGCCATATTAAAACAGATTAAATTTCTGCCTTGCCATGCAACGTTTGCAAAGCAAGAGTGCTTGCTCAAGAAAGAGTTACAGAATCACGCTGTTGAGGAGCGGCGTAGAGCATCAGATACACGGTGATGAGAGTCAAGTCTAGAGCCAGTCAGCAAGAAGCGCGAAAATATTAATACTTGCCACTGAGGGACTGAAGAAAAGAGCTCGCGACTGTTGATGCAACGCAACGACGAAGTACTATCTGAGTCATGCAACTATTCAAAACGAAAGAATGAGATATCGACGACGTCTTTAAAAAGCGAACAGATACACGGACGATGGCAATCAACCATACATTTCATCATATGAGCAAGACATAAAGATGTAAACACGAAGAAGCGAGGAAGTGAGTTTGAATTTGAGGAGTGACACGAGATACATTGTGTGACAAAAAGATAATCTGTCACGACATATCCGCCACAAGAAACTTGCCAGTGTCCTCATCTTCGCATGAGATAGTACAGTACATATAGCAAGGCAGGGAATGCAACGCAGAAATGGCAGATCAAGGCGACAATCCAAGCATCATGGACGAGGTCGTCAAGGGCCTCTGGGTTGGTAGCATTCACGCAGCAGCGGATGCCGAGCTCCTCCGACAGCACAACATCCACTCTGTCCTGTCTTGTATGCGAGGCAAAGTGAAAGTCGCAGAGACGTTTACACACTTCCAGATTCAACTGGACGATACGGAAGATGCGGACGCACTTGCGTTCTTTCCTCAGTGTATATCGTTTATCGAGAATGAACTGGAGCAGGGAAGGGGAGTGTTGGTGCATTGTCAGGCGGGGATGAGTAGGAGTGCGACGATTGTTGCTGCATACTTGATGTACGCGGAGCAACTTGACGCTGTATCGGCGCTGGAGAAGATTAAAAAGGCTCGTCCGAGTACTCAGTGAGTGATTCGGTTTCTAGCGATGGGCCTGAGTACTGACTCGCGTATAGACCAAACGATGGCTTCCTCGCTCAGCTTGATGTATTTTATCAAGCAAGCTACAAAGTCTCGAGGAAGAACAAGATCATGCGCATGTACTACCTAGAACGCGCTCTCGACGAAATCATGAGTGCGTATATTAATTACTATATAGTCATGTTTCCTTATTGATCATTAATCGTATCAGATGGCGATGGAACTCTCCCTTCAACCAACATGTTCGCATCCTTTCCACGAACGCCCGGAGACTCGGCTCCTCCAACACCAGGTGCCCATGTTCCTCGTCGTCGAATCAGGTGTAAATTTTGTCGGACAGAGCTCGCGGCGCGCGAACATATGCTTGACCATGGACAAGTCGGACCCGCCACACCAGCAGCAGCATCTGTCCTTTCTCCTGCTGCATCACGAAGGCCATCAACATCGCACATGCTGGATAGACCATTCAGTCTGGGAATGACACCGATGACTTCCATGCAGTCTCAAAATCAGGCTCAGATTTCGGCTTCGTCGCGCCGTGGTTCTGTGAATGCTGCGGGGGCGGAGAGGTTGGTTCCGCTTGCGACGCTTAATGGAGAACCTGTACCGATGTCGCGGAGGCCGTCTGGGACAAGTCATGCGAGACCGTTTGATCTGGCTGCGCTTACTCCGAGAAGTGGTGGTGTATCCCGATCAGGTTCATTTGGTGCCGCGAATGCGACGAGACCGAGACGCTCGAGTAATCTTGCTCCGAGACGCATATTGGAGGGTATTACTATGGACGATGCAAGTGCGATTGTCGATGACGATGACGACGAAGACGAAGACGAAGGACAGGTAAAAGTTGGAGTTGAGAATGCCGTCATTGCCAAATCGGAGACAACAAGTAGTAAGCCCGAGGCTGCAGAAACAACTGCACCGACGTTGCGAAAACCATCGGGATACATGAGTCCCGCGGAGCTCGCCGCGCAGCTACAAACCAATCCCAAACTCGCGGCTCTCCGCTCTCCAAGTATCAGTGCAGGTAGCGGTCTTCAACCTATGACGCCTCTCACACCGCCTGCATCCGCCTCCGTGTCATCAAAAAATCCTTCTCAAATCGCGCCTCCTCTTCTCGTCAATCCTAACTGCTCGGGATACTTCGTCGAGCCGATGCGCTGGATGGAGCCCTTCCTCGAGTCCGGCGATTTAGGCGGGAAGATCATTTGCCCGAACAAGAAATGTGGTGCAAAGCTAGGGAATTTTGATTGGGCGGGTGTCTGCTGTAGTTGCAAGGAGTGGGTTACTCCGGTACGTCGTTTTGAATTTTTTTCAGTGTGTGTGGCTCAGAGGTACTGATTGCTGGGTAATGAACAGGGATTTTGTATTCATAAATCAAAAGTCGACGAGATTGTTATTTGACGTTAACTGCTGAAGTGTAGCTCATATACAAAGACATGATGTACGCTTAAATACGATGCATGTACAACACTCATATGATGGCTGGCCGATATGAATTCTACGAGGGCAGTCTGAGATGTAGATCTGACGTCTTCATCTCACGCAAGAAGATTGAAACATTTCAAAGCAGTTTATTCCTTGTATACTCCAGACCAGTATGGGTCGTGACATGATAAGCAAAATCCGTTCGTAATAAACTATAGATGCATGAATGAAAGATAGAGTTGCAGCTCATAGCGAGGCATTTTAATTCGACGACTTATAGGCAGAACAGGCACTGAACCCGAGACGCCAAAGTGATCAAGAGCAAAGACAATGTTCGGGAGGAAGAGGATTGGCAGATAAAACGGTCCATGCCGATGTATGTTCATAGCGTGCCAGAAGATGTGATCGTGACCTTGTTCTTCGGTCTTCCGGAGTCGGAGCCCTGTTTCTCGATGAGCTTTACGATGTCCATGCCCTCGACGACCTCGCCGAAGACAACGTGCCTGTTGTCCAACCAGGATGTTACGACTGTTGTGATGAAAAACTAGTATCCGTTGTGTGAGAGGGTGCTTATTTCAATGAGATTGAACGTACTTGTGAACCGTTTGTATTTGGACCGGCGTTTGCCATGGAAAGGAGGCCAGGCTTGTTATGCCTGAGCTTGAAGTTCTCGTCTACATGCACCCCGATAAGTTTATATTGCAGATGCTGCCAGATGGAGATGAAGGTGTACCTGGGAACCGTTCTCCGTAGATCGATTTTCCGCCCGTTCCGTTGTGTCGAGTAAAATCTCCGCCTTGAATCATAAACTATGAGCAACACGACATGCTGCGCGTTAGTACGAGGTCAAAACCTCAGAGTCGGTTGCACTCACGTTGGGAATTATACGATGGAACATGCTGCCAGTATATCCGTAGCCGTGCTGGCCCGTTGCAAGCTCACGGAAGTTTCGTGCTGTTTTCGGAACGACGTCATCGAAGAGCTTGAAAACTATGTCATACTTCATCAGTATGTCAAGATACTTGAAGTGGATTGGAACCTCTCACCGATGCGACCTGATGGTCTTTCATTGACTGCGACATCAAACTAGAAAAGAAGGAGCGTCGGTGCGAACGTCGTAGGAAGTTGAGGATGCGTCTTACGAAAACGTTCCTATTGGTTGCGTACGCGTAAGAACATACGTTAAAAGATGCAACGGGGCACAAAAGGCTTACTTTCTCGCAGCCGCTGAAGCAGAGAAACACCTGCGGAATAGCAACGACATTGCAGAGCAGTGAGCACGTCCAAGTGGTGAAGGCAAGGAGGCAGGTGAAAAGTAGAATGAGCACGTGCACTCTATTTAGCAAGCGCAAATCTGGTATAGTTCTCACGACTCCTTACTTCTTGTTCTTGTCCATCTCTTCAAAGTTGACCTTGAGGGTGAAGGCGGAAAAGTATTGCAGGGATATGAACTCGAGCTCGGAGATATCAACAAGAGAATGGATTCAGCCCTCTATATATACATACGTATCTTCATCCCTCTTCTGATCTTCTTGTATAGCCTAGAGGCGTATTGCGACGGACTCATCGCCTTTTCTTTGGTAATTATTTGAATGAATAATACAATATGGGCTTGTAGGGAAGCTCGGTAACATCCAGAATCTAGATGGTAGGCCCTACTAGATAGACGCCGGTCGAACGAGGGTTACTTCGCATATGCCTCGTGGCGACTCATGCCATCAACGCCGAGCGGACATGGCCCACCCTGACTCTCATATTCACCTATACTTGCTCTCGATGCGGAGAATTCAAGTGGTTCTAGATTTGCGTAGTACGGCTCCGTTTCCCGATCTTCCGAGTCGCCCTCTCGTTGGCTTTCATGTATCCTTTCCAAGATCCCGCGACGGACGTTATTATTCACCCTCGCTGCTTCAAGTCCGTCCTCCGGATCAGCATACTCTATACGTGGTTTCATATTTCGTATTCATTTCCTTTTCTTTCGTCTTTACTCCCGACTATATTTTCCCAACAATACCCGGAAGCAAAACTCTAATCTTGTTCCTCCGTTTGAGATTTTCAGAGGTTAAGAATTATAAGGTCTGTTGTATACTTAGCGGGTGACTTCCCTCCGATGTATTTCTTTCCGATGCATCGTGCTTGATCTATGTATTCTTGGAATGTTTTCATAAATTCGTTCTCACCTTTCTGGTTTACAGGTCTTTTCTCCTACAATTCTCACGGAATTCAAGGGGTGGACGATACCATGTTCGTAGCAAAACCCACGCAACCGTCGGTGACGTTTCTCGGACCCTTTCTTTCCGTTCTCTTCGACATCGCAGAAGAGTTCTTCGGAGTTTCGGGCTGCATTGTATTGGACCGAATAACTGCTTTGTTCAATCAAAAGTTAAAGAAGCGAAATGGTTACGGACCGATCTCCAGACGGACTGCGACGAAGGATTCTCTGTGCTTTCGCCTAATGGAGACGTAAACTGGAAGAACATGTCGGTGGGAAATGTGACTTTTGCGAAGGAGATTGACGAAATAAGTTATCAACAGTTGTCTTGAGCGAATGAAGGATTCTCGAAAGTTTTTATTTACGCCAATTGCTGTCCGTTGATCCTATTGGATGAGACGTAAATCCGTATCTTTTTAGAAGCGTACCTCAAATGCGATTCCTCAACTTCCGGTGGCTCGTTCCTCGAGAAGGTTAGATTCACACAAAACAAGCTATGCTTTGTGACGACGTGCAAAAAATGGCCTGGCCGAAAATATCTGAACGTAAATCCTTCTCCCTGGCGCTGATCATCGATGAAATTACAAAGATAAAAACGTAAAACTCTCGGAATCATTCAGTGAATATCAAAGACTCAAAATGATATTACGGTCTTTTGTTTTCAGCTCGTTCTCGTGATCCGTTGGGAACTATCTCGAAACGTCATTATCGTCATTATGAACGAATTGTATCCACAAAACGGCTTAGTTTCTAGACTTTGTGAGGGTCGAGATTGTAACTCTTTGGTCATACGATCCCTTGGGTGACCGCATACGTGTTGTGCGGTTTGCATCATGCAAGATCCGAATGTAAAGTATTATCGCATAGAGATAGGTGGAACAAAACCCCGAATGTCAGACTATACCTTGAGAACCTTGATCCTTTCGTTTCAACTTGTGTCGGATCTTGTGATCAACTTGGAGAGATGATCAGTACGTATAACAAGAGTCTCGAACGTCCGGTTCGGAAAATGAATAAGTACGACATTTGAAGTTCATGAACCTTGTCTGAAGGCCTTGTGAGATCACGGATACTCAGCCACAATGCAAGATAATTTATGCTTTGAGCACCTACTCTGTATCTCAACATTATCCAGAGAAAAACGGAAACTCTTACCTTGCTGTGTGATAAGGCGAGAAGAGAAGCTAAAGGTTTCCTACATACACATACGGGACAAGCACTGTATAACGAACTTACTCTGTTCTGAATACATAGGTATGGTACAGTATATCTTTCCGTGAATTTCCGCAAAATAGCAGCTCCTCTTTGGCAGTCATCAAAATTACACTTTTCTAGACATTTGTATATGATAATACTGCCCTTTAATCAAAACATTTAAGTCATTGACGAAATAAACCGACGTATGTAATTAGCAGTACGGAGCAAGCTACTACTGTAATATTGCGCCCAGTCAGCATGGAAATTGTGTTGTGTCAGTACGCAGTACCCAGTTTTAAGGTGCCCATTGATGTTATACCACCAGTTCCCTTGTATGAAACCGTCGCGATGCAATGGCGCTGAATGCTGGAGAGAAAGGGTGACTGAGATGTCTCAGTGTCTGTCGAGGCGAGGTTGACCTCACTCAATCCGGCAAAATCCGCAGTTTATACAATCGAAACGCATATGCATGTAATCATTCCGATCCGTCACGGCTTATTGTAATCCCTACCTTTCACCGTCGACCATACTGGGCTGCGTTCTGGATGTAACCGATAACACATGCCTCACATGAAAGTGCAAAACATCTAGAAATTTACTCAAGACTATATTTCCTGTTGTTTGGAAAGAAGTTCGCGTCGATTGTAGTAGCTCGTCGGTACATTTTCTGGTTTTTGGCGGCATGATCTCATCTACGAGCTTCACTCAAAAGAAGAAAGCTAGTGATCCCAGTAAGGATAGTCGAGCACGTTGGAAGATAGACTCTGATGGACTGCACGCGCACTATCGGAGTTATCTGGCTTGGATATGTTCATGGTACCTTAGACAGATGGGTCGGCGCCTATTTACTACATAAACAGGTGTTATCGTAATCTCGATGATCTCTCGTGGCAGGTTCGATCTTTTGTGCGATCCCAGGTCATGCGTATGCGAGTGTCGGAAGACGACATCGATAAACACATTCTGACCCTCCGGAATCCGGATGAAGAAGTCGTTTTCTTTACCTAACTTACGTTTGATCTCTACAAAATGACCTTGCGAGTAGTTCCTCCAGTTTGAGAACACTGTCATTAACAACCCGATCTGTAGGTATACCCTTCCCAACAGGCCCAGCATTTACTCTGCCAATACCCTGAAGAATTATCCGACTGCCTTCTCGCTGCCTATCACCTATTTGGCCGTCGTCGGCAATGAGACTGCCGATGGAAACTTCTTCCATTTCCGACTCTCGGTCGTCTCGGAGACGCCGAGCGACCACGAGCAGGCCGTCCGTATTAATATGCAACCGTCATACACTGATATGAGCTGTCCAATGCGCGGCGTCGCGCTGATAGAACACATCACGTATCCATTCTCCGAAGACCATGGAAATAACCTTACTCCGTTCTGCGTACCAGTGTCATCCGACATGACAGTAGCCACGCTCTTGCGCATTATCTTCGATAAGTATAATATGGATCAGTACGTGTAAGTAGAAGTACTAAGGACCATCAGTCTGACCATATGGCTGTTTGCTGATCAGACGAAGTTTCAATGACGCCGGTCAGGGTTGCCGTCACTGGTGTGCCAGTGTCCTTGAAAGGCTCGCTCAAGAAGAGCTTATCGACCGTGGCGTCCCGCAGGAGTTCGCGGATTACGAAGTCCAAGGAAACAGAAAGTTTGGTTCTAAGTTCCCGATGCCTCGTATCAGGGGTACCTTCCACGTTCAGTCGCGTGAACCTGAATGCTAAATTGTAACAATTCGTCTTTCTTTTTTATCCATGCAAGGTCGATTACTCCGAATCCATCTACTCGAAAAAAGCCATCTTCGCAACATGGCCGAGATTGGTTCCGGGATGTAATACGTTCCTTCATCAACTTTGATGCTATACAGCTCCTTTATGTCTTCATCGATCAGCGTTGGTGTGCTCAGGAACACTTATTAGGTCAGTCTACTTAGCCTCGACATATGGACCTGGAAGACCTACCCGAGGAGCTCTTCACTTGCAGAACAGTATTGGGGAGATGAGCCGATACAGAAGACCTCCCAGAGTTTCGGGAACGTACTGCATGACAATGAGCGTAGAGATACACGGTAAGAGGGAAACAAGACTCGAGTTCGTTCCTGATGTGGGCCTTGATGCTTCGTCGCCTCCAATCAACTGATTACGCTCTCCGCCGATCTCAGTTCCTTCTGGTTTACATGAACGACGATCGAACCACCACAGGTCGCTTTCGCTTTGAACTCAGGTGTCAGCGCAGTAAAACACCGGTTGCTTCACTTTCTACAGGCATGACTATTATTTGCAAATTTGCAAACCTTTGCCTCGCAGTCTTCGTCCGGTGTGCGACTTCCGTTCTGAGCAATGTTCCCGGACGAGAAACGACTCGCTATGATTTAGCCGGCAACGGGTTACGTTCTTTGGTACAGTTCAGTTCAGTGGCGAAATTATAGCCAAGTAACTGTTGGTTAAAATTCTCTGGATTTTGACGGTCCGTATGGTAGCAGAAGAATGCCGAGAACCAGCATTTGTCAAAGGACTCGGCAATCCCAACTTACAGCCAGTCTAGTCTAGTCTACGGGAGACAATGCTTTTAGGGTGGAGAACATTTACCAGGTTCACTCTAAGTTTCCATATGTAGCCAGCACTACCCGGCTCTTCTTGCGACATGCAGACGACCACTGGCAGGGCTCAAGACGGGTCCGTAAAGACAGGAGGAGGATTTTTGTTTGACTCTCTCTGGCATCTGGTATGTGTGGACATAAAATGAATGATCTGGCATTCAGCAACAGAGCGATGCGCTCATAACCTAAGATAATATGCTCAGTTTTGGAAGTTAAAACAGTAGAGGACTTGTATTCATGCACTCAAAAGACTCGAGTAACACCTTGTCTCGATCTTGGGAAATCACAAATTCACAGTAGTAGATGACTCGGGTCATACATCGAGTGGCTGACTGAATATGAAGCAAACAGAAAGAAGAAACAGTCTGAAGCATAATACGACAATCATGACAATATACTCTTAACAAATGGAAACTCGTCAACTATCTTCAGCTCATTGTCCAGAACCTTCATCCCTCTGTAATCGCTCTTAAACACGAGATGATATAGGTTCTTGAGTCCTACTTTGAATTTATGGTGTGAGAGAGGCATTCTACAACAAAGAACCAGAAGCTTACTCGGACGCGGTGCGCTAGGCATTGTCGCGCGGAAATACAAGACGACGTAATCATCAAAGAGAAGATCCCTCTCGTACGCGCCAGAAGCCGAAAACCATTCAGAATGCTGCGCAAGTCGGTCAGCGTCGCGAACAATTTCTATCCCCCATCGCTTCGAGTTGACGTGGAAATCAATCCGGCCATCTGGATTTCCAAATTCTGAATGCAGGAGGGATCCGCGAGAGAATTCATGTGCACAGCGATAAAATTCGTCTTGGTATTGTATTTCTGGTTGTCTTTGCGCGACACCAGCGCGTATAGGTCGCGACCCCGACACAACTTCTGGATTGAACAGGCGAATGACTTTCAGTATATAGTCCAAGAGTCTTTCCGGCAAGGGAGCTGCTGGATCTCTGTCAGCGAATAGCTGCCATTCAAGGAACTGCTGGTGGAGATGGGACGCGAAAAAGAACACGTCCTCGTCAGACTCTGTTTTGTCAGAGTGTAGCCATCCTCTGCGAACGCATTCGACGAGGCGCATGTTCAAGGGCTCCGAAGCATGACTGGACAGCACCTTCCCGTTCTGGACAACAGCGCAAAGAGCATCATAGTTGTCCGAATCCCGGAGCATCCGATCAGAGGGTAGACCCTTTTTAAATGCCGAGGAGTTCTCCAAGAATACTTGTATAAACTGCCCCCGAAATTGCATGAATTGATTCTGAAACATATGCCAGGTGTAAAGATCACCCTCAGACAAACATCGATACGACTAAAAAATTTCAAATAAATAAGAGTCTAGATTCATGGCAGATAACAGGACGTACCTCATCCTTGAAGATCATTTGAAGGAAATCAATGATTGCCCCTATATGTCCTCTCGTAACCTCGAATAGAACGTCAAGGAGCGCATCATCATCAATGGCATGTGTTCCATCTTGATACCACTGATGTAGCATGTCGAAAAACTCCTTTCTAGTAAACAATAGTCCGGCAACACCATTACCATCGTTGTGATCGATGTGTTGCAAGATGATCTTCTGCCTCGCTGGAATGTAGAACGGAGTACCAAAAGAGTCGAGGCAGGATAGTTCACTCTCATAACTAGCAAAGCCAATTGCGTAAAGGCCCTGATAGTTACCTAGGTTCTTAAAGAAACCAAATCACAAGTCCTCATCAGAATAGGAAGACTGTGCTTCATCCATGATAATAATGATAGTCCGTCGAGCTGCGTCCGAGTTGGCACCATAAAGATAGGTCTCCCAGCTCTGATTCACTTGCCGATCCCATCCGCGTAATTTTATCACTTTTGCTTCAGGAATAGTTTTTCTGGCGTGGTGATCAAGTAGCAGTGCAAGAGTTGATTTTCCGCTTCCGGGAGTCCCATGAACCTACCGAAAGCAGTCAATTTGTATTTGAAGGAGTAGACTCCAAGAGCCAACCCATATGAACCTATAGTCCATCAGTTTGCGCCAAATTGCCAAGACGGTCACCTCCCGAAGATGAACGCAGTCTATGAAAATCTAGATGAAGCGAAAGGAAAAGACACAGAGCCCAGCTTACGATAAGGAGTGCGAAGGGAGGCTGTTGAGATCGGAGTGGGTGACAGTGCTTGGTCGAGTCTTTAAAACGAAAATGGCGCACCATGGAGAGCTTCGCCAATCTGAAAGGTCGTTCGCCCTTGTACGACAAGCACCAAATGGACTAATCTCCTGTCCAACTCTCCTTTTCCGGTAACGCTCTGAAGTGAAGTCGCCTTTCCGAGTTTCGTCCAATTCTCATAATTATCCGTTACATATTGAAACATATCTTCTTCCACGTCGACTTTTCTGAAATCTTCAGGCTTTCACGGAGACAATCAGGACTCTCTTAGCCACGACTGGATGGTGACTCACAGCATAAGGGATAAGGTCATCCTCTGTGATCTCTGAGCGTCGGAGTATTTCCTTTCGATCGACAAAGACAAGATGTCGAACGCGAGAGATGGTGTATTCTGGTAGAACATATATCTCGTAGAATCCACATTCAGGGAGGTGGATAAAGTAGTTTATTTCCATGTTCGTCGTGGTTTACGACAGAATTAGACAAATGGGAACTAGTATGACATTGGTACTGCTCATACAATCAATCAACGCACATGTCTCGGTCTCGGACCGGATTGTCTCTGATCGACGCGACGATCGCTGGCTTACTCTGCCTGAAGATCAAAGTTCTCCTTTTGGATATCACGACATAAATAATAATTGCATCAACAACACAAATTTGGCCACGGCTGCTGTTTATCTGCACCTGTCTTCCTGCAGTTCATGACTGCCTGATCAACTTGGGTGGCCCATCTATTGTTTTCTCAAAGATTTTCTTGAACATTCTCTTTGTTCAGATAGGCTTTTGCATCTGAGGACATTGCAGCTTATACAATACACGTCTGTGGAGAAATCAGCCTCAATCGGTCTCTTTAACGTGTTCTGCTGATTGTGCATCCTTAGCTCCGTCGGTTCCGGCCAGGACTGTCGGCACTGGTGCGCGTATGTCCTCGACAAGCTGGCTGAAAACAGGTTTGTCCACTACGGCGTGCGCTGGACTTTCACTCAATCTGAGGCAGAAGAGCATAATGGGTTCGGATCCTCGTACCCCATGCCGCGTATTTATTTACCAGTAATTTCTCCACGAACCAGATGTGAATGAAGTCACAACTTTTCTATGCGTTACATTCTGTAAATGAGTTGATTGTCAGATAAAAGTGTTCTAATCCTCGGATATCTCCACTTCTGAAAGGATCCGCTCAAAATCTCGCATCAGGATCGACGTGATCCGCAGATCCACACAATCAGCTTTCCAAACACAACCAGTAACTAAGCCAGCTATCACGGGCCCAAGCGATCGAGCGGCCTAGGCAACAGTAACCCGTTACCACCCGAGGGCTAGAAGCACCGAAGCGGATACGTAATCCCGCTAACAGCTAACACCGCCGACCACCTATTACTGCGGACTACCACCCTAACGCTGCCGACCAAGCAACCAGAGCGACCTCGATCAAAAGAAGCGATCAAACTTCTTAGAAGTCCAGAAGCACAACTACTAAAGCCTAAACGCTAAAAGGCTAAAGGCTAATAAGGTTTATGGAGACCTCACTGGCATTTCAGCACTGTCAAGTCTGTGCACAAGTTTACATGGTCCTTTATGAAGTATACTACATAGTATGCACGGCAACAGTTGGTACACGTGACTGTCACATCGAAACCGAGCGACACCTTCAAGATACAATGCATTCCAATCCACCAAACCCAGTAGTACCCAAGAAACGAGAGGAACTCACGATCACAACTCGAACCTCTCGAACTGCGAACCCGATAACCTGGAGAATGATTGGATGGTATAGACCGGAGTTGTACACACCATGTCCAGCATCTACGATACAGGCAAACCTTTATTTACCGAGAGATGCAAACCTGGAGACCAAGCAGTTACAACTCCTTATACAATGAAGGATATGGCATTACATTCGAGACATACGATATGAAGGCAAAGCATGGCTAGTCACCAGAACCCAGCAGAACCCGCCAGCAGAGCTTATGTGTTACGAAAATTGTGGTTATCTAATGCGGCGTGGGCTAGATTTTACACACCGAGTTGCGATGCCAAATCAAGACTATTTCGAAAGGCTACTACGGCAGAACAGTGGTGGCGACTCAAGAGTAGCAAACCACGGATCGTCTGGAGAAGACACGGAGGACTCTAATGATTTGCAATTAGGACTAACTAATATGCACATTGGACATACTCCACCGCCGGAACGCAGTCTGGCGGCGATGGAAGAAAGGAATGTCGCAAGGTATACGGAACTCCTGCAACGAAGACATTATCGACGTGGTGCAACTAGAAGATTTGTACACGAGAGCTTGGTGTGCGCCAATTGTTACTTGGCCTACCAACGAAGCTGGGTACTTGCGGAATGGCTCATGAAGAACTTCACGGAACGGTTAGTGTCAAGGGAAGCAGCCGATGTCAAGATTCGGCATAAGCCCGGACCCTCGGACCGAACAGAAGACCAACCATTACCGAACCACGGAATGAGTGCATACGACCATGAGGTATCCATATGGCTTAGCGATAGGGATGTCTATGCATTGAAGGTCGGCGTGCGAGCTTGGATCAATCAGCATCGTCACCAGACCTTGTGCAGTCACACGGCAGTGGAAGTCGATTGGCCAGTTTACAAGCGGCCACCTTCGGACATTGAACATCTTACGGAAGAAGCGATAGAACGCTTAATGCAGGCTTGGCGAGCGTCAGAGCCAGGGGTAATTACAGTTGATGAGTGGAATAGCCGTGAGCACTTTGGACAGAGGCTGCGGCTAACCACGGGCCCAGGACTACAACTATCGGACATCGAAGTCGCGGCGAGGCACAGAAGGAGTGTAGCGGAGCACACTCGTTCGCCGGGAGAAGATCGGCAAGCTCTGCCGATCTCGAACCCTGATATCACTATCTCCCCCATGATCGAGGATTAAGCGGCAGAAGCTCGGCCCGAGAACGGAGCGCCAGAGAAGCGATAGTTTGGCAACTATCATGGGAACCCGTCTGGGAACGGAGAAGGATCGCGGGGTAAAGATAAGGAGAGATTAACATGTGATAACGATTTCAGATCGGAGGAAGCACGGAAGAAGCTTCTCGAAGCATCGGGGTAGTAGGACTCAAACAAACCCTCCTAATATGGTAGAAGTATTGTGATTCAACACTAGAGGAAAGTATCGGTGTTGGCACCAGAGTAGAGTACTGGTGTCAGAGAAAACATATTGTCTAGACCAATAGCAAGGCTGTAGTCGGTAGTAATAGGTAGTCGGTACTATTTAGTAAATAGGTTATTTAAGGGCCAGCTGAGCGGGGCATTGTCCCTCAGCAAAATTATTTTGTACTCTCAATCGAAAACTGTACCCTTTTGATTGAAACCCTGTTCTACTACTGAGGTCAAGCTTGAGCCTATAGCTCGCTTCTAAAGTAGTACACCTATCACCTTCGTTCCGTCTCCAATCGATTATCATCAGAAGGAATAAGCAGGGACTTGTTCCGGTACGCTTAGACTGACCACCTCGTCTAAAAACACTGGTCCTAACATTATAATTTTGCTCCAATCTTGGGGTAACCAATCTTGCTGTCTCGTAGTGCAAATACCCACTAACGATCAGTAAGTATTGCTCTGCCCCAGGAGGGTTCTCTTCTTGTGCCTGTGACACATTGAGACTGACACACGCCAGCGTGGCGACAACAGCTCAAGCAGGCTTATCAAGTACACAAGGGATTCGTTCAAGCCCTTCGAAGCTTCGAAGAAGAGTTAACTGTCGCCTTTCGCACGCTTAACTTCTATCGAGGTAAGAAGGATTTAACAACCCCTATACCAGAACCCTACAGGTCGGTTATACTATCCGCCCTGGAGCTTCAATTTGCCGCCGCCCAACAAGAAGGGGTTGGGAGAAGATTCCTGTGTCAGCAGGTAGACAAACTGCTAGACGGCAGTAGAGTCAATTGGGAAGTACTGCGAGGACAAACACCTGACGAAAAGGAATTGTACGCTCTCACCCAACAATATAAAGCTTTCGAATACACCCTCTTGGAACACGGACACTTCCTACACCAAGTACTAGCACTGGTCTACCGAGGCAACTACTCATTCGCGAAACAACTATGTCACCGATGGAACTGTGGCAAGCTTGTTGGACTAGTTTCTGGATTGCATCAAGCGTCCTCTGGTTTTCTTCCCTGGTATACGTCCTTGCTCAACAATGCGCAGGTAGAGGAGGCGTACTTCGCGGCCTTGCAACGGTACGGGTCTGGCTGGAACGGGAAATCATCCAAGGAATGTCCCCACTCCGTCAAACCGGTCGGAGAGTTTTACTCTACGCTCAACGACTGGCGGTACCTCAGCACGGAGCTGGAGAACACCTGGAATCCGTTTTGGACCGCATCCGAGAACGACTCGACGGTTTACATGGACGCCTGGATCGAATGGTCGGCACTAACGGGAATGCTGACGAAGCTCTCGCCCGACTACGGAATTCCATCATCAGCCTCGATCTCCGACTTACAAGCCTTGATCGGTCCATGCGAACTCTCACCGCTACTGTCTCTCGACTCTATGACATGGGTTCAGAATTTTCCGAACACATCACAGTAGAAGGACAGACGCTGGGAGAATTCCTACACCACACCCTCGAACACACCCTGGAGGGAATGGTAACGACGATCAACGAGCAGACAGATCGAGTCACCACGATGCAGGACACAAGGCTGAACTTCGCCTTTGGACTTTTGCAAGGACGACTTCTTGGTGCAATAACGGCGACGGCTAATGGCAGTCAATCAGCCATGACTCAACAACTCGTCAATGCCCAACAAGAGATCGTCCGACTTTGTGGGGTAGACTTCCTGCAGCTTCATACGCAGGTCGCCTATCTGATCGAGCAAGTCGAAGCTACCCGAGCGCGAATCAGCAACGCCGAAGAAGAAACCGCGAGCCACTACTCCATTACCGAAGGTATTCGTCGAATCCAGCAAACAATCCGGTCTAGGCAGTCCTACCGAATGCGAGAAACAAGACGTGAAGGAAGGGTTTCCCCAGAATCACCACTCGCCGGGAGAGGACAGCTGTTTAGTCGCTTCGCCACCTTAACAGCTGACTCCGACGACATGCCACCACCTCTCTTTCCAATACAGGGAGAAGGCAGGCCACGTATTGCAAGACTAATCGACGAATATCTCCAAGGTGCAGGACAACGCCAGGCAAACGATCAAACCGAAACAGGACCCCCGCAAACGCTAGAACAAGAGGAAGTACTGGAAGAACAGTCAGTCGTCGCCCAGCTCGATAGTGAGGAACTCGAGGACTATGTTTCCACCGCCAGCCAGACAGAAGACCTTGACCAGCAAGCCGAAGAACTGCTGAGGGAGGTAATACCCACGGAAAATCGACCGTGGCCTACGGGAGATGGCTGGCGAAACCCAGGGCTCGGAGGAGAAGCATTTCCTGAGCTGATGTGGAACGAAGAAGGAGTGTTAGTCGAGGTTCGCCCCCAACGACTTGGGGCAAACGGATATCGTTTCGAACGGAATGGACTCCAAGGCCCTCATGAAAACTCGCCACCTGGAACTCCAACCCCTAGCGCCCAGACAATTGGGGAAAGGGAGGAAAGGCTTCAGGCAGCGAGTGAGTATTCCCCAGAATCAGAATTCATTTATGATCCTATCTTGCGTCCTAGTAGCTGCCCTCCACGGCCGGAGTCTACCACAGTGGTAGTGGGAGAACCGGTGCAGGGGGTAGCGAACATGACACGGGTGGTTTGGGTACGAGGTCCCGATATTGGTATATTTCCGTATACAAGCAACTACGATTATCTCACATCGAACAACGACGACTGGGAAACGGAAGAAGAAAGCGAAGAGCACGAGAGTGGCGAGGAGAGAGTTGAAGCTCGGGAATAAAGGAGATAGGCCTTGGCTCGGAGCGGAGAGCTCGCCAAGATAAGGAAGACGCCCAAGAACCGACCGGGCAGGAAGGGTAAGGTGGTTAGCTGGAAAGCGGAGGTGGAACTCGCTGGATAGTTAACTACTTAACCATGTATTATTAAACGCGCTGAATAAGAGTGATACTCACAAATTTTTGGTTGCATTCGTCCAGATCAATATGTCTAACAAAGATATCATGAAGTACCCTTTGTTTAAGGGAAACCCATATGAGTCGCTTGAAAACTTTCAGAATCAAATGATCAGTCGGTTGAACGAGAAACATCCCGACAATCCAGAAAAACGGGTTAAGATCATTTTGGAATGTTTACGAGGACAAGCTCAGACTTGGGTTAACGGCAAATGGGCTGTGAATAGGAATCGACTAGTCTCCACCTGGAAGCAAGAACCGGTCACGAATAATTGGATTATTGACCAAAAGGGTGGATGGGACACCGAGACAGATCTATGGAACGAATTAGCGCTCAACCACAATGGCATTTTTGGACTAGAAGAAGAGGCCGAGCGAAACATACGAACGATTTATCAGGAACGGGCGCGGGTAAAGCTGTATAGTAGGGCCTTCAACGACATCAGGATGAGACTGCCAAAGCATTACAATGGACAAGCACTGGTTTACGAGTTCAAACGTGGACTGAACCAGACCATCCTAAAGGCACTCCTTACAAATACGGAACACCCGAATTGGGACCTGACCCAATGGCAGGATAACGCAAAAAATCTGGAGGACAGTCTAATAGCAGCCAAAGTAATTGGCAGTAATAAGAAGTATACCCCTATGTTTAAAGACGGGCAGGCGGTATCGTACACGCCGGTGCCCCCTGAAGCTCGTCATCCAGCTGAGTTTCAGGGTGAGCCTATGGACATTGATATGTCTAGGCGCTTTACTAGGGGGTCCCGAGGGGAAAATTCCGGGGCATGCTGGGTATGCGGCAAAACAGGTCATTTTGCACGGGACTGCAACAATGTAGGGCGAGAACAACAGGGAAGCCGTGGACACCGAACCAACTACAAGAGACGGGTGCAAAAGAAACGATCTGGCAAGACTGGCCGCTTCCTAAAACGCCGGGAAGTTGGGATTGATAGCGATTCCGAAATGGAAGAATTACTGGACAAACGAGCGAAGTTACCAAGGCGGAAGGAACGGGCTTCGCACACCCTCGAGGAGGATTCCGAGGAGGATTTTTAAAGAGCAGTCAGTCACCATCGGGTACTGACAAGGGCTCAAAGGAAGTAAAGCGCCGATGGACTATTGCTAGACCAAATTCCAACCATCCCACTATACCCATTGACGTCATTCAGGGACAGAGAAAGGTTAATCTCTCGGCTATGATTGACTCCGGATCCGCAATCACTACTATTAGTCCAACGGTGGTACAGAGCCTAGGACTAAAAACAGTGCCGGCGGAAGGTAACTATACCATCCGGAATGCCGATGGATCGATTAATCATGGTGGATGGACTCGGAATGTTCGAGCAATAGTGGATACAGGGATTACTAGAGGTTTAATGGACATTGCCGTGGTAGACACGCATGAAGACAAGTTTCTCATAGGGAATGATTGGCTTGAACAGTATAAGCCAACCATCGATTGGACCAAAGGAACGCTCAGCAAAGGAAGCAAAGAAGTTAACTTCAATGGTACGGCACGTCTGCGTATGATCGAACTAACTATTGCTTCGAGACGAACCAGGAAGCGCAAACGATGGCGAAAGGCTCCCAAATACGCTCCCCAGAATTGGGGAAGGAACGCAGAAGACGAACGGGAAGAAGAATGGGAAACTAGGGTCTACTACCACAGCGATATGGATTCAGGACACTACACCGAAAGTGAGGAAGAAGTCGAGGAACCCGCGAATCTACCACCAGAAGGAGTACCAATGGAGAAAACCGAAATCGAACCACCAATAGTGTTTCTAAGCGACATGCATCCAGAATCCAAATCCGTCCTCCACAAGGAAGTCGGAAAATGGCAATTCTATACGAAGGATGACATACACAGGATAACCCTTGACCGTAGGGAATTTTTCGATTTTAACTCCTTAGAAGAGGCAGATCAAGCAGTGTATAATGCGATGATGAGGGACATAGACAAAGGGTCCGACTCAGAAATGCTCTACCAATGGTATGGAAGCATGTACGGAGCGCATTTACAGCTGCAGGAGATCAAGAAGAATGCCGCACGACAAGAGGAAACTTCAACCACGACACACGAGGCACAAGCAAGAGTGCAAGCCGAGATTCAAGGGCAAATGTCTGTCGACTCAGAAGGATCGGATACGAAGAAAGGAAAGAGGCCGAGCGTGCCACCAAAGGCAGGAAAGCCAGGGCACTATGCCTCTGATCCGCTACGAGTTCGAAGACAACGCAGTGGGGGAAGTGGTACCGATTCGAACCCTGTAATAAGGAGTATTAGGGTGGAGTGGACTCCTCCATCCATGCACGAGGGAGAAAATGACTCAACCCTGGCAGTGCAGAAGCAGTCGGTTAGTTTCACCACACGAAACAAGCGTACTAGCAGGAGTATGCGGGGTCGGGAGCCTCAGAGAACTAATGCTCTGCAGCGCACTAGGTTCGGCCACCTAGCGAGATCTCCCACTTCGAGAGAAAAGGGAGCGACCAGACCCAAGACGTCGTTCAAGGGTAGACTAAGGCCTGGAGAAATGGTCCACCCCAAAGGGAGGGTAGTCCCATTCCGGCACAGAGCCGAAGACAGTACGCCGCAAGCATCAAGTAGGCTGGCTTTGGGAGCTCAAGTGCGCCCGCGAAGACCATGGCGAGAAGCCAAAATGCAGGGCCCTGCTCCGACAGGGAAAACAAACGGTAAAGGTAGCAGGTCAATTAGATATGCCGTGATGGAGCAGAAGCTCTCGCAGGGGCAAAAGAGTCGCCAATGGCTTCCGCCTGTTGACTCGGTTAAGCAGCCGCACGAAAGGGTGAAAGGAAAAGTGCTAGAGAGAAAAGCTGGATCCGAAACGGTGTTCAAGGGTAACCTAGGATCGCATAAGCCCACCACTTCGATGCGGGTGGAGGACGGCTCTCGATTAGAAGCGCTACCCAAGCCTTCTACCTGGATTCGCCGACTAGAGCAGCGACAAGTCGCATCACGAAGAGAACGACTCCTCAAATACAACAGCATAGCTCAAAAGTATGCTCAGGAGAAAGCACTCGACGAAAGGATGGCAGACCATGCAGGAACACAAACCCTCGAAGATATTCTTCCAAAAGAAATCTGGGATTTCCGGGATAGGTTTGACAAGGATGCTGCTAGACGGCTACCTAACTCGAGCCAATGGGATATGAAGATAGAACTGCTACCCAATGCAGAGCTACCCAAACCCGGACCAGTATATCCACTCGCTCCTGCCGAGAAACGAGCGGTCGAAGAATGGATTCAAGATGACCTGAAGAAAGGATGGATTCGGGTTGTAGGGAACAACGTCCCTGCCAACGAAAAAGCAAGCACTTGTGCACCAGTATTCGTTATAGCCAAGAAAACACTAGGAAAGGATGGCAAACCGGAGTATCGTATCGTAATCGACTACAGAGGATTGAATGCGGTGGTCATACCGGATCACCAGCCAATGCCTCTATTACATATGCTACCGGACGATTTGGCTCATGCGAAATGGTTTTCTACACTGGATTTACGAAGCGGGTATAACAATGTGCGAATCCATCCAGGGCATGAAAAGTATGCCGCCTTCAGAACCCACATGGGGGTTTACCAGCCGCTGGTAATGCAGTTTGGACTAATGAATGCACCTGCGGTATTCCAACGTGCAATGAACGAGCTCTTTCAGGACATGATTGGGCAGGGCATACTCATTTATCTAGATGACATTATTATCTATGCGGAAACAAAACAGGAACACTGGGACCTGCTAGCAGAAGTATTGCGCAGGTTAAGGAAAGCAGACTTCTTTTGCAAGCCGGAGAAGTGCTACTTTGCCAAACAAGAGCTCGACTATCTAGGATTTGTTGTTAACCAATCGGGCATGCAGATGGATCCCTACAAGGTAAAAGCAGTTCAAGAATGGCCAGATTTGTCAAGCAAGCGAGACATTCGAAAGTTCATTGGTTTTGCGAACTTCTACCGAAAATTTATCGAAGGCTTCGCCAAGATCGCTAGGCCGCTAACGGAACTCATGTCTGGCAAGAAGACATTTACTTGGGGAGATCGTCAACGAGAAGGCTTCGTCAAGTTGAAGGAAGCCTTCACATCTGCACCTATGCTTGTACGACCCGATCACGAGAAACAATTTGTACTGGAAACAGATGCATCTAACTTTGCGATGGGAGCAGTGCTCTCGCAAGAAAGTGACGATGGAATTTTGCATCCTATTGGATATTGGTCGAATACCTATCGAGACGCCGAGAACAACTACCCAGTAATGGACAAGGAATTGCTGGCAATTGTCAAAGCTTTGAGCAATTGGCGACACCACTTGGAAGGAGCTAAACATGAAATTCGGGTAATTAGCGATCAGGCAAACCTCCGGTATTTCATGGGAGCTAGAAAACTCAGTGGACGCCAGGCGAGATGGGCTACTTTTCTCAGCAGATTTCGATTCAGAATCGAGTATCGACCAGGAACCAAGAATTCAAGAGCGGATGCACTGTCACGACGGCCTGACTACGAACAAGGCGTTGAAGATGTACCAGAACAAGTCCTACTTCCCCCAGAGCTGTTCCGGAACCAAGAACTGCCCGTGCGCACTATACAGGTGTTTGAAATTACAGGAGGTCCGGAACTGGGAGAGAAGATTCGAGCAGGATACGAAAAGTCCAAGGAGCAAGAAATCGGGACTTTCGAAGAAGGATACTGGTGGAGGGATGGAAAATTGGTAATCCCACCAGTTGATGAAATTAAACGAGAATTAGTACGACAGTGCCATGACGCTCCAGCAGCAGGACACCCGGGGATAGACAAGACTATCACGAAACTGGAACGAAGAGTATGGTGGCCAAAGATGAGGGAATGGGTCGAAGAATATGTGCGCACTTGCGATACGTGCCAACGGACGAAGGCAAGACGAGGAAAGACGCAACCGCCTTTACAACCGCTGCCAGTAATGAATCGGCCCTATGAAGAAATTACTATGGACTACGTCACCGGACTTCCAACCACGAGCAAAGGAAACAATGCAATACTAGTGGTGGTAGATCGGTTCTCAAAAATGGGAACATTTATACCTACCACTGTAAATGCAAACTCGAAAACCACTGCTGACATGATGATCAAACATGTCTACAGCAAGGTTGGAACCCCAAAGACAGTAATTAGCGACAGGGGACCGCAGTTTGCAAGCCGGTTTACCGAACAAGTGAACCAGGCCCTTGGAATCGAAACGAAGCTTAGTACGGCATATCATCCACAAACAGACGGACAAACGGAACGAGTGAACCAGGAAATGGAACAGCTGCTAAGATGCTATTCCAGTCTGCAACAGGATGATTGGGACGAACATCTTCCTATGGCGGAATTTGCCTATAACAGTCGAAGTCACTCAAGTACTGGGAAGTCACCGTTTGAAATGGTTTATGGGTTTCAGCCGGAAGTAGGATTTAAGCTTCCGATCCAAGGTACTCAAGACTATGTGGCAATGCGGATGAAGCATCAACAAGAAGCGTTGGAAGCACTTACTAAAGCACGAGATGCAATGAAGAAGTTTGCAGATAAACACCGAGGCCCGATGCCGGAATTCGAGATCGGAGATAAGGTCATGTTAGATGGCCGAAATCTAACACTATTAGTCCCTACTAGGAAATTAGGTGACAGAAATATTGGACCTTACAAGATCGTCGCGAAGCATGGGCCAGTCAACTACGAGCTGGACCTTCCAAAGGAACTGAGGATCCACCCGGTGTTTTACGCAGGACTATTAATTCCCTATCGAGAACGAAAAGATCCGACACAACGAACAAGACCACCACCAGAAGTCATTGCTGGAGAAGCCGAATACGAAGTAGAAGTAATTCGGGACATGAGGAAACGGCACAACACATGGGAATACCAGGTTAAATGGCTCGGCTACCCCGAAGAGGAAAATACCTGGGAACCTGTAGAAGGGCTACGCAACGCCCCCGAAAAATTGCGAGAGTATCACGAAAGGAACGGTTGGCCGGACGCCGTGAACCTTCCCTTTAGAAAGAAGGTTGCAGGAATGGTCGCTTTGGCGCAGAGATTTCTGGATGTACGCAGAGCGGACGACTATTACCTGAGCACGCTTTATGGGAGAAAGGTGCTGCAGAGAACTAGACAACGAAGGAAATACGACAACAAGACAGGTATAAAGCAACGAGATTTTGCCTATCCAGAATGGCACAAGCATCATTGGAGAGCTGCTAAACGGCCATTCACCCGAGCAAACGCTTTACCTATACGAAGATACGATAGGATGGAAGGACTAGAGGAAGGACTCTCCTATAACGATTGGTATCAGGCTGACTCGACGGATAGCGAGGTCAGTGAGGCTTAGAGAAGAAGTACGACCCGGACACGTCGTTAAACTATCCCTAGCGTCAGAAATTGATGCTGGAAGGATATGATATATCCATTAACTATATCCTAGCCTGTTTGGAAGCAGCTAGTATGTTGGAGGCCGACACGGAATCGAGGCCCGGTAGGGAACCAAACGAAACAGCAAGATTATGGCTACCACAATTAATTGGATCCACACTCTCCTTGCAGTCCGAAGTGGATCTTAGGAGGAGGAATGTTACGAAAATTGTGGTTATCTAATGCGGCGTGGGCTAGATTTTACACACCGAGTTGCGATGCCAAATCAAGACTATTTCGAAAGGCTACTACGGCAGAACAGTGGTGGCGACTCAAGAGTAGCAAACCACGGATCGTCTGGAGAAGACACGGAGGACTCTAATGATTTGCAATTAGGACTAACTAATATGCACATTGGACATACTCCACCGCCGGAACGCAGTCTGGCGGCGATGGAAGAAAGGAATGTCGCAAGGTATACGGAACTCCTGCAACGAAGACATTATCGACGTGGTGCAACTAGAAGATTTGTACACGAGAGCTTGGTGTGCGCCAATTGTTACTTGGCCTACCAACGAAGCTGGGTACTTGCGGAATGGCTCATGAAGAACTTCACGGAACGGTTAGTGTCAAGGGAAGCAGCCGATGTCAAGATTCGGCATAAGCCCGGACCCTCGGACCGAACAGAAGACCAACCATTACCGAACCACGGAATGAGTGCATACGACCATGAGGTATCCATATGGCTTAGCGATAGGGATGTCTATGCATTGAAGGTCGGCGTGCGAGCTTGGATCAATCAGCATCGTCACCAGACCTTGTGCAGTCACACGGCAGTGGAAGTCGATTGGCCAGTTTACAAGCGGCCACCTTCGGACATTGAACATCTTACGGAAGAAGCGATAGAACGCTTAATGCAGGCTTGGCGAGCGTCAGAGCCAGGGGTAATTACAGTTGATGAGTGGAATAGCCGTGAGCACTTTGGACAGAGGCTGCGGCTAACCACGGGCCCAGGACTACAACTATCGGACATCGAAGTCGCGGCGAGGCACAGAAGGAGTGTAGCGGAGCACACTCGTTCGCCGGGAGAAGATCGGCAAGCTCTGCCGATCTCGAACCCTGATATCACTATCTCCCCCATGATCGAGGATTAAGCGGCAGAAGCTCGGCCCGAGAACGGAGCGCCAGAGAAGCGATAGTTTGGCAACTATCATGGGAACCCGTCTGGGAACGGAGAAGGATCGCGGGGTAAAGATAAGGAGAGATTAACATGTGATAACGATTTCAGATCGGAGGAAGCACGGAAGAAGCTTCTCGAAGCATCGGGGTAGTAGGACTCAAACAAACCCTCCTAATATGGTAGAAGTATTGTGATTCAACACTAGAGGAAAGTATCGGTGTTGGCACCAGAGTAGAGTACTGGTGTCAGAGAAAACATATTGTCTAGACCAATAGCAAGGCTGTAGTCGGTAGTAATAGGTAGTCGGTACTATTTAGTAAATAGGTTATTTAAGGGCCAGCTGAGCGGGGCATTGTCCCTCAGCAAAATTATTTTGTACTCTCAATCGAAAACTGTACCCTTTTGATTGAAACCCTGTTCTACTACTGAGGTCAAGCTTGAGCCTATAGCTCGCTTCTAAAGTAGTACACCTATCACCTTCGTTCCGTCTCCAATCGATTATCATCAGAAGGAATAAGCAGGGACTTGTTCCGGTACGCTTAGACTGACCACCTCGTCTAAAAACACTGGTCCTAACATTATGCAATTCATGATATGCCTTGGACCATACTCTACACCGACCCGACACCTTAACACGGACGTGCGAGTTATGCTTACCCTCGCTGGACCTCGAGATGAATTCTGAAGAATCACATACCGAGCAGCCTACATCGCTCCAAGGGCAAAGATGCCACTCAATGACGGCAATGACATCGTTATGGAGTACTGACAGTGGAGCATTCCATATCGGAGCACCACCTCTATTGTCTCAGTCAGCAACTCCAAAGAATTCTGTCATAGTGGAGACGACCTTACAAAGATTGGAGCAAAGTGGAGCGAAGCACAGCAGGATGACAAAGGAACAGATGTAATGGTGGAGAAAAGTGGAGTAAAGTGGAGACAGGATGAGTAAGAAATAGGACGGAAAATGGAATATCTGGGAGCATAAATAGTTGTAGGATTAGGCCGTCATTTCCCCATCTTTCGATCCTCTTAACACACTGGTGTAAAGCTTGCCCTACAGCAAGTTATTACTGTGTGCTTTGTACTATCATGCCTCTTGGAAATCCCAATCTGCTTTACTATCACCTCGTATCTGAAAGCATCCATAACTCGAACCACGACTAAGAAGGCTAGTAAGGGACCACGTGGTACAGCCAGACGTGGGTAGATAAGATCACCTCTGCACAACACACCGCTGCTTAGGCAAAAGGATCGAACCGGTGTAACCCCGGGCCTACTCCCTAACAACTTCCTGCGGTATCCATTACTCGGTTTCCATCTACTCGAAAATAAATCAGTATACATCCGAGGCCTGAATGATGCTACTCACACGACTGATCCGATCAGCACCTAAGACAACAAGAGTGTAGGGTATAGCTTTCATGAATGGCAATTGACCTGGCTTCTCACAAGAGCCTGCCACAAACGGTATCGACGATGTCCAAGAGGACGGTATGTACCGTCGATGTTCTGGGAAGAGGTTCATACTCGCAGCCTCGAACCAGGATGGATACCATCCTGCGTCATTCCAGTCAATGATCCACAGCTGACCGTCGTCGCCGAGAATCATATTCCGTGGATGCAGATCCATATGTGTGAACACGAGGGGCACACTATCATCGAATGATGCACTATCCAAGCCCTCCTTCCACTGTCGTTGCATGAATAGAAGTTGTTTTCGGTACCACTTTGACATTTCTTGGTATGAATGAAACGGTCCAGAGCGTCCGTCTTCAGTGAACAGTCTACCAGTACACTTTTGTGGAGTACCGTCATCCGAGGGCGGTCCAGGGAACGGCGGTGGACCGGCACGAGAGGAAATTGACCGCAACTCGCGGATGTAGAAACGAAGAGTGATGATTACCCGTAGGCGCATCCACCAACTCAGTTGGGACCAGACATCTAATAAGACGCGGCCAGGTATATACTGCTGGACCACGTAAACCTCGTGCTGACAACGAAAAACCCGTTCATGCATCGGAACTGGAATCGCCGTATATTTTCGTACAAGTTCTGCCGAGAGAAGCTCACGGATTCCTGTTGTAAAAGAGCTCTTTGCTACAGCATCTGAAGCTATTTCCGCAACGCGGCCACATTGGGTGAGCCAAGCTCCGGGATGATCCATGTCCCTTCATCGACTTTGGGAGACGAGCTATACAGCTCTCTTATTTCTTCATCAGTCAGCGTTGATGTGCTCAAGGTCACTTCTTGCTGTATATATGTCAGTCTTGACTCTACTCGAAGTAGACATAAGGACCTAAGAAGACGCACCCGAAGAGCTCTGGATTTGCAGAGCAGTATTGGGGCGATGAGCCGATGCAGAATATCTTCAACAAATTCAATGAGCCATTTCATGAGATCGTAACCTAGAGCCATAGACATGCTCAACAAGAGGGCTTGACTTCCTGATGATGATCTCAAGAAAATGGGTTGCACTGTACGACCGTGCGATCAACTGATTACGTTATTAGCTGATCCCAGTTCCCACCATCTGGCTTGCCTGGTTCTTGGGTCCGTATGCGACCCTTCTGAGCAGAGATCGGCGCTATAAACTTACAGGCACTAATTGTTGGCCGAAATATTATAGACGTAGACGGCCCGTATGGACGCTTCTGGATTTACATAACGTAAGGAAATATGAACCATGCCACTTAAATTCAGTATGGACATCAGGTTTCATCGGATGAGTCCGAACCTGTGCCGTTTACGGGGACATTTGAGGCTGTGTACTGAATGTGGTTGACCATGCTTGTACATGTTGGCGGTTTTTCGACCAGATATAATCTAAGATCGAGGCCCAAAAGTGCGCGCATCAATTTCCTCAAGTAGTACTAAGTGCTCTCTCTCTCTGAAGCTGGGGTCAGGTTTTGCAGTTGTCGGTACTTCAGGCCAAAACAACTATTTAAGACCAATCCCATGATAAAAGCATCATCCAGGACACGTGGAGGTGATCTCAGTGAGCGATAGGAGCTGATAAGCACCGGGCGATGATTAATTGTACTGTGGCCTGTCGGGGTAGGCGGCGTAGGCCTCTTCGGGATATCTGACTTGTATATGTTAGGATTCTTGGCCGCAGCGGAGCCTTTTCTTCAGTTTACACACCACGCGACTCTAGATGGCCTTCACCGTATTTGCTTTTCTGTGCTCCAGAAAGGCACTGTATGAAAATGCCACCAGGATCCCGAGATCTTAGATGTATGCCACAATTGGAGGGTGGCATCTACTAGCACCTTGAAATCGTATAAATACGAGGCTGACAACGATGGATTCTGTACGAACTTGCTCATCTTCATTTCCCTTACTTCTGCAGCTCACCGACGTTTGACTTCTAACAGATGACTACGCAAGTAGATCCATTCCCGACTGGACTACGTCTTAATTGACAGCCTTATTCGCACATATACCCTTCCTGACAGGCCCACAATTTTGCCTGACTACAGTCTGACTGACAAACCTGATGTCTTCTCCATGCCCATCGACTATGTGGCCGTGGTCGGAACTCCTGCAAGAGGTATCTTTCATTTCCGACTCTCCCTCGTCTCAGATGTGACGAGAGAATCCGTCCGTATCGACATGAAGCCACCGATGGATAGACTGGAGGGAAAAGCGAAGGTGGAATACAAAAGCTATGAGTTCTCCTGGAAGTGGGGCCCTGAGCCATTCATTGCGCGTGTGCCTCGAGGAACGACAGTGGCCACGATCTTGGAAATCATCTTTGGTGAAGACAACAAGATGGACCAGTACACGTAGGCACAGTCAGCCGGTTCCCTTAGCATTTCTTGCTGATTATGATTTTTAGCTTTGTCTATCCCGGCCGGGGCTGTCGTCACTGGTGTGCATGTATTCTCGACAAGCTGGCTGAAAAAGGCCTTGTCCACGATAGCGTGCCTTGGACGTTTACTCAAGCTGAATGGGAAGAGCATATGAGATTTGGAGACGATTACCCCATGCCGCGCATAAAGGGCACCTTTTACCAGTAATTTCTTTATGAACCAGATGTGAATGTAGTATATTATGCGACCCTGAAACCTAGATGGATATTTGTTAGGAGTATCCTAATCGTTAAGTATCTCCACTTCCTGCAGTGTCCATTACTCGGTGTCTATCTTCTTCAAATTTAACCGGTATACAGTCAAGCTTTAAACAACGATGCTCACCAGATTAGGTATATCGGAGCTTAAAACAACTAGGGTATAAGAAACAGCTTCTATGAATGGCAATCGACCTGGCTTCTCACAGGTGCCAGCTATAAACGGGATCCATGATGTCCAGGAGGATGGTATGTCACGACGATGCTCTGTGAAGAGTGTCATACTTGCAGACTCGAACCAGGATGGATACCATCCTGCGTGGGTCCAATCAACGATCCACAGTTGACCATCATCGCCCAATATTATATTCCGTGGATGAAGATCCATGTGTGTGAACACGAGGGGTGCACTATCATCGAACTGCGCACTGTCGAAACCCTCATCTCGGTATCGTTGCATACAGAGAAGTCGATTTCGGTACCATCTCGACATTTCAAGGTATGAGTGGAAGGGTCCACTGGAACCATCTTCAGTGAACAGTCTACCAGTACACTTTTGCGGGGTACCGTCATCCGAGGGCGGTCCAGGGAAGGGGGGAGGACCTGCACGAGACGATATTGATCGCAGTTCACGGATGTAGAAGCGAAGAGTGATGATTACCCGTAGGCGCATCCACCAACTCAGTTGGGACCAGACATCTAACAGGGCACGACCAGGTATGTACTGTTGGATCACATAAACTTCGTGTCGATAACGAAAGACGCGTTCGTGCATAGGAACTGGTACGAATGTATAGCGTCGAACGAGCTCTGCCGAAAGACGCTCATAGGTTCCCGTTGTAAAAGAGCTCTTTGCCACAACATCTGAAGCTATCTTCGCGACGTGGCCAAGGTTGGTCGAACGACACTCCGGAATGTAATACGTCCCTTCATCGACTTTAGGAGACGAGCTATACAGCTCCCTTATTTCCTCTTCGGTTAGCGTTGATGTGCTCAAGACCACTTCTTGCTGTATAAATGTCAGTCTACTCAAAGTAGACATAAGGACCTAGAAGACTTACACGAGGAGCTCTGGATTTGCAGAGCAGTACTGGGGCGATGAGCCGATACAGAAGGTTTTCAAGAGCTTCTGGGAGCCACTGCATAACATTCCAACTTAAAGCTGCAGACATGCTCGGCACGAGGAAACAAGAACTGGACTTCCTGATGGTCTCTGAGCAGCCTTGCAGTGGTTCGTTCCAGACCAGACCAGACGATCGACTAATTACGTTATCCGTCGATCTCAGTTCCTTTTTTGGCTTCAACAAATACGAGGCACGATTGCGGTTCTGCTGACAATGATTCGGACTTTATTGGAGTAAAGGCAACGTGAAGTCATTTTGGGCTCAGTGCAGTAAAGCATAACGTGCTCCAGCTGCTTCACTATGTTTGGGCGCAACAATTGTCTGTAAAATTTGTAAAAATTTCTCTCGATCTTCCGTCATGTCCGACTTTCCTTCTAAGTGCAGTTCAGCACCGCTGGCAAACTTATAGCCAAATAATTTCCGGAAAATATTCTCGATTTAAACAGTTTAGTACGTCAAGAACTGGGTCCAACAGTATAGAAGTCCAGACTTATTATAGCCAATCTAGTCTTAGCCACGATTCTCCTAGTCAGGCAACATACTGGCAGCATCCACTAGATTGAGTTTGAATCATCGTGCAGTGTAGCATACGAGATGATGAGGTCCCAGCTATATGACGCGTTGCTACTGGGAAAAAACGACGGAATATTGTCCCGCATACTGATGTGCGTCTTTGGCGGTTACTACTTGCCACCCGATGAAAGCAACGAAGTTAGTTCAAGTTCAGGGTTACGCGTTACATCCACATGAATAAGAGATGAAAAACAAAAGTAGTATATATAGCAGTGAAAACTGGCTCATCTTACGATGCACAAGACCAAAGGCAGCTCCAGATGCGAGTCTGTAAAAGAAAAGTATAATAAACTTACCATTCAATGGGTTCTTTCCGAGGCTTTTGTCTATGAGAGCTGTGCTCAATCAGGTAGCTGTTGTTTAAACGAGACAAAGAAAACAAACTGATCTGATCTGTATGAGGCCTCCCGAGTTGACGATAGTCATTTTCTGGACGGCACAAAGGGATAAAGCTAGCTATGCTGCTGAGAATAAGCAAAAGCAAAAGAAGTTTCATCAACAGTTCCGGATTATCCATTCCAACTTACTACTAGGCACTCGTGGATTTCAGGTACTTCAATTGGCGGGCAATTTAAGGCTGTGCGTATCTAGTGCGGACAATTCGTCGCATGAAGAGATGTGCTGTCGACTATATTTATAGGAGCATCAAGACCTCTTTCTGTGAACTTGTGTCCGAGTCAGGGGGCTTCCGAAATCGACGACATTTCGAGCTATACCAAACCTTCCCAGATCGATCTCATAATATTAACGTCGTCCCAAACGCGTAGAAGTGATCACAGCGACTGATATGATCTGGTAATCACCGGACGACGATAGAGTGTATTGTGGCATTTTGGAATATCTGACTTGTATGTTGATCTTGGCCGCAGCAGAATCGTATCCATTGAGTCCATACACCGCTCGACTCTCGTGGCCTTCACCGTCGCACTTGCTTTTCTGCGCTCTAGAGCTCCGTCAGGTCTTAGCTTTTCTGGATTCCAGTCCTGGCTATCCCCGTCTCGCGGAAGTCGGTCGTCGACCTTGAGGCCTCGACATATAATCAAGTCAAATCAACGCGAGCTTCCCTATGCCTGGCATCATGATGGTAAAATTAAGCCGATATGCGCCCTCCAGGCCCGGAACCGTGAAACCTGACCATTCATCGTTCTATTGGGGTTCGATCAGACAGCGAAACGCTCTCGGCTGCTCTTGAACATCATAGGCGAGTTTCAAGATGGATTACCTTCAGCATGTTTGCTACTTGGACAATTTTAGTCTTGATCTTGGCCAGGGTTTCCATGACTGATGTGCGAGGGCTCTTGAAAGACTGGCTCAAGAACGTTTTAGTCACGAAAAGGCCTGCAAAATTTCGTGTTTTACGAAGTCCAATATCCCGATGCCGTGTTTCATGGGCATCATCTATCTTTGATCCTTCGCAGCTCGGCCGCGTGAAAATAAACGCTAAATAACAACGAATCGTCATTCTCCCTCTTTAGTACATCGTATCATATACAATACACACTGGAAATGAATAGAAAGGTATCAATAGGAGCTATGAATGTCGAGGATATCCTTGCAATATCGATTATTCAGAATCTATCTTCTCAGAGAAGGAATCAGCATGCCATGATGTGGCCATCCATGAAGCGATAATACCCACTAGATTCATGATGTTGGCGTCCAATACGTGGAGAGAGTAAGAGATAGCTCGTATGAACGGCAGTTGTCCCGGCTTCTCACAGGAACCGACCATAAAAGGTACCCATGTCGTCCAGGAGGACGGTATCTCCGGACGGGCTTTCGCGAAACCTATCATACTTGTAGCCTCAAATCAGGATGGATACCATCCTGCGTCAGACCAATCAACAATCCATAGTTGGCCATCATCACCCAAAATTATATTCCGCGGATGAAGATCCATGTGTGTGAACACAAGAGGTGTACTGTCATCAAAAGGCGCGCTGTCCAGGCCTTCCTTTCGGTATCGTTGCATGAAGAGAAGCCTATTTTGGTACCATCTCGACATCTCACGGTATGAGTGGAATGGTCCAGAGCCATCCTCAGTGAACAGTCGGCCAGTGCATAGCTGCGGAGTACCATCGTTCGAAGGTGGTCCGGGAAAAGGAGGTGGGCCTGCTCGAGATGATATGCAGCGCAGTTCATGGATGTAAAAGCGGAGGGTGATGATGGCCCGTAGACGTCTCCACCAACCGAGTTGAGACCACACGTCCAACAGAACACGGCCAGGTATATACTGCTGGACCAAGTAGGTGTCGTATCGGCCGCGAAAAACTCGTTCATGCATCGGAACCGCCGTATATTTTCGTACAAGTTCTGCCGAGAGGCGCTCGTGCATAGGCGTTCCAAAAGAGTGCTTTACTACAGCGTCTGAAGCAATCATTGCAACGTGGCCAGGATTGGGGTGTCCAGTGTCCAAGACGATATATGTGGCCACGTCGACATTAGGAGACGAGTCGGCCAACTTCACAATTTCTTCGTCACTCAAAGGCGATATACTCAAAGCTACCTGTTTCTGAGCGATCATGACTCGAGCTGAGGACACCCCGAGACCTACCTGAGGAGGTTTGCATTTACAGAGAAGTATCGGCGAGATGAGACGATAGAAGAGACCTTCAAGTTCAACTGCTTCCACTGCCCATTCCATGGCACTGCACGAAGTGTTCATATTTATTGGCTTGGCGTTCATGCCGACGCGTCGATCGCTTGCTTGATCACAGCTCCCGTTTAGGTAAAAGATGATGATATATTTGCACGCTGACATTATATTTTTGTATTGGTGCAACGACACCTACTTGAGAATCTTGGCTCATATTCGCTGAGCGCTCTCATTTTGATCAGGCTTCGAAGGAATCTTAAGCTACGAACTGAGTGAGCACAGATGAATCTGGACACTAATAAGTGCATAAACGCAAGACCTGCAATACTCCTTTGCGAGGTCGACTAAACTCTGAGCTCTGACTTCTCGTTATCTGCCTACGCTATACATTCTCTTTATTCTTCCTTCAATTACCCTTGGACGACTTGATTGCATCATCAACGATCTCCGCCATGCGAATGACAGCTTCTTCTTCATACGGCTCCGCTACTAACTGCAGCGATACTGGTGCATTTCGCCATTGGTCTGGATCATCTGTTATGCATTTGGTAAGTATTTCAAAAATATCGAGTTGAAATTCGTCAGGCCATACATAGGTTGTGTATGAATTCGTCTTTAGGGTTAAAGAACTTCTCCCGCGGTTGCCTGACGTCGACTTCTGGTTGGACTTTTGACACCGGAATGATGACGGTAGAACAGTTGAGAGCATTCCACGTCACGGTATAGCTCACATCACTAAATGGTGAATTCAATATTTGTAGATTATTTGTTCCTTACTCGACGCGACTTACATATTTCTTCCATGAGTGACAGAGGCGTAAGGTGCGACCGGAGTAACGATCGCATCTACAGGCCTACCTGTTCCTGTCATACTCGCAGTAGAGTTCCATAAACTCAAATGTTCGTTGCGCAGGTCGTTTTTCTTTTTCATAAGTTGCCACGAATCATACAGTGAGATGGGCTCGCAGGGTGGACGTTTCATCCATTCAAATCCCACAGATTTTCCTTCAGGCGCCATAGTGTCGAGAAGAGGTTCTCCGGATTTCTCGACGTACTTAGGAAAGTCGATTGTCGCGCCTCCCGCCCAACTCTCAAGCTATCCTTTTCATGAGAAAAACATCTCATTGGATAAAGTTCAGGACTCGTACCAGCGGACTGCAAAGCGCATCATAATCGAATTCAGGCCAGTCAATAACTAAACCAAGAAGTTACATTTGTTAGGCTGATGAACTTATCCTCGATGATCTAAATACGGACCTTTGATTCCCTTCGCCTGCAAAGCAGCTTTCGTTTCTTCCAAAGCGCGCCGAACTGGAGGATGCGGAAGAACGCATCCATTGTTCCACATTATCGCAAAACACAAATTTTTGCCACGACCATGATCTTTCAGATTATACGCGTCCTCGTCCCAGTCTTTCCGAATCATAAACGGATCTTTAGTCCAAGGCTTCGAATCAATAACAGCCTTAGAGAATGCTTTGACTCCTGAAAGTGATCTTGTCATCGGACCAAGTACACAAGCTATTGCGTCTTGGCCCTGCATTGGCCCTTCGAGACCCTCGTATGGAAAGCGATGAGAAGATGGGCGCAAAGCGTAGATCCCGCAGAATGCAGCCGGAACGCGAATTGAGCTGAAGAATAAGACATCAATCCCTAGACAAAACGAAGGCTTGACAAAATTCGTACCCAGCGATGTCAGTTCCTACACCGATAGGACTGCCTTTCATGCCTACAAGGGCACCTTCGCCTCCGGATGACCCACCACTTGCGAGTGCTCTATTGTACGGGCACACGCAACGCCCGAATACATTATTATACGACTCAGTCCACTGATAATCAAAATTATTATGTGTAATCTAGTATTTGTCTCATAAACATACCATAAGCGTCTGCGGAATGTTTGTCCTAACAAAAGGAACTGCTCCCGCCTCATATAAGGTGGTAACAAGTACTGCGTCTTCGTCAGAATACTGTCCGATCAACTGCACGAAACCTGTGCATGCTGTTCAGTCACCGAGAAATGTTTAATTGGGGAGCGTCGTACCGATGGTCGTCTCTAACCCCTTCATGCGAAACTGATCCTTTATTGAAATTGGTAGTCCGTGTAGCGGACCCATCGGTTTTCCATTCTTCTTCAGGTACTCGTCACATTCTGCAGCTCGTTGTAGAGCTCTCTCGATAAATATCTCAGTCAAACAATTGACCTGATTCCTCATTAGCTACTTCCAAGTAAAATGGAGTCTATGCATGACTTGCAACTTGTTGAGCAATGATTGCGCGCTTGTAGTATGCACGCGTGACATCAACCGAGGACCATTCTCCCGAGGCTAGTTTCGCAAGTAGGGCACCGACATCATCTAACTCCGTCACTTCAAGCTCGAACGGTGTCAGAAGCCCACAAGACGCCGGAATGCCTGTCACGTCCAGTTGGTCTTCAGGAGGCGTACTTATGATCCATTCCTTTGGAATCGCAGCGAGCTGGCGTTGCTTCTTGTCAGCGACGAGGTCTTGCCAGGTCGTCATTGAGGTACACGAGTGATAAGAACTTGCATGAGTCGGATGAACGACTTTATAGCATCTCTACGATAAGGTGAGATAAAGCGGACTGAATCGGCCGCTCGCCGGGTCCTTGATAAATAGCGAAGTTGAAGATGCACGGAAGAAGAGCCGAGTATATCTTTCATCTGTGTCTCGTGGTCTGCGGAGCAAGAAGAAAAATTAGAACAGCAATACATATCGACGAAGTTAGAAGTGCAGCTAGCTTACTACTCAGAGAGTACACTGAGAGTACGCCCATCATTTCGAAACCATTCCGTGTTGGAAACAATAGAACCGTCTACCTTCGAGCCAGGAATTGAACCTTATCATGAACGAGCGTCTATCTCATGGAAGCAGACACATCAATCGCAAAAGTTCTTGATCAATAGGTATCTCGATGTGCATTACTAGAAAACATCCGAAAACGCATTGTTTTCACGGGCATCATACTCATTATCTAGCTCCGAAATCTCGTTCGCTCGCCCGATCAGAAATCTGTCGTAGTCACTGCTACGCAAACCATCACAATCACAAGTAGAACATCGTTCCCTTCACGTTGTCATGAATGCCGTTGCCCCACAAATCTTTCGCCTTCCTCATGATCTGCTCTTCGTTCATCCTACTCTCGGGACTTCCTCTAGCCGGAGGGAGGATGCCATGGAGGTACATCCTTCCGCGTTCGCAAGCGCGATCAGCCCAGTACGCAGGTGGGATCAAACTGACGCTCTTCGTCGCACGCGCCCAAAGGTAGCTCACGTCGTTCGCACCTTGCTGAAGATCGTCAGCTGGGAACTTGTTCTCGTCGTAAATCACCGAGTAGTGAGTCGCGCGAACGGTGCCTTGCAGACCTGCGTGTGCTTGCAGGTAAAAGTCGAAGTCATAGACTGCAGTGATGCCTTTGTCGACGACCGTTCCGGCTTTCGTATTTGACGTCCTGTCTGCTTCCTCCGTTTTGGTCGGATAGAACCTTGTATGATGACGCTTTCCACATATAGCGATCGTAAGCTTTGGCTTGTAGCCCTTGAATGCCTTGAACGCCTCCTTCATGGGAGGTAACTCTCGAAGAAGTACTTGGTCAAACTGTCCCTCGGATACGCCGTCACGGAATACAATGATGCGTTCCGGATAGCTCTTCGTTCGTTTGAAGTATTCATTCAACCGTTCAATCATCATCTCTTTGACGTCGGTGATCATCTGTAAATAGTTGTTTGTTAAGAATAGGCACATAAAAAGAAAACATGGCATCACACCTCCACCCGATGCTCTTGAAGTCGCAGACTAGCAGGGTAGTGCATGAAATTGCTATCGCACGACGCAACGACAGCAGCAATTGATGGCGTTCCCTTTACGCATCCTACCCCAGGATGAGTGACGTCCATACCAACGAGCATGGTATTCTTCAACCAACGCAACGAGTCTGGATGAATCTGGTGATTAATTCCGCCGAGCTTCGTGTTCACCTTGAGCGCGATGTTCGAGAAATACTGGTCCTGTCCCCTTTCCTTCTTGACTTTAGGCATGAGCATGCATACCGTCTGAATACCGAGCTTCATGTCGCAGAGCTTCTTCAGGCCAGGATAGATGTCCGGGTCACGACCAGTCATGAACACAAGGACAAGATTCAGGGGACTGGGCAATGTCTTGAGTTGTTTCTCAATCTCGTTGATAGCCTCAGTACGGAGACGATCGCGCTGATTCGGCCTTGGAAGACGAATGAAGCGTAGCGGAGGGAGTCCTTCCTCGACTTGCATGCCACTATTGCGGCATTTGGTGAGGAACCCAGTAACGACACTTCGCAATTCCGGATCAGTTTGATCGCGGAAATCGTCGCGTCCGCCATCATTCAGCACCAGAATCGCCGCGCGCGCGAGTGGAGCGGGGCGCGAGAAGCGCACGCCGAGAATATTCCAGGACCCATTTGCTACGCTGGGCTGACCAGACTGATACATGACCCGAGGCGGGTTGAGGACTCGAGCAGGAACTATTGCGAAGTCAAGCGAGACCTCGACGCCGAAACCTTGCATTGGCGAAGCGCGCTGTCGAAGACCTAGAACACCAAGCCCTTGATCAGATATCGCTTGAGCATTGACGTACGGAGGATTGCAAGCGGCCTTAATCATCTCGGCTGTCTGTTTGTCCGCTAGAAGGCCTCTGTACGATTGACCAGGTTCAATTTCGCAAACCTCAGCGGGAACATAAATGTCCTTGGTCTTGTTGCCGATGTTGATCACGGGCATATCGTCGGCATGCTGTAGCCTGATGTTGTACTCTGCGATTTCGGAGAACAATATGAGATGCTTTCCGAACACATATAACAAGTTAATTTGGCTTACTTCGTTGAAAGTATTGCTCGACGCTGATTTTTCCACCAAACTCGTCGCACTGAAACATGGTTTTCCTCGCTGATTGAGTTCCGAAGGCCTTAATCGGGTTCTTCTTGCGGTACCCTAAGTGGGTAGTCGTAACCCTTACGCGACCTTCCAGTTCTTGGGGTATAGCACCTCGTGATCGTGCTTGAAACTCGAGTATCGCATCACTGAGTCGCGCATAAGGAACGTAGAATGCGCTCATGCAAACGTTCACGTTAATCATCAGGTTCTTATAGACCGGGCGCACGCTGGCGAAAAAGCCTTTCCAGGCCTCCAAGCCGCCTCCTAAGTCGAAAGGAGTTTCGTTCAACATTTTTGGAGGAAAGAAATAACGGTTCCTTCCGCATAAGACACCGTTATGAGAAGCATGCGACGTTGTGATAAGATTGAAGGCGGAGATTATGGGAAGCGGATCATACAGAGGATCTTCGCCTTGTAAGTACCTAGGATCAATGTTCAATCGAATCGGATCTATTTCCTCAGGGAATAAAACGTACCGATCAAGACCGGCAGAGCGAAGCTCCTTAGGTTCAAGGAGACTGATCTTGTAAACTTTGCTATTCGGACGTGGACCCGGTTCACCTTCGTCGAAAAATTGGACTGAGACCGAGAAGTCTTCTGGCAAAACCTTTCGAGCAATCAGTCGCTGTACCCTATCATGCGCGATATCGCCAAGGTAAGGCGAGACTTCCGCCGATCCTTCAAACAGGTCAAACAGCCGTTTTCGAAGACGCCTGAACTCCGTCTTAACGGGAGGTGCGATTTCGATTGGGTAATCATAAAGGACATAGTCCTTCGGATACTTTAGAGCGAAGTAGTTCGCACGCAGCGTGATCGCGTTGCCACGTTTTCCGAAGCCTGGACGTACGACTCTGTCGGGAACGGAAGTGGAGAGATTCTTAAATCGTGAGATGAGACTGTCGAGATCTCTATCGGTCGAACGCGAATCAAGGCGTGCTGGAGTCCCAGGCGCGAAGATCTGAACTTGAGGAGGGCCGCCTCGACCTCTAGTGAAGCCAGATGAACCGCGACCAGAAGGCGATGCACCACGAGGAGGCGGACCACCTCCACGCTGGCCTCTACCGCGAGGACCGCCGCGATCACCACGGCCTCTACCTCTTCCACGTGGGTTATCCATAACAGCGGTACGGAGTTGTCTGATGAGACAGCAGAGTAGTCGAGGATGGATGAGGGACGGTCGTTTACATGAGAGCAGCGGGAGCATTGTGGAGGGTGCTTATATGCATTCAATCGCCTGCTCCTGCCTCCCCGTTAGAGTTCAGGGGTCGTGAAAGAATAGAACAGAATCACCGCCGTTATTACATCTATGTGACTAGGTTCAGACCTAGACGCCGTTACGTCACGGCCTCATGGTCTCCGTACAGAGCCTTTGGCCTGCTTCTGGACCCCTACGCTGAGGAGTGACGGAATTCAACGAGGCCGTTGGGTGGAGAAATGATCATTCAGGTGGTGCAGCGAGGTGATGGATTCCAAAGGTGGTCCTCCAATAGCTTCAGTTTACCGGCCTAGTACTGCATGCTGGATGAAGTGCGAGTGAGTATTGCAAGCGTGACATCATGAGTCGATGACAGTAGTCATGTGATACGTGACTGCATCATATGGCCGACGACTGGTGATTCTGGACTATGGATTCAGGCGCAGGCGAGTGTGTACACAAGACATGCCTATATCATTGTGGTGTCATGTTCATCCATTGAAATTTGTGGAATCAGGTAGATAATAGCATTTCATGACGACCCAAGTCTCCATACCTGCGAATCGATTTGTGCAATTTCATCTCAACCGGCGCCTACTATCCTTATTGAAGTGAGTAGGAAGTCATGCTTGGCGCGATAAGAAAGTCTTGTATCCTCTCGATGTTTTCATCTCACGGGTATTAAGGGATCTAGCTCTGTCGTTCTCGCTTTTGTTTGCGGTTCTTCCACCATGTTTAATTTGTACAGCCTATAACTGCTGTTTTAGCACGTAAGTCCGCACTGTTGTCCCAGTATCCTTTGACCGGCACTGACAATTATTTTCAGGTATGACTCGCCAAAAGCAAGATCCACGTTCCGCTTCTCGTTTTGCTACATGCCACGGATTCCGGGCCATAAAGCATCGGGTATGTGAAGTGTCGAAATCTTCAAACCCAGTCTGAACTTGAGAGCTGCCTGCGACTTTCGGCTTGGCTTTCTGATAGAGTTCCTGTTCAATAACCTTTGCACTAATATGTATGAAAAAGACCTTCTGTGAAATCAGGTGAAGTCCCAATCCAGATGTTAGCGAAGACTCAGGTCTCCGTCCTTCACATCGTGTGCGATGAAATGAGAAACTGCGCTTCGACAGACGTTAATTGATGAAAGCCATTACGAGCTGTTCAGACATGCGAACTGGCGTTCCTGACCGTATCTGTGATGTCGTCCATCTGGCGGAGGACCAAGGTGAACTCTAACTTCACGCGTACCATCGCTCTTGTGCCTTTCTTTGTTCATTTCTTCGCTGTTCTTTATCTTCGTCTCTCCGTCTCCACTAACAACTGCATCGACGAATCCGTCCGGTCTGGGCTAGAAGACCATCTGAGAAAACGGAACCAAACTCGTCTCTGAAGACGGTTCATCTCCGACACGACCTAAAGTGGCTGAAGTGTTTAAGAACCGGAAGAGCAAAGATGTTCAGATTTTCCCGCGATATCAGCGAAGTCTGTGTGTATTTTAATCCTGGAAAGGATTTGCTTTATCAAGACGCTCTGGTCGGCTGGGGATTCCATTCATGCGATCCATGGTGATTGATGAGCTTCTGACGACATACCGACATGTAACGTACTTTTACTAAGTTTTAGAGTGGAATTTCGTGAGCTGGTTCCAAACATTAGTAATCGCAGTGTCCCTTTTTAGAAGAAAAACTGGTATAAGTGCGTGCAAATCGGAGTTTTCCTCGATTGAATAATCTAACCCTGCTGTAGTGAATACAGAACGTGAGTATATTCTGCTAAAATCGTTCCGCTGTAGATTGTGGCCATTAGTGAGAAGTCCGGGTGAAGCTATCATCGCCGACACCGCATTCTAGATGGATGTCTTACTATCCTGTCTCAACGCCGTAAGCGAATTTGTGCATTCTTTCCCTTGCTGCTCCAAGGCCCTGGCTACTGCCTGGTACTACTATGCATTTACCGGTATTGTAGTGAGTAATCTCCGCTCCTATCCGTCCGATTCGGACAAGTCCATCCCCTTACCACTTACGATCAGATGGTTCAGCTTCGCCGCGAAGATATAAACAGGGCTTTAGCTCAATCATTCTTCCCCCATCATAGCTCCTTTCTCCCCATAACACAGCCAAACCGATCATGTCTGACACACAAAAGCCCATCATTGCTGTCTGTGGCGCCTCTGGTGCTCAAGGAGGAAGCGTTGTAGAGTATTTGCTCAACGACCCTGACCATTCTTTCCGTGTTCGTGGCCTTACTCGCAACGTCGACTCGCAGAAAGCAAAGGGTACGCTTGAAATCTACTTTCCAATCTGTGTGTTCAGGTTCTGATGATCGATGAAGCCCTGGCGGCGCGAGGTGTCGAGATCGTCAAGGCCGATCTGAACGATGTCGAAAGTCTCAAGAAAGCATTCGAAGGAGCTTATGGAGCCTTCGGATTAACGAATTGTACGAAGTCCTATAAGTCGAAACGCGATATGTTCTCACATTCTTTGCCCCGTAGTTTGGGAAGTTATGTCTGCCGAAGCTGAAACACGCCACGGAAAGAACCTTGTCGATGCCGCAGCGGCAGCCGGAGTGAAGCACTTCGTATGGTCAACTTTGGATCATACTTCAGATCCAGAGGTGCCGCATTGGGACTCAAAAGCCGCCGTTGACGATTACTTGAAAGAGAAGGGACTGCCTCGAACTTCGTAGGTCATTTCCATATTACATATTTGAACAAAACTTGACACGTACATTAGATTGTATACATCCTTTTATTATGAGAACCACCTCATTTTCCCGTCTCTTACTGTAACAAAGAGACCGGACGGGCGTCTAGTTGCAGACTGGCCATGCATGTTGACGGATGGACCTATCGGTGGGTATAGTGTTACTGAGACAGGAGCCTACGTTCTCGAAGCGTTCAAAAAGCCTCAAGAATGGATTGGTAAGCTATTCAATGAAATTCCCTTGACTTAGATTGATCTCTCCGTTAAAGGGAAGGATATGCGCGTGATCTCGGATATTTTCACGCCACGTCAATTCGTACAGGCCTTGAGCGAAGTCCTCGGTGAGGAGGTCGAGCTTGTCGAGACAAATTCGGAGAGATTCCATGCTCAAAAGGCCGGAAACCATGAGCTTTGGGCCAAGTAGGTTATTTCACTCGCATTGCTCGTGCGATTCTGCGGCTGACAAACTCTTCACCTATCTTCATCGCCTTCATCTAGCAATCGTAAGTAGATGCTCATATCCTGTCTTGAGCTACATGATCCTGTGACTCACCGTACTCTTCACTATGTAGAATGGTTCTACAAGAACAACGGAAATCCGAACCGGGATCTCGAGCTTACATTGCGCATCAACCCGTCTCGCAAGGATCATCGCGCATTTATCGAGGCCAACAGGGATGCTTTCTTGCGGCCTTGAGCTGATCGTAGTCGACGATTTTTGAATGCGGACACTCGTGTACTGACTGTCCTGCTTGCTTCAGTTACTAGTGTACAACAAAATATATTTTGTTATGAAAGATACTTTCGATAAAAGGAGCGGAGATGAGTCAGAGATACCATTAGATGAGAGAGTGTTGACGCAACCTGAGAGTACGACAGGTGAAGATGAGTGAAAATGAACGATGATTCGATTCGAGCAGCGAGCGGTCGGTCAGCTGCTTATGTAAGTCTACCTACGGCCTCTGGCTTCAAAACTCTACCGTCTACCATCACATACAACTACATCTGAGCTTGAAACTCCAACACAATGCAAGCTTATCTTGCAGAGAAATATATGTCGGGTCCCAAAGCAGATGCAATCCTTTCACGCGTCGCACCAGAGAGGAAGAAAAAGAAACGGAAAACAGTCACGGCAGCTTCGACTTCGGCTTATGGTTTTGGGATTGTTGACGAGGACGGCGACTGGGGTGGCGTCAGTAAAGGGGCGGATGAGGAGGAAGACGATGTGGCTGAGGCTGTCGTAGCGTCTGATAGGAGTTTCAAGAAACGACGAGTTGCTGAGGGTGAGGAAGAGTCCGGCTGGGCGACAGTTCGAGAAGGCATAAAAAGGGAAGATGCGAGCCCACCTCCAGATGAAAAGCCGCAAATCGTCGAAACGCGCTTTGCGGGAGGTCTCGTCAGAGCGTCTGATCTGAAAAAGCGACTGCCAGAGCAGAGCTCGTCAAAGAGGAACAAGCGCTCAGAGGCGGAGTCTGAGCGAGAACTAGAAGAGGCGCGGCTTGCTCAAGAAACGATCTATCGTGATGCTTCTGGCAGGAAGATCGACACGAAGGCTGAACGGGCGGAGGCTGCGCGACGAAAACGTGAACTGGAGGAGAAGGAAGCGCAGAAGATGGAATGGGGAAAGGGACTCGTGCAGCGTGACGACGCAGCAAGGCGGGCAGAGCAGTTAGAAAAGGAGCGAAAGCGCGGTCTGGCAGTGTACGCTGATGACAAGGAGTTGAACGAAGAACAAAAGTCTACAATGCGGTGGAATGATCCCGCTGCGCAGTTTCTTACGGTTCGTCTTGATACTTTCGTGTTATGCTCGTATGATCGCGCTGACCTTTTGTCATAGAAAAAATCAAAGAAGGGACCGCGAAGACCCGAATATACTGGTCCACCTCCGCCTCCAAATCGTTTTGGAATCAAGCCAGGTTATCGATGGGATGGTGTTGACCGGAGCAACGGATTTGAGAAGAAGTACTTCCAGAAACTGAACGAGCGCAAACGGAAAGGCCTGGAGAGCTATCAATGGAGCGTGGATGACATGTAGACTGCCCTGCCGATATGTCCCTAATGCGCTTTCTATTATCTTCGGGTAGCTTATTGTCGACCTTAAGCTGACCCGAATGGATACCTCTCCGCATCATTTCATCACTTCCGGATACCTGTTGTAATCTTACACAACAGCACGATTTCTAATTATCTTTAGCGCAAATGTAGCATCCACAGTCAATTTTCAATCTCATCAAATCGATGAGATGTTTGGAATAATGTATGTCAGACCGCTCTGTGAGTAATGTCCACCTCGAGGCGTGTGCAGCAAGGATTAACGCCGAGTTCCGAGTGGTAAGCATTATTTGCATCGAACCTCACGGTCGTAGTCATCAATGGATGCATTCTCATCATCAACTCCCAGCGACGGGCGCCCAGTATTTTGTGCAGCGCATTGGTGTACTTTCAACTCCTCGTGTCGTCAATACATACCATCCTCGCTCCACAGAGGATGCCGGCTTTGATCGTTAACTGATCTATGTCATTTCTAGGCATGTATGGTCTCGCAGCTCGGTATGGCTGGCGGCTTCCTGTAGACTATAAAGACCCCGAAGTTGATAGCAACATCGGATGTAGCATCTTGCGTAAACTATCTGAGATTGATTATCCGGAGATGAAACTCAACAGCATGCCCTGTCTTGCTCTGCTTGCTGCCGTCCGCGCACGGGAGGCTCAGCTAGACGTTAATACACCGTGAGTTTTGACGTTTCTGTCATTCGTCTCGTTCTCATTTCATGCTGAGCAAGGCAAGCGCCCTCCAGTGCGAGCCGTTACTCTTCACCTGGAATGGAGACGTTCGTAAGTAGATTTTTCCTGCATGATGTTTGATGTCATGATTGATCTTTCTCTTTTTCTTTGCTGATTCCAGCGGATTACTTTGTTGTAAGTACGGTCTCATGCTCGCTCGCAATCCATGTTCTGACATAATGTCATGTCTAGACGTCCGTATTGTCGTCATCTTGATCACCCTATTCTGCTCTAACCTTTAATATGCAGCATTCTTCTCGGTGATAAATCTAGTGGACCCGCTCTAGTAGACTTCGGTGAGCAATCAGTCACTTCCCCCAATTGGGTTGTGAATGAACTCGCGGGTACTTGTCACTATTTACATTAGCGAATGGGCGCACGCAGTAACTTACACAAGACAGGACCATCGGTTGAGATAAAGGGCAAAGACTCCACGGGAACCATTGCTTTTCCAGATGCATTCGCCAAACAAAGTAGCTGTGAGTTCTGAGAAACAATGCGGCGCATGCGGTATACAAACATCTCTTTACAGCGAACAGCTTCTCGTTTGACTAGTCGCTGCGGATTTGCCAGAGATATCTGTTTCAGAGGCACTAGTTATTTAACGACATGAAGAGATTGTATTTCACCGGAGTCACAATTTTTCTCTTGCGTTATGATGTTGTGCTTTGTGGCACTTACAGATACGATAGGCATATCCACTTCAGATGAGTCAAGCTCCTTTGTGAATAAGATTAACCCATCTTTCGGTCATGACATCTACATCTTGCCCATTCTCTCCCTCATCCTTCCGCTCTCTTCGATGCAACGCGGCTGCGCGAACGGCCGCCGCAGATATCTTAAACTTGAACTGGCCCTCCGCTATATCTCTTTTCGGATACGTGTAAACAGCGTCGAACAGGAATGACTCGGAGTGCCCAATGCTTCTGACCGTAATAATCGGCTTTCAGCTGAGTGCATTCATTCGCACGCATCATGGCTTTTCCTGAAAAACATATAAATACCACAAGATTTTTGTGTAACCTCAAAAATTGAACACAGACCTTCGCAATCATTTCTTTCAAGATGAAGTTCAGCACTGCACAATTTCCTGCTCTTCTCGCCGCGGCGTGTGCTGAAGCCCAGCTTTTGATTAATACGCCGTATGTCGCCTTTCTCCTTGATACTTGAGGCCCATCATATCGACCACGTTATTCTCGTTGGACAGGACAAATGCCGTCCAATGTCAACCGTTGTCCATTACTTGGAGTGGAGGTGTCGGTAAGAAGGTAGGTTTTGTGTAAGTGGAATTTTTCTAAAGCATCCTCTTTTCTTCAGCACCTTACAACCTCGTATGTATCACCTTTATCATCTAACGTAACTCATGAACTTAGAGCCTGTTCGGCTGCAGACATCACGCTGCAGCCGAACAGGCTCTTAATTTTTTCTAGTAATAGCATGTTGAGATGTTTTCTATCTTTAATCTATTTCTCACAGAGTTGTCCCCGGAGACCAACCTAGTGCACCCGCCCTTGTTGACCTTGGTCAGCAAGCAGGTACCTCCCTCTTTTGGGTTGTCAACGTCTCTGCAGGTGCGTACAATCATTTCAGGGAGGTTCTGTGGATTATTGAGAAGCGAATGTAATAAAGGAACATCAATTGCGTTGGAAGTCACAGACTCTACAGGGACTATCGTGCAGACTGCTCCGTTCACCGTGCAAAACAGCTGTAAGTCGATAGAAGCCTTCATCTGGTTGCATGTATTGACTGACATTCTCCGTAGCTGACAGCAGTTGCCTTTGATAAACACCTCCAAATTAGCACGTAACCCCGATTTTATGTGCAATGCCTATAGATTGCCTCGAAATACATTGAGAGAGTCTCCATCTGGTTCTCGTCGCTCTTAATTTGTCTGTCAGCTTGAGAAGGCACACTTCATCGGTGATAGGGCTCTGTCGCATCGTTAATTCTTGCATGCGCCAAATCATACAAGACATTCGCATCCGACTGTCTGCTATTATTTGTTTCTCAGCATTTCCTTTGACTCGTTTATGCAACATACCGATGTGGTATAACGTGAACGCTTGTTTATGAAAAGTCCAATAGCTGTAAGACTCCTCAACGCCACGCACATACGAGAAGGGTATACTTGCTAGAGCATTCTTGCTAACACTAGAGCGTGTGATGTCTGTAGGGTCGTGATTTACTCTCGCGAATAGTTGAATGCAAGCATTGAAAGACCTGCTATTAATTATGTGTAGGGAAGTTCCTCAGAAAATCTGCCAGAATCGTCGCAGAAGCAGAAGCAACATTATAACACCGTAAAGTTACAGGAAGTTCTAAATATCTCAAACGAAGGTAATGCTACGTATCACTGATCCCAATTCCTGTTTCCGGTGGAAGTGTCGTCATGCATCTGCTGCACAAATGTATTCCATGATTTGGAGCCATCTGCATTGTCCATCTGACACAGGGCGTCCAACTCTTCCAGTGTGAGATTGCCCGGGACTGGGGTGGAAAAGAAGGAATCCGTGTAGTCCATAAAGAGCGAGGCGTCGTCGAATGGTGTTACCAGACGAGTTTCGTGCACGTAGAACGGATTGAGAGATGTTTCGTCCTGACTTTGATGTCGGACTTCAGTTGTAATTGAAGAACCTGCAAAGACGTGTTCTTGAAGTGGGAACGGATGAAGCTGAACCGATCCCTGCGGGCGAAGTGGGAGGTGCTGAGAATGATTTGCAGCCATGGCAGTCTCCGGCTGCCCTGTCTGTGGATGTAGAGACGAAGGCTCCGCACGTGAATGTGCTCTGACGGATTGTGTCACTGCTGAGGAGGGTGTACGACTCTGGATCTCCGAAAAAGGCGAAAAGTAATCATCATACGTGAAAGTAAGCGATCCTTTTGTCGAGAGATAGTTAAAATCTCTAGAATGGTGGAAGTTGGAAGTTGGAATGGCATTGGCAGAAGATGATGAGGTGTCTAATCCGGAATGGAACTTCGTCACACTCGAAGATGTAACTTTCTGGGAGTTAGACATTGGGATCCTTCCTTGACGATGATCATCTAGCGTTCGATTGAAAGAGGTAGTACGCTGATCCACATAACGAGTCGTCCCGCGTAGAATATCGAGTCCTTCCTCATCAAGCATAGAATCATTACCGGACTGAGAGATTCCAGGAATTCGCAATTGAGCTGAGCTCGGTTCTTCGCGGTTGGAGGAAGTTAATGGAGAATGTCCCTGGCGGCGCGCTTGATTAACGGAGATAGCCCTATCGCGAAGACGACACGAAAGATCCTTAAGTCGAAAGACATAAGCACACTTGCATGGAAAGAGTAGATTGTAAGCATACTAAACCAGCACGCGCGACCGAGTGCTCAGCACCAGCTTTGAATAGGTCTATGGCTGTCTCAAGACCTTTAAGCGCCGATTCGAAAATACTTGTCGTGGAAGACCTGCACGCAACCGCACCAATGATCATCTAGCATTCCGCATAATGATGTCAGACTATGAAAGCGGGATTCTACAATAAGTGGCGGAAGCTTACTGTGCAGCTCAAAGAAAATGACCATTGTCCCCATAGCCGTTCCCTAGATAGATGCATATAGTTACAGTATCCAAAACGACAATCAAAGTATTACTCACGTAACTAGTGGTACCAAAACTGTAGCATTGTAAAGAAGCCCCAGTAACGTCACAGAGCTTCGATAAGCAGAAAGAACAGATGGAACGAATGGGCTTCGTAAAGGATCATCTGAGTATTCTAGCATTGCACGGGCGAAATAGTGTTTATGAACAAAGAGCAGAGCTTAGCAAAAGACAGATTGGTCAGAATAGCTGCTGAACGAGCGCTCATGTGGACTCACCCGTTTCCTTCCACCAGACAGTGACATGTGGAGGAAGGTTTCCATAATTCCCGTCAGTTGCGAAAACGTATGATTTCGCTGCCCGATCAGAAACGTGAGGATGCACCCGGAACTCCCGAACTAGTTTGTCTAAGCTCAAGACCTCGGAGTATTTGAGTGGATGGGCCGAGCATATTTTCCCTGCGAGAGAGCCTAAAACATGGCGAGTGAAACGATACTTCCACTGCCAAACTAGATCAAACATTGGTTTTAGCGACAGGAGAGTGCTGTGTCAGTTGTGATGAAGGCAATCATGATCCTATACGCACCGCTTTCAACGCAGTTTCCATTTACATCTACGGTAGCTCCAGAATCTAAAGGAAATTCGCAGTCTATTGTATCAGGTGGGAACGAAAAAGGTCGACCGGAACCTAAGCTCTAGAGTTATCGTTTGTAAGTTCGGAGAAACTTCAGGAAGGAGAGTAAATAAGCACCTTCCATTTATCTGTTGCATTGATTTCCCAGAAAATACGTCGTCGCCGGTTGCTGAGCTTTGCGTCCAAATTCCACCGCGACGGGTCAAGATGAAGCCCAATCTATCACTGATTGTAAACCGACAAATGGTTAATCCAAATGTCATAGTCACTTACACTGGCCGCAATAGTCAAACCCATTGAAGACAACCTATCCGCGCTCTCTTGTGATGTTTTCCGTCTGGTATATCCTTCGTAGGCGCTCATCAGGAACAACGTTTGGACTGCTTCGAGCGAGCCAAAATCGAGAATAGACTGCATCCCTAAGGCAGCGCGCGCAAGTCGTTGATACCTTTCAGCCTCAGGATTGATCACAGGTTGAGTGAGATCCGAGATAGCACCGCACGATAATACCGCAAACAACAGCGCTAGATCGTGCGACTGTGAGATATCAGCAGACTCCGGTGGTGCTGGATGGTGCTGTGGGTAGAACTGAGGAATTACTTCATCGACGAGCTGCGAGCGGTCAACCACAGCCTAAAGCTGAGCAATTGAGTTGCAGGTATAAAAATCAGTAGACCAGTTTTAACTCACGTCGAACCAGACAAGGTTTGCGAAGTAAGATTCTGTTAAGGAGATCGCACGCTCATAGAGTGGTAGCTGCAAACATAGTTGGGAACTGTAGTTGGAGCGAGAAATGTAAGTGGGGACAAATGGCCACATTTCGCTAGCGTGTACAAGGTCTTCGGGTAGTCGCTCAGAATTGGTGACATACGGTCCAGTTTCTCGGTCGAGCATCTCCTGACGACGACATCAGCAGGATATATCAGACAAAATTTTGGTATCACCATTAACAGCACGCTCTAGAACTCGAGTTAGCAGATTAGCAGACAAGGATACGGAGTACGTACATCTGCCGCCGAAGGACCCAGGAAACGCATCGTCTTTCCTTCACTGACAGTTAAGGTGCCGAACGCGGAAACCAACTTCTCATCCGCATCGTCTTCATCATCGACCATGTTATCTTCGCAGTCTTCTGTACTCCGATCTGCCACTGTGATGCTTTGCTTTATTGCGAGCAACTCTGGGGCAAGAAGCGGATGGGAGTCTCCGTCCTGAATGTGTAACGCATGCTCAAGGATTCTAATCCTTTCACTCATCGCGGTGAGTTTCCGAGAAACACTAGAATCCTTTTGTACTTGCGTAGAGGACTTATGACGCGTAGAGTTTCCCATCGTACTTCCAGCAGTTTCTGCAAGCAGCCATTTTAGTTACGTCTTCATAGTGATCAAGAAGAGATGGCTTACCTGTAGGACAGACATGTCTGCATCCTCGCCGCACACATGAGGAACACGGTACTTTCTTGTCGCACTTGAGCTTGAGCCTTTAAACGATAAGTAAGTGGCAGGGTACTGAATTAATATACCGTTGGGAAACGGACTAACCTGCGACATTCGGCACAAGAGATGTCCCCAGAGATCCGCTTTAGTTCGAGCTCCCGGATCCGTACCGTCCGCAATTCGCTGCCCAGTTTATCTCTGTCCTTTTGGCCAGAGGGCATTTTCAGACTGTAGGGTGAAAGATAGCAATCGAATTGTGCCTAGAGGAGAGGAATGCGGCAACCGGGAACTGTGACGGTGTTGGCTTTTCATACGACGAATATCTGTGCTGCGGGTCCCAAGTGGCACATGGACAATGGGGAAAAGCTGCGCTCGGCTCGCCATTTCGTTATGTTCTTTTTTCGGACATTACGTACATCTCCCGTCCATAAATGATTCGCGCTGACATATTCAAGTTCTTATCCTCGCCAAGGCTCAAGAACTACTATCATAGAACCCGCCTGTAGGCTCAAAATGCCATATTTTTAGCTCGAAAAAAAAGTCACGTAGTCGCAAATGCATTCTTTACATTGCTGTGTGCTCAGAATTTTTTTCTGGATTTTTGTTGTTTTGAATTGTGTAGGGAACCCCTCTTTACAAAATCTGTCACACTGTGTCACAGATTTCACACGCACAGCACACCTCGGCACAATATCACCACTCCGACTCCGACATCACTTTTTGTCACTTTTGTGTCACCTCCCAACAGACACTCATCAATAATAATTCAGGATAATATACAATCAGTCTAGAAAAAAAAAATAGACATAATTCAGTGCCAGAAGTGCATACAATTGACCAGAATGATAAAGTGCATGTGCAATGAAATTTTTTGAGACGTTTTTCCTTGGTTACTGAAACGTTATTCATCAGCTTCTCCTGCGGAATCACTGCGCAAGGCGTGTCAGATAGTGGAATTCTTCCGTCCTTTCGTAACTGCACGCGCCATCAAGAGAAGCAGAAGCTAGACACAACAATGAAATTTTGACCAGATGAATAAGTTTCTCATTGCAGGCCCGGAGTCAGCAGTATAGCCTCGGTTGCACTAATCGACGTAGTTATACTCTGATTCACTACATTTAGCGTCTCCGTCACTGCAGCTCCGATTGGCCAACAATCTTCCGTCTCAAACGACTGACCGGCCCAGATCAAGCCGCTTACTTCGTCTGCATGACTAAAAAAGATGAAATCTGTCAATGATCTTCTGCTGGTTGAGAAAGGAAGATATATGCGCAGCCTTTTCACTTCTACTACGTTCGAAACTTCCGCTGATTCTTGGAGGGAGAGAGTTACGTCTTTCGAAGTTCTATCCAGATCCTTATCGCTGCTCAAAATGGTTGAGAGTTGATCAAGACAACCCTCTTCAGTGTCTCTTCTTCAAATATCGCATACGCCGCAAGAGCATCATCCACAACATTTAGTTCAAGAATCCGCGAGGATCCTGCGTTTCCGATAGCTTCGGCAATGACGAGGGCACCATAGTATATCGGTTGGATATGAGGCGGTAAAGGACCCGATAGAGGTGAAGCATCAAGTATCGAGCGATTCAAGGGAACCGGTTGGATTTTTCAGAGTAAGAACGCACCCGGTCGTCGATAGTTCGTTATTCAACAGAAAAAGGGAAGTGGATTTATCGTTCTCACCAGATTATAACGGTATCCAATTCCCTCGTGAAAATGGACGCGTTTGATACCAATATTAATAGAAGCGGCATAGAGTGTATAATCGATTATCCAAATTGCTGCTCCGGCTGTGTTGCTCACGCCAGGCTCGCCGTGTTCGAAATAGTTGTTTGTTTCCCTGTATTCGTCCATTTTCATTCATCACTCGAATTTGAGCAACTAAAGGAAATGGGACCTACCCGAGGATGTATCCAAGCTCTTTTGCGTGCACGACATTGATATCGTTGATGAGTAAAGAGAGATTCGCCCGAATACTTGCTTTAGACATCAGTGATGGCATTGAGGCGGTTGCACCAACGTTGCCTAGCGAAGCGAATAATTTTAATTGTAGTTTTGTAAAGATACAAGAAAAGGGTACTATACCAGAGTATCTGTGCTGTGAAATCCTAATCCAAATTCCGGAGATCAAATAAATACGTGAATAAACGAACATGCCATACACACCGGGCAAAAACTCATTCCGCGCCCTTAGAAATTTTGATCGGAACGGGTGAGCTCTCATCCGATTGGCTCTTTTTCCATTCTGGGTAACATTTTCACGGTTCGAAAATGAGTTTTTGCCCGGCGTGATACTGGTTGATCAACGACCGCCTGAAGAATTTAGAATCCCAGAGGAAAACGCCTCCTCCACAGAGAATGGACCACCTGCGCTCCCAGGAAGATTGAACGATAGGCCCAGGAACTTTGGCCCAGTTTCGCTTACCCCAGCCGCGATGACGACATTCTTGGCAAAGGTACTCCATCTATTCCAGATGCTCTGTCAGACCAGGCATGCAGACCGAAGAAAGGAATAGACATATATATTTACTCTTTGACATACTCCTCAATCGTCCAGGTCGCTGGATCGCGATGCCCAGTAAAGCCGTATATATCGGGCTCATTCCCGATCTCTATTGCTTCAAGGGTTATGCTTTTGCCCGCAAGTGTGTCGGAGTCGAAAGCAGTCTTGATTGCGCGAGGTTCAAGGAACGCGGCAGTTACATTATCTGAACCAAAGTTCACACCCCATATGACATGTGTTCCAGGAGGAAGATGCGAAGCAAGCGTGTAGTATTTTGCTCCAACGGTTATGTTTGAAGCTTCGGGGTAGGGAATAGGTGCTGACGGATCAGGAAAGATAGTTTCAGCGTACTTGGTTCGAAATAAAATGAGCGTGAGGATCGGTTGGTGATTCGTAGGCGTCATACCTTCTTTATATGCTGATTGAAGTCAGTGTGATCCGCCGAGTTGGCCCCAATACGGATCCGTGGCAGCTACCCAGTTCGTTTAGTGAGGTTGTCAAGCGCGTTCAAGAAAAATGCATTTGGAGCTTCGAGGCCTGCCCAGTCTGTCCAGCGATCTTGCTCGATCGAAAGGGACTCAAGGCTTGGATCAAGTGCAACCGCTGAAGAAGGCGCGGAAAGCGGTACAGTAGCAGTGACTGGCTGTGCAATGGCGACACAACACCAGGTTGACAAGGCAAAAGAAAAATCGGACAGCATTTTAACGAGGCTAGTGGACCAGATACTAGGGCTCCGCGCGGACCCGTATACGGTTACGTGCGTATAAACAAGGTCCGCATACGGGGACGGCCGTATTTTTACGGGCCGTATATTTGCTTCCACAGAGCGTACGGACACGGCCGTATCCGTATACGGTATCAAAATTTACTTACATAACAACAGGAAACCCGATTGCCGACCCTCATTTGGTCTTAGAAATGATCGTTTAGGCTTTATTTGCTTAGCTAGGGGTGAAAAGAATGATTTTGAGCAATTTTATAATCATGTGACCACTATTTTCCGTATACGGGACCAGTTATGCTACGCCCGTATATTTGCCTTCCAAAGAGCAGTACGGACACGGCCGTATGCGTATACGATGCGGGCCGTATCCGTAAATTACGGATACGCGCGGAGCCCTACCAGATACTACTTGACGGAAACTCGCTTCTTAGAGTGACGGAACATCGCACATTCGTACGACGCGCCGGGATTATACTGCCTATAAAAATCTGCGCTGAGTCCCGAAAATTCATCCGATAGAAGCTCCTGTGCAATACACTTGATTCAAGACATAGTGGCATGAAGCTTAGGTTAAGTAAAAGTTCATCATTACGGTGAAGGAGAAAAAACAGCAATACGGTGACAAAAAGATGATCTGCGCGAAATTGGAGACTTTGCGTGCGAGAAAACATTCCTCAAACGGGGAAATTGCGTAAGCATAACAATAATGATTATTACAAGTACAACTTCACGACAAGTTTGTACAATTACACGAGAACGAGAAATAAAGGGAAAAAGGATATGTAATTATGAGATCCAGTTGGATATGAGATCGTCGAAACATCCATCTCAGTACCTTCCACCGTACCCATATCCTCCACCGGAGACTTCAGCAGCGCCTAGAGTATATCTCTCTGCTTCACGAACTGCGCGATGTCGTCGACGCCCGTGCCGACCGTATCTGGGCCTGCTTTCATACCCGCCGTATGCATCGGAAGGTCCGTTGCCGCCACCGTAGTCACTGCCATACCCACCACCGTAGTCACTACCATACCCGCCACCATTGCTTCCACGACCATACTCGTACGCGAAATTGTCATCATACGCACGGCCACGCGGGGCATACCCATCTCCAGGTCTGTCACGATAAAGAGAATCTTTTAGTGCGGCACGTTCGGCGCGTTCCGCACGGTGTCGCTCGTGACGTGAGATACCGGTTTCGCCGAGTCCACCGGGACCATAGTCGGCAGGATTACCGTATTGGATACCTCCCGAAGTTCCATTTCCACCTGCTGAGAGAGGACGCTGTATGCCCATTCCGGCTGTCCCAGCGCCGAGCATTGCATCTGAGGTTCCATACATCCCAGCATTGCTACCAGCGTAACCTGGCACACCACTTGCACCATACGCGTAATCCGGGGGCGCGGTGCCCGTGGAAAGGGATCGTTGTCGATTAAACGCAGGAGCCATAAATCCCGATGCTGACGGTGCCATTCCCATTCCCATTCCCATTCCTTGCGCTGAGACAGGACTGCCCGCCATACCGCCCATAGCAGCTCCCATGGTATTTCCAGGGATTGCAGGACTAACTGAACGCATTCCCATTCCTCCTCCCATTCCTCCTCCCATTCCCATACTTCCCATACCTCCCATACCTCCTCCCATATCTACTCCCATTCCTCCTCCCATTCCTCCTCCCATGCCTCCTCCCATGCCTCCTCCCATTCCTGATCCCATACCGCCCATACCAGCTCCCATGGTATTCCCAGGGATTGAGGGACTAACTGAACGCATTCCCATTCCCCCTCCCATTCCTGATCCCATACCAGCTCCCATGGTATTTCCAGAGATTGAGGGACTAAGTGCACCCATTCCTGCACCCATACCACCATAGCCACCTCCGCTACCCATAAGAAGCGAATTGCCTTGATCAAAGATGCGCGCTGCGGCTATTGCAGCTGCTTCGACCGCCGCCAGACGACCTGCATTGTCCATGGCTCGCGTTGTGTATTGCCATAGTTTCGTAACTATACAAAATTAAGAATAAAATAAAATAAAAGTTAACTTAGATTTAGAGTTTAATTAATACAAGGGGTCGAAATGGGACGAACCTTCACCGATAGCGAGCCCCACAAGCGCCTCGCGTTGTCTCATGGTGTCACCGCCAAGTGGCTGAGCGAGGACTCCATAGTTGTATCTCCAGTTACGCCAGACTTCATACGCAGCAGCTGCGCCAATCTCGGATGGAGCCATTGCCAATATGTCTCCCTGATCAATGCGCGAGCTAATCGTAAAAGAAATGAATCCAAATGAGCGAGAGACGCACGAGACCACCGTAAGCCCTTCGGTGCAGCATCTTTGCCTCGATGATTGAGGGGCCCATTGATGCCAACGATTGCGACCCTAAGCCTTGCAGTCTATTTGAGGCGTAATTATAAATTCCTCCGTCATAATTCTGGCCCGCGATTGCGCGGTAAAAGTCCATACCGCCCCAGGACGGTTGGGGTTGGAATGAAGGAGCTGGAGGCGCGGTAGACTGCCATTGAGACGTCGCCCAGTTGGGATTTGAGCGATAGTAGTCGAGGTAAGCCATAGTAATTGTCTAAAGGGCTCATTAATATTGTGGCTTTGCTTTTGTACTGTACTGCTGCTGGTAAACACCGTGGGACAGTGGAGCACAAGACGTCACGACAGCCAGATACATTATGTAATAGAGTCACACAATTCATTTTGTTACATACCGGACCGAAGTCTAAAACCGTTGTTCTCAAAACTCGGCTTGTTATATACCAAAAAAATATTCTGCGCGCTACACTTTTGAAAGATAATAATGTATATACGGTAGCATTTTATCGTATCAATTAGAGAATCATGCCCTATGTTTGGTCGGTTCATGCGTTGCAACTGAAAGCGCTGCGACAAAAAAAAATTGGGTCATTTCATCATCATCATAAAGACCTGGGGAATACGTACATGCAAGACAAAGCACTTACGTTCAAAGTATTCACACAAATATAACTCGACGTCTGGCTACTCGGCGGAGAAATATTGAAGTTTCGGAAGGCTATGTTCGGGCATAGCGCATTTGCACTGCATTCAATATCAATAACTAAAAATGCACACCGATTACTTCCACCCTTATCATCGTTTAAGATATATTCTTACCTTTATTTGACGTAGTCGTACCTTCCCAGTTCACGAGGTGAAAATCGTTGAATTGAAGGCAGGACAGAGTGTTGTTCCTTTCATGGGTGCGTAATGAGTAAGAGACGTGGTCCCGTAGAAATATGACGGCTCTCACGAATGTCCACAGTTAGTCTGATATAAATGTACACCCATACCCACGGCATCCACTGTAAAATCCTTTGCGAGCACGTTCTTCACGTAGCCTGGAGTGAGACGGACAAAGTACAGTACGTCACTTTGTGTAGACTTCCGTATTTCAATGTTGTACAAACCTCCGCTTCCACCACCTCCAATTGTAGGCTATCCGTTCACAGAGCTAGTCCATGACGTGAAGTAAAGCTATGGGCAGAAGTATCATTCCAGTTGTCCAAATAAACAAGCAATAACAACGTACTCCTTGTCTCGTATTAGGCTGGATACTCGAGCTTAGACGCGTGAGCTTTGGACGAGGACGAGGCAGTCAGTTTAGTCCCGCGTCTAATAGTGCGGTTATAACAACTCACAGTGAAGCCTCCCAGGACGACGATGTCGGGCTAATGATAGGAGCTGACTAGTTGAGATACCCAAAACAACCAGAATGGCTTACCATGTCAGCATATTGCCCCAGCGAGCCGAATGCAGGACCATTACCGCTGCGACAAATATAATTCTTGATGTGCAGATTCGTCGTGTTCTATTTTATTGATAAACATTCTCGCCCAGCGATGGATACAAACTAGCTACATACACCTTTTATCGCGAGACAAACGTCCCTGCATGTGATCTATATTCATGTGAGGTAGAGGCTGGGGGACAGTGGGGACAACGACTCACATCCTAGTTCGAAAGAGTGATACGATCCGAACGGTAGGTGCATATTCCTGAGACGCTCATGCTATTGTTCGGCTCTTGAACTTCACAAACGAATATGCACCGTCTGTATTGGGAACAATGTTGATAGAAAAAGTGAAGCATAGTATCAGCTCATTGTTTTGCCATCTCCGAGAGAATATCCATACTTCTGATCAAAGAACTCCGAATTCATGTTCGTTGAGTTACAAGTCACACCATCGTACATCATATTTTTTGAGCTAGCAAGCGTATTGCACCAGAAATTCGTACGACGGCATTGAAGGCGTTGAATAGAGTGAGATATATCTGACGACCATGCCCATCTTGCCGAGTGTGCGACGTGAAGTCCTTCTACCATGGCTACAAGGTGAGGGCGAAATCGGATAAAGCTAGGCGATGCGAGAGTAGCGGGCGATAATCAGGAACGTACTTAGCCATGACCATTGATCCCGCCCTTCCCATGTGCGTCAATTATAAAATTGTTACCGGAAATAACGAACCAGGAAGCTTGGTTCTAGAATAACAGCGTAAGTACATGGATGAAGACAAGGCAATAGGGGTTGTTCGGGCCATGCCAGTAGGCGGTATCTGGTGCACACTAAAAGACCGAATCGATCGGTTGTGTTCTGATTGGAGGGAGCCAAGTAATAACATCCACGTACATTCGAAACACCAAACAAATCGACTCAGGAAATTTCAAGGTTCCATGTCATTTTCCTATATTCAGAATGAGCACCAAGCCGATGGTCAAAGGAGGCGTGAATAAACAAATACCTGGTAATATCGTACCGTCCGGCCTCCAGGGCGATGCTTCCGTTCATCCCGCATTGTTTGATAGCGCTCAGAATCCGCGACGAGCGGAAGTAATTAGCATTAGCTTGTGGTATAGTTCAAACTCTTGATCGGTGTCATCTTTTCCGGCCCCAAGAGGTGGTATATTGCGGATTCGGCCGCTATACCTATTCTCGTTAGGAGCAGAATTTTGAGCATAGCACAGGAAAGTCAGTGTGAGAAAGCTCGTTCCCAGCGACCCAAGATTCCTGATGCAGAGCGTCATTATTCTGGAACGAGGAAGCTGGTTGCGCTTCCTCCCACCGCTGCTCTTATTGATATCTGAAGCCATTTCGCGACAATAACAATTAAGTACCTCTGCAGCTCGTGTACTTGTGCACAAATACCCTATGTGTTTAAAAGCACAATTGAAAAAGATGCGCGCGGGACAGGAAGATTCTGATCGACGCACTCTTTCTTAAAAGCCATGCAAATCGCCTTCCAAAAATGGGGGCGCCGCAGACTTAATGGAACCACCTCTATTCCGCCTGTAATCAGGAATAGAGCGAATCAGAAAGTCAAGCATTATTCCTCATGTTGTAACCGGTACTTGTGATTGATTGACAAGTGAACCGAAGAACGACGCATCAAAGAGAGGGATTCCGGCCAGGAAAGATAGGGAAAGGATAATCTCGTCTGGTCCGTACTAATTTCGAGTCTTTGAAGGATAGTCAAGTGACGAACCACTCAAATCTGAGGCGCACCATCTTGAAGGTGAAGGCGAAGGATGGCCGCAAACAAAAACGTGAGAACAGTCGACAAAGTATCTACGTAATGCGACACGACAATTTGAACGTGAATACGGCATTCGCTCGTTCCATCGCTAGTATACTGTCCGATATCAGGACTTTTCGGGCGGCGGATATCCTGGCTCCAGTACACAATTCATCAGTCCTGCTATCAGAGGCATCGACTACTCACCGAGTCGCAATAATTCTCCTGCCATTCCAACGAGCGCCTAAAAAACTTGTCTCCGTGGAGTCGAGGACATCTTATACCAGCACTTATACGGGAAGTTACAGATAACCCATATTATGTTTCATGGAGGAGCGAGTAGGAATTCACTGCTTCGGCGCATCTAGAGAGCTGACAGGAGACCTGACTATTGGCGATTGCTAAAACAAAGATGTTCGGAAGCAGGTTGACACCGTCCATGTCCTGTCCAATTGTGTGGCCTAAGTATCTCCAAATATGATTAGCTACTTGATCTTTGGCTTGGACCAAAACTCATTTCCTCGACTTTTTCCCAAGAATTCTATCTTGGAAGAAAGAGCTGCGCGAGTCGAAGGCTCTCCGGGTGTTTCGTGTCTTGACGCGCTTGTCATCGGGTACTGTATAAAAGGAAAGCATTTTATGTAGTGTTTTCAGCAGAGCTTGTGAGAGGACCCCATTCTGCTCTATTACCAACATGTATACTGGCAAGTCTTTGTTCTTCTTCCGTACTTTGTTCATGGCGCTCCTGTCTCTTGCGAGCGGTACGAGCGTCTCACGTACCTGTGGGCCTCTTTCCACGGGCATCACCGCTGATTGCGGGCCATCGGCAATTTGTTTGGCGCAGAATGCGATAGTAAGTCTCAATCGCTTTTATTTGTCGGGTACTAAAATAATTGCATAGGGCGCCCTTATTGTCGATTACGACGGTAAATCCATCTTGAGCCTGAAGCATAGCGGCGACTTCCATTTTTGTGGTACTTACAACGATGGATCTCGAGTAACCTGTACATCAGGGTGCGTAAATGACATTGGCTCTGAGCTCCGTTCGCAGTGCTTATAATCGTGATGAATCAGGAACCAACCCGTCTTAATACAAACCACGCAACACGGGAGCTGGGCTGACTGCCATTTGACTCTCGACAGGTGTGCCGCCTGTAAGCATGATGGGTGCAATGCATGCAACGATATAGCAGCTCCCATCATTCGCTATTGCTGCAATACACACGTATTTTGAATCTAGTGAATGCTTAGTAGATTTTGTGCTTCATCTCAAGCAGTAATAGTATTACACGTTGATTCGACCACAACCGCGCTATTCCTTAACACTGAGACAGTGCAAACAAGACGAGAAAACCCTTTTTAGTAGCCAATGATCCCGATCGAGGCACTAGATTGGAAATCCCCTTCTGCACTGTCCTTCAATCCACCCCGAGATGATATACATTGCGTAACATGTGTGCATGTGATTCCACTACCTTGATATCATCGCAACCGCCTAAGGCTTCCTTGTTTGGGCATGTCACCACGACAAGATCGATGTACCGCGCTCCAAGGTTTTCAAGCCACGACAATCCATCCACCTTGATTTCATGCTTCTTTTTGACGGTCACTTGGAAAATAGTCGCGACTGAGCCTGGGGTGAAAACGAATGCATCGAACGAGACCTGAGACTTCGATAAGGGAATATAAAATGCGTAATCCAGCGTCAGCTGCTCCCCATCTGCGAAGCTGATTCTCTGTACAGCTTGGAATGCTCCTGGTGGTATGTTGCCCACAGAAACGGCCCCTATGTCTAGCAGTCCCTGCCACCCCAAGCGTAAATACTGAATTGTAGACGCTTCATCGTAGTGCCAATGAACGTTCTTCGTCGACGGGAAATGTCTCTTCATCCTTTTCATGGGCCATTCTCCACCCTCCGGGAATTGCTCAAAGAACAATCTCTCCAGGAGGTAACCTGCGCTAGCTCCGGTGAAAGCGTTTGTGACGAAATATTGGTATAGATCTCCCGTAGGCACCCTGTGGACTCTTCGCAAATGTTCGTGTACTCTCTCGGTAAGATACCTAGTGGGTATTCCCATAATGCAATGTTTCCTGTCATTTGGGTGCGGAATATTAAAGAGGTACAGATGGGAAAGGTATTCATCGAACTTGACACCCCGGATGGGCACATTGATCAAATCCTTCATGATATCGAGGTTGAGTATGCTGATTTTCTCCTTGACGAGTCGTTCGTGTGACGAAGGCGTGTGTGCACCACCATAGACGTAGCGAGCAGATGTGCCAAACTTCTCGGTAAAGTCCTGTATTTGCTGTTCCGACAAGTGAGCATTATGACGCTGAAGATCTCGGCTGTAGACAATCTATCTATCAGATCTTACGAGGAAATTTCAGGTTCAACATACCCAGCAATAAGTTCTTCGAGGGACCAAGGTGCCATATAAATTTTCCATGGCATTCTGTTGCCTATTTTCGTGAACCATGCGAAATTCGGAGTACGTGGAGGTGCTGACTGAATAACGAAGCCATTACTGATACGACACGCAGTGATAATATCCTGGGTAACGGACTCCAGTTCTTGTCCTGAATCGACTAGAAACCAAGTTCCTTCCGGTTGCGACTCTGTGTCTAAAGCATCGCTGGAGACGATGGAGACTCCCGATGCATCGAGAAGGAAGCCATGGCTGAGTTTGTCGCGAAAAAAAGTGGGTTTGCCTGCGAGGAGGCGGAGTACGAGCACGTAGATAAGGAACATGCTCTTTCCTGAAAACCGAGAAATATGAAAATACAGAGCACAGTTAATGGTAAACCCACCGATACCGGGTGTGCCAGTTACGCTCACTCCACTCATGTCAAACTCCGGCAACTGGTGTCGAAATGGATTCTCGATTTCCGACTGAAAATTGGCCACAGCATCCATTTCCGAATCGGCCGAGGCGCATCTGATGATCTCTCGCAAAGTGCTGGAATATTCATCCCTGATGAGGACCGCATTCACGTCGTACTTCTCAAGTAGATGCTGTTGGCAGACCACACCACTTTCCCAGTGGATTACGGTGACTGTCTTTTGACCTTTCAGACGAGCATCCGCGAAGTTGGATCCAGGATCCCACCGAACAGGATGCCGAGCGAAGACACCAGAAACGTTGTCCCCTTTGTTCCAAGCAGCTGCATGAAGCCGTTGTAAAGAGCTCAAAAGACTATCTGACATCAGATCAGACATATACATCGGGAGTAAGACCCGACCGGGTGGCTTATTAATGTCTTGTTTCAATGATTACAAATCATTGCCAAGATGTTTTCCGGATTGCTGTCCAGGTTCCCCGAGTGCAACCTGGTCCCCCGCAACCAATCCTTCTTCCTTTACTACACATTCCTTACGAGGTTATCATAGAGTGTGCTCTCAAGCCTCGAAAATGGTTGCTCTATGTCACTTTGTGGTGGTCACCATTTGTGGTTCCGAAGGGAAGCTTCGCTTTATTGATGATGATCAAGATATCACACAGCAGGATATGGAACGCGGTGTTAATCTTAGCGACCATCTCGTTTTCTGCCTATACGGAGAAGTCAAGTTCATGGATGGCCTCCTAAGGTTCCGCAGTCACGACCGAACCACAGTTTCAACTCGATCAAGGATAGTTCCCAGCAGCTTGAGAAGGATATACCAGGGATGTCCCTTTACAAAAGTTCGTCCGGATGCTTGCCATGTGTGCCATCTTATCCCGTATGCCAAGGGAGACGAAGTAAGTCGCTACTTGCTATTATCGCGAATTGAATTTTGAGCACCTGTTCTTTTTTTGTATTCGAGTACCTGCGAAAGATTCTGACAACACGGAACGTGCCTGATGAAAATATGACCATTGATAGTGCGCAGAATATGCTCATGATGGACGCTCTTCTTTTTGACAACATCAAGCATGTCGCTTTTCTGAAGGTTTGTGACTATTGCGATCTGCATTTAGGCCCTTCTTTGATCCACTGGACCTAGACGCCAAACAAGTAACTAAAGACGAATGAGGTTGAAGGGGGGGAGGATGCGGATCTCCGGGAATATCGCGTTACGGTCCATTGCTTTAGCTTAGATGAGGCAGATCGCATGGATTTCAGTCGCAAGGCTCATTCGAGCCTAAAGGGAGGATCAGGGTCGCGACATCACTCTCCTGAGGTGCAAAGAGAAGATGTGTTATGTCTGCCGAAAGATGTCTTACTTGACTTCGCCTACGTTTATGCCTTGCTCATGAAATGGGGCCCGAAGAACACGAAAAAAATGCTCGAGGAAGATAGGAAGTCTTTTTATTATCCGAATGGTATGGTCATGCAAGGCGAAGACCGGCAGGAAGAACTGAGGGGGAAGGAGAAAACGCTCGGAACCCAGCACTCAGCGAGCGAATGGCATAGGAGATCAGATGAAAGAGCGAAGATCAAGGACGAAAATAAGCGCTTGGGCAATGATGTCACACAGAGTGTTGACTTGTGGGGATTCCTCTACGAGACGACATACCTGTCGAGGGGCTTCTTACCGGAAGAGATTGAAGCAGAACAGGAACGACGTCGCAACGAGCAACGCGAAGCGGAGAGTATTTCCAAATGGATTGAAACGATCAATGGACAGCAAGAAACCGCGTGTGCTGCAGCCTCTGGAGACTCGAAATATCCATACTCTTGTTTGAATGGCTCCGACGACGACGAGAAACCGATCAGTGTACAGAAAGCTCTAGGCAGGCCACCGCCCAAGTACCCTATTCCACAAAAGCCGTTTCTAACTTTCTCTGGCGATAACAATTCTGACAACTCTGTGGACCTTCTGCATCCGAGGTGAATGATGATGATAGACAGGTGATAGAGATATTGCTCATCAAGGTAATAACCGATGCGTCCGTTCTACCTTCGGAACTGACGAAAATGGTCAAAGTAGCGAGGACGCGAGGTAAGCTATCCTTTCTGATCCTCCGGTCACAACTTTGATCTGTTTCGGCATTCAGGAAACGGAGGTGTTGGGTGACAGACGACAAAAATGTTACGAGTCCTATATATGTACGATCATGAATTGACATATACTTTTGATTAACCAAGACTGAGATCTCTTTCGCCTTTCCGGAACCCGCCAAATTTCCAATCCAGTCTCACTGCCAACAGCAAAAACACCTTTCCTCCAATCTAAGTCCAATGCTTTCCCATCTCCTCTTTACTCGGGTTCCATACCTTCCCCGGCGCGGAAGTACGGAAGCTTGCTACAGCTCCTTCCGTACTGTGCACATACCATATATACTCGCAACACCATCATACCCACCGCTTGAAATGTAATGGGAGTTTGTAGGCGATGCGGAAAGTGCCTTGGGTGCGCTTGCGTGTTGCAGGACTATTGCGGAAGGCACCATCAATGAGGTCGACTTGGAGATGAGCGTACGTGTGTCGAATATGCGGACGGTCTGATCTGTTGATGATGCTACAAGGAGGTCTGGCATGGAGAAATATGTTCAAGTGCAATAAACGGTGAAACCGAGACCATTTGACTGTACAAACAGATTCCGACTTCTATATCCCACTTTCCTATCGATGAATCGAGTGATGTGCTATAAGCATGTTTCTCATTCGTAGGAGAGATGAGGGTTGCCGTGACGCGCGATGTATGACTTTTGAGCAGTGACAGGGGCGCTTTTTTGTTTTGGTGAATCTGTGTCGTCTCTGTTTGTTACTCGTCTACTCTTTCGACTCGACTCTTGCCTTCGTCGGCCGCGGGAAGAGCAACCTCATCGATTTAATGCGAGCATCCCAATCACCTTTAAGACTATCCCAGCCAGCAGCGAGGAGATGCGTGCGGGATGACGACGACTCGGAGGGAAATGAGAACACAGGCGAAAAATGAATGAGAAGAAAAGCCAGGCCTGACTCGTCTTCGTTTCGGTATTTTAGAGCATAGAAATCGATGTCACAGGCAGGAGCGGTATACGCATATGAGCGTATATTTTGACTGCTCGAGCTGATACGCATACGGCACATACGCGTATACGATACGCCGCGGAACCCTAAGCGGTACAGCATACACTCAAACTTCTGAGCTTCAGCCCTTCCACATCCATGTTATCATATGCAGTATGTATTTTTGAATTCTTTTCTTCAGATGGTGCCTTCTTTAGTCAGGCATCACAGCTTCTGAGAAAAGTTGAGACAACAAGGATTCCACCATATCTTTTCCGATTTTCCATACATATCTTTAGAAACACGGAAACTGATTATTGAAGAATAAAAGCATATATGGCGCATTTTTCAGCCAGAAACACTGCATGTGTCGTGGACAACAGTGTTGCCGTTCGTTCGAGGGCAAACTTGAAAGCAAAAAACAAAAAAGTGAGACAAGCGATTCAAGTGATCGCATGACGCGGCGTGGCCATGGAAGGCACGGGTCAACCTTCTGTCTGACTCCTGACCTTGCATGCAACTGAATTTGATACTCCTGCAATGGATGCAGCGGAACCACTGAGGAGGACAGCAGACAATGATGTTCGGTGGCAGCGCTTGTTTGTTTTCATTAAAACTATCGATTTCGTGCCTGCTGATTCCCTGTTCATAGCTTCGAGGCTACGTTTGAAAAGTTCATGCCCAGTAACGACCACGTAGAGATTGTCCGAAAGCTTTTCAGCACCGCAGACGATGCTGTTCCGTACACAGATGAGCACATTGAGATTTGCCACTTCATCCAAACCATCTGCACAATTTCCGGGGCTCTGAAGACCGAGGACTTACTCGATAAGCAGGTGGCGTGTATTCTCGTGTTCAATAATTTCAGAGCATACTGGGAGAGGCATGTTGACGGCGGCGAATGCGAATTGTGAGTACTTTGACTGTATTACCATATGTATCTCATCTTCTGCTCTAGTGAAAAGGAATTTGCGTTCCCTCTTGTTGCAGAAATAGTCGATCCAGACGGTAATGTCAAGGAGCATCGCCAGTATCATCCTCGGCCTGATGTTGCATTCTACAAACACGGGTTTCCTCGCTTAATAGCTGACTTTGACTCGAGCGATGATAAACAAGACTTAAACCGACTCTATGTCCAAATGGCTTGTTCGCTACGTCTAGGGCTTGTCTTACGGGACGAAACTTCTAGCAATGACAGCACCTTTTTCCTCATGGGTGCGCTCTTCACACAGCAGTGGACTATACATCGCTTATTTGCTTACACCGGTGAGAATGGGAATGTGCGTCTGGTGACATATTGCATTCTTGTTCGTTCAACCATTGATCCATCCGTTTCCTAGGTTCATTTCAACAGACAAGTATTCCAGATGAACAATGCTTCCGAATTTTTGAGCTTCCTGTTTGAGTTCTACAACTACGCAAGACATGTAAAGGACGACAACAAATTCGATGACGATAAAGAAGCTATCGCGGCTTTGGGGCAGAGAATCAACGAGAAATACACCCAGAAACTTCTTTCCAAACGCGGTTATCTTCCGAAGACAAGTCAGAATAGAACGGATCAGGACACAAAGCGAAGTTCCGATGTAGACAGACGCGCTGCAATGGTGGTTGCGCTCATAACATCGAATTATGTTATACATTATCAGTATTTTAGTGATGAATTTGAGCCCCTTGTAAAGGTGAGTACTGGAAGAATTTTGCTAATTATGAAGCTAACAGAAGGAACTAGTTGCCGGATCATATAATAGAAGTGAAGACCCCCGACGGGACGTTGGTTCTCGCGAAGCTTGTTCACAAAAATTCCGACGAACTGTCTTTCCTTCGGGCGCTAGGATCTCGAAAGTCTCCGCACAACCATGTCATTCCTCTGCTTGCTGTGATCCAGTCAAGTTCAGGACCAGTGCTCATTCTTCCTCAGTCGACAGCTCTCTCAACCAATTTTATGAGTCTTTTTTTCGGAGATGCACTCAAAAGCGATGTCTGGCACATGAGCCGTCAACTCGTCGAAGGCGTTGCTTTCCTTCACAGGCAGAAGATCGCGCACTTAGACATCAAGCCCGAGAATCTTGTCTACTGCTCCAAGTCGAAGCATCTTTATATTATTGACTTCGATCTCGCCGTGAGGTGCAAGAATGTGGAGGAGATGGTCAAGTTCTCCTGCGGAACCCCCGGATGGAGCGCTCCAGAAATTGTCCTCGACGATGACAAGCCGGCGAGGGCGTTTAGCCCTATACGAGCGGACTTGTGGTCTTGCGGTAGGGTGCTTCGTTTCCTTGCCGCTGTAGCCTACGAGGTCGAAAAAGACGAAGTCATTATGCTGCTCGCAGATTCACTGATGAACACTGAACCAAGACGGCGGCCATTGCTACATGAAGCGGTGGATGAAGAACCGGATTTCTGGACGTCTGGACGTCTCGTTCGTGCTCTCGAGAGTCAAGTCGGCAGTGACAAATTCAGGAGATTGCGCTAGAAGTATCTAAGCTAAAGAGAACTCGCGATGACTCGGATCAGTTGGGTGAAGAAGGTTTGGCTTCGGAAGTCGACTCGAAAGTTCGGACTGCTCAGTTTTGGCCTCCATTCTCCTCGCCGGATTCATGCTTTGATTCGCCTTCTTTCAGGTGCCGTGTACAAAGCTGATGACTTAATGTACTTAGCACAGTCAGTGGCACAGTAGACAAGACAACAAGCTTCTTTATAATCGGTCGCAATAAAGGCTATCGATAGTGCTAGCATAGAAAAAGAGTGGAGATGTAGGTAGTCTATAGGACGCGATAAAAGAATAACAATGACAGGCGAGATCTAGTGTAGGCCGTTCCTGAAAGGCAACAAATATGGACGTAGGGCTCCGCAGCGTATCGTATATAGCGTATACGATACGGCGTATACGCTATACGCGCGTATGCGTATCAGCTCAAGCAACTGGATTATACGCGCGTATTTATACGCCCGTATGCGTATAATATTTTGGAAATTTTGGCGTATACGGCGTATACGTGCGTATATTTTTGGGCCTGAAAACAGTAAGAAATCTCGCACTCGAATGAGAAATTTGCCTCTTTGCTTCGAAATTAGACATAACTCACCGAAATCTTACTGTTGGGTGTGTGGTCACGGTCTCTAGTACACGTCCAGCATCCAGCATAATATTAGTTGTCTCGCTTAATGCAAAAATTACATAATTTCATACTCCCTTATCTGACAGAATTTTCGTCATTTGTGCACAAAAATTAGTATTTGCTTGCATTAGGTGTCTCACCTTAAGGAACGCAATGAAAGTATTTTCTAGGCACAAACATGACGTGCAATGGTCAGAATGTTGTGTTGTTGGTGTGGACCCATATATGCCGTATACGCCGTATATATACGCGCATATCTGTATCTCAGTTCAAAATCAAATATACGCTCGTATAAAATACGAGCGTATGCGTATATGCCTAAAATTATACGCGTGTATTGTATATGATACGCGTGGAGCCCTACATGGACGTAAGTAAAAATATTGAAGATGCGACAGTGAAACGATACACGGTGTAGCGCACTGGCTCCTCCTGTGCCAGTACACTCATACTATGGCTCCCTCTTACTGCAGATACCATATCCCAGCACTGCCGACACCTGAGAGTGTGAGGGCACACTCCTATTGCACTCGGGACATCATTTGAGCACGTTTCCACTGATTCTAGTACACGTACTGTACTGCGGCGCCCTCCTATGACCCAGATCGATCCGCCGATGGCTCCCTGACACTCAGACAGGTCCGCCGACAGCTCCTACCCAGCACCAGGCACTATAGGACACATCCCTCAGTGACTACGTGCCGCCGATTTTATGATTTACCATACGTACAGCCGTGCGGCGACTCTGGATGCCTCCGAGTCGGCCCCCCTTGGTGCCGATCAATGCGGCGGACACTCAGACACCCTCAGGTACCCTCGCCGACGCCTCCTACAGCTTACCAAGCAGTCCCCCATTGTCTAGGGAGCTATATATTGTCATATGTGCTTACATGCCTCATTACGATGTATCTGCCACCAGTCCGACAGTCCCCCACAGCACTGCCGCTCCGGCCACTCATATTAGTCACTAGGGATCGCCCACACTCTGTATTGAGTGCCGCCGATGCATCGGACACCTCAGGGACATCGGCTGATGCGCCCTTTGTCTCATATACGCGATATCAGCCTCCGATCATCGGTTCCGATGTTTCCCGACTTCCCCCTGACGCGGCGGCCCCCATTAGACCATGTATGGAAGGTAGGCATGTGGTACATTGGCGTGCCAAGCCCCCGACTCGCGCCGCCAAGCCCAACTCCGCCGGCGCCCGTGTTATTGCAGATACTCAATATTTCATGTGATTGGATGCCCCCCTCACGTTGCTGCTCTCAGATTTCACCTGGGCGCTCCGGCAGCGGCCCTTGGCGACCCAAATGACTCAGGAGATGTTGTCAGACAGTAGGACATGTCGGCGACAGCAGTAGAGTATATATAGAGCTTATACTAGCTTGTAGACGAAAGGAAAGAAAGCCTAGCGAGGATTCCAAGCCGAGCAGGGATTCCAAGCCTAGCAAGGATTCCAAGAGCATGTACCAGACCGAGCGCCAGAGTTCGAGATATCCCTCACTCTGAGTCTCCCCTCATGTACTGAGCCTCCCCCTTGACTATATACTATCCTTGACATCTCCTCTTGTTTGACTCCACATTCTACTTGCCTTCGCCGCCTCCGGTACGCCTCTGCCGCTCTGACGTTCAGTGATCCGGCGCCCCTCTATTCGACGTCGGCGACCCTTCGGCGACCCAGGCTTCTCATCAGACTCCCCTTCGGCGTCCTTTCCAGCCTTTCACTCCAGTTTATCCCATATATTGATCTTATACGGTCTTTTCCTTTCATCTATCGCGTTTACGCTACTGCGGCAGATTCCTGCGGCCTCCCCCTCAGTGCGGCACCCCTCTATTCGACGTCGGCGGCCATCCGACGACCCAGGCATCCTATCAGACGACCCAGCGGCGCCTTCTCCAGCCACTCACTCCATTTTATCCTTTATATTCATCTTATACGCTTCATACCTTCCTGTGGCTGAGTTTATACCACGTCGGCAGCCTCTTGTGATCCCCCCTTTTGAGCGGTGGCCCTATTATCCTATTCCCTTTATCCAGCGGCATCCTTAGACCCATCCATTACGTCTCCGACGGTTCCTGGCACCTGCCGGGTAGTAGGTCTTTGAGAGTCTGATAGCGTCGGCATCCCATTTTTGGAGGTTCCTTCATACATTCAGCACCCTTAGTAGGACGGACATCTGTAGCACCTTCAGATATGACACCGCCGACCGACAACGGTATCCAGGATATAAATCTAAAGGAAGCGCAGGGAAATGGGCCGATTCGTGCAGCAATCGAAGTAGATTCTGTGCTTAGGAAGGAAGGACAAATTTGCCCTATAAAAAAGGCCCAAATAAGCTGCTAAGAGCCTGTTTGGTACTGTGGATAAGGGCGGATAGCTTATTCTTGGGTTAAAATTGTGAGATCCGGACTTTCCCCATTATGAGGTAATGCTGGTCGGCTGCAGTCGGCATGTGTTAATCACACTATGACAAAGCTGATCGACGCGATTGTCATATTTGGATTCATAGCTCTAAACACTTAACAGTAGCTTGTACTTAACTTTCATTGGGATATATACTGAGTACAACATTTTCCATGAAAGTATGCAAGCCGAATGGCATATTTACCTTCTCTATTTACCTTCTCTATGATTTGTTGTAAAGGCATGACTGAGGGAGATCCCTGCCATTTCTGGATCGGAAGGGTACGGATTTGAAAAATATGGGATGATTACATCAACTAAACAAATAAAACCAAATAACCAAGGGAGACTCCGGATCTCACGATATTAACCCAAGGATAAGCTATCCGCCCTTATCCGCGGTACCAAACAGGCTCTAAGTAAATAAATATCTACTATGGCAGTTGTGACTCGTGATGAAGAAAGATCCGAGTCACGTTTGAAGTTATCGACGTCGACGCATTCTGTCTTTCGCCCACAACTTTACTCAGTTCATTTCCTCACAATCGTGCAGTCTTTACTCCCTGAACATATCCAAAGCCTCATTCAGCAGCCAGATGTAACAAATCCAAGACCTTTTTCACAAAAGAGCTGGGCTCAACTTCCGGAGTGGGTTACGACAGTGCTCGGAGAAGATGCACGCATCTTGTTCGGCCAAGTTAGTGTAAACGGCACTTTCGCTCAGGCCTCGTGGTTGGTAGCAGGGTCTCAAAACTTGCAGCTCAAGTTGGACTTTCATGCCGAGACTCGTGTCGACGACATCGGCAACCTTGACGAGGAGCGTTCATTCGATGCAGCTCGTGACCACCTTGCTTCAATTCTCATGAGCACAGATCGCGATCCTCAGGAGGTCTGGGCGCAAGGCAGGCTCAATGAGTACGGAGTATGCTCTGTTCAATATGCGGACATCATTTCTGGTGGTCGTGTTGTCCTTGTCTCTGGCAATGCTGTCGTCGACATACGCGGCGCATCCTCAACCAACGCTTTACTCCCCCTGGTCCATGCTCTTCTCACTCACACAACCGTCGAAAGTCCTGCCCCTCGTGCAGTACCATCTGTCTTGGACTACTTCGTTGAAGTTCCGGAAATGAGCCGAGGAGATGCTGATCATATAGTGAAGGGTACAGACGTTGAATTCTGCATTCACTGCGACGTGGATGCCCGTATTGCCACAGCAAGTGCGCACGTTGCCGACTATGGTATACTGTTCAACAAATGCGACGTCGTAGATGTGGAGGGTGGGAAAAGCTCCACATCACTCGCGAGCTGGGTGCCCACGAAGTGGAGCTCTACTTTGCGGAATGGTCAACGATGGTGTGCGGGACGAAGAAGATTACAGTTGTCGTGGTTCCCGATGCAGATGAAGGGGAGAATTGATCCGTGGCTGTTCGTGAGGCTGCATTGTATCGGAAGAACAAGAAGGATGAGATATAAGATGTTGTTGTCCTGACGGAGAGATGGGTTAACCTTGTTCATATCGGAGCGTGACAGCGCGCTTGAGATACGTGTCTTGCCTCTATGAGGGTAGTTCCAAGAAGTCTTCGGTAGAGAAAGTGATCGTCTCGGTCTCCCCAGCTTGCAAAACTGAACTTTTATCCTTTTATTTTTGGTACAAGCTGAACCGCAAACACGTAGATTAGATTTTGTAATTGCTTTGCTCAGAGCCATTTTTTAGCAACTCATGTATTTATGTAACGATTACGTTGAGGTGGAATGAACAAGGCAAGCACGCGGTTCTTCGTTACATATCACAGAGTTTCTGATCCAAAGACAGAGTCACACGCTTACGAGTTGTGGCACACGTGACGTGATTCAACTTGACGTTGAGTCTGACCATTGACCACAACCTTTTACAAATGAGCTTGGATTTGAACTGCGTCGTCCTACATCCCAAATGTGCACTATGCGTAGTAACGGTATATCACAACGATTATACTGTCGGCCGTGTTCGAAGCGGTATCTATGACCGCTTTGGACAAATCTTCAAGAAGTCTAAAATCGCGAAGCATGAACTTGTTCCATTTACTACTGTGAGTCCATCGTCGTCTGTTGTTGGCTGACTAGTACTGAGTCGTTGGCACCGTGTAAGCCTAAGAAGATCAGAGTAGATCCTTGCGGTGATCTGGCAGAGCGCGTTGAAGCCAAGTTTGAGAATGTTGAAAATTGGACACGACGGGACGTAACGGAGGAGACAGTTCAGGACATTCTCGGAGAAGGCAAATTTGACACGGACTTGGTTCATTTGGTGTTTGCCATAAAACAAAGCAGTAGGCCATTCCATCCTTCAAGTTATCAGCTCCCCATCATACTCATCGGCCCGAGCAGTTATCAGATCCCCGTCGGAGATTACGCCATTCGTTCATCTCGTCTTACAAAACAAGTACCACCAACATTTCACTTTTACTATCCGTCGGCGTCATCACTCTACTAAACCGGCTTGGACATCCGTGTTTCAACTGAATCAGTATCTTGAAAGCACGACGCGCCCACAATTCATCAAGGATCTAGTGGAATCGCCGAGGCGGACAGTAGACAATGATCTGCATTTTCCGCGCTTGTTTGTTCTCAACTAGAGTCACTGGCTTTTCCTGTTTGCTAATTTTCCCTTCATAGCTTTGAGGCTACGTTTGAAAAGTCTATACCCAGTGACGACCGCGTAGCGATTATTCAAAAGCTTTTCAGCACCGTAAACGATGCTCTTCCGTACACAGACGAGCGTATTGAGATTTGCCATTTCATTCAAGCCATGTGCACAACTTTCAGCCTTGATGTAATCCAATTCAAACTCGATAAACAGGTGGCGCGTATCCTCGTATTCAATAATTTTAGAGCATACTGGGAGAGGCATGTTGACGGCGGCGAATGCGAATTGTGAGTAATTTGATCGTATCACCATATGTATCTCATCTTGTGCTGTAGCGAAAAAGAATTTGCATTCCCTCTTATCGTAGAAGAAGTTGATGTAAACCGTAATTTCGAGGGCAATTGTCAGTACCAGCCTCGACCTGATGCTGCATTCTGCAAGCACGGGTTTCCTCGCTTCATAGCCGAATTTGACTCGAGCAATGATAAACAAGACTTAAACCGACTCTATGTCCAAATGGCTTGTTCGCTACGTCTAGGGCTTGCCTTACGGGACGAAACTTCTAGCAATGAGAGCTCGTTTTTCCTCATGGGCGCGTTCTTCACACAACAGTGGACTATACATCGCTTATTTGCCCACACCGGTGAGAACGGGAATGTGCGTCTGATGACATATTACATTCTTGTGCATTCAACCATTGACCCATCCGTTTCCTAGGTTTATTTCAACAGACAAGTATTCCAGATGAACAATGCTTCCGAATTTTCGAGCTTCCTGTTTGAGTTTTACAACTACGCAAGACATGTTGAGGACGACATCAGACTCTGTGACAACAAGGAGATCATCGCAGCTTTGGGTCAGAGCATCAACGTAGAATACACTCAGAATCTTCACACTAAAAGCCGTCCTCTTCTGGAAGCAAGTCAAGATGAAACATATCAAGGTACAAAGCGAAGTTCCGATACAGGCAATTGTGTCGTGATGATGGACGCGCTCGAGAAGTCGAATTATGCGGTGCATGAGCAGTATTTTGACGACGAATATGAGCCCTTTGTAAAGGCAAGTGCAGGAAAAATATTGCTGGTTATGAAGCTAAGAGAAGGAAACAGTTACCAGAGCATGTAACAGGGGCGACGGCTCCCAGCGGGGCGTCGGTTATCGCGAAGCTTCTTCGCAAAGACTCCAATGAACTGTCTTTCCTTCGGGAGCTATCGACTCGAAAGTCTCCGCACAACCATGTTATCCCTTTGCTTGCTACGATCCAATCAAGTTCAGGACCATTGATCATTCTTCCTCGGGCGAAAGCTCTCTCGACCAATTTTATGCATCTTACTTTCAAGAATGAACTCAGAGGCGAAGTCTGGCACATGAGCCGTCAGCTTGTCGAAGGCATTGCTTTTCTGCACAGGCTGAAGATCGCGCACTTGAACATTAATCCTGAAAATCTTGTCTACAGCTTCATGTCGAGGCGTCTTTATATCATTGACTTTGATCTCGCGATGCGCTGCAAGGATGTGGAGGAGATGATCGAAATGTCCTGCGGGACTTCCGAATGGAGCGCTCCGGAAGTCGTTCTCGACGATGATAAGCCGATGCGCGCGTTGAACCCTATCAGGGCAGACTTATGGTCTTGCGGTAGGGTGCTTCGATTCTTTGCTGAGGCAACCGACGAGAAGGAAAAAGACGGGGACGTAATGTTACTCTCGGATCTGCTGATGGACAGCGAGCCGAGACGGCGGCCTTTGCTGCATGAAGTGGTGGATGAAGAACCGTACTTCTGGACATCTCGACGTCTCATTCATGCTCTCAAGAGTCAAGTCAGTAGTGACAAAGCTCAAGAGACTGCTCTGGAAGGTTCTAAGCTGAAGAGAACTCGTGATGACGCAGATCAGTTGAGTGAAGAAGGTTCGGCTTCGGAAGTCGACTCGAAAGTTCAGACTTCTCGGTTTTAGCCTCCACTCGTGTGTAGGATTCCGTGGACAAAGCTGATGATTTAATGTACTTTGCACAGTCAATGGCACAATAGACAGGACAACAAACTGCTTCATAAAACGAACGCAATAAGGTTATCGATGGTACTAGCATAAAAACCATGCGGAAAAGAGCGGAGATATAGGTAGTCTGTAAAACGGGATTTAAAAAAAGCGATAAAAGAACAGTAATGACCGGCAAGAGCTCGATATTTCCTAAAAGGCAACAGACATGAACATAAGGTAAAATATTGAAGATGCGATAGCGAAACGATACACGGTATCCAGGGTATAAAACCAAAGAAACAGAAAAAAAGAGGGGCCGACGTGTGCAACACTCGAGGTTTTAAAATGAACAAGATCCGGCATATAGTACGGAAGGACAAAATCACCCTAGGAAAAATCCAGAGCACGAAACTAAGACTCCTCTTCCTCTTCTAACACGTTATGTAAGGGTGCTCCGTGAACGTACCGTCCCGGGCTAGACCGGCCGAGTTCAGAGAACGTATACGGTGCGCCAGGTTCCAGAGCCTGAATGTCAACGCTCTCGTCGTCATCTTCTAAATCAGGCGATGGGTCTCGTCCTTGAACAGGAAAGGGTGTGGTTGATACTGTAGGTGCAGGTTTCTCACCATTGCCCTCCTCTTGAGGAAGCGAGGACGAACGGACGGGAATTCGCGAAGGCTTCTGAATATTCAGAGGAGCTGTTGATGACGTGTTCTGCTGCCGCTCACGCTCTCGATACATCTCGATAAGACTCGCAGTCTTACTTTGAGTTGTAGGCTTTGTGTTCAGATCGTCTTTCCCGAGATTTATGTCCGTGCGACCGGGTGTCGTGTCAGGAGCTGCAGGCACATCGACATCGGCGTCTGAATAGGGCGGCTCTCCGTCTCCGATTGAGGTGGTAGGCTCGAAATCGCCTTCACTGTATACAGAATCTCCGTATCCGGAGGTTGTTGAATGACGCGGCTCATCATAATTGACAGGACGGCGCTCCGGATGGAGGTCGAAGTAATTTAAACGTCGCTTTGGTGGAGACTGCGTTAAGCCATTTTCGTAGTCCGCGTCAATTATTGCATAACCATGTCCACGACTGTTGCCATTACCATTGACATCGCCAGGTAGCACAGTCTGATTCCGGTTCCCCTCGTCATCGGACGTCGGTGAAGGATGACGGACAGCCGCTAATGCCTGCGCAACTTCCATACTCGCTAGTTCGGGATCTGAGCGTCCCGCGCCTGCAGAAGTACCCACACCCAAAGTTCTTAATGTGCCAGTTCCACGCGGTCTCATTTCTGCATCTTGGTTGGCCATACGTTTCCCGCCACTTGCAACTAGTATATCAACCCATGCATCGTCCTTGCTCATTCGCTTCTCCTTTGTGTTCTTTCTCCTTGCACCAGCCGGCCCCGCCTTGCTGCCTTCCGCACTACTTCGCCCATTCAATTCGTCGTCGCTATAACTTGCGAGACGAGTGTCGAAGTCGACTGTTTCGTATTCCGACGGGATGATACCACGGTTCTCGCGGCTTCCTGGAAACCGAAATCGAGGTTTACGAAGCGAAGCTGGTGAGAAGGGAGATGATGTACGAGCCTGAACGGGAGACTCGTTTGATTTAAATGGGGGCGGAGGTCCAACTGTTGTGCCTGACACAGGAGACATGGGATACTGCGCGCTCGACATCGACATCTTCGGTTCCTGAGTAGGCGTATCAACGCGTAAAGGGCCACCAGCAGCGTGGCCCACGGTAGCAGAGCTGCCCAGAGACAGCATTTTCGTCGTGCTCATACTTCCACCAGCCAGCAGCCTTTCAAACTCTGCCTCCCTAGCATTTGGGCTTTTGGGTACCGTTCCTATAGCATAGGGCCTTCCATTGAGCGTCGCTGCCTGCTTCCACTGTTTTCCAGTGCCCTTCTTTGGTGACAGAAGCGATGCGATTCCAAAGCCCCTACGAATGTTAGGCTTTGTTCCTTGACTCAGTAAGGAGCTGCGATACTCAGCGGGAACGAACTCTTCAAACAGGAGCAAGGTGGACGATGTACGCGGATCATTGGCATCGGCCGTGGACGTGAGTGATAGAGATGGAGATGTCGCACTAGACTCGGAACGAGACGTCGGAAGAGACTTGAATTCCACCTGGAGACGTAATCAGACAAGGAGAAAAGAAAAATAAAACAAGAAAAGTAAGCATGATACCCACCAGTGCCCAGTTGCATTCTCTGAACGTCGTCTCAGTGCGGTCTATCCAACCTCCACCGTACAATATGTCACAGAAAACATCCAAAAAGCCGTCCTCGATCACATCCTCTCTTCCATCCATGATAGGAGCCGTGTCCCAACCGAAAGGTGGGAGAGCCTTTTGAATATTTTTCTTTAGTTTTCTGTGCACCTCTTTTTCATGCTGTGGCCATTGTTGCACAGTCTGCTGAAGGGGAGGGGAAAACTGGAGCGTCTGACTGAAACCCGCATCACTTCGACTGAAACCGGCCGTACTGAAATCATTCCAGGTCAGGGTCTGGCGCTTCGCAGCACGAGCATTGCGTGCGCTCTCGGTGAGATCGAACTGAAGAGCAGATGGAGCCACGTCTCCGAAACCGATCATCGAGAATTCGCCCCATTTCATATCTGTCAAACTACGAAATTTCGCTTCCTCAACGGGATCATCAAATAGCGATGAGCGGGTGCTAGCTGACGAACTCGTAGTAGATAGAGGAGGCGTTGAGAGTGGTGAGGAGGGCGCAGCTGGCACGATCGAGGTCGATGGATGGAATCCAGGGGGGAGATCAAGCTTCTTTCTGTACGTATCCGAGTAACGAGGGTCGAGACGTGAACCATCACGCTTTTCCGGAGCTATGCGGCCCCATTCCTTACTGTTACGCACGGCCGCACCTTCTGGACCTTTGGCCCAAGCTGCGCAGGTTCTGACCAAATCCTCCGAGTAAAGGCGGGCATTCCTCCGTATGCTAGCAACACGACGTGTGCGAGCGCCGAGTCTTGGCCTTTCAAAGGAGTCAATTGGCGCTAAGGTGGCTGGATATCCTTGTACCCAACTAATAAGCCGCCGCGGAGGAGGAGCACTGGGCGGTGCATCGGAAATCTGTAGACGCACATAGGAAAGCAGAAGGTGCTCGGTGACGTGGGCAGACCGTAAATATGCGGTATAAGCTGAATGGAAACTTGCTGTGGGCAAACCGAACAAGAGTGGTCCGAACAAGCTCGCGAGGGTAGCCGGTGTGAGACCCGAGCTCGTTGAATTTGCAAGTAGACGCGAGAATAACGAAAAGAGCGTGAGGATGAGGCTACGAAGCTGCGGATGCAATAGACCCACGAAACTCGAGAACTCTGCCTTTCTGAAGTTTCCGGCTTGCTCGACATGACGCCAACGCAGATAGGCTTCCCAGTCAAGAATCCCACGAAATTCCATTCCACTGACGATGCGTATCGGCCGAGCGAGACCCCATCGAAGGAAAGAAGCAAGCGCATGCGGGTTTGCAAAGCGTATCTCTTCGCGTATGTCGGGGGTACGAAGGAAAGCATCAATAAGCCGACGAACGTAACTCGCGTTAAGGTCGAGGGCCGTATTCGAAAACAGAAACGGTGTTGTCAGACCACGCTGAATGATCTCATCGGCAACGACCTTGACGAGTCGCTCAAGGTCCTCGATAGAAAGCACGATATTTGCTTCGTGTCCAAGGTAACCTAAGGGGCGAGAGGCGCAAAGGACAACGGTGAGCCGGCAAGAATTGGCGACAAAAGACTTGAGAAGACATTACCATACACTCTTCCACCCGCCTCGTCCTGCGGGCTGTTCAGACTGGTTGGGAGGAACCCGTCCTCCACCTCTGTATCAAGCTCATAATCTGCGACGCTGGTATGAGTTGCTCGCTTCGACTGGGAAAGAGACTGAGAACGCTTGTCCTTGAGCGGAAGCGGGGGCGCGCCGGCGCCGCGACTCGAAACACGACCAAACTCGTCGGGAGGGTGCGCTGCAGCTGTAGCCGCTGCCGCCGTTGCCGCCGCTTTGGCAGTCTTCGAGGACGTTGTGCGAGCTCTTGAGAATAAGGAGGGCATGGCCTGTGGAAGAGAGGAGGAGCTGGTACGGGCGGCGGCTTTGAGTGCAGAATTATCTAATCAATTTAATCAGGTCATCAGCTCCCACATCTATGAGGACATCCGAACAACAGTACTACCGCCGGCCGCACTCGATTTCTCGATACTCAGCATGTCGTCTAGCCTGCATCCAAGCGATAATTTCACCCGTCGATGTCTTGTCTTCGTCGCGGGTCACGCAAGGATCGTTCCGCACAACACAATCCGTTGCTATGTCCACACAACCTCCTTTTCCCGTCGCTATTCGCTTGGCCTTCGAGTTCTTTCGTACCTAATAATAATATTAATGTTGCCGTGATGATTTTCCTTCTGGCTTCTAATCCTTTAGACTTCTGGAATCCAAACATAGTCAAATCGTTCCGTCTGTCTCGCAAGCTCAGAACATCGCATCCGAGTCCATTACGTACCTGCTCACAAGTCTGGGCAGGCGTTAGTGAGCAGCACCTTCCGCTTAATGATCCAAACTCTTTGTCCAATGACGACATGTGTACTCGTGGTCTCTTGTAACTATTCCAGATCCCAGATACTTACAATAGATTCGTGTCTTTTCGCGCCTCGTGAAGCTACCTGTTCAAAGGTCTCTCCATCGAATGCTCCGGGATTAGTGCGGGAGGCGTAGGCGATTCTGTATCGGGGAACGTCCGTCTAGTTAATGTCTTTGGGGGAAAAAATGTTAACCCTAATCATCTGCGCATCAGATAGATACATGAGAGAGCTTAGTTCTCGTCCTTGATAACAGTTTAAATGCACTGATAATTCAATGACACCTCACAAGCCTGGCGTTTCGGTTGTTTATTCAGGAACTGCGACTTCTTCTATTCGCTACTCTTCTTGGCATAGTATTCTTCGAAGTCAAATCAAATCAACAAATTCTATCTCGCACCACCATTGGACCATTGGGTGATCAGTTGCATTTGCAGGACCACACTCCTCCGAGGAAGCAACGCACGCTGCCCTATTCCTGACCGGTACTTGGTGCCTAATTCGCGTAGTATGTGTAGGCCCATTTTACCCTCTATTTGGTGAAGACCGCGGCACTCACGTCGTCACGATGCGCAATTGACCTGCAAGCCACCCTGGTAGCTATCACAGACATTAAAACATCCATTTCCTTATGGTCTGTCGTAGCGCAAGTCGTACTGACGATTGTCCACACTACAAAACTGCTCGAAAGAAATCTCCAGGGCAAATTCAGAGGGTTTACAACAGGCGCAGTTGCCAGACCGACCGCATTCGTTCTGCAGATCGGCTGAGACGTCCGTGATGCTCGCAAGTGCAAGAAGTGCAGAGGACAGTGAAGGGAGACAAACCAAAGACTTGAACATAAGGAGTGCACAGTGGGTCCAAATGTTTTCTCTGTCTGAGAAATCTGATGGTCGACCCTACGAAAAGTTATACACTCCTGGCTGCAAACTCTGTGACCTGTACAGTGTTTGAAACATCGAACGGTCTCGTTAAGCCTGCTCCCGCCGATGAACTAGGTTGTCTTTGCAGAAAAGTATCGGACTACATACCGATTGAACGGGTACACATAACCGCGGGAAGCGGAGTTCGTCAACCTTCATTATGTTTTATTGTGAACCTTGGCTTTGTTCTGAAGTGCTGCTACCTATGATTCGTGTATGGCGAGATATCTTCCATTTTCTTACAAGCCTTGTAGATTCATTTCCTTTTGTCTTGCATGGAAAATATGAAAATCATTCAAATAAAAAACCGAGGTACATGTACAGTTAAGGTTCGAAAAAAAAACCACTTGTTCATATGCAGCAATGGAAATTTCTTGCCCAATCTATCACAACGACAGCGAACCTCTCTTCTGAGAAGGAAATTGGGACGGTGAGGTCCTTCCTAACCTAATGTTATCCGGGTGGATATCTACTTCGATGCAATCGGACCTGTCTGAGAGGGAGGACAATTCGAAGGAAGAATCCGATGAAGAGGAAGATTCGGAACTTGCAGAGCGGGCTATCGCTGCGCAAGGCTCCTTAAGAAGCTTTGGTACCAAATCCCCTTCGTTCCCACTGCTGGCATCTTCGCGAGGCCTTTTTAACCTATTAAAGCCCGGAATCGTCACCTGAACTTTGTTCTCATCAGGTTGGCAACCTAAGGCCTGAAGAAGCTGTTCAGTCGTCCAGGAAACGGATTCTTCATTCACTACTTCGTGAAGCAGGGGACGATGTCTCGGCTCCCTGTCAACTAGCTTGCTGATGAGATGCCTGAAGCTCGAGTTTCTAGCCTCTTTCCCCATCATTCCGGAGATGTTTTGGAGGACCCTGCCACAGGACCACAGATCCGCCCGTATAGGACTAAATGCGCGCCGCGGCTTATCGGCGTCAAGAACGATTTCTGGAGCACTCCATCCAGAGGTCCCGCATGACCTTTCGACCATCTCATCAACATCTTTGCACTTCATGGCGACATCAAAGTCGATAATGAGGAGTCTCCCAGTATCGAAGGAACAGATGAGATTGTCGGGCTTGATGTCCAAGTGCGCAATCTTCTGCGCATGGAGGAAGGCAACACCTTGAATCAGCTCGCGGCTTAATCGCTCAGGGTTCAATCGCTCAGGTTTGTCCTTATGAATTTCCCAAAGGATAGGAAGACAGCTCCCTCTTTCGAGAATGAGCAAAGGTCCCAGTTTCGACATGACCGTGTCGAACAAAGGAATGGCATGGTTAAGCGGACTTTTTTGCTCGGAGAGCTCTTCGAGGAGGATGCCCTCATCGGACCGTTTGCGAACGAGTTTCACGATAAGTTGTTTTCCCTTGAGATCTCTTGCCTCCGCGATATGATCCGGTAACTGCGTATATCCGTCAGTACGAAACAAAGGGGAAGTGCTTAAACACTTGCATCAATGTAGGGCGCGAATTCATCGGATTCTTCTAGCGCGTAATCCGATCCCTGTAGCGCGTCCACCATCGCGGTGCGGATGTCCAAACCTTCGGATCGCTTTGAACCCGATTTTTCTCCGTGGTTTGCGCGTCTGCTATTACCCTTGGATTTGTCCCCGCCTCCGGAATCATTTAAGCGGTCCATCGTAGAGAGACTCTTTTTAATATTTCCACCAATAGTAATGGCGATATTCTTCATATTCGGTCCCGGTCCATCAAAGGTGGATATATTCTTGATAGAGAATGCGTAATTGTAGAATTCGCGTAGGAAGTGCGTCAACTGGAAAGGGTTTCTCGCATCGAAAGTTTGGCGGTTCCGGCAGACCTGGAAATAGACGCCTGAGTCAGAAACAACGCAAACAAATGTCTCTAAACGCACTTTATTCTCATCATCCATAAAGAAGAGATAGCGAACTATCTCCCATTCTTCGCCAAAGAACACGGCCATGGCGACAACATTCTTGTCTTTGATGTCACCGTTCTTTCTGAGTTGTTCCATGAGGCGGAGCACGCACGCCGCGTAGACGTTGAGGCGATATTCGTCTTGTCTCTTACAATGAGAATCAATTTCGACAAGAAAACGAGGCACATCGTGCTCCAAGAAGGTAGCATCGGGTCGTGGTATCCATTTGCGCATGTCGTTCCCATTCCCGACAACACCGACAATAGGGAAAGGAATCGATTTATTGCTATGCGATGGATCAGATTATGCTCGGTGTCATGACCAGCTACTCACTAAACGCAGTCCGGCTCAACAACCACGTTCCGCCAGAATGCCTCAAACCATGTAAGTACCAGGCGTCCCACTTCCTCCCCCGTAAACTTTCCATTCGCCCTCGGAGATACTATGCCGGCGGCGGCAAAAGCGAAATGAGCCAACTCAAGATTCCAAGCCACATAAGGAGTTGCATTGGCTGCCTCGCTAAAGAGGTTATTGAACACGCTGGCAAATTCGTTGGCCTCTCCTTGCCTTTCCGGGAGTCGAGGAAGAAGTCTGAAAATGGCAGAGAGCAATAGATCTGACTCTTCGTCTGGCGCAGATCTCGACATGTCGACTATATCCTTGACAAATTGCGGGAGGTCTCTATCTCGATTGAATTGATTCCGTTCGATAACCAGCCGCCAATCCAGACTGGAAGAATCAGCGGTATATAGTTTAAAGGAGACGCTTTCGCGCAGCGGGTTATCCTCAGAACTGACAAGGGTAAAGAGGTCTAGGTCTTGATCCGTAGCTGCAGTTGAATAGTTTAATCAGCTTTGTGCCAACACCTAATCGATACTGCTTATCACTCACAGTAAAAGCTGTCACGAACTGAGGACGTTTAGAATTGATTGTTAGTTGTACGGAGCATCCCAGAAATGAAAGAATACACACTTGCGTCGGTAATCCCGATCACGTCTATCTTTCCTTCCTTTGCATATGACCCAGAAGGAAAGTAGTATCGTAGGGTAAGCTCCGGTTCCATGTCTCTTTCATCCTCTTCGCTCAATTCTCTTGCCTCTATCTTTGACCGCTCATACTTGGATAGCCAGTCGCAAGTCTGCTTATAGCGCGCCCTTTTAGCTTGATCTCTCTTTCCCGAAAGGTACAGAGGCAGCTCGCCGCACTTAAAGGGGGTAAGCAAGGCATAAAGTTCGCAGGAGATGGACAAATTACTTTGTAGAGATAGATTTCTTGAGATCCTACGTATTTCTTGAATGCACGATGACCAGCGACCGCTTCTATCAGGTCTGCAACATATGCGTCTGGCGATATACGGATAGGACAGCAGGTTCCTTTTTCGTCGACAGGGATGTAGACCATATATGGGACATTGTCCCTGGATGAAGCTTCAGAATGTGTGTCCAAATGATCAACAGATTCCGTAGTTGGTGGATTGGACGGCATAATTGGATGTGGATTGCAGATGTGGTAGCAGCTGAAGCTGCGTGACGACGCGTCGTGGTCACGTGGTGAATGCCGTAAGTAACCCGCGACTGTTCCCACGACCCATGCCGCACCCGGCAATGCATGTAATGTACTTGTGGCTGGCTGCAGGGAGCAAGCAAGGCTGGGCACGGGTGTTATATAAGGTAGGGAAAGTATAAACTCGACTAGCTGTCACATGTGACTGATGACCCTGAAAGTCCCTGATCTAGCCCAATTAGGAAGGACCCTAGCGGCAAAAATCTCGAGGTCAGATATCCCGGTAGTTGTTGAACACCAAAATATCATAGCATTTGCCTGCCAATGTGTCTTAATGTATGATAGAATGCTTTTTATGATGTTTAAGCAAGTCTATGCTGAGTTCCAAGCACCCACGGAATCCATAAGAAATGACTCTTACTAATAATGGTTAACTAAGCATAAAATTACTATATATAGGCTGTACTAGTCATTCGGAGTTTTCCGGGAAGCGGCAAAAATCCAGAGGTCAAAATTTCAAAAATTTCTGAAACTTCACCAGGATGATGGAAAATGAATTCTGAGCCATTTGGTGCAAAAAAACTTGTTTCCTTAATTGGTCGGCCAAATCTTAGTATTTCGGAAATTTAAAAACATATATCTGTAGGTATCTACAATCCAAAGACATGTACGCAGGACAAATGTATGCTTCTGAGGTGTGGGAGGCAGAATTAAAGAGTTGTGTTGTTGTGCCAAATGAGGAAGGTCAGGGTCGCATGACGCGCGTCACAGCTAGTCGAGTTTATACTTTCCCTACCTTAACAATAGATATTAATAACGATATTTTGAACATATCTAGCCCGTGCCCAGCCTTGCTTGCCTGCTGTGACGGCCTAAGTAAATAACGTGACTGTCACATCACCTGGATCGTTTGTATCGCTTCACGTGAGTGATCAACATTCGACATGTCACAGCAAGCAATAATTGGTGACTGGCACGGCCTATGTAGATTGTGTGACCAGTCGGAGTTTGAAACCTACCCAAATTTAGTAAGTCACGCCGATCATTGTGTCTCACTTTTTAAATTATGCCTCGCATCACAAACATCTAAGATCTGTCCCTCCCCTGAATCTTATTTTCCAAACTCTAAGTGACCAACAAGCACCAATACACCTTTTCAAAACCTTTCAAGCCATGATATATGTGAAATAGCTTGCCAGAAACAAACAAAATGATGTTATACTAGGGCCCCTATCTCTGTCAAACCTCTGCTTTTGATCAAACTGTTATTCTTGCTTGCCAATATTGATTTCTGGAAATTTTGTGATCTTATAGTAGTAGTCTTTCAACCGGTACCCTTCTGTCACGGAGTCCAAGTGTGTAGTCCGAGACATCTCGATACAGAAGCAATAATGCGAGGCAGAAATGATACGGCATACTGCATGTTCATTTTATCACCATTAAAGTCGGCATTGTACGGAGTGACGGAAAGATTGAGATGAAAGTCTGCATAAATTTGCATTTACTTGGTAAATTGTCGATCTGAAAGCAGAATCCAAGGTCTGACTAGGACAAGATACGCATATATTTTTACTTTGAATAAAGCATTGTTCTTACTCAACGTCTTTGTATGCGCCGTGCAAATGCAAATGACGAAAAGGTTTGTTTATATATATGATCTGTACAGCAAGAGCAATGATTCCCCGTATTGCGACCGTATTACGAGGGCTTCTTTGCCTATCGGGATGCCTGGTCTCACAGTGCGAAAGACTTATATTTTCCTTCTGCGACGGACGATATAGTCTCGCGAGGAATCATGAGAGGTGCTGGAATGCGTTTCGAGCCCTCTCCTCTCTCAGTCACGAACGGTGAACTGATCGCGCAGGACATGCAGCACCGGAAGCAAATCACACTTGCGGAGTACCATAAGCAGCAAGATTACTCCTTCAAACATTGTCTACACATGTCATTTTGGATGATCTATGTTACTACAAACAATATTTCGCGAGGAGGTCCAAGAAAACGGCCTTCTTCTCGCCCTTTCTCGGCATCTTGCTATCAACAGGTACTTTTACTTCCAGAAATTCTGTCCTAAACTTGTCCAACTGATCCTTCAATTCTTTTACGTTCATTTTCTCGATAGCTTCGCGATCGAGTACCAGGTCAAGCTGTCGAATTCGCGCGGCATGGTCTGACTTTTTCTTGTTTCGCATCTCAGTCTTTTGTTCTCTGACGGCAGCCTCCCGTATGTGTTCGTCCACGATCTCAACCCTGAGCTTCCTCTCTTTGCCTTCCTCATCCTCCCTGCGAGCTTGTCTCATCAAGAACAGCGCTTGATCTTTGCTGGAAAGCAATGATTCTATGAATTCCTCAGTATAGTTTCTGCTGTACCTGTAAAGTGAGTTGAATAGTTTTACTGAACTGTGTGGAGCTTGTCGCGAATAGGCTCTATAAGACCCAAGAGCTCCTTCATTCGCATCATTCGTTGCCGGCATCCATACCAGGTCCTTCTCTCCTTCGGTGAGTGTCGCTATTATTCCATCTTTGCTAAATTCTGATGAAAATCTTTCCCAGACGGTTAAAGCTCCAGTTAGGAAGGCCTTGAATAGGTCCTCCAGCTTCGGAAGCTTTTTTTCGGTAATGAGTCTTGTAATTGCTTCAATTGCACTGGGGCGGTCCCAGGATTCATTTCTATCAAGAACAGCTTTGCGAGGCACAGCATTCGTCGCTCACAAGTCTGGGCAGGCGTTAGGGAGCAGCACCTTCCGCTTACAGCCGTTTGCAAAAGTAATGAGAAAAGCCTAAATCACGTGATTTGTTGACACATGTCGTGCCCTTGAACAACAAAAATGAATTGAGTGCTCTATTTCTCGGTCAATACTGCATGTAAAAATATGATATGGCTATGTAAAAACAGTGCTCGAAAATGCGCTTCCAACGGTGTAAGAATGTATGAGAAATATAGTGTGTACATGACAGAACAAAACAGACAACCTTGTCAACCCATCCCTCACAACCATCCCTCAGGCCATTGAAAAATCACCACTCATGAAATACTCCATGTAAAAATATAATTCAGGTGGCATAATTCATGCAAGTGCAGAAGGTATCTGTGTACAAGTTCTTGTGGCAGGCATATTGATAGGCCCTTCAATGGTAGAGTAAGGCAACAGCCATTCATGCCCACTTGCAGAACCCCTCTCCTCAGCCTCCTCGCAGGGCACTAGCACTCATCGTTTCGATTACCAACATGTCAGTACTTGCCCTTCACTGCCTATCCCATCCAGTCGAAGCTCTGAAGAGAAAATGCAGCAGCCTTTGGAGCCAGGTCCGTCAACATCTTCATATTCTTCTTTGCATCTCGAGCCAAAGCGGTCAAAGCAGGCTAAGGAGCCTCAACGACAGATCAGTTAGCTACAATTTGTTGTTATCGCTCAGTACACAGCTCGCATGTACAGATCATATTAAGTACAAGAAGCAATTCACGACTGAAGGCAAACTCTCGATCAAACAAGAGCAGGTGGAACTCGAATCATTGCTACTAAAAGAATACGGTCTGAAACTGCATATGACAGCCAAAATACATGGGAATACAGAGGTAGAATGACATATAGAAGAACAGAATACTTATTCAGATAGGGAGGGAACAAGAAGAGCATGACACAGCAATTCCTGCTGTACACGCATTACAAGGCAAGGCAAATGGAGCCACTGTGTGGTGACCTACCGCAGCGTGCTCTTGGTATACTCAAACAGCCGCAAAAGGGATCAACGTGCCCGCGTAAGAAGTAAGAAGACCGAGTCAAAATAAATAAACACGAAATGAGATCCTTTTGAGTAACGACCGCCAAACTAGACAAAGGAGAGGTGAAGAGGGCATAATTCCGTCCGTGGAGGGCAAGCGATTGTCCGGTCCGTAGTACTTTCGGCCTCCCACAGTGGGAGTGAGGCAAGGCTGGATGGTCCCTCGCCCAGCTCACGTCGCCTTCCCCTTCCCCTTTGAGTCCGTCGTCTTCAGCTCCTGATCCGTCTGAGCAGGGTTAACTGACTCCATCCATTGTAACAGAATAACGTAGTCCAGATTTGTCGTATTCATTCCGTAACGTGTCTGCGCTTCGATGAAATTATTGATTTCCTTCTCCGTGTTGGACGAGGCTCCATCAACTTCATCTTCGTTTGTTTCAAGAGTTTCGACTTTCTCAGTCTCCTGCAAAGCTTTACTGGAATCGAAAACTTCCTGCGAGTCGACGTCTCCTGTACGAGCCTTCTTGATCGTGGTCCACGCGGCTTCCAGCTGCTTGAAGGGTAGCTCGACCTCAAGCGCGCCCGCTTTTATAAGATCATATACACATGAGGATCCAGATATTGCTAGATTCAGTAACTTCTCGTCACTGAGCACTCGCAGGCACCGCTGAAGAACATTAAGCCGATGAGTGCAGCTCCGCTGCTTCTCGAGAGCCTTCTTGATTTCCTTCTCAAAGACTCCCGCGTTTCCCTCTAGGTGGTTTATCAACGCCGAATTGATCAGGGGACATTTGATTTGAGGACTGCTGTCAACCTTGATCCCGGAAGATTCGACATTCGAAATGCCAACAACGATATCTGATTGTCCAAATAGAGTGTTTCAGATTCAGAATTGCTGTGAAATGCTACCTGCCTTAAGTGAAGGGTCCATACCTTCTCTCTCTTGGCGCTTCAGTGGCACAGGAGTCCCTCCAGATGCGCTGCTGGTATGGCCCGCCTGAGAGCGTTGCTGACTAGCATATACCACTTCTTCCACTGTACCACCACGAGAAAGTACTCTAATAAGGTTGTGTTGCTCAGCAAGCGCAGCATTCAGAGATTCAATTTCTGCGCCCGTTTGTTCTGTTTCCTTCTTAACCACGCTATGTTCCCATATTATGAGCGGGGCGAAGAACTTCAAGACGCTGTCGGTTGGCGGTGTCGTATCTGAAGGTGCTACAGATGTCCGTCCTACTAAGGGTGCTGAATGTATGAAGGGACCTCCAAAAATGGGATGCCGACGCTATCAGACTCTCGAAGACCTACTACCCGGCAGGTGCCAGGAACCGTCGGAGATGTAATGGATGGGTCTAGGGATGCCGCTGGATAAAGGGAATAGGATAACAGGACCGCCGCTTGAGAGGGGGGATCACAGGGGGCTGCCGACGTAGCGTAAACACAATAGATGGAGAGAAAGGACCGTATAAGATGAATATATGGACTAAGCTGGAGTGAAAGGCTGGAAAGGGCGCTGCAGGGGTGTATGATAGGAAGGCTGGGTCGCCAGGTGGCCGCCGACGTTGAATAGAGGGGTGCCGGATTGAGGGGGAGGCTGCACAAATCTGCCGAAGTAGCGTAAACGCGATAGATGAAAGGAAAAGACCGTATAAGATCAATAGATGGGATAAACTGGAGTGAAAGGCTGGAAAGGACGCCGAAGGGGAGTCTGATAAGAAGCCTGGGTTGCCGAAGGGTCGCCGATGTCAAATAGAGGGGTGCCGGACAGGTATAAAGTGTGGGGAGGAGGCTCAGGGTTAAATCCCAAGCCCTACTCACTCACTAAACGTCAGAGCGGCAGAGGTGTACCGGAGGCGGTGAAGGCAAGTAGAATGTGGAGTCAAACAAGAGGAGATGTCAAGGATAGTATATAGTCAAGGGGGAGGCTCAGTACATGAGGAGAGACTCAGAGTGAGGGATATCTCGAACTCTGGCGCTCGGTCTGGTACATGCTCTTGGAATCCTTGCTAGGCTTGGAATCCTGTCGTCTACAAGCTAGTATAAGCTCTATATATACTCTACTGCTGTCGCCGACACATCCTACTGTCTGACAACATCTCCTGAGTCATCTGGGTCGCCAAGGGCCGCTGCCGGAGCGCCCAGGTGAAATCTGAGAGCGGCAACGTGAGGGGGGCGTCCAATAGCATGGAATATCGAGTATCTGCAATAATACGGGTGCCAGCGGAGTTGGGCTTGGCGGCGCGAGTCGGTGGCTTGGCACGCTGATGTACCACATGCCTACCTTCCATACATGGTCTAATGGGGGCCGCCGTGTTGGGGGGAAGTCGGGAAACATCGGAACCAATGATCGGAGGCTGATATCGCGTATATGAGACAAAGGGCGCATCAGCCGATGTCCCTGAGGTGTCCGATGCATCGGCGGCACTCAATACAGAGTGTGGGCGATCCCTAGTGACTAATACGAGTGGCCGGAGCGGCAGTGCTGTGGGGGACTGCCGGACTGGTGGCAGATACATCGTAATGAGGCATATAAGCACATATGACACTATATAGCTCCCTAGACAATGGGGGACTGCTTGGTAAGCTGTAGGAGGCGTCGGCGAGGGTACCTGAGGATGTCTGAGTGTCCGCCGCATTGATCGGCGCCAAGGGGGGCCGACTCGGAGGCATCCAGAGTCGCCGCACGGCTGTACGTATGGTAAATCATAAGATCGGCGGCACGTAGTCACTGAGGGATATGTCCTATAGTGCCTGGTGCTGGGTAGGAGCTGTCGGCGGACCTGTCTGAGTGTCGGGGAGCCATCGGCGGATCGATTTGGGTCATAGGAGGGCGCCGCAGTACAGTACGTGTGCTGGAATCAATGGATACGTGCTCAAATGATGTCCCGAGTGCAATAGGAGTGTGCCCTCACACTCTCAGGTGTCGGCAGTGCTGGGATATGGTATCTGCAGTAAGAGGGAGCCATAGTATGAGTGTACTGGCACAGGAGGAGCCAGTGCGCTACAACGCGACCAAAGAATTCCTCGATAGTTTCCATACCGAAATGTCCAATTTCATTACATTGGTGATTGGCTTCCGATCGAAAATCTCCAACAATTGCGGTGTTCAGAAGAGTAGCAAAATACGGACCATTCGGTGAATAATGCTCCTCTTCCAGAAGATAGTGGAAAACAGAGTGACGAGGACGAAACAGGTATGTCCCGTTTGGCCTCGATTGAACGTCGAAGTGGAGGCGGTAATGTTCCGTCAGCTTCAATAAAAACATGTGCCATAGATTGACTGGCATCGCCCATTCCAATTCGCTCAGGAAACCTGTCACATTGAGGAACTTCGGAAGGACAAGCATGAAACCACGCACCACGTCAGATCGCGCCATCGTATACCCACGTCGAACATCTAACAACTTCATGGCTGCATCATTCTGAAAAGAAAGAGAGACTATTAGGTAAGGTAGGAAAGGTGTGTCTAATTGTGAACGAGTCATTTACCCCTAAAGAAGAAGCCTCGAGCATCCTCACATGCTCCACGGTCTCGGAGAGCGCCATCGCAAACTCGGAGATATCCTTTTTCACTGTCGCGGAATGGTCTTTCAACTTCGCACGTTGATCATCCACAGCACTCGCTACGCCATCACAACGCTTATCAAGACGAGTTACATGCTGAGAAAGCCGATGAACGACATCGCATAGCACATCTGTGAGAACCATTATTTGATCAGGAGGATAACCCTCAGCCTCTTCCAGTTTCCTTTTAATCCTCATATGCTGAACAGCCATACCCTTAATGGGGTCTATAGAGCCCGATTTTAGAGGGGCAGGGCAAAACAAGACATGGAACGCACCTTCCCCCTTCGATGCGCCACGGGTTGGGTGGGTTGAGATGTGGGAAACAAATGTCGGCGGGCGGATGTCGCGCCCGCGTATCCCGGTAGCGGGGCGGATGCCGCGCCCGCGTGTCACGGTGGCGGGGCAGCTCTGAGACATAGTGTAAGTGTAGGACATTCTGACTGAACAGTCCAAACTGCTGTGTGGCAAAGGGAGGTGTGTGAGTGTGAGTGTTAGGAGGTGGAGCAGGGGAAGAGAGATATAGGGCGATGCATATGGGCATGCCTTATACTTACTAAGCTGCGACACTGTCGCGAGTTCTTTCTTTGTCTTTGTTTATGTTTATTTCGCCCACTGCCACTGCCAGCATGACGCATGGGGTTCCTATCTCAGATGACCTGCGTCGCGTTATCGTGCACATGTCCACGAACTGTGGACTAGATGTAAAAGGCATTGTTTATCTCACCGCGGTTCCTCGGGCTTCAGTGTATCGGGTCTTGAATGCTTGGAAGCAAACTGGGGAAGAGTGTCTTGCACCCCGTTCGAAATCAGGGCGTCCAAGGGCATTAGACTTCGCTGATACCCAGGTACAACTGAAGAATCGTGATCTCAAAGATGTAACTAACAAGGAACAAGTTTCTTTTGAAAACAGTGACACGTCACAATGATATCTATCTTGATGAACTCAGACAATCGCTCGAAGAAAGATGCGGTGTGAGAGTGTCTGATGCTACCATTTGGAGAACTCTTAACTGGGCAGGCTTTCGAATGAAGGAGGTAATTGTAGCTTATTCGAAAGGGCTGATAAAAAATCAACAATTTAACATAGATCACAAAGCATGCGCAAGAACGCAATGAGTCCCGTCGAGCAGAGTATCGGCTTTGCATCGGAGCAAATTATTCTCCAGAGCAGTTGGTTTTCGTTGATGAAAGTGCGTGTGATCGAAGGACATATTTGCGTGGTAGAGCATGGGCATTAGAGGGAGTTCGCGCATGCCGAAAGCAGGTATTCACGAGGGGAAAATGGTATACTTTCAGAGCTATCTGCACATCACGTCGTTTTCATGCTTCCAGGTATTCCATCCTCCCTGCTATATCTATGAGCGGAATTGTGGAATGCATGATTGTCGAAGGATCATTCAATATGGAGCTTTTTATGGTTTTCATTGAGGACCTTTTGGCCAAAATGAAGCCGTTTCCGGCACCGATGTCTGTCGTTGTTATGGACAATTGTGCCATCCACAAAGCTCCCAAACTTCTCGAGCTTGTCGAAGGAAGGTGATAACTTTTTTCAAATATGTTACTGAAAATTTGTTCACCACTTTCATAGAGGAATGAGGCTCGAATATTTGCCAGCGTATTCTCCCGACTTCAACCCGATCGAGCTAGCTTTCTCACTACTTAAACATAATTTACGTCGCAGTCCGCCGCTGGAGGGGGATGAGGTTCTTGTGTATGAATACCTATATCTTCAAACTTTTGGCACCTCTGCAGCGGATTGTCCAAGTTTCTATCATCAATCAGGCTATCTCTGATTTGGTCCTGACATGGATCCCAAGGAACAAATGCAGTTGAAGCAGTTTTATATATTTCATGCGTAGAAAGAGCTGTTGAAGCCCGAAATGGATTAAATACAGCGAGCGAAAGACAGGAGGAAAGAAACTGTGCACAGCGAACAGAAAGGGAGTACGTCGTGCACATTAAACATCAAACAACTAAAGGAGAAAGCAATGCGACTGCGCCATTTCAATAGGTAGACAACTTTCCATCCCTCTTGACACAAGCAACATCCTCCACCGCATAATCATGAACGCGATTCACCAGTCCTATCGTCACGTCTACCCCTTCCACCTTTGCCAGAGCTTCGATCCTGTCTGTATTCATCCTTGCGATATCATCGATCCTTGTGCAACCATTATTTGAGAACATGGGTGCAAGCTTCAGGTATTCATGGTTATCCCTGCCGTGCTCCAAATCATCTTCGCATGCCTTGAGCCAATCTCCAATAGCCGGGTAGTTCAGTGGTCCTTTGTGCGTAGTAGAAGTTAAAACTTCCTGTGCTACTCTGACGGGTGCCGCATGCGAGTCTACCTGTATCTTGTGGACTCCACCATTAGTAGGAGGCGCTCCCTGATTCATTCTTCCTGGCCTCTTGTAGTCAAGTAATTTTGCTGACATTGACTCTGGGACTTTACTTGCAACTACATGCAACTCCCGCCGTGCCTCATGATGCCCAGTTATCAGATCAGTAAGCGAAGAGAGTCAAACACGAAACTTACGAGTTTTTGCGCATGTTCCAAAATGAGATCGGGGGTATAAACACCGCAAGTACCATTGTATTTCTCGTAACACACGCGGTTGTGCACTGGACAAAACATGGCAGCCTGGATACTCTTCGTAGCCTGAGTGATCTTTTCATCGGCGGAGTCCCTAGCAGAGTATGTAGGGTCAGTCTGTTTCAGTGGCCTACCCCTCGGCGCACCGGCTGCACAGACAGTCGTCTTCGTGGCACCCTATAGCAAATTTACTGAGCAAATGTCATCATTTTCTAGGAAAGTAATTACCTGAAGAGTGTCCAACATGTTGCGAAAAACTATTTCGCATGTAATCTCCTGGTCGCAATTGCGACGTTTGCTCCGTTGATCCTTTACATACCTTCTATATGCACACCAGAACTCCGTAAGTTCATCCGGGTTGGAAAGATATGTAAGGCTCTTCTTCGTCCCTATCTTTGAGCTCCAGGGGGCTTCATACCCGATCTCAACAAGATGATTTGGTCGTTTCATCACTTGGGCAGCCTTCTCTAAGACGTCGGCGTGCTTGTCCAAAGATGATATGGTAACGATTCGTTCTGCCAGTCCGTCGTGGACCTTGACTTTTATCTCTTCAATCTCCGGTCGTTTTGGGGTGCGACGTGTGTTCTTGCCTCTACTCGAGTTTGATGAGACTAGTGATAATTTATCATCTTCATCACAATTAGTATGGATTTCATTCAGCAACAAAAGCATGGTATTTATTACCATCGTCTTCAATTTCCTCAAGATCAGAATCAGACAAAGGGATTGTAGAGTTCGCTATTCCGTCTACAAGGATCTGTGCAAGTATATCGTCCGAAAACTCCTCATCAAAAGTACTGGCATCAGCAGGCCCTCCGCCGGGGGACGGTAAGAAAGTTTTCTTCGGATGAGTATTGATCAGTAACGATGAACAAATAAATTACGTACATCAGAGCCTGGATACCTCCGGAGTTGGATTATGCGGGTCCAATGGTAGAGGTGGTTGTGGAAAATGATTACGTTTGCGAGGCGGTACAATGGACTTCAGAAGAATTAAGACATAAGCAAATTTATGAGATCGGGAATATACCTTATCGTCTGTTTCTCTTTCGGAATCCATAGTGACGACAGCATCTTTCAGCTCTGGGTCAAAATACCCCATTCTACGATGTTCTTGTTGCTTCAGAAGTGATCAATAGCAGATATAAAAGTGGGAAACAAGGCCATCATTACCTGACCATCCCTGTCAGTTCCAGTCCTGTCTTCACAGTGAATTCTCACGGCTTGAACAGCATGCTGCAACAAATATGTCGAAACCAGCGCAAGGTGAAAGAAAAGAAGGAGCATACTTTGGCTTTGTCAACGCAGGAATCAACATTTGAGCCCTGCTGTTCTGGTGCGACTTTGCGAGGGCACCCACGACCACGCTTGACCATAGGGACGTCTTGGGCAGCTGCATTGAGAACCTTCTGAGATGGCTTTGGCCGGCGTCTGCTTCTTACAATCGCTGCCGCAGATAGATTCGAAGACAGCTCGGTAGACATGGTGGGTGAGGGCAAGGGCAAAGGAAAAGAGAAACCAAGAGAAACCGTGACGTTACTGTCTGACACGTGTCCTTTCCGTTCGTCTCTTCTCTTCTTCTCTTACATACTTACGAACCCTCCGCATCACTGGGATGAGAACCCTATCACTTTTATCACCATGTCAGACGAGGTTCGAGTCAGCCGTTACTTTTCATCTTACCACCATCCTGACCTAACCTGGTCCATCGATCTCCTACGATCTCTCTCAACCTCTCCACCCATGGACACAGACACTACAGACACTACAGGACAACAGGATAAAGCTTTGGATTGTACGTGACCTTTGGGATGCTGCATGCTACCCGTTTGGCATTACTAATCAGAGTTATAGTGGCGCTCAAGGACGTCTTGAAGAAGAGAGATGACCTGGTATCACGCTTGTCCTCATCGAAAGGTGAAGCTGGTTCTGCTGCTGTTATCGACAAGGCGGTGGATATGATCGCCAAAATCCATGATCGTGTCCAATTGTTGTCCAGCAAACTTGAAACGAAAGAGAAGGAGATTGAAGAACACGAGGAAGTACTCAAAAAGGTTATCACAATGGTTAAGAGCGATATCGGGGAACAAGCTAAGGTGCTGGAGCAACTCATACAAGTAATGAGACTGTTGGAATCTAAGACACTCAAGGTGAGCATGCCGCATAGCATTCAAGCGCATTTTGTCTAATGTTGTCTTGTTTCTAGTACAAGGGAAGCCACGAGGCTATCGTTGTCCATCGGCACCTTGATGATATTCGTGCTGCCATCGCACAAGGATTCATCCTTGCTATGAGTGATTATTTCATCAGTGATGATCTTGTCAACCGTTACGACCCACAAAAGCGTGAGGTGATATGGTGGAAGTTTACCGATCAGGTTGTCCGGGCGTGGGAGTCCTGTTACCAGTTCCAATGGGACTTCGACAGCAATAAGGATGGTGGCAATGAGTACGTTGAGGATGGTGGCAATGAGTACGCTGAGGATGGTGGCAGTGGGTACGCTGAGGGTGGTGGCAATGAGCACGTTGACGATCGTGGCAACGAGTTCGTTGACAAAGAGCGTCGTTACCAGAGATTTCGAGCAATCCAGGACAAGAGCGTTTTCTCAATTTTAATGAAGGATCTACCTTACAAAGCTCTCTTCGATGCCGGTCATTGTGTATTCATTTGCGACGGTAGAAATTGTGCTGTGCTGGAGTACAAGCAGATTGAAGAAGGGAGTGCAACTCTGGCGAGACAGCTAAGGTTCTTCGCGCCAATCTTTATATGGAAATTCACGGAGACGAAGCGTGACATATTGATGTGGAGCCAGCAGGTGCAATACTTTAAGGATCGAAACAGTTTGCTCCGAAGGACGCTCGAACTCATGGAAGCAGGAGACATTGTGGGAGCGTTAAAGTTCATCGGTGAACAATCCCCACCCAAGGGGCCTGGCAATGAAGTTTCCAATAATGATGGCACTGGGGACAAACTTGCGTTTGGAACAGCGCAAGAGTTACGACGGAAACCTGAGTGGGGCGAAGCACTGGGGGCTTTGCCCCGTTTTTCCCCACCGGGACTGGGAAAGAAGGCACAACTAAAGCGAAAGCCGACCAGCGATGGTAACGCATACAGAGGCTCGCGACCCCGTTTCGAAGCCGACGTGTCAACCTCAATCCGTAGTTATGCCGCTGAAGGGCTCGAGAAGGTCCACTCGACCTATTCGGACGAGGGCCAACTCGCCCAAATTGCTCAGGACCCTCCTGAGAGGACCTCACATCCCCAGGCACTTCAAAGTACCTTGGTGACGCCTGCCTGGCAGCATACCAAAGAAGGGACTGCCCAACAGCAGAGGGAGAACGTTTCACACATGCGAGGGGCTGAAGGTCAACTTGCCAGAGCCAAGAGACAATTCGACATGCTCCAAAAGTGTCTTCATATCCTCCTTTCCGACAATATACTCCATCTTACAGTAACTGGCCCATCGGTATTGAGAAACGCGCTGAACTATCTAGCACACTCCAGGCACGCATACGACAAAGATTACGAGGAGTCCATACGAGATGTCGAACAGTTGGTTGAGAGGGTTCGAAAAGATATCGCCAATAAAGGTTATATGCATCTGTTTGCTGCATTTGACGAGACGCGGCAAGATGGAAAAGAGATTGCACATGGCAAGGAACTTGAAGAGGCACATCGTGTTCTTATGGAGAGTGATTACTTCGCCAAGGACGACGTGTCGACGAAGAAGGAAATTGATATTTTCATCGAAGCGCAGCTACGTTCTGGAATAGATGCGACAAATCCGGACTACGTTATTCTGTTACAATGGATGGAGTCAGCTAACCCTGCTCAGACGGATCAGGAGCCGAAGACGACGGACTCGAAGGCGAAGGCGACGGACTCGAAGGCGAAGGCAAAGGGGAAGGCGATGTGAGCTGGGCGAGGGACCATCCAGCCTTGCCTCACTCCCACTGTGGGAGGCCGAAAGTACTACGGACCGGACAATCGCTTGCCCTCCACGGACGGAATTATGCCCTCTTCACCTCTCCTTTGTCTAGTTTGGCGGTCGTTACTCAAAAGGATCTCATTTCGTGTTTATTTATTTTGACTCGGTCTTCTTACTTCTTACGCGGGCACGTTGATCCCTTTTGCGGCTGTTTGAGTATACCAAGAGCACGCTGCGGTAGGTCACCACACAGTGGCTCCATTTGCCTTGCCTTGTAATGCGTGTACAGCAGGAATTGCTGTGTCATGCTCTTCTTGTTCCCTCCCTATCTGAATAAGTATTCTGTTCTTCTATATGTCATTCTACCTCTGTATTCCCATGTATTTTGGCTGTCATATGCAGTTTCAGACCGTATTCTTTTAGTAGCAATGATTCGAGTTCCACCTGCTCTTGTTTGATCGAGAGTTTGCCTTCAGTCGTGAATTGCTTCTTGTACTTAATATGATCTGTACATGCGAGCTGTGTACTGAGCGATAACAACAAATTGTAGCTAACTGATCTGTCGTTGAGGCTCCTTAGCCTGCTTTGACCGCTTTGGCTCGAGATGCAAAGAAGAATATGAAGATGTTGACGGACCTGGCTCCAAAGGCTGCTGCATTTTCTCTTCAGAGCTTCGACTGGATGGGATAGGCAGTGAAGGGCAAGTACTGACATGTTGGTAATCGAAACGATGAGTGCTAGTGCCCTGCGAGGAGGCTGAGGAGAGGGGTTCTGCAAGTGGGCATGAATGGCTGTTGCCTTACTCTACCATTGAAGGGCCTATCAATATGCCTGCCACAAGAACTTGTACACAGATACCTTCTGCACTTGCATGAATTATGCCACCTGAATTATATTTTTACATGGAGTATTTCATGAGTGGTGATTTTTCAATGGCCTGAGGGATGGTTGTGAGGGATGGGTTGACAAGGTTGTCTGTTTTGTTCTGTCATGTACACACTATATTTCTCATACATTCTTACACCGTTGGAAGCGCATTTTCGAGCACTGTTTTTACATAGCCATATCATATTTTTACATGCAGTATTGACCGAGAAATAGAGCACTCAATTCATTTTTGTTGTTCAAGGGCACGACATGTGTCAACAAATCACGTGATTTAGGCTTTTCTCATTACTTTTGCAAACGGCTGTAATGTCTTTGGGGGAAAAAATGTTAACCCTAATCATCTGCGCATCAGATAGATACCTGAGGAAGCTCAGTTCTCGTCCTTGATAACAGTTTAAATGCACTGATAATTCGATGACACCTCACAAGCCTGGCGTTTCGGTTGTTTATTCAGGAACTGCGACTTCTTCTATTCGCTACTCTTCTTGGCATAGTATTCTTCGAAGTCAAATCAAATCAACAAATTCTATCTCGCACCACCATTGGACCATTGGGTGATCAGTTGCATTTGCAGGACCACACTCCTCCGAGGAAGCAACGCACGCTGCCCTATTCCTGACCGGTACTTGGTGCCTAATTCGCGTAGTATGTGTAGGCCCATTTTACCCTCTATTTGGTGAAGACCGCGGCACTCACGTCGTCACGATGCGCAATTGACCTGCAAGCCACCCTGATAGCTATCACAGACATTAAAACATCCATTTCCTTATGGTCTGTCGTAGCGCAAGTCGTACTGACGATTGTCCACACTACAAACCTGCTCGAAAGAAATCTCCAGGGCAAATTCAGAGGGTTTACAACAGGCGCAGTTGCCAGACCGACCGCATTCGTTCTGCAGATCGGCTGAGACGTCCGTGATGCTCGCAAGTGCAAGAAGTGCAGAGGACAGTGAAGGGAGACAAACCAAAGACTTGAACATAAGGAGTGCACAGTGGGTCCAAATGTTTTCTCTGTCTGAGAAATCTGATGGTCGACCCTACGAAAAGTTATACACTCCTGGCTGCAAACTCTGTGACCTGTACAGTGTTTGAAACATCGAACGGTCTCGTTAAGCCTGCTCCCGCCGATGAACTAGGTTGTCTTTGCAGAAAAGTATCGGACTACATACCGATTGAACGGGTACACATAACCGCGGGAAGCGGAGTTCGTCAACCTTCATTATGTTTTATTGTGAACCTTGGCTTTGTTCTGAAGTGCTGCTACCTATGATTCGTGTATGGCGAGATATCTTCCATTTTCTTACAAGCCTTGTAGATTCATTTCCTTTTGTCTTGCATGGAAAATATGAAAATCATTCAAATAAAAAACCGAGGTACATGTACAGTTAAGGTTCGAAAAAAAAACCACTTGTTCATATGCAGCAATGGAAATTTCTTGCCCAATCTATCACAACGACAGCGAACCTCTCTTCTGAGAAGGAAATTGGGACGGTGAGGTCCTTCCTAACCTAATGTTATCCGGGTGGATATCTACTTCGATGCAATCGGACCTGTCTGAGAGGGAGGACAATTCGAAGGAAGAATCCGATGAAGAGGAAGATTCGGAACTTGCAGAGCGGGCTATCGCTGCGCAAGGCTCCTTAAGAAGCTTTGGTACCAAATCCCCTTCGTTCCCACTGCTGGCATCTTCGCGAGGCCTTTTTAACCTATTAAAGCCCGGAATCGTCACCTGAACTTTGTTCTCATCAGGTTGGCAACCTAAGGCCTGAAGAAGCTGTTCAGTCGTCCAGGAAACGGATTCTTCATTCACTACTTCGTGAAGCAGGGGACGATGTCTCGGCTCCCTGTCAACTAGCTTGCTGATGAGATGCCTGAAGCTCGAGTTTCTAGCCTCTTTCCCCATCATTCCGGAGATGTTTTGGAGGACCCTGCCACAGGACCACAGATCCGCCCGTATAGGACTAAATGCGCGCCGCGGCTTATCGGCGTCAAGAACGATTTCTGGAGCACTCCATCCAGAGGTCCCGCATGACCTTTCGACCATCTCATCAACATCTTTGCACTTCATGGCGACATCAAAGTCGATAATGAGGAGTCTCCCAGTATCGAAGGAACAGATGAGATTGTCGGGCTTGATGTCCAAGTGCGCAATCTTCTGCGCATGGAGGAAGGCAACACCTTGAATCAGCTCGCGGCTTAATCGCTCAGGGTTCAATCGCTCAGGTTTGTCCTTATGAATTTCCCAAAGGATAGGAAGACAGCTCCCTCTTTCGAGAATGAGCAAAGGTCCCAGTTTCGACATGACCGTGTCGAACAAAGGAATGGCATGGTTAAGCGGACTTTTTTGCTCGGAGAGCTCTTCGAGGAGGATGCCCTCATCGGACCGTTTGCGAACGAGTTTCACGATAAGTTGTTTTCCCTTGAGATCTCTTGCCTCCGCGATATGATCCGGTAACTGCGTATATCCGTCAGTACGAAACAAAGGGGAAGTGCTTAAACACTTGCATCAATGTAGGGCGCGAATTCATCGGATTCTTCTAGCGCGTAATCCGATCCCTGTAGCGCGTCCACCATCGCGGTGCGGATGTCCAAACCTTCGGATCGCTTTGAACCCGATTTTTCTCCGTGGTTTGCGCGTCTGCTATTACCCTTGGATTTGTCCCCGCCTCCGGAATCATTTAAGCGGTCCATCGTAGAGAGACTCTTTTTAATATTTCCACCAATAGTAATGGCGATATTCTTCATATTCGGTCCCGGTCCATCAAAGGTGGATATATTCTTGATAGAGAATGCGTAATTGTAGAATTCGCGTAGGAAGTGCGTCAACTGGAAAGGGTTTCTCGCATCGAAAGTTTGGCGGTTCCGGCAGACCTGGAAATAGACGCCTGAGTCAGAAACAACGCAAACAAATGTCTCTAAACGCACTTTATTCTCATCATCCATAAAGAAGAGATAGCGAACTATCTCCCATTCTTCGCCAAAGAACACGGCCATGGCGACAACATTCTTGTCTTTGATGTCACCGTTCTTTCTGAGTTGTTCCATGAGGCGGAGCACGCACGCCGCGTAGACGTTGAGGCGATATTCGTCTTGTCTCTTACAATGAGAATCAATTTCGACAAGAAAACGAGGCACATCGTGCTCCAAGAAGGTAGCATCGGGTCGTGGTATCCATTTGCGCATGTCGTTCCCATTCCCGACAACACCGACAATAGGGAAAGGAATCGATTTATTGCTATGCGATGGATCAGATTATGCTCGGTGTCATGACCAGCTACTCACTAAACGCAGTCCGGCTCAACAACCACGTTCCGCCAGAATGCCTCAAACCATGTAAGTACCAGGCGTCCCACTTCCTCCCCCGTAAACTTTCCATTCGCCCTCGGAGATACTATGCCGGCGGCGGCAAAAGCGAAATGAGCCAACTCAAGATTCCAAGCCACATAAGGAGTTGCATTGGCTGCCTCGCTAAAGAGGTTATTGAACACGCTGGCAAATTCGTTGGCCTCTCCTTGCCTTTCCGGGAGTCGAGGAAGAAGTCTGAAAATGGCAGAGAGCAATAGATCTGACTCTTCGTCTGGCGCAGATCTCGACATGTCGACTATATCCTTGACAAATTGCGGGAGGTCTCTATCTCGATTGAATTGATTCCGTTCGATAACCAGCCGCCAATCCAGACTGGAAGAATCAGCGGTATATAGTTTAAAGGAGACGCTTTCGCGCAGCGGGTTATCCTCAGAACTGACAAGGGTAAAGAGGTCTAGGTCTTGATCCGTAGCTGCAGTTGAATAGTTTAATCAGCTTTGTGCCAACACCTAATCGATACTGCTTATCACTCACAGTAAAAGCTGTCACGAACTGAGGACGTTTAGAATTGATTGTTAGTTGTACGGAGCATCCCAGAAATGAAAGAATACACACTTGCGTCGGTAATCCCGATCACGTCTATCTTTCCTTCCTTTGCATATGACCCAGAAGGAAAGTAGTATCGCAGGGTAAGCTCCGGTCTCATGTCTCTTTCATCCACTTCGCTCAGTTTTCTCGACCGCTCATACTCGGATAGCCAGGAGCAAGTCCGGTTATAACGGGCATTTTGAGCTTCAGCTCTCCTTCCCGGGAAGGACGTGGACAGTTCGCCGCACTTGAAGAGTAAGCAAGGCATAAAGTTCACAGTAGATGGGCAAATTACCTTGTAGAGACGGATTTCTTGAGATCCTACGTGTTTATTGAATGTACGGTGAATAGCGATCGCTTCTATCAGGTCTGCAACAAATGCGTCTGGCGATACACGGATAGGACAGCAGGTATCTTCTCCGTCGACGGGGATGTAGACCATATATGGGACATTGTCCCTGGATGAAGCTTCAGAATGTGTGTCCAAATGATCAACAGATTCCGTAGTTGGTGGATTGGACGGCATAATTGGATGTGGATTGCAGATGTGGTACGACGCGTCGTGGTCATAACCCGCGACTGTTCCCACGACCCATGCCGCACCCGGCAACGCATGTAATGTACTTGTGGCTGGCTGCAGCGAGCAAGCAAGGCTGGTGGGAACGGGTGTTATATAACAATAGATATTAATAATGATATTTTGAACATATCTAAACCATGCTCGCCCGCTGTGACGGCCTAAGTAAATAATGTAACTGTCACGTCACCTGGATCATTTGTATCGCTTCACGTGAGTGATTGATCGACATTCGACGCGTTTGTCTTTGAGCCACATCCCCGTCGCAGCGGCCTCAATGAGCAACGGCTCTCGTCTTGGTACAACCCACGAATTTAGACCGACGCGAGCAACGAGGGCAACCGCCGCGTCGGGCTCTGCATCTGGAACGGGCACAGCGACTGGTACAAATTCGCGAACAGCTCAAACACGTGCTCGTACGTCCTCTAGACCACCCTCGACTGTCGGCGCAGCTGCAACGATCGGTCGCCCCGGTATCGCTTCTGCTGCTTCAAGACATGGCTCTGCACCATTCTCTTCGGGTTCATCTCGTACTACAATTGCCTTCGCTCCCTTGAGTCGAGCTAGTGCTCCAAGCGTCTCGAGCACAACGGCAGCCGGCCTCAAGCGCAAGACACGCGCAGCGAGCGGCGAAAACGAGAATGAGAAAGGTGAGCTAAATCTCAACACCTGAACCTCCTCCCTTTTTATCAGCCTGCTTTGTTTAGAACCCGCCATTGCGAAGCGTCCGGCACTCAGCGGTATCTTCTCCGCGCAATTAGCACAATCGTCGGTCGACCGGCAACTTCTTGCATTGCAGACTCAAGTCACAGATCTGGAGAATTCCGTATCTGATAAGAAAAGAGACATTATCAGATTGGAAGCTGACCTTCGCTTGCTTGCCGGTCGGGAAGAGGAGGAAAGGGAAGCGCGAAGACAGGCAGAGCAAGAACTAGCGGCAAAGACTGTGTGTTCCATTCTCAATGCATTATAATTTCGTTCTCGAACTCATGTGATGTGTATCAGACGGAATACGAGGCAGAACTGTCTGCATTGAAAAGGAAACTCATCGATCTCGAGGCGGACCACGACGATCTCAGCGATGCCTACTCAAATCTATCACATAGTACGACATCGCAAATAAACACCCTTAAACTCGACGTCTCGACTCGCGACGATAGGATTGCTCTGCTAGAGTCACAGTTGAAAGATGTGGAGACAAGAGTGCGAAAGGAGCAGGAACGGGCAAGAGAGCTTGAGGAGGCGCTTCAGCTAATGGCAGAAGAGGGCTCTGGAGGCGAAAGCATACAGGAGAATGACAGCGAGCAGGAGCAGGAGGGTGGGGGTGGCGATGGTGGAGGTCATCCAGACGATGATCGGGACAAGGTCGAAAATACGAGCATGAGAATGGAGTTCGAGGAACCACAATCAAGTATTGATGAATCGTCATCAGTAGAGATCGAGGATGAGACTCAGATAGAAGAGATCGACGCGGATGCAGATGCGGATGCGGATGGAGAAGCCGAACCTGATGAAGTATCTATGCTCATGGATACCACAGAAGAGAACGACATCACGCCAACACGAGACATTGAATTATCAAGCAACCGGGCTGGTTCAGCGACGGAGCCAAATACGTTCTACGAAGGCAGGCCCGAGACTTCCATGTCAGAGAATCGCTCCTCGACACTGCATTGCATCGTCTCTTCGCCTGGAGTTCGCTCTATAGATAAATCTACTGCTGCACGTTCTCGTTCCACAAGTGCGGCTTCCTCTGCTGTTGGGTCCGAAGCATCAAAGGCCATGAGCATCTCGTTCGACGGACCGAACTTGCAAAGCATATTGCGTTCCCCGGAGACACCAACATCTATTACATCTAACTCGCGTCTCGATCCGCTTTTACGCGTGCGTAGGCAACTTGGCCTCTCTTCGCCTGGCCGGCGCCGTTCTTCCCTGGAGGTATCTCGTGACAGAGAAAAGGACAACGAGATTATTCGCGCGGAGCTCGCTCGGCAGACTTCGCACATTGCACAGCTGGAATCAATGAATGCACGGCTCATGAGCGACGTAGCACGTCTCAAGGTGCGGGCAGAGGGTACGGAAGTGTTGCGTGAGGAGAAAAGAGAGCTTGAACGGCGAGTTGAAGGGATGGAAGCACTGCGCGCCCGTGTTGCGGAACTGGAGACTGCTGCTGATGAATTTGCTCAACGCGAGAAGGAGTGGCGGGCTCGACTAGCAGCATATCAACAGGCCGGCGATGAGAACAATTCCCCAGATAAAACGCCTGTCAGCGTGACGCAACAGCTCACCGCCCTGCGGAAAGTTCATACTGCGCTTATGGACGATCATGGGGAACTAAAAGCGGCGCTTCGAGCAAAGGAAGTGGAACTTACCAGTGCTCGCGAAGAGGCTGAAAATACTGCTCAGGAATTAAAACGCCTTTCCGGGGATGTAGACCAACTTCAGGGTGCTCTAGCGCGAAAAGAACGCGAACGCGTCTTGTTGGAAAGGGACGCGACTTTCTTACGATCACTAATCTCAAGCTATAAGAACGAGGAAGTTGCAGACAGCTCGATTGATGGAGGCGAGCGGTCTAACGGAACGGAGAAACTGGAACAGCGGATTGCCCAGCTTGAATCGCTCCTCGTGGAGTATAAATTCACAATACAGTCTCTTGAGCAAGAGCTCAATCAACTGCGGCATTCAGGAGGAAACATGACTAGTATTTCACAAGAGCAAAAGGATCAACTGCTGAGCAATGCTGCTGTGTTGGAAGAAGGTGCGTCTCTATTGTCATTGTGATTACGTTTCTTACTCACTTCCAATGTGTTCTAGCCCTGAAGAATTCACAGGCAGAGTTGAAGAATCAGACAGACCGCGTCGAGGAGCTCGAACAACAACTATTCGATCTAGGTGGTGAAATAGGCGCGGGTCGCCATATTCCGCCTGCGACACGTGTACTTAGTCTGCGGCAAAATCCAGCTCAAGAATGGGCGGACACGCGCCAAGAAACGCTTGACAGGCTTAAAGCAGAAAACGAAGCTCTGCTTTCGCGGCTTAAGGATCTTGAAGACCATGGTATTTCCGCCAATCCATCTGCATCGGAAACGGATAAGGAGAAGGCCCGGTTCGTTCCTCGTGAGAGCTGGGAGGTGCTGAAGAAGGAAACGGAAAAGCAAGCAGCTGCGCTTGTCCAGTCGGAAAAGCGGCGCTTGCGGCTGCAGGAAGTATTCACAGCGAAGAGCAAAGAATTTCGCGAGGCGATTGAGTCGATTCTCGGCGTGAAGCTCGCGTTCTATCCGAATGGTCAAGTGCGCCTTACGAGCATATACGATCTCAATGCGACCTACGTATTCCAACCTTCTAAGAGCAGCTCAGAAGACGCGGGTATGAAGATGCAGCTTGTTGCGAAGGGCGATAGATGCCCGGAAGAACTAGAAGGTCTGATGAAAATATGGATACATGACGAGATGTGTATACCGTGTTTCATGTCGAGCATCACGCTGGAATGTTTTGACAAGTGGAAGATGGAACAGAGAGCGGCAGGACTCGCGTAACATCATCTACTACTATCGTCGCATTTATTTTCTCTCGCTTGGTATTCGCGTACGGATAGAGAGCTGTCTTATTTTGTATCACGTATGACGTTTGCTATTGTCGAATCTTGCCGGATTAATAGGCATCGGTACTACTGACTTTTTTTTCTTTCTAATGCGCCACATTGCCTTCATTTCTGCCTGATGGAACAAGTACGAACAGATCCTCCGGGAACGCGGTGAATGCTTATAACAATTTCAACTGTAACGTAAAGGAGAACAGATAGCCGTAAAAAGACGTAGTTACTTTTCCACTCCTACTTCTTCCAGCAATTTCGAAAAGAGATGACAATCATGTTCCTTCATCATCAAGCTACCGCGTGCCACGCCATCGGCCCACGCGATGTTATCAAAGTCATTCAGTGTCGGAGGATAACGCGCCTCGCTGTGTTTTCCACACCAGTCGAAATCAACGACATATCCTCTTCCATCCTTAACTAGGAGATTTGGCATTCGATAATCCCCATGCACAATACCCTACTGGTGAAGCAACTCGAGTGCCCTTTTGAAATCCTTGGACGCACTAGCGGGAAGTAACCGGTTTCTCCCTTTCAAATCTTGCACGGTCTCACCATCGATATACTCCATCACGACCATCTTGAGACCTCCGACTATGTCGCCAACGAAATGTAGAGCTGGCGCGCGGCGTTCGCTGTCTAAGGTTCTGTGAGCCTCGTCGTTATATCGGTGTGTAAACTTGACAAGAACGTCTTTCTCTTGAAGCTTGGCGAGAAACATTGCCTTTGCATTATGCTCGTCGTCCTCGAAAAGACGTTTTACAAACTGAAGCTCAGGCGCATCTGCATCTCGGAATCCAGGCCGCGGCATCATCAACGCAGTATTGCTAGTCTTGCTTACATACTCTGCCTCTAATTCATTCAGAGCAACGGAAATCGCCCGAAAAATGCGAGCGACCTCAATGACACGGTCGTCCATGCTAACGCCGCTTCCAAGAAAGATGTATCCAGTGAACGACTCCACGATGAATTCACGGGCAAAGACGGCGCCAGAGATGTTGATATAAGGTCCCATGATTGAGATAATCACGCTCGGCGAGCACGTTTTCCTGAACGTCGTTTTGTTCTGAAGCAAATTAACAGAATGCGCCTGAAGGAGCAAGTAGCGTACCTGTACAATAAACTTCCTCCAGCCACATGCACCTTGATATGCCCCATCAGCGCCAATCCCAACTGTATCTTTCACCTCCACGCACAAAAAAGGCACTATTCCACCGCAGAACTCTCGAAATATGATCCCGTCTAGCTCCGCGCCTTCAATTCTATACTTGTTATGAACATGCCGTTCGAGGATACCCCCCAAATGCGAAATCATCTTCTTTCGTCGTGCATCTTCTGTTTCGCAAAGTTTCGCAGAGTCATAAATAAAGGAGTGTATTTTCTGCAGGAGGTCCGCACTCAGAGGTTCCTCGCTCGGATTTCTGATTGCATCTTTCAATGCACCCAAAGCACTGCTGTATATCGAGACATAGTGGCCAGTCCGTTCATAAGGAACTCCATTGTGTATCGGAAATTCGACTTGTTGGAAACGCATTCCATGGGGTTTGGCAGCGGCAGATGGAGTAGGGGCCTTTCGCGCCATCTTCTCAGCGTACGAATGAGCTGAAGAGGGATAGTTAGCGAGTTTGGTTAGAGAAGGTGTTAAGTCGAAGGGTCGCACGTGATTCTTCAAAGGGGCGTTTGGAAGGGTTGGTCGTAGCCAGTTGCGGTTCTACCACCAGCATGAGCGGCACAGAGCCAGATACCAATTTGAAAAGAGAAAAGAAGCGCGACGCACCGGGAACCTCGATAAGCAGTGTCTTTCCTGTAAGTTGTCTCAAATCCTGCTTCGGCTTGAGCTTCTTAACTTTCTGTTCATCGGGGGAGAAGACCTCGTTGAGTCGGTCATTCAATTCGTCGGAGTCTATGTCGGCAAAGTCGATTGAGGGGTCCGTGCATCTCCACACGGTGAGCCTTGCAGCATCGACGTGCTCGAGGTCAACTGGTCGCTCTTCCTTGACCTTCTTTTTCAAGTCCTGAATGCATGCATCGAGGCCGACGATAACAGAAAAGGCCTCTCCAAAGGCAGCCTTCTTCTCGTGATCGTATCGATGAGGAGGCACCAGACTTTCATGCTGACTGTCGGTTGGCCGCATTCTATTTCTATCACCACAAACGTCACATGGTCACGTGACAGTGTAATACAATTTCTCCCACACACGTAATGGTGACTGGCACGGCCTATCTGATTTCCGTGCCTTTCCCACGGCTCGCTTAAGCGTCATTTGTGATCAGGATTTCTGTGTCTCACTTTATTTTTACATTCAAAGGCCTTTCCTGGCTTCCACAACAGAAGAAAAAACATGTAAAAATGCTTAAAAAATGTGTTTGATAATGTTAAATACAAATATGGGAAAATATAAAAAATATGTCAAAAATCCAGGGAGAACGGCCATTTTTTTGAGCATATATCAAGAACAGAGCAACTTCTATGAAATTTTTTTTGTACAAAATCTTCAAAGTTGAATAGAATTTAGATATGTGGTGAAACTCTATATATATTCCTCTTGGGATCTTGGTCAAGATCCCGGGGGGCCCCCCACCTTCCTCTTTCGGTAATATGCTTAGGTTATCTCCACCCCTTTTAGGCAACCCCCCCCCTAGGATCACGTCACGCCCCCCCAGTCCGTCACGCCTCCCAGTCTGTCACGCCCCCCAGCTCACGTCACGTCCCCCCCAGTCCGTCACACCCCCCCAGTCCGTCACGACCCCCCAGCTCGCGTCACGCCCCCCCAGCTCACGTCACATCCCCGCACTCCCGACAGCTATCCTCGCCATCAAGCGCAACTCCCAATTGCTGTAAGAAACTTCGCTCGCCACCGTCGCATCTCGACTCAACGACTTTCTAGATTTAATCAAGAAGACATTCGCAAAGTTTTAAATCCTGTACCTTCTAGAGTCGAGTCAGATGGGTCGCCGGGGAAGATTGCGGAAAATGACTACTTGATGAAATGTGCGTGTGCAACTTTTGTCCTCCGGCTCTATCTGACTTACTCCGTGTAGGCTGCCCGTATAACACACGTCCCCACCTATCGAAATCCTCTGCAACGTTTGATTGGCATTCTTGGTGCAATCGCGACGACACGGCACCAAGCCGCTGCAGATGTTTTGCGTGCCCTTGTTGCAAGCGGATATGCTGCAGTTACGACAGAAATTGTTCTCAGATGGATCGGATTAAGCTTACAGGAGTACGCGGCCGATCCGCGAGGTGAAGATAGCTGGAAGCGGAAAGATCAGGGTGTATATCTTCTCACTGCTGTCGCGACGCTCAGGTAAGATGCTCTCTTCCTGTCGACCTGCTGCCCTCATTCTTTAGCTTGTTTCCGTTCTTCCACTTCTCCTGCGCCATCTCGGTTCTGTCAATTGCGTCATATGCAATCAATCTCTCAATTCTTGAAACTGCGCACTCTATATTTGGACGATGGCGGTCTGAGATGCGCACTGACGAGTTATGCACAGTCATCAACTTCGTCCTGGCCCAGTTCGCGTTCCTACAAGTTCTCCGTTACACTGGAGAGATGCTCCTCGACAGCCCATTGCCTCCAAACAAAGACGCGGAGACTGTCGCGCAAGCAATGCTTGTCCTCCTCAATATTTTCGATGACCTTGTGTGCCAGAGCCTCTCGCGTTCGCCTATATGGCCTCGTAAGACAGTCACTCCGTTTTCTTAGCACGGCTATCCGCTCTGGGAATTATCGAGTAATTATCGAGAGCCGGGAGACTATCGAGGCCTTGTTGAAGGCGGTGTCGTACCGAATGTGTTGCTGGGGACTCATGAAGTAGTGCAGTTTGACGACGCTCTGGAATATGTGCGTCTCGATCTCACATTTGCTAGTGCGAGTTCGGCTGCGATTGCTGACGGTCCGACTGCAGAAGGAACGACACGACGCCAAGCCGCTGCAGATGTTCTGCTTGCCCTTGTTACAAGCGGTCATGCTGCAGTTACGACAGAAATTGTTCTCCGATGGATCGGATTAGGCGTACGGGAGTACGCGTGCGATCTGCAACGTGAAGATAGCTGGAAGCGGAAAGACCAGAATGTATATCTTCTCACTGCTGTCGCAACGCTTGGAGCTACCGGTCAGGTAAGAAGCTTTATTCTGTCGACCTGCTGCCCTCGTTCTTTAATCATCTCGCAGCAAGGAGTGACGAGCACAAATGCTCTGGTTGATGCCGTAGACTTCTTTTCACGAAACGTGTTCGAGGACCTACAAGCCGATTCTAACGCGGTGCATCTGATCCTCCAAGTTGACGCGATTCGCTTCTTATACTGTTTTCGAAATCAGGCAGGTTTATTATACACCTCTTGACCTTCGAAGAATTTTATTGATGGTATCATTGCAGCTCACAAAGAAACAACTTGTTTCCGTCCTTCCACTCCTGTGCCGACTCGGTTCTTCCGATTGTGTCACGTATACGTACGCCGCAACAACTATCGAACGGATCCTCGTCATCGAGTGCAACTCCCAATTACTGTAAGAAACTTTGCTTGCCACCGCCGCATCTCGACTCAACGACTTTCTAGATTTAATCAAGAAGACATTCGCGAAGTTTTAAAAGCTGTACCTTCTAGAGTCGAATCAGGCGGTCGCCGGAGAAGATTGCGGAAAATGACTACTTGATTAAGTGTGCGTGTGCGGCTTTTGTCCTCCGGCTCCATCTGAATTACTCCATGTAGGTGTCATGCGTGTCATACTTACTGCCCGTTCGACGCTCGTCCCCATCTACCAAAACATTCTGCAACGTTTGATTGGCGTTCTTGGAGCAATCGCGAAGAGTCCGAGCAATCCAAAAATTTACCAATATATATTTGAAGCCGTATCTGCTCTAATAAGGTACGTGGACATGGAGATTCCGTACAAATCGTACTAGACCTGTGTGTAGGTTTACTGTCGCAACATCTCTGGCGTCGCTTTCGACCTTTGAGAAAAATCTTTTCGGACCGTTTACGATTATCTTAGAACAGGACATCGACCGTCAGTCATCACCACCCCTGCGATTTTCCTGACCGCACACTGACTGCTCAGATAGAACTCACTCCTTACGTGTTCCAAGTTATCTCGCAAATGCTGGAACTACACTGTGGAGAAATTCCTGCCGAATATTGGTCACTTTTTCTATTTCTTCTTCAACCGTCAAGTTGGGCGCAGAAAGGAAGTATTCCTGGTCTCGTTCACCTCCTAAAAGCTTTCTTGCACCTATCAAAGCAGTGGATGCGTACGCATCCGAGTTTTTGAAGCTTTTCCCACGACCGCACGATCTGCGCCCAGCCTACCTCAGCCGGCCCCAGCGCCCCTCGCACAACGTGCAGTCCATCTGCGCCTGCATACTCATGCGCAAGCTCGTATGCCTACCCAGAGGGTCGTGACGCCGTCTTCCCTTTCCCTGGTCCTGCACCCACATTACATCAGCGCGAGCTCTATCTCCGCGCCTTGGAGCAAGAACGTGAAGAAATTTTGGCTACAAAGCGTTCCAACTCCAGCCCGAGTGCTTTGGTATCTCCTTCCGCCGAGGCGTACGTTCGCCCAGATTATGACGTCGACGAGGATGACTCCGATTCTGACGATGATGAGATGCGACCTCGATTCGATGACCGTGGGCGTCAGCTTATCTTCCGAGAGACGGTCCGACAGCGATAGGCCCGACTGGAGTACCTCCGCCGACAGGACTTTGCTAGGTGTATTGCACACCGAGGGCTAGAAGATTCCAGAGCTTCTGCATACGCCATCAAGCGTCTTCCGCCTCCACGAGCTCGTCCGATCGAACACGTCAATGCTGCTATCAAGATCCAACGCGCGTATCGTCTGCACAGAACTGTCAAGGGCTTGAGCGACTTGACGAAGCGCGTATACGAAGCTCATGAGACGTTCTTGAACGAGCCTTGCGTGTCCGCGCGCGTGAGCCTGCAAGTAGAAATCGTAGTCATAAACGCTCGTCACGCCCTGGTCCACGTTCTCATCGTGACGTGCAGGATGGGTCTACGCACTGGTGAAGCACGGCGGTGCGCCTGCACCCCGAAAGATCCGGACGACGGTTATGTGGGGCGACCGAGGCGGAACCCCGATAAATGCAACGGAAGACGAAGATGACGGTGCTGCTTCAGCTTCCGAGGCAGGTCCTTCGCGCTTGTCGACGCCTGCTCCTCCTACGTCGAACGGTACTGGAAAGACATGGGAAGAGGTGTGTGCTACACGTTTCTTCTTTGATTGTCGTGCTTGCCGAATTCTGCTTTCGTGAACTTTAGCTTTTCACAGCGCGGGAAGAAGAACGTGCTCGAGCCATACGTGAAGGCAAGATGGACGACCCGACGAAGCCGCAACGACTCGAGGGAGCTATCACTATGGTCGGAACCTGTCGAGACATGTGTCCCGAGTTCGAGCGCTACCGGCGAGAAAGGGAGAACAACCTCGATAAATCGGAATGCGTGCGTCCATGTTAACTCCTGAGTGATGTTGACTTTAAGCTGTACTTACGACTTTGCTATTTTGCTTGCGGGCGTTAGATTATCGGAACTCTCGACTACCTCTTCCACGACCTCATTCCAAGAGGTGGCTTCGCAGAGACTCAAGCATTTGTCTGGGATCGCTCTCGAGCTGCACGCAACGATTTCACGATTCAGCAAGACAGCGGACCAATAGCTATCGAGTGTCACGAACAATGCACGCGTTTTCATATCCTTTCACTCCACCTCATATACGACGTACCTACGTTCAATCGAGCTTTGGAGGTCCAGCAGCTTATGAATTGTGAGTCCTCGACCTTGTCACTCACCACTTTGTTGTCTGAATCTTTACGCCTGCAAAAGCTCTGCCGTCTCTGAAGGAGCTCTACGACGATCAAAGAGGAAGGGATGAATCATCTAACGGCTGGTGTTTCTTCTCAAATAAAGACCGGTATTTTTCAGCTCGCTGAAGCGTGTGCTCATCGGTATCCGGAGCTGCTTATTAGCTCAAATTCAGTTGAAGCTTTCGGTCGTACTCTCTGGGGTCTTCTGAGTGGCGGTGTTAAAGGCGTTGTCGTGCCGAATGTATCGCTGGGGACTCATGAAGTAGAGCAGTTTGAAGACGACTCTATCGAACGTGTGCGTCTCGATCGATCATTTGCTTGTGCAAGTTCGGCTGCGATTGCTGACAGTCTGACCACAGAAGGAACGACACGGCGTCAAGCCGCTGCAGATGTTCCGCATGCCCTTGTTGCAAGCGGATATGCTGCAGTTACGACAATATTGTTCTCCGATGGATCAGATTGAGCTTACAGGAGTATGCATGCGATCTGTGAGTGAAGATAGTTGGAAGTGGAAAGACCAGAGTGTATATCTTCTCGCTGCTGTCGCGACGCTCAGGTAAGATGCTCTCTTCTGTCGATCTGCTGCCCTCATTCTTTGATTATCTCTCAGGAAGGAGTGACGAGCACAAATGCTCTGGTTGATACTATAGACTTCTTTTCACGAAACGTATTCGAGGACCTACAAGTCGATTCCGACACCGTGCATCCGATCGTTCAAGTCAACTCGATTCGCTTCTTATGCTGTCTTCGAAATCAGGCAGGTCGTTTAAGCACCTCTTGACCTTCGAAGAGTCTCATTGATGTCACTATTACAGCTTACAAATGAACAGCTTGTTTCCGTCCTTCCACGCCTGTACCAACTTGGTTCGTCTAATTGCGTCACTTATGTGCATGTCGCGACAACTATCGAACGGATCCTCGTCATTAAGCGCAGCTCATAATTGCTGTAAGAAGCTTTGTTCGCCACCACCGCATCTCGACTCAACGTCATTCTAGGTTTAATGAAGAAGACGTCCGTGAAGTTTCAAATGCCGTACCTTCTAGAGTCGAGTCAGGTGGGTGGCTGGAGAAGATTGCGAAAAATGACTACTTGATGAAATGTGAGTGTGCGGCTTTTGTCCTCCGGCTCCATCTGAATTACTCCGGTTAGGTGTCATGCGTGTCATGCTCATTGCCCGTATGACGCTCGTCCCCATCTATCAAAATATTCTGCAGTGTTTGATTGGCATTCTTGGAGCAATCGCAAAGAAATCTGAGCAATCGAAAATTTGACCAATGTATATTTGAAAGCAATATCTGCTCTAATGAGGTGCGTGGACACGAAGATTGTGCAAAACTCGTATTAGACCTGTGTGTATGTAAACCATCACAACGTCTCCGGAGTCGCTTTCGAACCCTGAAAAGAATCTTTCCAGACGGTTCACGATTATCTTACAACAGGACATCGACCGTTGGTTATTAGTGCCCGTGCGTTGTTCCTGACCATATACTGACTGCTCAGATAGAATTCACTTCTGGCGTGTCCCAAATTGCCTCGTAAATGCTAGAACTACATCACGGAGAAATTGCTGCCAATTACCGATCACTTTTACCATTTCTTCTTCAACCATCAAGCTGGGTGCAGAAAGGAAGTATTCCTGGTCTCATTTGCATCTTAAAAGCTTTCCTGCGTACAGATGCTGCAATATTAGTAAGCATGGGACAATTCACAAGCATTTTAGCTGTTGTGCAGCAGAAACTGTACTCGTCGAAAATCAATGATACTTGGGGCCTTGAGCTGCTTGAAGTGATAGTTTCATATATTCTAACATTGCATTTGACCAGTACATGAAGAGCATTGTAACTATGCGGCTATAGACTACTTGCATAGACAACTATGTATATCTATTTATTCTTTACAATGGCTATAGATGTGAAAGGACTGACACCGGATTTCCTTATCCGTGCAATAGAAGAGGTGCAGCCTCAGTAAGTATTGTACTGCAGTGGATAAATTGGACACTCGGTAGGGATACTATGCAGAAACCAAGATACAATATGTGCAATGTATATTACTGTAATAACAATATGAGGTCAGATCTAAATATTACAATAGTGATACCATTCTGTTTGGATCAAAATTTGATGCAGAATAAAACACTTACATGCAGGAATCAACCACCTGATAGCGATATTATGTAGAAACCGAGATAGGATAGGTGCAATGTGTCTTACTGCTATAATAATACAAGTTCAGCTTGGAATATTATAAGAGTGATATCAATCCCTATATATATTCCTCCTGGGATCTTGGTCAACATCCTGGGGCTCCTGCCTCTTTAGGAAGGGCCCCCCAGCCCACCCTAAACAGCCCCCCTCCCTCTTTGGGTAATGTGCTTAGGTTATCTCCACCCTTTTAGGCAACACCCCCCAGGGCTGTGCACCCCCCAGGGCTGTGCACCCCCCAGGGCTGTGCACCCCCCAGGGCTGTGCACCCCCCCAGGGCTGTGCCCCCCCCAGGGCTGTGCATCCCCCAGCCCCCCCCAAGGCTGTGCCCCCCCCAGGCTGTGCCCCCCGGGGCTGTGGATGCGTACGCATCCGAGTTTTTTGAAGATGTTCCCACGATCACATATAGAGCCCTGCTTGTCTGCGCGTGTGAGCCTGCAAGTAGAAATCGTAGTCATAAACGCTGGTCCACGTTCTCATCGTGACGTGCAGGATGCGTCTACGCACCGGCGAAGCACGGCGGCGCGCCTGCACCCCAAAAGATTCGGGCGACGGCGACGATTGTGCAGGGCGACCGAGGTGGAACCACACCTTCTCATTCAAAGAACAAGACCTGGGTGAGTGATACTAGACGCCCGTCGCCTGCACCGGACGGGAGATGGGAGAAAGGGAGAGGCGGAAGCTCAGCGAGAGTGAGGGGTGAACGAGGAGCGAATGCGGGTGTGAATGGGCACAGTTCATATAGCGCTGTGCCCCCGACAAATGCAACGGAGGACGAAGATGACGGTGCTGCTTCAGCTTCCGACGCAGGTCCTTCGCGCTTGTCGACACCTGCTCCTCCTATGTCGAACGGTACTGGAAAGACATGGGAAGGAGTGCGTGCTACACGTTTCTTTGATTATTGTGCTTGCTGAATACTGCTTTCGTGAACTTTAGCTTTTCAAGGCGCGGGAAGAAGAACGTGCTCGAGCCGTATGTGAAGGCAAGATGGACGAACCGACGAACCGAAACGACTCGAGGAAGCTATCACTATGGTCGGAACCTGTCAAGAGATGCGTCCCGAATTCGAACGCTACCGGCGAGAATGGGAGAACAACCTTGATAAATGGGAATGCGTGCGTCCATGCTAACTCCTGAATGATGTTGACTTTAAGCTGCACTTATGACTTTGCTATTTTGCTTGCGGGCGTTAGACTTTCGGAACTCTCGACTACCTCTTCCATGACCTCATTCCAAGAGGTGGCTTCGCGGAGACTCAGGCATTTGTCCGGGATCGCTCTCGAGCTGTACGCAACGATTTCACGATTCAGCAAGACAGCGGACCAATAGCTATCGAGTGTCACGAACAATGCACACGTTTTCAAATCCTTTCACTCCATCTCATATACGACGTACCTACGTTCGATCGAGCTTTGGAGGTCCAGCGGCTTATGAATTGTGAGTCCTCGACCTTGTCACCACTTTGTTGTCTGAATCTTTACGTCTGCAAAAGCTCTGCTGTCTCTGAAGGAGTTCTACGACGATCAAAGAGGAAAGGATGAATCACCTAACGGCTAGTGTTTCTTCTCAAATAAAGACCGATATTTTTGAGCTCGCTGAAGCGTGTGCTCATCGGTATCCGGAGCTGCTTATTAGCTCAAATTCAGTTGAAGCTTTCGTTCGTGCTCTCTGGCGTCTTCTGAGTGGCGGTGTTAAAGGCGTGGTCGTGCCGAATGTGTCGCTGGGGACTCATGAAGTAGAGCAGTTTGAAGACGACGCTCTCGAATATGTGCGTCTTGATCTCACATTTGCTAGTGCGAGTTCGGCTGCGATTGCTGACGGTCGGACTGCAGAAGGAACGACACGGCGCCAAACCGCTGCAGATGTTCTGCGTGCCCCTGTTGCAAACGGTTATGCTGCAGTTACGACAGAAAATTTTCTCCGATGGATCGGAATAGGTGGACGGGAGTGCGCGTGCGATCTGCGAGGTGAAGATAGCTGGAAGCGGAAAGACCAGAGTGTATATCTTCTCGCTGCTGTCGCGACGCTCAGGTAAGATGCTCTCTTCTGTCGACCTGTTGCCCTCATTCTTTGATTATCTCGCAGGAAGGAGTGACGAGCACAAATGCTCTGGTTGATGCCATAGACTTCTTTTCACGAAACGTATTCGAGGACCTACAAGCCGACTCCGACGCTGTGCATCCGATCGTTCAAGTCGACTCGATTTGCTTCTTATATTGTTTTCGAAATCAGGCAGGTTTATTAAGCACCTCTTGACCTTTGAAGAGTCTCATTGACGGGATTGTTGCAGCTCGCAAAGGAACAGCTTGTTTCCGTTCTTCCACTCCTCCTGCACCATCTCGGTTCTTCCAATTGCGTCATATGCAATCAATCTCTCAATTCTTAAACTGCGCACTCTATATTTGGACGATGGCGGTCTGAGATGCGCACTGACGAGTTATGCACAGTCATTAACTTCGTCCCGGCCCAGTTCGCGCCCCTACAAGTTCTCCGTTACACTGCAGGGATGCTCCTCGACAGCCCATTGCCTCCCAATAAGGACGCGGAGACTGTTGCACGAGCAATGGTTGTCCTCCTCAATATTTTCGATGACCTTGTGTGCCAGAACCTCCCGCGTTCGCCTATGATGGCCTCGTAAGCCAGTCACTCCGTTTTCTTAGTACAGCTATCCGCTCCGGGAACGATCGAGGGGATTTCGAGAGCCGAGAGACCGTCGATGGTCTTGTTGAAGGTGTTGTCGTACCCAATGCGTCGCTGGGGATTCATGAAGAAGAGCAGTTTGAAGACGACGCTCTTGAATATGTGCGTCTCGATCTCTCATTTGCTAGTGCGAGTTCGGCTGCAGTTACTGACGGTCCGACTGCAGGAGGAACGACACGGCGCCAAGCCGCTGCAGATGTTCTGCGTGCCCTTGTTGCAAGCCGATATGCTTCAGTTACGACAGGAATTGTTCTCCGATGGATCGGATTAGGCGTACGGGAGTACGCGTGCGATCTGCGAGGTGAAGATAGTCGTCAGCGGAAAGATCAGAGTGTATATCTTCTCACTGCTGTCGCAACGCTTGGAGCTACCGCTCAGGTGAAATGCTTCATTCTGTCGACCTGCTACCCTCATTCTTTAATCATCTCGCAGCAAGTTGTGACGAGCATAAATGCTCTGGTTGATGTTGTAGATTTCTTTTTCCGGAATGTATTCGAGGACCTACAATCCGATTCCGACGCGGTACATCCGATCCTTCAAATCGACTCGATTCGCTTCTTATACTATTTCGAAATCAGGTAGGTTGTTTAAGTACATCTTGACATTCGAAGAGTCTCTCTGGCGCCACCATTACAGCTCACAAAGGAACAGCTTGTTTCCGTTCTTCCACTCCTCCTGCGTCATCTCGGTTCTTCCGATTACATCACTTATACGCGCGCTGCGACAACTATCGTTCAACGGATACTCGTCATCAAGCGCAACTCCCAATTGCTGTAAGAAGCTTTGCTCGCCATCGCCGCATCTCGACTCAACGTCATTCTAGGTTTGATCAAGAAGACGTCCGTGGAGTTTCAAATGCCGTACCTTCTAGAGTCGAGTCAGGCGGGTGGCCGGAGAAGATTGCGGAAAATGACTAGCGGATGAAATGTGCGTGTGCAACTTTTGTCCTCCGGTCCTATCTGAATTACTCCGTGTAGGTGTCATGTGTGTCATACTTACTGCCCCTACGACGCTCGTCCCCATGTATCAAAAACTTCTGCAGCGTTTGATTGGCATTCTTGGAGCAATCGCGAAGAAATCCGAGCAATCGAAATTTTGACCAATATATATTTGAAAGCAATATCTGCTCTAATGAGGTGTGTGGACACGGAGATTCTGCAAAAATCGTACTAGACCTGTGTGTAGGTTAATCGTCGCAACGTCTCCGGAATCGCTTTCGAACCCTGAAAAGAATCTTTCGGACCGTTCACGATTATCTTACAACAGGACATCGACTGTCAGTCAGTCATCACCACCCCTGCGATTTTCCTGACCGCACACTAACTGCTCAGATAGAATTCACTCCTGGCGTGTCCCAAATTATCTCGCAAATGCTAGAATTACATCGCGGAGGAATTCCTGCCGATTACCGATCGCTTTTACCATTTCTTCTTCAATCGTCACGCGGGGTGCAGAAAGGAAGCATTCCTAGTCTCGTTCGCCTCCTAAAAGCTTTCTTGCGTACAGATGTCACGGAATTAGCAGGCACGGGACAATTCACAAGTGGTTTGAAGACGACCCTATCGAACGTGTGCGTCTCGATCTCTCATTTGCTTATGCAAGTTCGGCTGCGATTGCTGACAGTTTGACTGCAGAAGGAATGACACGACGTCAATCCACTGCAGATGTTCCGCATGCCCTTGTTGCAAGCGGATATACTCCGGTTACGACAATATTGTTCTCAGATGGATCGGATTAAGCTTACAGGAGTACGTGCCCGATCCACGAGGTGAAGATAGCTGGAAGCAGAAAGATCAGAGTGTATATCTTCTGCTGTCGCGACGCTCAGGTAAGATGCTCTCTTCTGTCGACCTGCTGCCCTCATTCTTTAATCATCTCGCAGGAAGGAGTGACGAGCACAAATGCTCTAGTTCACGTCGTAGACTCCTTTTCACGAAACATGTTCGAGGACCTATAAGCCGATTCCAACGCGGTACATCCGATCCTTCAAATTGACTCGATTCGCTTCTTATACTGTTTTTGAAATCAGGCAGGTTTCCGTTCTTCCACTCCTCCTGCGCCATCTCGGTTCTTCCAATTGCGTCATATGCAATCAATCTCTCAATTCTTGAAACTGCGCACTCTATATTTGGACGATGGCGGTCTGAGATGCGCACTGACGAGTTATGCACAGTCATCAACTTCGTCCCGGCCCAGTTTGCAGAACCGTTCCTACAATTTCTCCGTTACACTGCAGGGATGTTCCTCGACAGCCCATTGCCTCCGAGCAAAGACACGGAGACTGTTGCACGAGCAATGGTCGTCCTCCTGAAGATTTCCGATGACCTTGTGTGTCAGGACCTCCCTCCAGCGCTTGAGGTCGCTCATACCGAGTTCTTCGGCGCAGAAAACGGGATGTTCATCCGGTTTCTTCTGTGGGACCCCCCCTGAGCTGCAAACTGATACGGATGAACCGACGGCTGGTGTTTCTTCTCAAGTAAAGACCGGTATTTTTCAGCTCGTTGAAGCGTGTGCTCATCGGTATCCGGAGCTGCTTATTAGCTCAAATTCAGTTGAAGCTTTCGTTCGTGCTCTCTGGGGTCTTCTGAGTGGCGGTCGGCGGTCCGGGGTCGCCTATGATGGCCTCGTAAGCCAGTCACTCCATTTTCTTAGTACGGCTATCCGCTCTGGGAATTATCGCGGAATTTTCGAGAGCCGAGAGACAATCGATGGCGTTGCTGAAGGTGTTGTCGTGCCGAATGTGTCGCTGGGGACTTATGAAGTAGAGCAGTTTGAAGACGATGCTCTCGAATATGCGCGTCTTGATCTCACATTTGCTAGTGCGAGTTCGGCTGCAGTTGCCGATGGTCCGACTGCAGGAGGAACGACACGGCGCCAAGCCGCTGCAGATGTTCTGCGTGCCCTTGTTACAAGCGGATATGCTGCAGTTACGACAGGAATTGTTCTCCGATGGATCGGATTAGGCGTACGGGAGTACGCGTGCGATCTGCGAGGTGAAGATAGCTGGAAGCGGAAGGACCAGAGTGTATATCTTCTCGCTGCTGTCGCAACGCTCGGAGCTGCCGCTCAGGTAAGATGCTTTATTCTGTCGACCTGCTGCCCTCATTCTTTAATCATCTCGCAGGAAGGAGTGACGAGCACAAATGCTCTAGTTCACGTCGTAGACTCCTTTTCACGAAACATGTTCGAGGACCTATAAGCCGAATCCGACACCGTGCATCCGATCGTTCAAGTCGACTCGATTTGCTTCTTATACTGTTTTCGAAATCAGGCAGGTTTATTAAGCACCTCTTGACCTTTGAAGAGTCTCATTGACGGGATTGATGCAGCTCACAAAGGAACAGCTTGTTTCCGTCCTTCCACTCTTGTGCCGACTCGGTTCTTCCGATTGTGTCACGTATACGTACGCCGCAACAACTATCGACCAGATCCTCGTCATCAAGTGCAACTCCCAGTTGCTGTAAGAAACTTTGCTCGCCACCGCCGCATCTCCACTCAACGACTTTCTAGATTTAATCAAGAAGACATTCGCGAAGTTTTAAAAGCTGTACCTTCTAGAGTCGAGTCAGGCGGGTCGCTGGAGAAGATTGCGGAAAATGACTACTTTATGAAGTGTGCGTGTGTGGCTTTTGTCCTCCGGCTCCATCTGAATTACTCCGTGTAGGTGTCATGCGTGTCATACTTACTACCCCTACGACGCTCGTCCCCACCTACCAAAATATTCTGCAATGTTTGATTGACGTTCTTGGAGCAATCGCGAAGAGTCCGAGCAATCCAAAATTTTACCAATATGAAGCCGTATCTGCTCTGATAAGGTACGTGGACATGGAGATTCCGTACAAATCGTACTAGACCTGTGTATACGTTTACCGTCGCAACATCTCTGGCGTCGCTTTCGACCTTTGAGAAAAATCTTTTCGGACCGTTCACGATTATCTCACAACAGGACATCGACTGTCAGTCAGTCATCACCACCCCTGCGATTTTCCTGACCGCACACTGACTGCTCAGATAGAATTCACTCCTTACGTGTTCCAGATTATCTCGCAAATGCTAGAATTACATCGCGGAGGAATTCCTGCCGATTACCGGGCCCTTTTACCATTCCTTCTTCAACCGTCAAGCTGGGCGCAAAAAAGTAGTATTCCTGGTCTCATTTGCCTCCTAAAAGCTTTCTTGCGTACAGATGCCGCAGAATTAGCAACCACGCGAGAATTCACAAACATTCTAGCCGTTGTGCAGCAGAAACTAATCCCGTCAAAATCAAGAATACGTGGGGCCTTGAGCTGCTTGAAGCGATAGTTCGATACATTCTGACGCTGCACTTGACCACTACATGAAGAGCATGGTAAGCATGCGGCTATAGACAACTCGCATGGGCAACTACATATATTAGTTGATCTATTTCTTCTTGTTTACGATGGCTATAGATGTGGAAGGACTGACACCGGATTTCCTTATCTATGCAATAGAAGAGGAGCAGCTTCGGTAAGCATTGTACTGTAATGCATAAATCGGACACTCGGTAGGGATACTATGCAGAAACCAAGATACAATATGTGCAATGTATGTTACTGTAATAACAATATGAGGTCAGATCTGAATATTATAATTGTGATATCATTCTCTTTTTGGATTAAAATTTGGTGCAGAATAGAATGCTTACATGCATGAATGAACCACCTGATAGCAATATTATGCAGAAACTGAGATATAATACATGCGAAAGATACTACTGCAATAACATTACAAGTTCAGCACAGAATATAATGAGAGTGGTACTATTCTCTTTGCATTAAAAATTAGTGTGGAATAGGATGCTTACATGAATCAATTGGACACCCAGTAGCAATACTATTCAGAAACCGAATTACGACACATGCTATACATGTTACTACAGTAATAATACGAGTTTAACTTGAAATGCTATGAGAGTAGTACTATTCTCTTTATATTGAAAATTAATGTAGAATAGAATAGTTACATGTATAAATCAACCACTTGTTAGTAATAATATACAGAAACAGAGATTTAAATTATACAATTTGTATTACTGCAATAACAAAATTGACAACTCGATAGTGATACTGTGTAGAACTTGAAATACCAATATGAGGCTTAGGGTTAGGGTTAGGCTTAGGGTTAGGCTTAGGGTTAGGCTTAGGGTTAGGCTTAGGCTTTAGGCTTAGGGTTTAGGCTTAGGGTTAGGCTTAGGGTTAGGCTTTAGGGTTAGGCTTTAGGGTTAGGCTTAGGGTTAGGCTTAGGGTTAGGCTTAGGGTTAGGGT